>CM065735.1:56355300-56362800 GCA_033310375.1 Conus canariensis | reverse complement strand
GGGTCCAGATCGGCCTCACCAGCACCTGCGGACCCACACTCAGCAATCTTCCATCTGAGATTGAAGTCATGGTCATCTTCGAAATCGAAGGACGAACAACAGGCTTTAAGACTCTTCTGCGTGTCCTATACGTGACACATCCTGATTTGGGGGAATGGACTTTTAGCTTATGTGGAGGTCCTTCTCCCCCAACTGTTAATCCGTGTGAAGCCTTCTTCTTCCTCGTTCGCCTCTCTTTAGATGTCCAGCACAGTGTCCTGGATGAAGACAGTTGTCTGCCGCAACTCCTCCAGGGTGCCGTACAGCTTGGCCTCCAATGCTGTTGGTGTCGGCCAGTATTTGTTTCGGGATGCAGCATGCGTCGGACAGTTTTGGAGGATATGTTCTGCTGTCATTTGTCCCTGACTACAAGGGCACTCTCCAGACTGTCCAATGCCGAGTTTTGTGTGCATGTGGTGGCGCAGACGATTGTGTCCAGTTCTCATTCGGAAGATCTGCACCTGTTCCCGTCGTCGCAGAGAAAAGTAGCCATCATCTGGGTTGTATTTTGGGTGCTGAAGCTGCCACTTCTTCCGCTGCTGAGCCTTGATGATGGTCTTTGCTTCATCATAGCTCTCTAGGTTGTCGGTCTGCTCCTTCTGCTCTCCATCTTTTGCCAGTGTGTCTGCTTTTCCATTGCCTCTGATGCCGCAATGAGCTGGGACCCACTGTAGCACCACTTTCTCCATCTCCGCACTCAGGGCAACTAGGGCTGTAGTGAGTGGGTTTAGTTTGCTGTTGTGGGAGTTCTTGAGGGCTTGGAGAACAGATAGTGCGTCAGAGAACACCACCATATGCCCTGTTGTCCTTGTGGAGTTCTGCAGGAGTGTTGTGGCTACTTCACTGAGGACTTCTCGCTCAGCTCGGAAATTGGTGGAATATTTTCCTGTTGGGCCTGCAAGTTCAACTTCTCTGTCTCTGTAGCGGATGAAGATTCCTGCTCCTCCATCTTTCGTTGCTTCTGTGGCAGAACCATCAGTAAAGACATGGGTCCAGTCTTCCTGTGGGTACTGACTGCAGATGTGCTCCATGGCCAGGGCTCTTCTCTGGGTATCTGACTTCTTCTTCTTCCTCGTTCGCTTCCCATTACATGAGCAGCCCAGTGTCCTCGATGAAGGCTGCCGTCCACCGCAGCTCCTCCAGGGTGCCGTACAACTTGGCTTCCACTGCTGTCGGTGTTGGCCAGTACTTCTTCTTGTCCGACCACCGACCGCTTGGGGTGGGCCCCTTTGAGGCATAGGGCCCGGCTCCCGACCTCCCCGGCGGGTCTCCGAAGGTCGAGCGCCACATCGAAATTCTGTGGACTGCATCATCATGAAAGCGTAGATGCGTGGTATCGTGGTTTTAGTTGCGTCAGAGGCCCGATACCTCCGTCTTCAGCTGGAGTTTTCTTTCGGGGTGCCTCACCCTTAGCTCATGGCCCGTACGCCTACCCTGTGAGCACGGGGGGGGGGGGGGGGGGGGGGGGGATTGTTTCTCTGGGGATCCCACCCCATGGCTAGAGGTTATAACGCGCCTCTTGACCGCATGATGAGCCCGTTTTAGGACACATGGAGTATTTCAGTGAGGACAACAGTGCCACCTGTTGACCCACCCCATCCTGGTAGGAACATCGCCAGTTGGTCCGGGACTGCTTATTCTGCCAGGCAAGCCTGACTTATATCGCAGCTAACCCCCATATCTGAGGGCCGTTCCCCTATCCGCCACCCGGGGACATGCTGAGTTGGGGATGGTCGCCCCACTACTGAATTGGAAGCAGCTTGGTCCCGGGGTGTCTGACTGTGTTCCCCTTTTCTCCACGCCCGCAATACTGGTGACGATTGTTGCGCTATGGTCGTATCGAGGGTTGACTGCCAGACCCGGTGTCTATCTCATATATATATATATATATATATATATATATATATATATATATATATATTATATATATATAAATATATATATGTGTGTGTGTGTGTGTGTGTGTGTGTGTGTGTGTGTGTGTGTGTGTATGAGATATTGGGTTCAACCCTCGGTATACTCTTTGGAGCACCAGAGCTCAAGGTCGTCTGCATAAATTGCTCATTTGTCTCCTCTTGGCAATTTTCTGACAATGTAATCTATAAAGATGAGAAACAGGGTTGGTGAGAGGACTCCTCCCTGAGGGACTCCCTGTCTCAGTACCTTCTTTTTGCTCTTCTGGCCCTGGAATTTGACCCGGGCTTGGCGATTACGCACGTATTGATTAATCCAGGTGTACATCCTGCCAGACACACCACATCGCCGTAGTTTGAGCCTGAGTCCCTCCTTCCTAACTTTGTCGAACGCTTTCTCCATGTCTAACCAGACTGCAGGCGTATTCCTATTGTTCTGAAAAGCGTCCTAAATGCTTTGGGTGATGAAAGTGACCTGATCTTCTGTTGACTTGTGTTGACGGAAGCCTGCTGTTTCAGGCTCAGTATCTGATTCTCTCAAGGTGCCAAAGTAGTTTAAAGTTGATAAGTCTCTCCATCAGCTTTTCTAGGCAGCTTGTGAGGCTGATGGGCCTGTAGTTTTTTTTCTTTTCTGCCCTATGAAGCCTGATGAGCTCTCCATGTAGACGAAACAGCCATGGCTCGCTGGACTCGCCTCTAAAGGACCACTTGGATCACAATGCACTCACAGCGATAAGATTCTGTTTGCTTTCCCCCCTTTCTGTTCAGCGCAGATCTGTCACGTGGGCAATAAACCTTCACCTTAATATATTCATCATTTTTTACAGTCACTCATCTTTGAAATATAATCCATTTTATCATTCATACAGCTACTGTTTTTATTTGTCGCCCGAAAATAACGAAACAGATAAAACGACAACAGCACCAACTATTCAGATGAAAGTGACAGCATAGAATTGGTGTGGTACGTTTCCATGTGTTATCTGTTTTGCATGACACTTTTTAAAACTGAACACTGTTAATATTTCCTATACACATATTTTTGAAATTGTAGCCGCTCTAGGATTCAGTTTGGTAATGTCTCTCTCTCTCTCTCTCTCTCTCTCTCTCTCTCTCTCCTCTCTCCTCTCTCTCTCTCTCTCTTAGATATTTTCGGTTCTAAATGTTGTTGGATGTGATGCATGCATCGTTTTATCTATTGCATGATATATCCCCTATCCTTAAATATTCATATATTCGCTACATACCTACAATTTCGCACGCTGCCGATATCAGTTTTTTGGCATCAACAACAGCTAAACCAACAATATCGTGGCCTAGGGGCTAAACAAATAAGACATATATCCTACTTGAACATGGTTGAGTGACACATCTCAGGCCATGAGTACGGAAAAGAATACAGCAGCTCAGGACACGATGCCAACACAGTATTTTGTCCAGAACTCATCACTGGCCGTAGAATGCTTCCCGCTCAGGTTTAACGAGACACAACATTTACCCTGGGGAAATCCCGATGACTTTGCCAGTCAAAAAGTGGAGCAGGTTGCCAGTGCGGTCAGAGATCTTACTCTGGGATTCATCTATCTGATTGGTGGACCAGCCAACGTCATCAACATGGCGGTGTTCTACAAACAAGGTCTTCAGGATCGTGTCAACCTCTGTCTGTTCATGCTGGCTGTGTCGGATGAAGTCTTCTTAACCTCGTCCATGTTTCTGTATGCTGAGAATATTTATCTGCACCTGAGTGCGCAAGTGGTGACGGCTCCTGTGAACGAGTTCATGGCCAACAACAATCTCATTTTCATTCTGGGTTCTGGGTTCATTTCCTACGCTCTGTCCGCCATCATCGCCTGTGAGAGATGTTACTGTGTCCTCAGACCCCTGAAGTACCAGACTCTGCTCAGCACCAGAACCATGGCTGTCATCATTGTGTCTCTGTTTCTGAGTGTGTTCGGTTTGTTTTTCATTTTGTCCTATAGATACTGGGTTCAGTGTGCGTATGATCCCGTAACCGATGAAGCGATGATGATAATCACAGGCGGTGGGTTTTACAGGAATCACAAGCAATTAATAGACGTTCTGGATGGTGGCGTATTCGGTGCTGGTTTACCAGGGGTGTTGATGATAGTGGTGATAACATCCACGATAATCACCACAGTGAAACTTCGTCAGATTGTGACGTGGCGTATGGGAACATCGTCATCGCTCTCTTCTCGAGAAGTGGCTCTCACCCAAATGTTGATTGGTAACTCGGTGTTCTTCATCACCTGCATTTCTCCCGTCTGTGTTTTCCGCGTTGCCTATCTGTTTTTGCCCGGAATGACCGCCGGAGGACAATATCACAATTTCTACTTCACCACACTGTGGGTATCAGAAAGCTCCAGCTTCGTGAATTCCTCTTTGAATGTTTTTATATATTACACCATGGGGTCTCGATACAGGGAAACGTTGTGGGTATTGTTGGGTAAAGAGACCGCACGAGGGGAGAAACGAAATGGGAAATAGAGACAGGGTCAAGTAGTAAACCTGATGCAGTCTTTACTGGGTGGAACAGCTGTCATGTGCATCTCTTGCTGACCTTCACTTTCGAGGAACAGTAAAACTGAGAGAACGCTCAATGGTGAAATATTTCTTCTCACGCCTCCTTTTTTTTAGGAAGAAAGGTGGCAGAGTGGTTAAGACGTTCGTCTGCCAATCCAACGTGTGAGAAAGGCGTGGGTTCGAGCCCTGCCTTTCTCGCCCTTTCTTTCCCGGTTTGAATGACAAATCGAACTGAACGTCAAGTGCATCGGATGGGGACTATAAGCGAGTCAGACCCGTGTGCCTTCCTGGCCGCCGGCACACGTTAAAGAACCCATTGCAGCTGAAAGAGCAGGGGGGTTCCCCGCTGCCCTAGCAAAATTGATGTAGATTGAAGATAGCCGCCTGGTATATCTTACCAAGCATCGTGTACCGGTGGAAATGAAGGACACGTATAAACATCGCATGCATCCTATGTGAGAAACTGGAGGTATAAATGAGATAAATGAAAATGAGTGACTGATATTTGAATGGTACGGGAAACGACTGAATGAGCGCCAGTAGGCTGCTCTTCGGCCGACTCTACCTGGGTAGGCAGCCCGTTGAGTGGGTGAGGTAGTGTGTTTATTGTAAAGCGCTTAGAGCTTGGTCTGCGACCGAGGATAGGCGATATATAAATACCCAGTATAATGATAATAATAATCTTACTGAAATGTAAGAATGGGTTTTAAAGCACACATTTTCGCTGGAACAAATTCGATGTCTTCTCCATTCCAGCTCTTTCAAAATTGAGGAATCTTGGTCTAGGTTTTATCACATTCTCTACTTTGTGTGTCCTGCAACAAATTAGTATGAATTAGAAGCCAGTGTTTTAAACATGGATTTTTACCATGACAATTATAACCTGTGTGTATTTTTGTATCCCGTCAATTGTTACCAAAAGCTGTGTTTTAGATTTCTGCCTTTTAGTTGTAACACAAGTTTTAACGTACAGTTTCAAATAGACGGAAATGTATGCACCACTTTCACTTGGAAAACATGCACTTATGCTTTCTCTTCGTGGAATATGTAGCTGTTCAGGAGAAGAAAAAAAAACGTGGTTGTCGGATGTCAGTATTTAAGGACACCATATAGGAAACTGTCTAGCATAATGGGAAACTCTCTCTCTCTCTCTCTCTCTCTCTCTCTCTCTCTCTCTCTTCTCTCTCTCTCTCTCTCTGTATGCGTGCGTGCGTGCGTGTGAATGTTGTGTGTGTGTGTGTGTGTGTGTGTGTGTGTGTGTGTGTGTGTGTGTGTGTGTGTGTGTATGTGTGTGTGTGTGTGTGTGTGTGTGTGTGTGTGTTGTGATTTTGTACCTGCAAGGTATAAGACGGCTTTACTTCCTTTTCATTCCGACATACTCCGGGTTTGGCATCTTGGCAGCCAGTTTGGTTCATGCAAGTCCAATGAACGTGAGTCACATAAGAGACATAGTTCCAGAACAATGATCAGAACTGAGCAGTTTATGGCGAATTATAGTTCAAACAAACATGACGTCCAGCATTTGTTCTAATAACGTCAAAGAACAGTGTCTGACAATTCCTCTGATAAGGTCGGATAACCTCTGAAGCACACACGATTTCTTCGGAGGCAAAAATGACCCCGTTGCCTCAATTGTCTAGTGTGTGTGTGTGTGTGTGTGTGTGTGTGTGTGTGTGTGTGTGTGTGTGTGTGTGTGTGTGTGTGCACAGGTAGGCTGTTGGTAAAGGTTGTATGCTCATATGACTTAGTAACTTTCTTATGTATAAAAGAAAATGCACAGCACCACAAAGTCAAGGAAAAAAGAGAAGTGAACGGACAATGTTAAGTCAAAGGAAAAGCCGAGAAGCTGGTTAACTAGTAGGCTAAAATTATTAAGTGGTGGCATATGCACGAACATTTTGCAGAACAAAAGGCTACTAGCTTCGGTCCAGTGACTATCCCTTTGCGCAATCGAGCTACTGCTCTCTATAACTTAGGTGTTGGTTGATTTGAAAAGTTGCTGTGAATTGTCCTGGGAGGACTCAGCAAATCAATGCTGTCTGCCGCCAAAGTTTGGTGGGACACTCTCGAAGAAATGCAAATCTACGATACAGATTTAGAAGACGTTTTCCCTTCAGCTCCAGCCTTCAGCGCTTTCTACCCGAAATTTACATGTCCCCAAGTTCATAGACGTGCTGCTCCCAATCCAATGGAGGTGATGGGGGATTGTATTAGTTTGAGCTTCTTCTTTTTTTTTAATCTTACTTTGAAAACATAAACACAGAGCAAGACGTAAAGAAAGCCCAAACTAGACGCTGTAAATCCTTCAAATAGACCATTTCAACAACATTTCCACAGTCTCCAAACATGACACGACTATTGAGGAAAAGCATTCAGGAGAACAAGTGCACATAGCCTATTCACTTCCTGAACGATAGCCATGTCAGACAATCAACATGAGACAGCCAAACTTTATATTGAATGACAGTGGGATTTCTCTCTCTCTCTCTCTCTCTCTCTCTCTCTCTCTCTCTCTCTCTCTCTCTCTCTCTCTCTCTCTCTCTCTCTCTCTCTCTCTCTCTCTACGTTCGATTGAAGCTGGGTGCGTCAGACTTGCAACCCGGCCGCCATGATGAAGCCCTCGGTCTTCTCCAGGTCAGAACGGGCTCCCCAAAGCTGCGCCTGTAACTCCGCTCCCCCCGGCCAGGTTTTGTGTCGAAGAGTTGCGTGAGTAGGACAGTGCAGGAGGACATGTTCAGGGATTTGGTGTCCAGTGCCGCATGGACACTGGTCAGTGTAGGTGATTTTCAAGCGGTTAAGGTGGCTCAGCAGTCTGCAGTGGCCGGCGTCGTATATAATACTGTCGCGTGGAATTGTATCGCAGCGATAGCATTTCACGTGAAATACTGTTGCAGCGACAATATTTTCTTGAACAAATTGTCGCGCGACAACTTTTCACGAAAAATGTCCTATAGAATATTGTAGCTGTCCATAAAATACTGTCGCTCGAAATTTTGCGACAGTTTTT
>CM065735.1:56342800-56350300 GCA_033310375.1 Conus canariensis | reverse complement strand
AGAGTTGGAGCAGTGACCGAACAGGTCTTCGACGTCGTTTTTTTTAATTTTTTTTTTTTTTTTTACGGGAAATGCTGCCTCAGAGCGACACCTTTTCTACGGCAGCAATTTTTTTTTTTTTACATGAAATGCTGTCGCTGCGACATGGTTTCATTTTTAGGCAACGACACGATTTTATGGACATTTTTCGTGAAATCCTGTCGCGCTACCAATTTTTTATGAAATTAAGTCGCTCAGCGATAATTTTTCATGAACCAGCTGCAGTATTTCCCGGGAAATACTGTCGCTGCGACACGATTTTATGAGCGACAGTATTATATACGACACCGGTCCTCAGTCTGAAGAGAATTGTCTACTGGTGTCTTTGGAGCTGGTGGATCGGGTCAGCACCACTCTCTGCACCCAGCCTTCTCTTCCACTGGGACCGAAACTGGTGTGGTCACGGGGTGGCTGAACTGCTCCATTTTGCTGCCTGCCTTGGAGAGAGCATCAGCTTTTTCTTTGCCCATGATCCCACAGTGAGACGGAATCCACTGAAGCGTAATGACAGACTGTTTTGAGAAATCATGGAGGGCAGCCTTGATGCCTTGCATATGGTGTTCACTTCTTGTGTTCTGAAGTCCCTGCAGCAGTGACGATTGTGGTATCTTCCAGGTCATTGTCTGGTTCCTCAAAATCTGGAAGCATCTCCATTTCGGCTGGTGAAGCAGGCAGCAGGTCTTCATTTCTGCGATGCAGGCTCTTAGACAGGTGGTTGAAACTTGTTCTCTTTAGCCTGTTTTTGGTGGGGTTCTGCATCTCAGTGTGCATGGGATGGGTTGGCATACGCAGTAACTTTTCACTGTGGATGAAAACCTTCTCCTCGCGTCTGTCTTCGAGGGAATGTAGGCTAGTAAGCTTCTCCATGGCTTGGATTGGCGTAGTCTTCATCCCACCAGTGATCAGTCGCAATCCTGCATTGTGCACTTTGTTCAGCCGACTGGAGTTGGTCTTGGATGCAGTGGCCCATGCAGAACTGCCATACTCCAGGGTTGATCTGACGGTACCCACATACACCTTCTGCAGGATGCTGCTGTTTGCGCCCCAGGATGAACCGGCCAGCTTCTTCATGATGGCGAGCTTCCTGACTGCTTCGTTTTCAATGTTCTTGAGGTGCGGATTCCAAGTAAGCCGCTTGTCCAGCTTGATGCCTAGGTATGTTGGGTTGTCTTCTTGTTTCAGGTCTCTTCCATGTATTTTCAGGCTGATGGTTTCTGGCAGTGGCGACAGCGAGAAGACTGTGGCCACTGTCTTGGTGGCATTGATTTCTACGCCCCAGTCAGAGGCCCATCGTCCGACGTGTTCCAGTGCTTCCTGCATCCTGTAGCTGGCTGTGGTTAAATGTTCTGCAGCACTCCAGGCAGCAAAATCGTCGGCGTGGAGAGCTCTGGAGATGTGCTTGGTGAGCTTCTCAGCGATGTCATCAATGAAGATGAGAATGAGTGTAGGGGAAATGACTCCTCCTTGTGGTATACCTTGTTGTAAAGTGATCCGATGGCTAATTTTCCCATCAAGTTGAACTCTTGCTGTGCGGTACTGGAGGAAGTTGCGTATCCAGCGGTACATATTCCCTTCCACTTTCTTGTTTAGCAGCTTCAGGAGAAGTCCTTCCTTCCATACCTTGTCGAAGGCTTTGGTCAGGTCCACGAAGACAGCGAGTACCTTTTTCTTCTCCTGAAAGGCATTTTCGATCTGTTGGGCGAGGTACACGAGCTGGTCTTCCGTACTGCGGTTCTTCCTGTATGCTGACTGTGTGTTGCTGAGCAGGTGATTCTCTTCCAGGTGTTTCAGCAGTCTTGTGTTCACCATTCTTTCCATCACCTTGCCCAGACAACTGAGGAGGCTGATTGGTTGGTAGCTGGATTTCTTGGTTTTGTCTTTTTGTTTCTTTCTGCTTCTCTCCATTGGTCTGGGAATGTCCCTGAACTCCATGACTGGTTGTTGATCAGAAGAAGCTTCTGTTTTGCTGTGGTTCCAAGTCTCCTGATTATGCCATTGGCAACACATCTTTCCCTGGGGCTTTCTTTGGCTTTAGTTTTTTAATGGCTGCATTGAGTTCAGTCATGGAGAAGGCTGACATCATGGACGGTGTAGGGTTCTGGTGTTTCAGCTTCTCCCTGGTTTCCTTGCCGACTTCCTGCACTCGGGCATTGGGTATTGTTGCTTTGCTTTCCTCTTTGTAAAAGTCTGCCAGGATGTTTGCTGCTTTCCTTCCCGTGTGGTGCGTACCGTTTTCCTCGATGACGGTTTTGCTGTGTCCCGCTCTGGTGTCTTCATTCAGGGCTTTTGTCAGATTCCACAGCTTGCTGGTGTCCTTCTCCATGTTGAGGCTGCTGGTCTTCTCGTTCCAGCTCTTTTGGAGTTCAGCTTTCTTCTGCTGGTTGAAAGCTTCTTTGGCGTTGTTGTGCCTCACTAGGTTCTCTGGAGTGGGGGTTTGCTCCATAGCTTCTCTGGCATTGTCCATTTCAGTGTGAAGCTGTTCCAGTGTGTCACTCCATTATGGCAGGTATTGTCTTCTTTTTCCCCTTGGGATTGCCTGCTTTGCTGCCTGAAGAATTGCATCAGTGAAATTCTGGACGTTCTTGTTCAGGTCATTTGCACAGCAAATGTTTTTGGTGTGGTGGTCAGCCTTTTCTGCAAAGAGGGTCCAGTTGGCTCGTTTGAAGTTCCAACTTGGTTGCATGTTGCGCTCAGTACATCCTAAGCTGGAGATGTTGAGAATGACTGGCGGGTGGTCGCTCCCTCCAAGCTGGGTACTGACTTCTCTGAACGTGAGCTTGTGAATGTCCTCAGCAGCTACAGCCAGGTCTGGTGTGGAGGTAGTTTTCCAAGCTCTGGAGAAGCACGTTGGTTTGTCGTCTGCCTGGTTGATGAGTACTAGATTGTTTTCCATCATCCAATCCTCCACTTCCTCACCACGGGCATCCATTTCCTCATATCCCCAGCTTTGCGAGTGGCTGTTGAAGTCTGCAGCCACCAGGTGTCTGTAAGCTTCTAGCTTCACGTTGTATAGCGTAAGAGATGAGGTTGATGTGCTGTAGCAGTTGGTGATCCGTAGGTCTCCACTGGGCAGCAAACGCTTGACAGTCAGGTGTTCTAGTTCTTGTCTTCTTGATCTGTTTGTCTCCACTGCAGGGATGGAGTTTCTGACAAGAGTAATAATTCCTCCCTTTGTGTCGGTCTTCGCGGTCTTGGCGAAATGTCTCGTAGCCTCTTACGAAGAAACGTCGATGATCTTTCAAGTGCGTTTCTTGGATGCAGGTGACATCAATGTTGTTTTTGCTTAGAAATTTTTGCAGTTCTGGCTTCTTGTTTCCTAGTCCTTCTGCATTCCACTGAGCCACTATAAGGGTGGTCGGAGGCTGGGTAGTCTGGTCAGTCGCTCTACTCTGCCTTCCCCCGACCGTCAGGTTAACAGAGGCACCGGTCGCTTGGGTGGGCCCCTTTGAGGCTAAGGGCCCGGCTCCGTCCCTCCCCGGTTGTCACTGATAGGGACGACGCCATGACGACAAGGTAGTCTGACGCATGACCATAATCGTTGATGCTTGTGTGCCCTAATTTATCCCCAGGACCTGCGCCGTAGCTGACACACTCAGTCTTCGGCAGGCTGGATGCTTTTGCCATTTAACCCATGGCTGGGGTAAGGCTTGGAGCAGTGTCAGGGCGTATCCACACGCTGGTGGGCCTTCACTCAGTTCCTTCCATTTTGGTGGGGGCCTTACTCCTCCATCTGGACTGGTCTAGCCTGCGGCTTTCCTTGATTGGGGAGGCCGAGATCTAGTTTTGATATAGCGCCAGTATTCCGCTCCCGTGCCGCGTTAGTGAAAACAACCTGCCCCATGTCCCCCTGAGGAAACACCCATATTAACGTGGCGAGAAGGTGCGACTACGGTGTTCACCCTTTCTTAATGGAAGAAGTGGGACAGTGGGATCTGAACATGCAACTTCGGTCTGCATATTCAGGATATCACTGAGCCAACCAAGCACACCATAACAACAGACAGGATGTGTTGTTGCATTTGCATTGTCTCCTGATATGAGTCCCCTTGATTTTGATCGTGTCTCCAAACTAAAGGAATTTCACTGTGTCAGAGTTGATGATGTCCAAAGCCTAGTGATTCGGGTCGCTACGCAAGTGCGATGTATCAAATGTGATTATCTAGGAACAGGTATTCGGAATCTTTGAGATAGATGGATATCAGTAACGTAGCACTATAGATGTAATACTGCATAAACGAAAACAGTTTTGTTTCATGAATATTTGATGTAAAATGGATCGTTTTTCTCCCTTATATTCCTAGAGGATTATAGTGGGTCGTGAAAAAGAAAATGGTATTATTTGTTTATTCATTTTTTTTATTTGTTTACGTACTTATTTATATATTTATCTATTGACTTATTTGTTTATTTATTTATTTATTTGCTTACTTATTTTCAGTCATCTATTTATTCACTCATTCATTCATACATCCATTCCTTGCTTACATATCTATCTATCTATCTATCTATCTATCTATCTATCTATCTATCTATCTATCTATCTATCTATCTATCTGTATATTTGTCTTTTTGCCTGTCTATCTATCGTGTTAATTCATGTATTTTTTGTCTGTTTATCTATTCGTTTACGCATGTTTTATGTTATTCACTTATGCCTTTGCCAGTCGCGTATTTGTCTTGCACACCCTGATTTCAGAGCTTGCGGTCCGTCATCTATACGTAACTTTCTAAAATCATGATCAACTGCATCATACACGCACGCGTGCATATGTTTTCCTCCCCAGGTCTCTTTGCCCTCATTCCCACTGAGTTTGAAGATATGGTAAGAATGGGGTGACTGAGTTTTGTTGCAAGTATGGAGTTGCTATGATGTGTTGCACTCTACTCTATAAACAGAGACAGGTCTGAGTTTGGATTCTGAGCGTGTATGTTGTAGGAGAGGTGTTTAGTCTGTCCAGGAGAACGATCATTTTGACTCTGCACTGATGGCTTGTTGTCAGTGTACAGTGTGAAAAGTCGTCCCACCAGGTCACCAATTTAGAGTTGCTATTATTTGTTGCACACAACTCTATAAACAGACTCAAACTTGAGTTTGGTTTCTAAGTTTTCATGTGTCTCAGAGAAAGATCGACATGCAAAAACAAATGGTTACACAAAAAAACACACACACCACCACCACCACCACCAACAGCAACAACAACAACAGCAACAACAGCAACAACAACAACAACAACGAAAGGAACTCTTACGCCCCAGTTACAAGACAAGGAAATCACTCTCATTTCAAGGAGCTGGAATGAAGTCAGTTCAAAGAGCTCTGATGAAGTCGCTACAGTAGCATATTCCAAGTCCTTTTTTTATTCTCCATCAATGCATGCAGTCTTCTTTTAGGTGTACAGGTTCTTCCAGCCCATGTCAAAGACATCCACAATATACGGCAGAAAGCAGACAGAGAGCCACAGGTGCAGCCATGCAGTGATGAACCAAAAAGGAACCTAGAAGCGATGGCTGTCTTCATTTCAAACTGGCATCAGGATTGTGAGGTCACTGCCTCGAGCACATTACTGCTGCCAGTTTCAAAATTGGATATCGCTGCAGAAGAATCAGTACTAAAGAACTGAGGTGATTGAAAGACCACAAGCCTTTAGGAAAATCACAAAGCGTTTAGATGTCAGGACGGTATACATTTTTTTAAGTTATTTGTGATTAGGATATAATGTGACGATTTTTCGTTTCTGTCCCACTTTTTTAATGTCATCTCAGTGGCTCTGCACCCACACTGCTCAATCCGACTTTCCGTCCACAGCCACAGCCCAGTCTGCCCTGCTGCAGCCTCGTTAGCTTAAATCCACAGGGAGCAGTCAATGTCAGTTCGTCAAGAGGCAACCATTGGAGGAGACTCTGCACTGCTGAGTCACTTCAGTGGTGTTCAGTGGTGCCTGTTCTGATCCACGTCTCGCAGGACACCATCTACTAAACCCCACATTGATGACAATAATTGCTTAGTCACAGAGCCAGCGTGAGTGAGCTCTCTCTTCGGAGGGCGCCACCACGACCACCCAAATGAGTTTAATGATATCATTGACTCACGACGGAATCAAACCAAGTCCATAGACGGGGATATGACATCAAACCTGAGGTCACCATGAGAGCAGGGTATGAAAGTCCACAGTGTTTTATACTTTTTTTTTTTTTGCTGATTGATGAGAATGAAGATGATGAAGATGATGCTACACATTCCCATTCAGTCTGCGACTGCATGACAAGGTTGTATCATATGCTTACTTTCATAATATCTCCCAGCGTCAACCAGGTCCGAAGAATATAGACATCTGAAGTGTTGGTCAGGAAACTTGAACAACACTCTCAGAGATACACCCATCAAGTGGATGAAACTCAACTGTGTGGTTCCAGTATCTCCCAACTGAGCACGTCGCAAATTCACCTCTGGGCAGAAGCCGGTCAGGAAAGAAAAAAAAAATCTCATATGACTCGGATGGGAATCGAAGCCACGATTTCCCAGCGAGGAGTCCGTGACGCTAACCACTTTACCACAATAGCTGGTACCATAATAAGTTTTACCCTGCGAACCTGACAGTAGGACAGAAGGAAAAATGCTTTTGAAGGAATGTTCTAAGGAAGGAATTAAAATGGACAGTGGTCTTTACAGCAGCAGGGAAACACCAACAATTGATATTGTGTATTTACAGAAAACAAACATTGCAGGAGATCCGTGCACAGTAATCTATAGATGTCTCTTACTGGTATAGTAGCAAGTCAAGTATATCAGTGCACAATAATTTGAAGACGTCTCTTACAGAAGTAAATATCAATACACAGTAATTTGGAGACGTCTCATAGTGATGTAGTAACACAATAAGTACAACACCAGTGCACAGTAATCAATTAATCCATAAATCAATCAATAAAATGCCAGCTTGAGGAGCAATAGAAGAAAGAACCAACAACAATTACACATTAAAAAGGTATGAGTAAGAGAATGTATGGATCATAGTTTCCACAAGAAGCAGTTGTGAGAATTCTGAGAGAACAGCAACGAAACGACGGCAAAAAGCGACACTCGCCGACATGGCTAGTGCAGCCGACAATCCATCCGTTCCTTTGATCTCTATTGTAAGCAGCAAATACTCCGCTGACCAGCGCGTTGGGCTAAAGGTCTAAGATCATCTTGCGATGAAAAGACGTGAAATAAAACTACTGAACTGAACTGAACTGAGCGTTGGGCTAATGCGTAGATCAGACATCAATTAAGTCGTAGCCATGAGACCCTCTTTTTAAATTCTCCCATCCGAGTCATTAATTCAATTACCCATTAGCTTTAAATCATGCGCAGTGTGGTCTCAAAACAGCAGATGCGGTGTAGCGTATATGGACTAGTCCGCACGCAGTGACACACGCATGGTGAAAGTGAAACTGAAACTGACCTAGCTTGTTATCTAT
>CM065735.1:56320300-56337800 GCA_033310375.1 Conus canariensis | reverse complement strand
GTTTATTCAGACGAAAGCAAAGATCTTTTAACGTA
The DNA here is from genome assembly GCA_033310375.1 of Conus canariensis. Classification (NCBI taxonomy): domain Eukaryota; kingdom Metazoa; phylum Mollusca; class Gastropoda; order Neogastropoda; family Conidae; genus Conus; species Conus canariensis. The sequence goes on along the minus strand of CM065735.1, from coordinate 56,337,765 downwards.
AGATGCAGCGTTGCCTATCATATGTACACTGTGACACACAGCCATGTCGTTATTTACAGAGGTGACTGGCCATGGAAGACCAAGAAAAAAAGGCCCCCGCAAACGATTGCTGCAAATGCATCTGTCTATAGCTGCAGGCGCATCTGTCTGACAGCTGCAGGTGCATCTGTCTGATAGCTACAGGTGCATCTGTCTGACAGCTTCAGATGCATCTGTCTGATGTATGCAGGTGCATCTGTCTGACAGCTGCAGGTGCACCTGTCTGAGGGCTGCATAGAAGACAAACAAAAAAGGTCCCGTTGGCGATTGCTCCAGGTGCATTTGTCTGATAGATGCAGGTGCATCTGTGGGGGAAAAACAAGCGCAGGCCAACAACTCAACTGTCTTCATAGTAGACTTAGCAAAATTTGGACTTAAGGAGGGGGGGGGGGGATTTGAAGATGGAGAGACTAGGAAAATGAAATGAAGAAAATATATTACAGATATGAAAACTCTTTACTAGCTGCATAAGGGAACCATGGCAATCCCTTTTGAATGCAAATGTATTTGTATTGCCTGCTCCGAGGCCTTTCGTCCACTGGATCGGAACTCATCAGGGAGACACGGCTAGTTTTGTCTGCGCTCCCGGCGTCAAATAGAGACACACCACAGTCCATAATACCGTGGTGTTCTCACCACCAAGGGTGCCAAAAAGAATCCAATAGCACCCCAAAGCAGCCAGTGAAGGGTATAATAAATGAAACCAAACGAAAGTGTGTGGAGGAAAGAAGTTGCTGAAAAACTAAAGACATTATGCAAGTAGTATAAAATGTGGAGGACAATCTTTGAGCCTACGTTTGAGGATCCACCCAAGGATGCAAGGGAGATCGAAAGACAAACACAAAGACGGACAGAAACAAATACAAATAACCTCGATTTAATCGAAGAGTGTTCATATCTGTAATATATTTTCTTCATTTCATGTTCCCAGTCTCTCCATCTTCAACCTCCCCCCTCCCCTCCCCCACCCCCTCCTTAAGTCCAAATTTTGCTAAGTCTACTATGAAGACAGTTGAGTTGTTGGCCTGTGCTTGTTTTTCCCCCACTATTAGATTGTTCGTCTTTGTATTTGTCTGACTTTATTCAAGTTTAAAAGGCTGTGCCAGTCTTGAATAAAAGTTACTCTGTGTTAGGTTTTCTTATGGTAGCAAAAGTTACCCCACTTGTTTACTGTTTATTGTTTACTGTTCCCTGCCTCATTTCATTTCCAATTTTGTTAAGTTTTGGTTAAAATTAACAAGAATGCATGAGAGCAGATTTGCATTAAAGACATATCGTATGTTGTTTGATTTAGATGAACGTGACAAACAATCTGGGTCTCAAATGTTAGTTGTAATTTGTATCGATTTGAAACTGGTTATGTTTGGTTGACGAAGGGTGCTTTGGCGACCGGCGATTTTCTTTCTTTAGAGATACTCTGATTTTGTGGCAGGTGGCAGGAATGGAATTTGCATATGGATAACAGTGAAAAATTTATCTTTTACAGGTACTTTTGCACCGTACCTGATGTTAAAACTTATCTATTCATCTATTCAAGGAGATGCTTTTCAAGACAATGGAGAAACGAGTACCAACCAAGACCTCTGCTGCAAGGCACACCAACCCCTGGATCAACACCTCAATCCGTCGAGCCATCCGACGCAAGCAGCGAGCCCATAAAAAGGCACGCAGGACTGGGAAGAAGAGGGACATGGACAGGTACAGGCGACTCCAGGCCCAGACCCGCTATGACATCAGGCAGGCAAGCCGCAAGTATTTGGAAGATGTGATAAGCGAAGACTTCTGCACCAAATCCAAACGCTTCTGGTCCTACGTGAAGAGCAAGAAACAAGAAGCTGAGGGAGTGGCACCTTTAAAGGACAAGCAGGGCTTTCTGAGGAGCAATAGTCAGAATAAGGCAAAGATCCTGGGCGATCAGTTCCGGTCTGTTTTTTACACAAGAGAATACCACCAGTATCGCAGACAAAGGACCAAGTCCTTATCCTGATATGCCCCCAATACAAGTCAGCGAAGCCGGCGTTAAGAAACTCCTTCTAAATCTCCAGCCTTGCAAAGCCACCGGACCAGACAACATTCCAGCTTTCGTTCTAAAAACCACAGCTTCAGAACTGTCTCCTCTCCTCACTAAACTCTTCCAACTCTCTCTCGACACTGAACAAGTTCCGTCCGATTGGAAACAGGCCAACATTGTCCCAATATTCAAAAAGGGTGATCGAAGCCTGCCAGCAAACTACAGACCAGTGTCTCTGACTTCTATCATGTGTAAAGTGCTAGAACACATTGTACACAGCAACGTAATGGATTTTTTCAACCTCCACATGTTCTCACTGACTGTCAACATGGCTTCCGCCAAAGACGCTCCTGCGAGACTCAGTTGATTGTCACTAATCATGACATTGCTAAGAGACTTTCCTAGGGTGCGCAGGTAGATGCAGTGCTCCTAGACTTCTCCAAGGCCTTCGACAAGGTCCCTCACCAACGCTTGCTGCGGAAACTGCACTACTATGGAGTACGGAACAACACCCTTGGCTGGACCCAATCGTTCCTCTTCGGCAGAACGCAGCAAGTGGTACTCGAAGGCGTACACTCATCTCCTGCCCCTGTCCTCTCCAGTGTCCCCCAAGGCACTGTCTTGGGTCCACTTCTTTTCCTTACATACATAAATGACCTTCTGATGTGGCCAAGGACTCCAACACCCGGCTGTTCGCAGATGATGCTCTCCTCTACAGGAATGTCTGCAGTGCCAAGGACCAGTCCTTGCTGCAAGCTGATCTTGACCGCCTGGCAGATTGGGAAGACACTTGGCAGATGAGATTCAATGCAGGAAAGTGTAACACACTCCACATCTCGCCAGGCAGACACCTTTCCTTCCACTCTGCATATACTCTTCATGAACAAACCCTGGAAGCAGTATCCTCAGCCAAGTACTTAGGAGTAACCATGACAAAGGATCTATCCTGGACCAAGCACGTTGAAACGGTGGCAGCCAAAGGGAACAGGGCAGTGGGTTTTCTCCGCAGAAACTTTGAAAACTGCACCGCTGAGGTCCGAAAAGCCACCTATATGACCATGGTTCGTCCTACACTAGAATACGCTTCCACTGTCTGGGACCCCCATAAGAGACAAGACATTGACCTCCTGGAAAAGGTCAAGAGAAGAGCAGCTCGCTATGCCTGCAACTGCTATTTTGAACGCACACCGGGCACTGTCACTGACCTTCTCCGGAAACTCCAGTGGGACAGCCTCGAAACCAGAAGGCACCACAGCAGACTGGGAATGCTGTACCGTATCGAGAATGGGCTGGTAGATATTCCACCCTCCATGCTCTACCGTCCTCATTCCAGGGCCTGCGGCAGGAATAGTGCTCGCATCTTCCAGGAGCACTCAAAACACCCAGCTCTACACAACTCATTCGTCCCCCGAACAGTGAGGGAGTGGAATAAACTTTCAAGCGAGACCACTACAGCTCCAACAGTAGTGGCATTCTTCAGCCACCTGCGCTGCAGCTCCAGCGACCTGCAGCCCCCCAAGGATGGCCACTAGTGGAAATCCACACTAGATTTGTACATGTATATAGTTTTAATTCTGTTTTACACAAAAAGCCATCCAACCAGCTGGCACTCAGCTAAACAGCAAAGCCTTCAACGCCAATTTGGCCCGGCTCTAGACAAGGAAGAAGAAGAAGAAGGATCTACAGCTAAATCTGGAAGGGCACTTAAAGTATATAACGACTAGATTCAGGCTTGGTATTTCTGAAGTTGCCGAGCATTATTACCGTCATCGTTCTCATAGTGAAGCAGATTTGATATGTCCATTTTGTAGAATGGATACAGAAAATGAAGAGCATTTTGTGTTGTGTTGCCCTGTCTTGCACAAGCAAAGAGCTCAGTATATACCGATGAAGTTTTATAAATTCCCAAGTCAGTTTAGAGTGGCACGTATTTATTCAAAGCACTCAATTTGCGATAATTTCTTCTGTCATAAAGTAGTATTTCGAGGGAGTATCAGTTATGTTTGCGTGCAGTTGTTCAGGTGCTAAGATGACTGTAATTAACTCGTATTCCCCTTAACGAGGGGCTATGGCCTAAAAGGTTTAAAATTATCTTGAGTTTTGAGTCTTGGTCTCTCCAGGAATACAAAAGCGACATTTTTCCCCACCTTCATGCAAGTAAAGGCGTTCAACTATGTTTCCTTTGTGAAATTCCTTTTTTTTTGTGCTGCATTTCTTTGTGTGCCGAAAAAACAGTACCTGCAAATGAACTATCTGTGCTCTTGTTTCTCATTCTGATGGGTTTATAAGGTCTGTGTTCTTGTTTTTTTTTTAGTCTTGCTTGCTTGCTTTTATTCTTGGAGTCTTGTTTGCTTGCTTAAGTACCGATCCTGCTGCCATGAAAGATAGTAGTCCAAACTGTTTTCTTGTGTTGAGTTCCAAAACGAAAAAAAGGCTAATTTGTGATGATTGGTCACTATTTTTTTCAAGAAAAACCGTTTAGCACCACAAAGCTATGTTCTGCTGTGAAAAAAAGTGGTTTAAGTCAATAGTGGATACTCAGCACACCAGAGGTTTCGGAGGATTCATCATGTACTGCTGGCTCTCTCGATGGGGAGGTCTGTGAGAAATTCCGGCTGCCTACGACGCCATAATCAATATACATTTATCTTTCTCTGACGAGGACAGCATACATGGTTGCTATGAAGATGATGATGATGATAATGATGATGATGATGATTATCATCATCAGCAGCAGCATCATCAACATCATCATCATCATCATAATCATTATTATTATTATTATTATCATCATCATCATCATTGTTATTATTATTATTATTATTATTATTATTATTATTATTATTATTATTATTATTATTATTATTATTATTATTATTATTATCATCATCATCATCATCATCATCATTGTTATCATGATGATGATGATGATGATGATGATGATGTTTATTATTATTAGTCATATGATCATCATTGTCACCACACCACCACCACCACCATCATCATCATCATCATCATCATTATTATTAGTATCATCAATTATCATTATTATTATTATTATTATTATTATTATTATTATTATTACTTATAAAGTTATAACATGAGTAACTCTGTAAGGTTTTGTTCAATGAACTGCCGAGGCCTAGCGGATCAAAAAAAGAGGAGGGATGTGTTTCACTATCTAACAGAAAAGGCGTGCTTGGTGTATCTCTTACAGGATGTCCTTTTTGACCCCAAGCTTGAAGTGTGTATCAGAGAAGAATGGGGTTATGAAGCATATTTTGCATCACATATGTCAAATTCAAGAGGTGTTGCGATTCTCTTTAACAATAATTTTGAATTTTGTGTAAAGAAGGTTTACAAAGATACAGGTGGAAGCTACATTTTTGCTGTCGTATCCATTTTGGATAAGATGATGTTGATTATTAGCCTGTATGGACCAAACCATGATGATCCTGATTTTTTTTGTTGAGTTATAAGATCATATTAAGGATGTTGGTGTTGAGAATGTTGTAATCGGAGGGGACTGGAACCTGGTTCAAGATTTTTCAAGGTTAAAGCACAACAGCAAGTTGAAGACATGATGTTTAATCTAGATCTTACAGATATATGGAGAATGTTGAATCCTGAGTTGAAAAGATACACATGGCACAGATCCTCCCCTCTGCAGCAAAGTAGACTTGATTTTTTTTCTAGTTTCAGATTATGTGTCCACCTTCGTCACGGATGCAGATATTGAGGCAGGATACAGGACAGACCATTCAATGATTACTTTACCTTTAACCTTTGCTAGAGAAACTAAACGATACCCCTTCTGGAAATTTAATTGTTCTTTGTTGAAGGACAGACAGTACATTGATGAAATTAACGAGAAAATTAAAGCTGTGATAGAAGAGAACGCAGCACTGCCCTATTCAAGAGAACAACTACCATTTATTGAGCGTTCAGAAATTCAGTTTACTATTACAGATCAACTGTTCCCAGACGTTTTATTAATGAAAATAAGAAGTAAAACTATAACATTTGCAACTGAAAAGAAACGCAGAAGTAATGAGAAGCAGAAGCGTTTAGAAGTGAATATTGAAAAGTTAGAGAGGACGGAACAGTTGACTGATGAAGAAAGACATGATTTAGAGCAGGACAAAGAGGAACTAGTCAGACTTAGGGAAACTAAAATGCAGGGGGTTTTGATTCGATCACGAGCACGTTGGATAGCAGAAGGGGAAAAAGGTCAATCAATATTTTTGCTCGCTTGAAAAAAGAAACTCTTAAACAAAAATATGACAAAGTTAATATTAAATGATGGTTTAGAAATATCTGATGTCGAAAGGATCCAACATGTAAGTGAAGAAATTTTATGAAGAATTGTACCGGCCAAAGGAAATTGAGGATTGCGAAATTTCTGAAATGGTTAGTTTACCTCATGTCCTGACAGACAACGAAAAGGTACAATTAGAAGGAACAATATCTATGGATGAGGCTGGCTATGCACTTAAACAGATGAAAAACAATAAAAGCCCTGGATCAGACGGATTTACTGTTGAGTTCTTCAAATGTTTTTGGCCATCACTTGGAACATTCGTTGTCCGATCTCTAAATGAAGGTTTTAAACTAGGCGAGTTGTCCACCACACAAAAGGAAGGAATTATAGTGTGTATTCCTAAAGGGTATAAATCTCGAGATGCCATCAAAAACTGGAGGCCAATTACTCTTTTAAATGTTGTTTATAAGATAGGGTCAGCATGTGTTGCGAATAGACTGAAAATGATTCTTCCAAGTTTGATCAATGAAGACGAAACAGGATTTATGGTCTATATATATATATATATATATATATATATATATATATATATATATATATATATATATTATATCGGAGATAACATTAGATTAATCTACGACTTAATTAACTACTTGGAAACACACCAACTACCAAGTTTGCTGTTATGTTTAGATTTCGAGAAAGCCTTCGATTCCCTTGACTGGGGATTCATGAATAAAATACTTGTAGCATTCGGTTTAGGACTAGATATTCGTAAATGGATAAGTGCTTTCTATAATGATATTAAGTCAACTGTTTCTGTGATGGCCAGGCATCTGGTTGGTTTCCCGTAGGTCGTGGGTGCAGGCAGGGTGATCCAGTTTCACCCTACATATTCATTTTGTGTGTGGAAATCCTTGCCATTATGTTGGGAGGTAATAGAATTATAATTATAAAAGGGATCCAAATTAACAATACAGAACACAAAATTTCACAATATGCGGACGATGCAGAAATTATGCTTGAAGGTGACAGAGTGTCTTTTGAGAAAACTCTGATAACAGTTGATAGTTTTGGAAGAAAATCAGGTTTGATCTTAAACACAGAAAAAAACACGTGCAATATGGCTCGGCAGTAGGAAAAATTCGACGATTTGCTACATGCAACATTTACGTATTCAGCGGAATCCACCACAGTTAAAAATTTTGGGTATCTTATTTACCAATGATCTTGCTTATTGTTCAGAAATAAACATGCAGGCTAGATTTCTTGAAATAAGAATGCTATATAAGGCATGGTTAAAGAGACAGATTACTCCACTAGGCAGGGTGGCTGTTTTAAAGTCTTTAATCTTGTCCAAACTAATTCATCTTTGGATTCTACTTCCAAATCCTCCCGATGATGTAATTAATGCTATTCAAAACTCAGTATTTCGATTTGTTTGGAATAGAAAACGGGATCGTATAAATAGAAAAACTGTGGTTAAAAACGTAATGAATGGAGGACTAGGTATGCCTAGAATAAAAGAATATATATTTGCATTAAAACTTGCATGGATTAGAAAAATAAGAATATCGTCTCACAAGTGGAAAAGTATAACTTCGGCAAGTTATCAAAAAATATGTCATCTGGAAAAAAAATTGGTTGTAGTCTTCCTCTAGGACAATTATCCAGAAATAAATTTTGGGTTGATGTATTTGAGGCATATAAAAAATTTGGTAAAAGGATTATATCTTGCATTTCCAAGGAAATTACTTCCGAAAATATACGTTATAATGAAAACATTACGATAGACAAACAAACAAACAAAACTTTTCATCAAAGTCTGTTTGACAAAAGCATATACAAAATTGGACACACAATGAAAGAAGATGACACGCTTTTGGCATATAGAGAGTTCAATTACAAATATGGATTTTGCATTGACTTTATTTCGTACACTGTATTATTAAGGGAGGTAAACGCATATATTCGGAAAACTGCAGTAACAATGACAAATAACAAGCATGAAGAAATGTCTAAGTTGTGGAAACTTATCTGTTCAGTCAGCAGAGGGGCACGTGTTTACTATGATGCCTTTCTGTGTGACAACCTAACCCCCACTTTTTGCAACAATTTTAATGAAAAACCTGACCAGCAATTGAAATGGAATATCATTTTTAAAAAGGTACAGAAAAGAAATAAAACTTAAATGGTTTCAGATAAGAATTATACACCGTATATTGGGTACAAATATTGTGTTGTCAAAAATGAGAGTTGAACTGAGTGGTCATTGTACATTCTGTAATAGAGAAAGGGAAAACATTGAGCATCTGTTTTGGTTTTGTGAACACGCGGCACATTTTTGGCAACAACTTCAAGCAATAATGAAAGAGAAGTGTCAGCATGCAGCTTCTTTGAATTTGTCTGTTGAATTGGTATTATTTGGGCATGCAGATCATTTCAGAGGTGATGAAACCTTTGATTTAATACTACTTCTAGGAAAATATTTTATCTATAAATGCAAGTGCGAGAAAAAAAAAAAAAAAAAAAAAAACTTCCAATTTTGATAAGCTTTCTACATTATTTAAAGGCAAGATAAAACTTTGAACAACAAGTTGCGAAAAGCGTAAAGTCAAGACAAAAACTGCATGAAAAATGGCATCTATACCAATCATTAATAGAAGTGTAATTTTTGGACTTGATTATATGCTTAGGGACGAGTCTGTCTCTGTGTCACTTAATATGAATGCACGTTTGGATCCCCTGGTGGCTTTGTCCGTGCCTCTCTCTCTCTCTCTCTCTCTCTCTCTCTCTCTCTCTCTCTCTCTCTCTCTCTCTCTGTTGTTTCTGTTTTGTTTGTTTTCGGCTTTTTTGTTTGTTTGTTCTGTATTTAACCAATTTTTGAAAAAAAATCTCCCCTACAAATATGTTAATACATGGTACGGAAACTGTTTATGGTATCTGGCCAAAACGGCTGTTGAAGCATACATGGTGTGAATCGTACGCTGGTATGAAGTAAAATGCTATGAATTTGTGTTAAATGTGATGTTTGTGGAAGGAGAAAAATAAAAATTGATTACAGAGTATATTATTATTATTATTATTATTATTATTATTATTATTATTATTATTATTACCATTATTACTAATATCATTATTATCATTATAATTATCATCACATCAGCAGCAGCAGCAGTAGTAGTAGTAGTAGTACAGCAGCAGCAGCAGCAGTAGTAGTAGTAGTAGTAGTAGTAGTAGTAGTAGTAGTGATATTATAGTTATCATTTTCCTGATTATTTTAACTCAAATTGTCTCCTTCCAAACAGCCTCGTCTTCATTCATCGTCCAGATTGCGCCCCATTCAAGGCAATATGTTATCGCCCGTTCTTCGTTTTCATTGCGCTGAGTGTCGTTTATCTTGCCCGAAGACGACCAAAGAGGTCGAAACGCGTCTTGGTTTGTCGTGTAACATAGTTCATTTTTTCCCTTTCGTCCGGTGGAATAGCATTGTTTTTTTCTTTTTGTTTTAATGTTTATCGTACATGTAGCTAAACGCTTTGAAAAAAAAAGAAAAGAAAAGAACAGAAAAGAAAGCATGCTCTCGTAAAATATAAGAACACATAAAAAGAAAACCCTGTCAAGTTCAAAAACCGTACACGTTTACTGGATGTGAAATGCTACACCACTGGGACAAGGACAAGTTACCTGGATTCCAAAACACTCCAAACAAAAAGTTGAACTGAAAAGAAATCTGAATAGATTTATTGTTGTTTAAAAAATACATTATATTATTAATAGGCATTAAAGCCGAAAATTTTGGAAATCTTTATCTTGTCTGTTGTGGTTTAAACTCTCTGTTATATATATATATATATATATTATATATATATATATATATATATATATATATATATATATATATATATGCTACTGAATGACAATGCCCCCAAAATATACAAGTGAGGCATGTGAGGGAAAACAAAAGCGAAATACACACACGCACGCACGCACACACACACACACACACACACACACACACACACACACACACACACACACACACACCCACACCCACACACGCTAATTATTTACTTAAGAACCCTAATTATTTACTTAAGAAACTTCAAAGCATAGATTGCAAGGGTTATAGGCTTGCTCTTGGTGTGCCTTTTCACGCATCAACGCTAGGAACTTATAGAGAAATTGGAGAATTGCCTTTGGACGAATACCGAAGTCTTGCGTGCGCTAAATACGTTCTTAGAAGTTCGACAAGTAACAACTTTGCATCTGAGGAACTGAAAATTACATCTGAAAATTCTTTTCCTAAAAGAGCTAAGCAGGTATCATCATTGAAACCAATTGCCACTTACGTATCAGATCTACTCAAAAGGTCTCATATAAATCCAAGTAATATTGACACAAATCAAGCGGCCTCCCCTTGTCCTGCTTGGGAGATGAATAAAGCGCAGTTTGATATTAATTATACTGACACAAAGAAAAATGAGAATCCAAACATTATGAAAACCGAAGCCCAATTACATATACAGAACACTTATCCAATAATTTAAAGATATATACAAATGGTTCACTCCTAGAAGATCACCTGGCAGGTTCAGCTTTTGTAATACCAGCGTTAAAAAAGGAAAAGTCATACTACATTGGCAAAAATCGATCCATCTTTACTGCTGAACTTATTGCTATTCTTATGCCTCTCAATTACATAGTTGATTTTCCATTACATTTTTTTCAAATCTTATTTTGTGTAGATTCTCAATCGGTACTCTATGCTTTAAGATCATCAGATTACAAGAAAAAGACCAAAATTATGTTAGAAATCAGTCAATTAATTCATATCTTAACTTAAAAGGGACCAACGTTTCCTTCTGCTGGGTTCCTTCACATCTTGGATTTTCTCCAAATGAGTGGCCTGACAAAGTAGCAAAAAAGGGCGCAAGGCAAGGCACAGAATCCACTGAAATTCATGTTCCTTTATCCATTCAGGAGGGTTATCACTTGCTGGAACAAGCAGTATGGAGCAGAGTTAAAGGCTATACCCAGAGAAAAGATAGACTCTCCAAGAATATGTATATTGATTCTCGTGGTTTGGATAACAAATTATTTTTGAATCATACTGACGTAACCAAATTCAGACAGATTAATTTGCTATCTTACAGGATAAAACTTAATGCGTTCATCACAAAATACAGCAAAAATGTTAGATGTTTATGTGGTGAACAAATTTCTAGCAAACACATCATTTTTGAATGTCAGAGGTTAAGACCTATCTTACCAGTGATTTCTGAAAATTGTATTGAAGGCGTGTTCAAAAATGCTTCTAGTTTGTTTAATATTGCGAAATGTTTACTTCAAAGTCCTGTAGGACATTTGTTATAGACTAGTTGACTGTTATTGTTGTTAATGCTCTTTTATTTTTCCTTAGCCAAGAGACATAAATACATCACACACAATACGGACCCCTCCCCTCCTCCTCCTCCCGATCCCCTCCCTCCCCCTCCCCTCCCCCCGTCTAATATCACTATGTGGATAGACGTTAAATTGAAGACAACAACAACACACACGCGCGCACACGCACATGCATGTATCCAAAGAAGAGTCCAGTATCAAAAGAGTTAGGCCACAAAAAAGTTTAACCCCCCCCCCCCCCCCCATCACCTTTCTCTGCACCTCTCTTCCTATAACCCCACACACACATGCGCGGGCGCGCACATACGCACACGCACACACGCGCGCACACACGCGTGCACACACACACACACACACACACACACACACACACAACACACACACAGCGCGCGCGCGCGCGCGCGCCCACACACACACACACAGACACACACACACACACACACACACACACACACACACACACACACCTCTCCTCCCCCTTTCTTCTGTATGCTTCTCTGTCTTTCCCCTTCTCCTTCCCTCACGTTCTATCTACACTACAACCACTCCCCCACCCGCCCACACCCCTCATCTCCCCTTCCGCCACTTCACCTCCCACTTCCAATTCTTTCCACTCCTATCTTATTTACCTAATTATCCTCTCCCATGCCAAATAAAGAGCGAAAGGAACATATGGAAATCTAAAGTGAGATAGAAGGTTACGTAACAATGTCACGTGAGTTGATATGTTATTAATTTCGGAATTGAAGGGGTTAGATAGTCGTTACAGTTGGAGCTGTGATTGGTGTTTGCTTTAATTTTTCCGAACTTACCAAAAATCGAAGGCAGGTTTTCTGTGTCATTATTGGGGTTTGGCGGGGAGGGAGGGGGGGGGGAGAAGGATGGGGGATGGTCAGTGTAAAACAAGTGAGTAGATCTTACAACCCATGTCTACGATGATGGCCAGTGCACTTAGTCAAGCTAAGAACATGTACTCAGCTGTATTTTTGATTTGCCCCATCCTATTGTCTTTAGTCAGTGATATGTTTTGAGAAAAGACAGAGCTGACCTGCGCACAGGGGTAAGTAAGCATATAATGATGGTTACTATGTGTGCACTTTTTACTGAAAAGTAAAGCTCATCAACTTTCACGAGATTGCCACAGAGTTATTTAAAGTTCAGTAAAGTCAGGAAGTAGGGAGTGGTCACAGTAGCTTTTGATAATGAGAGTAATACTGGTAGCAGTTTTAGTCATAGTATACTATTCAATATTATTTACTGTTTGTGAGACTGTTTGTGTTAAGTACAACGACTACTAGTACGGAAGATGGTAAATGTGGTGCTCTTCGTAGTGGTAACAGGGACTGACAAAAGGAAATGGTGATCTCCATCTAGCAACACTATGCTATGAGCCCCTTAGTCAAACGGCACAATAGTTTGGGTGGGATTGGTGTTGGTGGTGCAGGTGCATACATGTGCAAGTGTAAGCGTACAAATGTGTGCAGACGCGTGTGTGCGTGCGTGCGTGCGTGCGTGTGTGTGTGTGTGTGTGTGTGTGTGTGTGTGTGTGTGTGTGTGTGTGTGTGTGTGTGATATTGTGAGAGTAGAAGAACATCGTCTATGACGAGTAATGACTGATATTGGGTCCCCTTTGCTCTTCCTCCCCCCCCCCCCCTTTTTTTTTTTTTCTTAGTTTCTTTCCCCTTCCACCCCCGAACCATTTCGTTTTGACACCCCCCACCCCCAACCCCCTACTCCACTTCGTTTTGCCCCCCCCCTCCCCCTTTACTCAATTTCTTAAAACTAAAACTATGCTGGCCTTCAGAGATATTTGCATCCCTCCCCACCAGGTTAGGTGTGACCGAAGTTGTAATGGATACAGATGTTGCAGCAACTACTATCATAACAACTGATGAATGGACTTTATGTGTTGGATTCTTTAGAATATGTATATTTCAGTCTCGAATCAGAAAAATCTTGATGTATAACATTTTATCATGATGGCATTGAGTATGTGTGTGTGTGTGTGTGTGTGTGTGTGTGTGTGTGTGTGTGTGTGTGTGTGTGTGTGGATGAGAGAGAGAGAGAGAGAGAGAGAGAGAGAGAGTGTGTGTGTGTGTGTGTGTGTGTGTGTGTGTGTGTGTGTGTGTGTGTGTGTGCACATGAGATAGTTTGTGTGTGTGTGTGTGTGTGTGTGTGTGTGTGTGTGTGTGTGTGTGTGTGTGTTGTTGTTGTTGTTGTTGTTGTTGTTGTTGCTGTTGTTGTTGATTTATAGTCTGTTCACACTTGGTGATATTAGACTTTACTGGGTGGGGGTGGGGGGCGAGGGGAGGGGGGGAAGGGGAGGGGGGCGGGGTGAGGGGAGGGGGGAGGGGGATTGGGGGAGGGCGGAGGAGGAGGACAGGGGGGAGGAAAAGGTCAGAAATAATGTCAAGAACAGTACAAATTTAAATATAAACTACACTGTCATAATTATAACAATATGCTAATTTGAGATTGAAAGATAATTTGTGCAACCTCAACAATTTCTGAACTGAAAGAAATAACGTGAACCGGTTTAGATTTCGAAATTTCAATGTTTGCTTTTGAATAAAGAGCATTTAAAATGGGGCAATGGAAAAGTATATGTTCACCAGATAATGGCTTAGTACATGCACACGCTATATTTTGGGAATATTTGGTCTTCCAAGAGTTCAAACGTATCTTGTATATTAAACTAGAAATATGTCTAGGATATGTTTCCATTACACATTTATCTTGAGACTTCTCAATTCGGAAACAGCTTTCCAATAACGAATGTACTTCATATATATCGAACTTCAAATTACTTTTTGCAGCATTGCCCATTGCCCCGCGTCTGGCTAGTTTATCTGCTATTTCATTCCAATAAATACCACAGTGTGAAGGGACCCAGCCGAAGACTATATTTACTCCTGTGGAAATAATGTAATTAATTAAATGCTTTATTTCAAAGATTACATCCTTCCTTGTTTTAACATCCCAAACTTCCAAACTATCTAACACTGCCTTAGAATCAACACAAAATAAAATGTTACAGAAAGAATGATTACTATCACAAATAAAGAGTAATGCCATTAGAACAACAGCATACAATTCTGCCGTAAAAATAGAAAATCCTTTTCCAAGGCTGTATGCTTTTTGAACTTTTAAAGCCGGAATAACAAAACCTGAACTTGCACTTAACTGGCAAACGGAACCATCCGTAAAAATGTTTAAGTGATTAGAGTATTTGTTTTCTAAGTTTTCTCTCACTTTATAAGTTAAAATGTTAATGTTATCATTTTTCCGGACATTAGTGTAATCTGCATCAAAGATAGCTTGTCTATGTTCCCATGGAGGCACCGGGGGAACAACAGGAGCAGGTGAGAGTGAAGTGACATCAATATTGCATTTTTCAAAAGAATCTTTCGTGTAATTTCGAACGGGACAAAGATAACCTAGCTGTTGAGCTCTTTTGGGATATTCAACATTTGAATCCATCAACACTTCGTTTTCGACTGAATTAGGTACTGAAAGACTTCTTGCAATATATTTGGCCACAGCTAATCTACGTTGATCTGACAGTGATAGCATATCAATTTCTTTGTACACCTTCAATGTGTTTGTGTGCACTGGGACACCAAGCGCTAATTTGATAGCTTTGCTGTCTATACTTTGCAATTTCTTCAGTAGACTTTGAGGAGCTGAAAAATAAACTTCTTGTCCGTACACTAGTTTTGATCTTATTAGAGAAACAGCTAGGTGCAGGAGGGTTTTTGTATCTTGAGCCCACGGTTGAATACAAATAATTGTCAATAAGTTTAAACGTTTCCTTGTTTTAGCTATCAAGCTTTCAATGTAAAAACGCCAGTTAAGTTTAGGGGTTAAATTCACACCCACAAATTTTATGTTTTGTGAGTACTGCAATTCAGAACCATTCAATTTGAAGCTTGGCAAATACATTGGATTGTCTCCATTATTGAAAAAACATTAATTGTATTTTTTCACCTGAGAGAATAAGCCCGTTATTTTCCATAAAGTTGTTTAATTTATCTATTTCTAACTGGTATATCTTCTGTACATGATTCGTAATTCTCTTGCCAGTATGCTTTCGAATATTTGTATTTATCCACATAGCAATGTCATCGGCATATTGTACTAAACTCACACTTTTTGATAATATCTTTGGAAGATCATAAATAAGAATGTTAAACAACATGGGGGCTATAATAGAACCCTGTGGAATTCCGATATCAATGCTCTGAAAAGACGAGTAAACTTTCCCTATTCTTGTACATATGGATCTCTGCGATAAAAAGCTTTTAAAGTATTGAAACATCGTTCCATTAATTCCTATTTCTTTCAATTTATATAGTAGTCTAGCGTGCCAGATACTATCATACGCTTTTCTGATATCAAAAAAGGTAGCAAGTGTACTTTTCCGTCTAGCAAACTGCTTTTTAATTTGACTTGTAAGTTTCACCAAATGATCTATTGCACATCGACCTTTGCGAAATCCCACTTGATTCACTGGGATTATATTTTCTTTTTCACAAAATATAAAAGACGTCTTTGGATAATCTTTTCTAACAACTTTCCAACGTGAGAGGTTAGTGCTATTGGCCTGTAGCTACCAATGTCTGACCTGGGCTTACCTTGTTTTGGAACTGGGACTACAACAGATCTCTTCCAGATACTAGGGAGAGTTCCATTAAACCAACATTTTTGGTAAAATGAATGCAGTAATCGTTTCCAATATGAAGGTAAGTGGTGTAACAGTTGATAGGATATACCATCTAGGCCAACAGCACTTGAATTTGAAGAAAAAGATTCTAACGTCACATAAAATTCATCATATGTAATAGGAGCGTTTAAATAATGGAAATGATTTGGTGGTGGATCCTGATAGATAGTTCGTTTTTCTTCCTCCTCTCTAAAACACCTGATAGATGGACTGAGACTAGACAGCAAGTTATTTTCTGAAAATATTTTGACGAATGCTTCAGCTTTTTCCTGTGAGGATGGAAGAGCATTATTATCTAACTTAATTGGGTACTGTTGCAAGCAATAACCATTTTTCAATTTTTTAACCATTTTCCAAACCTTACGGATATCTTTTGATTCCGATATTTTGGATCTACAAAATTCTGAGAAATGTATTCTTTTCGCTCGGGCAACGACTCTGTTACTGTTATTTTTGGCATGTTTCATCGCTAGGAAATTTTCATCTGTTCTCACTTTCAGCCAAGCTTTATAAGCTTCTTTTTTAAGAGCTACAGCTATCGCACAATCTAAATTCCACCATGAATTACCAACATATTTCCACTGTTGGACATCTTTACAAATAGGAATAGATTTTCCGGCAGCCTGTAAGACATGCTGACAAAACTCTATAATATGCATCTATACCTTCATTTTCAATACTACGGAAATGTGTATTGGACAAGATCGATTCATACAGAGACCAATTTGCATTTTATATGAAAACTTTGGGATGCTATCTTCATTTCCATCTTCTTCATTTTCAATATGCTCCTTTAACTGTATGACGATTGGGAAATGATCGCTGCCCAAAGTATCATCCTCTGTTGACCATACCGAGTTTACTGCCAACTCCGGAGAAATTAAAGATAAATCAATAGAAGTAGGTTTATGAGTGGAAATGTCAGGCAGTCTGGTAATACTACCATCGTTTAATAAAACCAATTTGGAGTCAACAATATTTTCAACTAAACGGTTGCAAGTTATAGTGGTGCAACCATATTCCCA
>CM065735.1:56310300-56312800 GCA_033310375.1 Conus canariensis | reverse complement strand
GCAGATAAATCGATCCCAAAAATAAAATAAAATAAAATCTAAAAAACACAATGGAAATGTGTGGTGGAACAAGGAATGTGAACGCGCAAATAACAAGAAAAAAGAAAGATTTAAGATATATTGTAAAAAAAAATCAGCAAGTAATCATGAAAAAAATGAAAAAGACGGGTAAAGAAAGCGATGATGCAATAGAATATGCAAAATTGAAACATTGGGATGATTTCTGTAACTCTGAAGTAAAACACTATAAGGATATGGGAAAAGTATGGGAAGAACTGAAAGCTATGAAAAATGGATTGACATCACCACAGTATCCCATAAAAATAGATAACAACAATCTGCCCACTACTAAAGAGAAAGCAGAAGTTTTTGTAAACTTATTCGCTGAAGTCAGCCGTCCTGAGGGTCTAACACACACTGACCGAACTTACAGAGAAAAAGAAGAAAGTAATATAACATATGATGATCCACCACCTGATAATAGCATAAACATTAATGCTCCTATAACTGTATATGAAGTAAAAGAAGCCATTAGAGCCATTCCAATACGGAAATCATCAGTTGGTTTAGATGCAATATCTAATCAGATGCTAAAGAATTTACCTGAAAATCTTGTAGTTTTTCTTCATGCTTTGCTAAGTACTTGCTGGAATAGTAGCGACAGGCCCAAAATATGGAAACAGACAATTGTTGTACCAGTTCATAAACAAGGAAAGTCTTCTAGTGATCCTAAAAATTACAGACCTATAGCATTAACATCACACGTCTGTAAACTATCAAAAAGAATTCTTTTGAATAGACTAGCATATTACTGCGAAAAAAATGACATCATTCCTATTAATCAAGCTGGCTTTCGTAAAGGGAGATCTACTACAGAAATATTAGTGAAATTATCCACAAATATAAAGAAACAATTTGCAAGACGTAAATGTGTCCTGGCTACATTTTTTTTTACATAACCAAGGCTTACGATCAAGTGTGGCATTCACAGCTATTAAACAAACTTAGAAATATTGGACTATCAGGAAATGTATACAATTATGTTAAATGCTTTCTGAAAGATAGGGTAATACAAACAAGAGTAGGAAAATCATTCCACCAGTAGAACTTTGTCAATGGGAATCCCACAAGGGTCAGTGTTAGCTCCGCTTCTTTTCTCATTGCTATTGTATGATTTGCCAAATAAGTTATCTAAAAAGGTAGTTCTCGTTCAATATGCAGACGACATTTGCATGTGGATGGAAGTAACTCTTAAAAAGAAAACTCCACAGCGTGATATAAGTTTCATCAGAAAGATCTATCAAGACGAACTAAATAGGATGTCGGAATACATGAAGTTAAATGGATTGAACTTATCTGTTGAAAAAACAAATATAATTCTTTTCAATAGTGGCAATAATCCAGAAAAACTGCCTGTTTTTACATTGGGCGAAACACCTCTTAAATACGTGACAGAAGTTAAATTCCTAGGAGTCCATTTCACATCTAAACTATCATGGAACGCTCATATTGAATACTTATTAACAAAGGCAAGGAAAATATTAAATTTCCTTAAAATTATTTCTAGAGAAAAATGGGGACAGAATTCATCTACATTGATAACTCTATGTAAATCTTTAATGAGGTCGAAAATAACGTATGCCCAAGAAGTAATCTTTAGCGCTCCCAAATACCTATTGAAAAAGCTTGAAAGTATTGAATGCAAGGCATTGAAATTAGCACTTGGCCTTCCGGTGCATGCATCATTTTCTCGTACGTATAATGAAGCGCATATGCTTCCCTTAGATGAATACAGAGAGTTAGCGTGTTGTAAATTTGTTATCAAGAGTACAACTAATAAAACGCACATTAGATCTGAAATAAAAATGAGGTCAGATATTGATTTTCCTAAAAGAACAAAATCTATAGCTTCTCAAAAAACACTGGCAACGTACACGTCAAAAAGTATTACTGATTCTGGAGTTTCAATCGATAACGATGCTCTATCCATTAGACCGTTATTTTCTCCTATACCACCATGGGAGCTTAATAAAGCACATTTTGATATTGAACATACCAATATGAAAAAAGATGAAAACATAAACATGTTAGCAAGCTGTATCAAATGCCATATTGAAAAGAACTATTCAAATTATTTGAAAATATACACAGACGGTTCGTGCATTGATAAACAAACAGGTTGTGCATTCTTAATACCAGACTTAAGAGTAGAGAAATCATTTTATATCGGAATTAACAAATCAATATTTACAGCAGAATTAACAGCGATACTCCTGGCTTTAAATTATCTTTTAAACTTTCCAAAAACAATATTTCAAATTCTGTTCTGTGTTGATTCTAAATCAGCTCTTCAGGCATTAAAAGTTTCTCAATTGCACACAAGACCTGAAATGGTCATAGAAATTAATTGTATGATACACATGTTGATTGCAAGAGGAACCCTTGTAATTTTTTGTTGGATTCCTTCACATTGTTCTTTTCATTATAATGAAAAAGTAGA
>CM065735.1:56300300-56305300 GCA_033310375.1 Conus canariensis | reverse complement strand
ACCACAAAGAGCCATACATAACTTGCCATCTACTCCACTATTGCCTTTCTAAAGTCCACAAAGGCACTGCACAATGAGAGAGAGAGAGAGAGAGAGAGAGAGAGAGAGAGAGAGAGAGAGAGAGAGAGAGAGAGAGAGAGAGAGAGAGAGAGATTTATCCAACATCTGTAATCAAAGTCCGGACATGATTAACTGCTTTCGTTATGACAATCTTTTATCAGAAAAAAACTTTCACAAGGAATGTTTGAGCAATACTAAAACTGTTGTAAATGTTTTGAATAATCATTCGATATATACAAGAATAACCTTCATGTATCATGCAATTTCGAGTATCATGGCAGGTTTTAGGATAATATCGGTGCATCAAAACTGAACGATTCCATCTTGACGTGAGGAAAATGGATGAACGCACACCTGTTCAAGGCATGGTGTCAGTACAGCTCGTTGACCATAACTCATCACTTGGCGATGGATGCATCCCCCTGAGATTCAATGCGACAGAACATCTACCTTGGGATAGTCCTGGCAACATTGCCAGCCAGGAAGTAGAAGCATATGCGAGTCAAATCAAAGACCTTGCGCTAGCCTTCTGCTTCCTGATTGGAGGACCAGCCAACGTCATCAACATGGCGGTGTTTTATAAGCAAGGCCTTCAGGATCGTGTCAACCTCTGTCTGTTCTCACTGGCCTTGTTTGATGAACTTTATCTACTTGCAGGTTTCCTCGTTCATGCTGAGAATATTTATTTGTATTTGAGCTTCCAGCCGGTAAAGGCTCCAGCGAGCAAGTTCATGACCAATAATAACCTCGTGGTCTTTATCGGTTCTGCCTTCGTGTCTTTCATCCTGTCTGCCATTATCGCCTGTGAGAGATGTTACTGTGTCCTCAGACCCCTGAAGTACCAGACTCTGCTCAGCACTAGAACCATGGCCGGCATTATTGTTTCAATATGTCTTTGTGTGTATAGTTTGTACTTCATCGTGTCGTATCGTTACTGGGTACATTGTGTTTATGATCCTATCACTCACGAGACGATGGTCAAAATCACTGGTGGAGTATTCTATCAGACTCACCAACAACTTGTGGACTTTCTGGACGGTTTTGTCTTCGGAGCCGTTTTACCTGGAGGGTCTTTGATCATGGTGACGACAGCGACGATCATCACCACTGCCAAGCTTCGCCGGATCGTGACGTGGCGTACTGAAACGTCATCATCACTCTCGCCGCGAGAAGTGGCTCTCACCAAGATGTTGATTGGGATTTCTCTGTTCTTTATCACGTGCACTTCTCCTTCTTGCGTCTTTCGCGTGGCCTGCCTCTTCTTGCCAGGGATGAGTGCCGGGGGTCAGTATCACAATTTGTACTTCACCACTGTGTGGGTGTTGGAAGGTTTCGCCTTTATCAATTCTTCCTTTAATGTCTTCGTGTATTACAGCATGGGAACACGTTACAGAGACACTTTCTGGGCGCTCTTCAGCAGAAGGGTTGGTCAGAAAGGTTAAGGAGAAAAAAAAAGAATATAAGGGGCTTAGGTCATGCGTGTGCGCGCATTGGCGGATTCGCGTGTGTGCATCCGCGCGCGCGCACACACACACACACACACACACACACACACACACACACACACAGACACACACACACACACACAGACACAGACACACACACACACACACACACACACACACACACACACCACACACACACACACACACACACTTTGAGAGGCTGAATAACCAACGGAAAATGTTCTGTACAGTTCAACACGCTGGTGAAGTAGTGTGCTGCAAATTATAACATGTACTTTCCTGTGTGAGTCTGTTGGATTTATCTTCAACATAAGCGGGTTGGTAACAGCGGGTTGGTAGCAGTTCGAAGCCCCATACTCTGACAAGGTATGGTCGGTTTGTATTGCTACTAACATCTCTCATAAGAAGTCAGTTCTGCCCCCATTCTGTTCCTAATACTTTTGACATAGTATCTGTCACCATCTCATTCAACATACCTTGATCACACACACACACACACACACACACACACACACACACACACACACACACACGCACACACGCACGCACGGACGCACGCACACACACACGCACGCACGCACGCACGCACGCACGCACGCACACACACAACACACACACACACACACACACACACACACACACACACACACTTCCAAACCTCACATCAACAATCTCCATTCTTTTGTTGAAAATAAACACATCCCGGTGAAACACACACACACACACACACACACACACACACACACACACACACACACACACACACGCACGCACGCACGCACGCACGCACGCACATATACACGCACACACGCGCGCGCGAGCTAGAATTATTTTCTCTCTTGTGATTCGATTGTTTACGTTTTCTCGGCGGTTCGCTATTAATTACATTTAAAATACACTCATACAGTCAGTAAATACGGAATCCTAACGGATGGTTGACTCAGATCAAAACCGTGTCTTAAAGAAAACATTTTCCACGAACAAAATACGGCACATGCTGTGTTTGTTGACCTGCAAAAGGCGTTTGACAAGGTTCAGAGTCGCCATGAGAAGCGTCATAAAGTGATTGGAAAATGCTGATGCGACAGGAAGCAGTCGTATTGCTCACGATGTTTACCGTCTTCATGATCTACCGTGTGTGCGTGTGTGTGTGTGTGTGTGTGTGTGTGTGTGTGTGTGTGTGTGTGTGTGTGTGTGTGTGTGTATGTGCGTGCGTGCGTGCGTGCGTGCATGTGTGTGTGTGTGTGTGTGTGTGTGTGTGTGTGTGTGTGTGTGTGTGTGTGTTTTAATGCCTCAGTAGCCCGCAGGTCATGGAGTGGCTTTGTTTTCCTCTTCCGCTTTTTTTTTTTTTTTTTGTACTCCCAGTTCTTATAGAACAGGGAGCATTTTAGAATGGGAACGAAGAAATGCTGTCTGAGTGTCTGTGTGTCTGTCCGTGGTCAAAATGTGTTCCACTAGCTCCAGACAAAACTTCTGAGCCGATGTTTCTGAAAATTCGTAGGTATGTTCCTTGTGGGTCACGGATGATGCCCGATGTTTTATTTTACCAGAATAGCCGTCACTAACGGCTGTAACGGCTCCAAACGATTTTTCTTCTTTATGGAATATCTCAGCTGATCTTTTGGAGGAGATAACTTTCAGTAAGAACCAGCCGCCTTGGCGAAGTGGTTAGCATCGCGGACTCCCGGCTGGGAGGTCGTGGGTTCGAATCCCATCAGTGTCATGTGGATTTTTCTGCCCCGACTGGCTCCTACCCAGAGTTGAGTTTGCTGCGGACTCAGTTGGGAAGACTGGGACCACACAGTCGAGTTTCATCCACTTAATGGATGTGTTTCTGAGAGTGTTGCTCAAATTTTCTGACCAACACTGCAGGTGCCTGTATCTCTCGGGCCTGGTTGACGCTGGGATATATTTTGAAAGGAAGCGTAGAGTACAGCCCTGTCATGTAGTCTAAGACCAAAATGGAAATCTGTAGCATCATCTTAATCATCCTCATTCTCATCGATCAGCATAAAAAAGTCTCAAATTCTGTGGCCCTTCATGCCCTGCTCTCATGGTGACCTCAATTTCGATGTCCTCTCCACGTCTATAGTCTTGGTTTGGTTCCGTCGGGGTCACCGATATCGGCGAGTCCATGGGGGCTGTCATTGGAATGACGTGGTGGCGCCCTCCAGAGGGAGAGCTCACTCACGCCGGCTCCGCGACTAAGCAATTATTGTCATCAGTAGGGGGCTTAGTAGGTGGTGTCCTGTGTATGTTAGATCAGAACAGGCGCCACTGAACACCACCGAAGTGACTCGGCAGCAGTGCAGTGTCTCCTCCGGTGGGTTGCCTCTTGATGACTTGACATTGACTGCTCCTTGTGGATTGCCGGTGCCAGGGCTGTGGCAGGGCCGACCAGGCTGTGGCTTGGGTGGGGTGTCAGAATGAATGGTGTGGGTGCACTGCCTCTGAAGTGGCGCAGAGGTTGGGACAGAAAAAAAAAAACCTTTCAGTAACGATGATGCATTAGAAAATAAAGTTTTGAGTGACATGAAATAAATTATGATGCATGTTTGATTTTTTTCACAATGCCAAACACATTGCTGCCAGACCAGCCATGCACAGATGACATTCACTTCGCTGAGTACAGCGCGTTGAGCTGGCTGGTGGGGAGCAGCCTGCAGAAAGCACCCCTTTCCCTGACCTGCATTCATGGCTTGGCCTCTGCAGCTGCGGGCGAGCTGTAAACTCCCCTGCCTCTCAAAACTAAGTAACTTGCATGCTCTGAACAGCCGTGCTTTTTTTCCGGATAAATAATGGCTACCTCATGCTCACTGTGCAATGTCTGTGTGTTTTTTTCCATACAAATGGACACTTGCATACTGACTTGTAATGCTTTAACTTTTGATGCAAAGATTCATGCATTGCCTGGTAACAGAGCCACCCTGGGGGATCAGTACACATTTGTATGCCAGAGACCTTGTGCCTTGGTACGCTGCAGAGAATGCAATGGCATAAACCGACAGATGAAAGTTTTGTTCTCAACAGACTGACAACCAACCAACACCAGCAACTGGTATGTGACCGTCAACATATAGAAGACATCACTCCCACTCCACTCTTCCCTCTCTGCATACAGGCAGACTGACCCCCCTCCCCCCCCCCCCCCAAAAAAAAAAAAAATCAACTCATTCCGATACAAGGACCATCAACACTACTTTAGAGTCACCTGTAGGTAGGGTGAAGCTCAGTTTCTGAGCCCTCATCAGAGAAGCTCGAGTAAAGACCTCTGACGTCATAAGGTCATAATGGTCATGGTCAAGGTCAAGGTCAAAATCGACAGGGATTCTCAATCGAGTCTTGTCGGAAGCGGGTTTCCGACACTGTTCACATCGCTTGAAGGCGTGTCGGATGCATCCTTCCGACAGAGTTTGACGATGTTTGAATCATACCGCCTTTTACTGAAGGGCAATAAATCTTGTTTTAGGGACA
>CM065735.1:56292800-56295300 GCA_033310375.1 Conus canariensis | reverse complement strand
CACACATCCAACAACACCCAACATGCCACCTGCACACCCAATAACATCAACTGATCCGTTGCTTGGCCTTAAAAAAAATCAGCCATTCCTGATTATTTCATATGTCCAACCATTCCGGCTTCTGGGACGTCAACCAACCTTCGTTAATGATTTCGAATTCCAGAGGACATCACCCTACGCATGCACGTATGCTTCACAGACATGCACTTGCATACAGTCTTGCCTCGACTAGTCCACTATCAGTCAACTGCCTGCAACCCCGTGACCCTGGTGACCTGGTGACCTTGACTTATGGCCCTAGTTACTGACCCCTAATGGCCCCGATGACGTCAGTGGTCTTCTCGTGAGGTCTTCTTGTGAATGGTCAGATACTTGGCTTAATATTTCTCATGCAATAAAGGGTTAACTTGAGAAAAGCACATGTCAGAGTGTGAAAGCAGGGCCGGACGAAAGATGAGCATTATCAGGTAGCTGGCGGCTTCTCAATGGTAAGCTCATGAGAAGATCCTGAGTACAGTTATATCAGACAAACATAGTTCCAGGTCAGGAAGGAAGGGAGTCGAACCTCAACAGGAAAGCCCGGATAAAGTGCTTAACCCGGCGCGGCAACATGAACACAGGCGCCTGCCTAGAGATCAATCACGGTGGAAACTATGGAGCAGACTACAGACGTGACACCGTTGTACAGGAGAGGAGAATGCAGGACAAACACACAGGCAGCCAAGAGGGTACGTGTCCGGACTACAACATGAACAACAGGCAGTTACAATTTATTATCGCAGGAAGGTTCAAAGCTCACACAGGGAAGCATCCATACCGCTGCAGAGAACACACCACGCTGAGCTCCCAGCTAAGTTAAAACCAGTCCACCACATCGCTGACTTAGCCCACCACCCTCCCCCGTCCCCCTCCCTGGGCAGTAGAGTGGAGACAATCGTCATTTACGTTCCTGTCAGCGCCACTCATCATAACCAAGGAGGGGCATAATGTCCTGAACAAGGCTACCCTAACAGTGGCCACGCTATCAGCTAAACACAGCCAGAAATCATGAACTCGAGTCAATGCAAATGAGTGGGGCATTGACGCAAACTTGAAAGGAGCAAGGATGTGCATCTAGTGCCTTAATTCTCAAACATGAATAGGGGCTCGTGCAATCAGTTTCCAGTGCACTGCCACAGAGCAGGAATTCATGCTGCCAACACCACCAGCAAAGCAGAAAACCCTGATTCTCAAGTCGGTTCCCTGACTGATGCCAAGTCTGCACTATAGTCAATCACTTCTGACAGTCTGCAACAGCTAGAACCAGCACTGCTGGCCATTAGGTACATACAACAGGTTGGTGCTACTGTAGGCATCGTCATACTGCAGCATTCAGAGGAAGAACAAAGCAGACAGGCTGGAAAACCTACACGTTGAGGAAGAACAGGACGACGACCAGTGTAATTTATTCAGCATTAGAAGCCATTGAGTCGCTGAACGGATCAATCCAGTAATATGACAGTTACCGCCAAGTGTCATGAAAGGAAAGCTGATCACCATTTTCCATCTAAGGACTGGGCATACATAACTAAACCACCACAAGCATAACCGCTTCCATCTCACCCCAACCCCACTCTGTAAAGTGATGCTGCAGACAAGACAACGGAACTTGTCCTCCAGGACTGTCGGAGGCACCAGTCTCTAATGAAGGAGATCTGGCTGACTTCTACCGTCCTGCTGGACAACCTACGCAGGCCTTTGAAGGCTCTGCACAGGAGCAATACATTTATTCTGGAAGATGATCTTGAAGTGTTACGGCGTTTCGGGAGAAGGACAGCCTTGAATAGATATTAAGGGGCGATTGTTCTGCTCTTGTTGGAATGTGCATGTGTCTGGTCAAGCTAAGTGGGCAAGCTCGTTTATTTATTTGTTCATTTATTTATTTGTGTATTCATTCATTTATTTAACTGTTTATTCACTTATTTATTTGTTGATTTACTTTTTTTATTTGCTTATTCATTTGCTTATTTGTGTGTTTGTATTATACCTACTTACTTACTAATGTCACTTATTTATTCATTTAATTATTTATTTATTTATTCATTATTTATTTTTATGTATCTGTTTCCTAATTTATCTATTCATTTATATGAAAGTGTCCTCAGGTGTAGTCTGCATGTGTGCTAGGTCCATGAATGCCACAGGCATCATTAGTTTGACACTGTGGTCATATAATTTTTTCAGCGTAGGGGGCAACATCTTCTTTCTCCACTGAAAGTATTTTTTAGCAAACAGACCATGTTTGGTATACCTGCCCTTCATAATGAAAGTCAGAAACTATTGACCAGCACACAGATCTTCTAAGCCGTTAGAAGACGACACTTTTCAAAACGTTATATTATAAGAATATAGTTCATCCTAACTCCCTGGTCAGGTCAGGACAATCCTTCAGGGCACAGGGAAGGGCGGATATACGTCCTGGAGGCAGACCAAACAACTCCTCAGCGGACAACGCTCCAAC
>CM065735.1:56282800-56290300 GCA_033310375.1 Conus canariensis | reverse complement strand
GCTGGGCAGCAAAGTACAAAACATATTTCTGTTTCGTGTTGTGCTCTACATAAAGGGCAAATCAAATCAGAAGTATTACACGTTCAAAATTTGAATTAATGGCGAGCTAATACAGATATTCCTCATCCAAATTTTGCTGTCACATGCTTTAAATGCCTATCCATATCTATGTTCAATTAAGTCTTCAGGTCATGAGTATATAAGAAATTCCAAAACCAATCAAACCAGTCACTATTATGAATATGATCAGACCATATTTTGCTATCTGCAATCTACCAATCGCTGGCGATAAAGATGTAAAAAGGCTGAACCTGGGTGTTAACATTTTCCGTAAATAACATGAATAAAGAATTATTTCGAGTTTATAACTTTTTTTCATAATAGAAATCAAAACATTGTTAGGGTGACTTGACAAGTCCTTAAATGCACCAGCAAAACTCAAAGGTGTTGAGAATAATATACTCAAATACCTATATGCATTGACAACTGGCAAGATCATCATTATACAACCACCGTTCTCGAGCACCTTCACGGAATACTATGATATTGCTCTTTATCCTTTTTTTTTTGTTTGTTTTTTTTTGTTTTTTTTTTTTGCTTGTGTAATCAGGACTTTTTTTTTTCTTTTCCACACACTTTATTCAAGAAATAATGCATACAATGATACACACGAGGGATGCGGGGTGGGGGATGGAGGGTTGAAGAAAACATCTGGCATAAATCTCTATAACTTAAGATTAATATTCTACAGAATGTAAGTAGATGAAAGTGACAGACGGACAGACGGAGAGATAGTCCTAAAAAAATAAATAAATAAATAAAAAAAAATTTAAAAAAAAAGAAAAGTCAGGCACTTATATATATATCTTTTTACTTCATGTGCACAGTCTTTGGTAATAAAAATTATCTTAATGCTTTTTAAAGACAAAAACAAATTCGTGTCTTATGGATATATTATGGATATCCGGAAAAGATGAGTTTAATTGAAAAGAAAGATGGGTTTAATTGAAAAGATCTTCATAATTTTGCCATTTTGAGATAAATTTTTCAATGGTGCCTCGGAGAATATGTTCTCCTTTCTCTATAAGATATTTTTGTTTTACAATACTTTTAAACATTGCCAGAATAGGTATATTTTTTTTGTTTACACAAAAACAAGTAATGTTTACCCAAAAGGAGAATCCGATCTATCACTCCATCTGTTTGAAATCCATCCATGACTCCTAAAATAACTATTTCTGGATCAATCCAAAAATCCCTTTTCCCTACTGCATTACTTTTTATCCATTCAGTCACCCCGCACCAAAAGGTCTGCGCAACATCACAATTCCATAATAAGTGAAGGTGGTCATCTTCTTCCTCTCCATCTTCACACTGATCGCACATTGGGGATCGTTTAATTTTACAAAAAATATAAATATCTATTTGTTGGTAGAAGCCTGTATAGAACTTTCAGCTGGAACCACCGAAGTCTGGGATCTTTAGTTTTCTATATACGCTTAAAAAAGCTTTTTTTCCTGTCAATCCTATAGTTTAGTTCATTTTCCCATTTAGTTAATGATGTTGGCTCCTCGATATGTCTTTCAAAAAAAAACTTTTATGCCTTTTGTTCCTCGGCTGAATTTTAGTAGGTTCTCCCAGAATAGACTTTCTCCTTCTCTGTTACCCTCTTCAAATTTTATGTTGTTTTTCTTTTGATAAGTCTTTATTGATCTTATAACGCCAACAAGTTGAAGAAAATTGGTTAAGTTCTGCCCATATCTATTTTGGAATTCAATGAAATTTAGAAAAACTCCATTATTGGTTAGGTCTCTGACCTTAAGAATTCCGTTCTGTATCCAATTACGTACTTTTATGGACGTTTTATCTATCAAGAATTTTGTATTGTAGTGTAGATTTTCATTGAGTAGTTCATAATATGTCTTGGGTTGGACTTTCACTTGGTATTCTTTTAGATGATTCAAAACGTCAATCCAGAACTGGTTTTCACATTTATTTATTATGATTTACAAACTGAATATATGTTAACCATTTTCAACCCGCCTTCGTCATAATCCTTGAAAGTAACTGTGGGTTTTATTCTATCGGGTTTTTTATTCCATAGAAATTGGAAAAGCATCACATTCATGTCTTTCAAAAACTGTGTAGGTGGGTATGGTAGCAGTAAGAACAAATGAGTGATCTGAGATGTTATTAGTGATTTTATTATACTTATCTTTCCATATGGTGTAAGGCTTCTTTTACTCCATGTTGCTATACACCTTCTCATTTTAAATAAAGTGCTTTCATAATTTAGTTGAGGGATGTTCTCTAGATCGACTGAAAAAACTATGCCAAAAATTTTGAATATTCCTGGGTCCCAGACTATTCTGTAATTTTCTCCAAAACGCCTGTTACTATGCTTCTGGGAACCTATCCAGACTGCAACAGTTTTTTCGTAATTAACTTTTAGACCTGATATTTCAGCATATTCTTCCAGTACTCTCAGAGTCGTTAAATAAGACTTTTCAGATCCATCAAGAGTGAAATTGGTGTCGTCTGCAAACTGACTTATTTTCGATTCTTTGTCACCTATATGTATACCAGTAATATCTTTGTTTCTTCTTATCAAAATTCCAAGAATTTCTACACATATTAAAAATAGGTATGGTGAAATAGGGTCTCCTTGTCGAACTCCACGATTTACTTCAAACCATTCTGTAAATTTTCCATTTACCCCTACACAAGATGTACAATTTTTGTAAAACGTTGATATCCATCTTTTAATTCCTGCACCAAATCTGAAAAAAATTAAACAATTAAGGCCAGGATTTAAACCACAGTGCCAAGGACATCCACGCTGTTGGTTCGGATGAGGAATTTGCACAGGCCCTCGATGCCAGGCGCCTGAAACTCAACCTGCCACGAGCAAACGAAACTGAAGATTGGGAGAAACTGGATGCAAAAATCGTCCAAAGACTCGATGCACTGATAGGGAAAAGCACCCTGGAACACAAACTAGCCACATATGGGGACATTGTGTATGCCACATGTAGAGACGCCTATGGAGCAAAACTACCCAAAGAGAAAACACCTCCAAAGAAATCCAGACGCCAAGAAAAGATGGACAAGATCAGGGTCCAAAAGAAAAACCTCAAGATGCAAATGAAGACCGCACTGCCAGCTGAAAAACAAGGCTTGGAAAAACTGTGGAAAGACCTGAAAGAAAAACACAGTGCCCTCAGCAAAGCGGAATCTGCGAGGAAGAGGAAGAGCAAAAAGAAGAAGACACAAGAGCGCTTCTTCAGAGACCCCTTCCAGTTTGCCAGAACACTGTTTGAGCAGCCAAAATCTGGGACCCTAAGTGTGGACAAAGGAGTTCTTGAGCAGCATCTGAGGAAAACATACTCTGACCCACAGAGCAAAGCACCACTCGACATTCAAGGTCTGGTGTGGCCAACCAACCCTGAGGAACAGTTCAATGGCAAGCCTCCAACGTTGGCGGAAATCAAGAAGGTGGTCGACAAAGCCAGAGCCAAATCATCACCAGGGCCAAACGGAATACCTTACCAGCTTTACAAGAAATGTCCCAAGGTGCTGGAGTGGCTCCACAGGCTGCTGCGATCGGCTTGGAGAAACCAGAAGATCAGCGGCCAGTGGATGACGGCAGATGGTGTGTACATCCCCAAAGAGCAAAACTCAAGTGACATTAGCCAGTTCAGGCCAATATCACTACTGAACGTCGAAGGGAAAATCTTCTTCTCTGTCATGGCAGCAAGGCTGACCAAGTACCTGATGGAAAACAAGTACTTGGATGTGTCAGTCCAGAAAGGTGGCATCCCAGGCGTGGCGGGCTGTGTAGAACACGCCACAATGATCTGGGACGCAATCCAAAAAGCAAAGACAGAAAAGAGAGACCTGGACGTAGTGTGGCTTGATCTGGCAAACGCATATGGATCTGTGCCCCATGAGATGATACAGTTGGCTCTTGAGATGTACCATGTGCCAAAGAACATCCGCGACATGCTCAAGAAGTACTTCAATGGCTTCTCAATGCGGTTCTCTACCAAGGAGTACACAACAGACTGGATCAACTTGGAAGTGGGTATTGCAATGGGCTGTGCAATTTCCCCAATACTGTTCGTGCTGGCAATGGAACTCATCTTGAAAGCAGCAACAAACAACGCGAGACAAACAGACCTTGGCGATGGATACAAGATGCCTCCTCTCAAGGCCTTCATGGATGACACTACAGTGATTTCATCCAGAGAAGACGAGACACGTCATGTGCTGGAGAGGCTGGACGACATAGTTGCCTCATCCAGAATGAAGTTCAAGCCAAATAAATCACGGAGTCTCTCACTGAGGAAAGGAAAAGTGGCCGGATCTGTGGTCTTCAGTGTTGCCAACCAGGCCATTCCAACAGTCACAGAAGAACCAGTCAAGAGCCTTGGAAGATGGTATGATGATACGCTGAAAGACACACAAAGAGCAAAAGAAACCAAGCAGATGGCGGAGGAAGGCTTGGAGACCATTGACCAGTGTGGGCTCCCTGGCAAATACAAGGTCTGGTGTCTGCAGTTCATGCTGATACCAAAGCTGCTATGGCCTCTGATGATATACGACATCTGCACCAGCATAGTGGAGGCAATGGAAGCCAAAATCAACAAGTTCACAAGGAAATGGCTTGGTGTCCCACCCTGTCTGACTGACATAGCGCTGTACTGTCGCCAAGCAAAGCTGAAACTACCCCTGAAATCCATCCTGGAGGAATACAAAGCAGGGAAGATCAGACTTCAAAGCATGCTGGAGGACTCAGGAGACAAGGTGGTAGAAGCAATTAAGCCCCAGCTGAAGACAGGCAGAAAATGGAAAGTTCAAGAGGCGATGGATTCTGCAAAAGAAAGTCTCAAGATCAGAGAAATAACAGGACACACACAGACCAACAGACAGGGACTGGGGGTGACCAAAACTGAATGGTGGTCAAAGGCCAAAGGAAAAGCCAAAAGAGACATGATGATTCAGGAGATGAGAAAAGAAGAAGACCAAAAAAGACTCCAAAAAGCAGTCCAGCAGAGCCAGCAAGGGCAATGGACAACGTGGGAGAATGCACTCCAAAGAAGTCTCACTTGGAATGACATTTGGCACATGGCCCCTCTCAGGATCAGCTTCATTCTCAGATCTGCATATGACCTTCTGCCCTCAAATGCAAACCTGGTGAAGTGGGGGAAAACAGACGATCCTGCATGCCCCCTCTGCCATGAAAAACAAACAGTGGAGCATGTCCTAAGCTCATGTAAAGTAGCCCTGGCTCAAGGAAGGTACACATGGAGGCACAACCAAGTGCTCAAAGAAATTGTACAAGTAGTCTGGGCTAGTACCAACACCACAAAAGGGAAAATCAGGACTCCAAAAGCACCCGCAACATTCTTCACGGCAGGAGGCAGCAAATCATGGCCAAGAACAACAGTGCCACTCGAAACATGTAGGCAGAGTCTGCTGGACGGGGCAGATGACTGGGAGTGCACTGCAGACCTCCCAGAATGGAAGAGTCACCCAGAGATCATCAGCAAGAGTGGCATGAGACCAGACATAGTAGTCCACTCTAAGTCAACCAAGCAGCTGATCATGATCGAGCTCACGGTGCCATATGAGAACAGAATGGAGGCAGCTCAAATCTACAAGACTGAAAAGTATGCTGATCTGGCAAACAGCCTGAGGAGAGAAGGCTATCAGGTCAAAGTCCTCACTGCAGAAATTGGAGCTAGGGGGTTTGTAGGAACGTCTGCATACAGCCTCATGAAACAGCTCTCAGTTGCAGGGAAGGAAAAAACCAGAGCCCTGAAAGCAATGGCAGAAGCGGCAGAGAGGTGTTCAAGCTGGATCTGGTCAAGGAGGAACAAAAGTGAACTTCATAAGGCTTAATTTCCCTACAAATATCAGGTGTCCCTGTGGCTCAGTGGTTAAAGCGCGAGTCATTAAGTGGAAAATGAGCATGTCCAGAGGGTCATGGGTTCGAATCCCAGCCATGGCTCGTCCCAAGATGGGAAAAAAAGGGGCAGCAGAGGGACATCCGGAGTCATGAACCGGGTGTGGCCCAACCCCCCTAGAGTGTCAGGAGATAAGGGCCGAAACACTTGCTTGAAGGGGACTTCTCTTCTGAGGACTCTCTGCTGCCACGCTCTCCACGAGTTTCTTTCTACTAATGAATGAGTGGTTAATACTGTCAAATGATTTTTCGAAGTCGATTGAGAGAATTAATCCTGGAATTCTCCTTGTCTCTGTATAGTGCATAATATCGTACAGTAGCCTTATATTTTCTCCTAAATATCTTCCAGTCATGAAACCAGTTTGATCTTCGTTAATTAACTTCGGTAATACTGTTTTTATTCTGGCAGCAATACATGAAGATATGATTTTATAAACAACGTTTAGAAGTGATATAGGCCTCCGATTTTTCAACTCCTCCTTATCCTTCCCCTCCTTTGGTATACATACGATTATACCTAATTTCTGTGAAACAGATAATTCTTCGATTCTAAAGCTGTAATTTGCTGCTCTGACAATAAAAGTGCCAAGATCTCTCCAGAAAACTTTAAAAAATTCTAGTGAAAAACCATCAGTCCCCGGACTCTTATTGTGTTTCATTTTTTTTTTTTATTGCACTTAGTGCTTCCTCTTCAGTAATGTCTCCCTCTAAATTCT
Organism: Conus canariensis; assembly: GCA_033310375.1. NCBI lineage: Eukaryota > Metazoa > Mollusca > Gastropoda > Neogastropoda > Conidae > Conus > Conus canariensis. The sequence goes on along the minus strand of CM065735.1, from coordinate 56,283,616 downwards.
CTGATTCCTCTTCATCTAATTTTGGAACATGTTCTGTTATTATATCTCCTAAATTAACATCTCCCGTTGTGCTTTTCGAGGCATATAAGTTCTGATAAAATGTTTTCACCTCTTTTAACATTTGGGTTTCTTCTTTAATTATTTCATCATTTAAAGACCTGAGAGATGGCATTGCTTTACTGCAAAAGTGTCTCTTTTCAAGATTAAGAAAATATCCTGTTGCTTTTTCCCCTTCCATTTCCCATTTAATTCGCGATCGAATTATCATTCCTTGCAACTTGACTTCTCTCAATTGTTTTAATTTACCTTTCAGCTCTTCATATTCCTGCAAATTCAATTCTGTCAAATTTTCTTCAAGATATTTTAGTTTTTGTAACAATTCAAACTCTTTACAATTCTGTTCTTTTTTCTTTTTACTAGCATACATAACTGTTTTTCCTCTAATTTCCATCAAAAGTGTTTCCAGAAATAGATTTTCATTTATAACTAGTTTTACTTCTAGATTAGGAATGGTATCAAGATTTTCTCCGTCCTTCAATATTGAATATTGTTTTTTTACTGTTTCTATTGTGCTTTTAATCTCCTTTATATATTCTAGATCTTTCAGCAGAGAATTATTAAATTTCCAAAATGGCTGTGGTAACCATTTATTTCGGAAGCTAACAGATAAAACAACTGGAGAATGATCTGATTTGTACGATACTAGTACTGACGTTTCTATCTTATCCGTTTGAAGACTGTCTGAAATCAAGAAGTAATCTAGTCTACTTTGTTGAAATGGAGTTGTCCTTCTCCACGTATATCTCCGTTTATCTA
>CM065735.1:56245300-56267800 GCA_033310375.1 Conus canariensis | reverse complement strand
CATAGTAGAAAGAAACTCGTGGAGAGCGTGGCAGCAGAGAGTCCTCAGAAGAGAAGCCCCCTTCAAGCAAGTGTTTCGGCCCTTATCTCCTGACACTCTAGGGGGGTTGGGCCACACCCGGTTCATGACTCCGGATGTCTCTCTGCTGCCCCTTTTTTTTCCCATCTTGGGACGAGCCATGGCTGGGATTCGAACCCATGACCTTCTGGACATGCTCATTTTCCACTTAATGACTCGCGCTTTAACCACTGAGCCACAGGGACACCTGATATTTGTAGGGAAATTTAAGCCTTATGAAGTTCACTTTTGTTCCTCCTTGACCAGATCCAGCTTGAACACCTCTCTGCCGCTTCTGCCATTGCTTTCAGGGCTCTGGTTTTTGCCTTCCCTGCAACTGAGAGCTGTTTCATGAGGCTGTATGCAGACGTTCCTACAAACCCCCTAGCTCCAATTTCTGCAGTGAGGACTTTGACCTGATAGCCTTCTCTCCTCAGGCTGTTTGCCAGATCAGCATACTTTTCAGTCTTGTAGATTTGAGCTGCCTCCATTCTGTTCTCATATGGCACCGTGAGCTCGATCATGATCAGCTGCTTGGTTGACTTAGAGTGGACTACTATGTCTGGTCTCATGCCACTCTTGCTGATGATCTCTGGGTGACTCTTCCATTCTGGGAGGTCTGCAGTGCACTCCCAGTCATCTGCCCCGTCCAGCAGACTCTGCCTGCATGTTTCGAGTGGCACTGTTGTTCTTGGCCATGATTTGCTGCCTCCTGCCGTGAAGAATGTTGCGGGTGCTTTTGGAGTCCTGATTTTCCCTTTTGTGGTGTTGGTACTAGCCCAGACTACTTGCACAATCTCTTTGAGCACTTGGTTGTGCCTCCATGTGTACCTTCCTTGAGCCAGGGCTACTTTACATGAGCTTAGGACATGCTCCACTGTTTGTTTTTCATGGCAGAGGGGGCATGCAGGATCGTCTGTTTTCCCCCACTTCACCAGGTTTGCATTTGAGGGCAGAAGGTCATATGCAGATCTGAGAATGAAGCTGATCCTGAGAGGGGCCATGTGCCAAATGTCATTCCAAGTGAGACTTCTTTGGAGTGCATTCTCCCACGTTGTCCATTGCCCTTGCTGGCTCTGCTGGACTGCTTTTTGGAGTCTTTTGGTCTTCTTCTTTTCTCATCTCCTGAATCATCATATCTCTTTTGGCTTTTCCTTTGGCCTTTGACCACCATTCAGTTTTGGTCACCCCCAGTCCTTGTCTGTTGGTCTGTGTGTGTCCTGTTATTTCTCTGATCTTGAGACTTTCTTTTGCAGAATCCATCGCCTCTTGAACTTTCCATTTTCTGCCTGTCTTCAGCTGGGGCTTGATTGCTTCTACCACCTTGTCTCCTGAGTCCTCCAGCATGCTTTGAAGTCTGATCTTCCCTGCTTTGTATTCCTCCAGGATGGATTTCAGTGGTAGTTTCAGCTTTGCTTGGCGACAGTACAGCGCTATGTCAGTCAGACAGGGTGGGACACCAAGCCATTTCCTTGTGAACTTGTTGTTTTGGCTTCCATTGCCTCCACTATGCTGGTGCAGATGTCGTTATATCATCAGAGGCCATAGGAGCTTTGGTATCAGCATGAACTGCAGACACCAGACCTTGTATTTGCCAGGGAGCCCACACTGGTCAATGGTCTCCAAGCCTTCCTCCGCCATCTGCTTTGTTTTCTTTTGCTCTTTGTGTGTCTTTCAGCGTATCATCATACCATCTTCCAAGGCTCTTGACTGGTTCTTCTGTGACTGTTGGAATGGCCTGGTTGGCAACACTGAAGACCACAGATCCGGCCACTTTTCCTTTCCTCAGTGAGAGACTCCGTGATTTCTTTGGCTTGAACTTCATTCTGGATGAGGCAACTATGTCGTCCAGCCTCTCCAGCACATGACGTGTCTCGTCTTCTCTGGATGAAATCACTGTAGTGTCATCCATGAAGGCCTTGAGAGGAGGCATCTTGTATCCATCGCCAAGGTCTGTTTGTCTCGCGTTGTTTGTTGCTGCTTTCAAGATGAGTTCCATTGCCAGCACGAACAGTATTGGGGAAATTGCACAGCCCATTGCAATACCCACTTCCAAGTTGATCCAGTCTGTTGTGTACTCCTTGGTAGAGAACCGCATTGAGAAGCCATTGAAGTACTTCTTGAGCATGTCGCGGATGTTCTTTGGCACATGGTACATCTCAAGAGCCAACTGTATCATCTCATGGGCACAGATCCATATGCGTTTGCCAGATCAAGCCACACTACGTCCAGGTCTCTCTGTTTTGTTTTTGCTTTTTGGATTGCGTCCCAGATCATTGTGGCGTGTTCTACACAGCCAGCCACGCCTGGATGCCACCTTTCTGGACTGACACATCCAAGTACTTGTTTTCCATCAGGTACTTGGTCAACCTTGCTGCCATGACAGAGAAGAAGATTTTCCCTTCGACGTTCAGTAGTGATATTGGCCTGAACTGGCTGATGTCACTTGAGTTTTGCTCTTTGGGGATGTACACACCATCTGCCGTCATCCACTGGCCGCTGATCTTCTGGTTTCTCCAAGCCGATCGCAGCAGCCTGTGGAGCCACTCCAGCACCTTGGGACATTTCTTGTAAAGCTGGTAAGGTATTCCGTTTGGCCCTGGTGATGATTTGGCTCTGGCTTTGTCGACCACCTTCTTGATTTCCGCCAACGTTGGAGGCTTGCCATTGAACTGTTCTTCAGGGTTGGTTGGCCACACCAGACCTTGAATGTCGAGTGGTGCTTTGCTCTGTGGGTCAGAGTATGTTTTCCTCAGATGCTGCTCAAGAACTCCTTTGTCCACACTTAGGGTCCCAGATTTTGGCTGCTCAAACAGTGTTCTGGCAAACTGGAAGGGGTCTCTGAAGAAGCGCTCTTGTGTCTTCTTCTTTTTGCTCTTCCTCTTTCTCGCAGATTCCGCTTTGCTGAGGGCGCTGTGTTTTTCTTTCAGGTCTTTCCAGAGTTTTTCTAAGCCTTGTTTTTCAGCTGGCAGTGCGGTCTTCATTTGCTTCTTGAGGTTTTTCTTTTGGACCCTGATCTTGTCCATCTTTTCTTGGCGTCTGGATTTCTTTGGAGGTGTTTTCTCTTTGGGTAGTTTTGCTCCATAGGCGTCTCTACATGTGGCATACACAATGTCCCCATATGTGGCTAGTTTGTGTTCCAGGGTGCTTTTCCCTATCAGTGCATCGAGTCTTTGGACGATTTTTGCATCCAGTTTCTCCCAATCTTCAGTTTCGTTTGCTCGTGGCAGGTTGAGTTTCAGGCGCCTGGCATCGAGGGCCTGTGCAAATTCCTCATCCGAACCAACAGCGTGGATGTCCTTGGCACTGTGGTTTAAATCCTGGCCTTGGTCTCTTCCCCACCCTATACAGTCTGGCAGACTGACGCTGAAGAGTACAGAGAGAATATTGCCCATACTCTTCCATCTCTGCTAGACTGACCCTATAAGTACAGAGAAGATATCACCCATACTCTTCTTGCTCTATACAGTCTGGCAGACAGACCTTGGAAAGTATGCCATTGAAGTACAGGGACCAGCCAACTCCCCAAGAGCCACCTGTGAGTAGTATGAAGCTCGAGTTCTGACACCTCACCCAACCGATTTCAGTTCAGCACCTCTGACGTCATACTAGCCTGCAGTGGTCGGCAAGCTGGGTCATAGGTCAGGATCTGCAGGCGCACTGGAATTGCCCCACGGTGATTAGGAGTGGACTGGTTGATTTGAGGGAGCTTTTTGTGCATGTGCGTTCATTCGCATACGTGAGTGCGTGTGTATGTGACCAGTGCATGCGTAGGTGGGGTACTATCATTGGGACTTTTAAATCATCCACAAGTGTTGGTTGACGTCACAGAAGCGGCACGAGTAGGTATGTGAAACAAAGGGAAATTCATTTTTGAAATAGCCTACAAGGATTTGTTGATTTTGGCGGGTGTGTAGGTAGTGCAGTGGATGCTGCTGGGTGTGTATATAGATGCGTTGTGTACAGTGAGTGCTTTCAAAGGTGCTCTATATCAGGGTGTCAAGTTATGAGATGGCGTTGTCACCCTTACTCCAGACCGACAGACAGACACACAAACGAAGAAGCAAACACAGAGAAGACGAATGTGGGTGGTCCACATGCACGTGTTGAAGATGGAGTAAAACGGACATAGGGAAGAGTGATCGTATTGAAGAAACTTTCAGCAACGAGACGCTATCCCACTTGGAAAGAGTTTTGTGATCCTTGAAAGAAGCTGCTGATGCGGCCAATGTGCCCTGACATGTCGTCATCATGGGAGTCTTTCTCTTTCTTCTTCCACCTTGGAGAAAAGGAAGGGGATTGCTGAGCCATGTTGAAGAATATGTTTGTTTACAGATCAATTATAAACCAGCAGTCACACACACACACACACACACACACACACACACACACACACACACACCACACACACACACACACACACACACACGCACACACACACACGCATGCACTCACGCACGTACGCACGCACACACAAACACACACACACACGCACGAACGCACGCACGCACGCATGGGCACACACACACACACACACACACACACACACACACACACACACACACACACACACACACACACACACACACACACACACTTGGGCGCGCGTCCGAAGTGGATGAAGATAAGTGATTGCTCGTTCATTTTTATTGTCCTGAGTGTTGTGTATGTTGACAGTAGAAGACCTAACAGGTCGAAACGCATCGTGTTTTGTCTCGTGATTCGTCTGTTTACGCTATTCGGCGGAGTCCTTAAAATACTTTTTAAATTTACCAGTGTGGTGCTGAAAACCTCCAACCAGGTACCAACGCAATGAAAGACGCAGGCAAAAAGATTTCCTTGGCCTGGTTCTTCGAAGTTACAGTTCTTCAGGGTTGATTCAGCGGTGTGTGTGTTTCTGGTGTACTCAGTCACAAAGGGTCTGATATCAAGTCTTCTCACTTTTTTTTCTTTTTAACTGATCTGAATTCTAAGGCAAAAAAAAAAGCTCTTTAATCTATCTAGGTTGAAAATCATATTAGAAACCCACGTAGTTCGATAGATAGATAGATAGACAGACGGATAGTTAGGAAGATAGATAGACAGACAGACGGACAGACAGACAGATAGACAGATCAATAGTGATAGATAAATAGATAGATGATAGATAGATAGATAGATGGATAGATAGATATATAGATATTTTGTTAAACACTTTACTAGTGAGGCAAAATGATGCAGGCCAAAAATTCCTATGTACATTGTCAAAAATAAAAACAAAATAAGAAAAGACATATTTGGGTGGGATTTTGTTTGTTTGTTTTGTTAGCTTCTAGAATGGTTTGCTCTGTGGTGACAGACACATCCCTAGAATAGTTTTGTTGCATAGGAAACTGTCAGAAAACCGTTGCATGCTAGGATAGTGTTTCTTGTCACTCTACCATTCATATATCCGCGTTTCTATCACAGTCACTCCCACGGTCTTACCCAGGTAGTCAGTAATGCTGTGTTGTGTCTTTCACCTGAGTTCTGCGCGTGTTTTGCCACTGACAAGGTTGATGTGCGTACCACAGGAGAGATGAGAGTCATGCCGGTGAAGTGGACAACCATGAGACTGGTACACTCCACCAGTCCATGACATGTCTCCCATCAAGTACATGCTGTTTGTTTGTTTGCTTGTTTGTCTGCGTGTCTATTTGTTTGTTCGTTTGCTTGTTTGTTTTACTCGTGAGTTTGTCAACTGTGTCACTGTGTGTCACCCTCCTCAACCACTGTCTCACCTTTTTAACAAACGCATCCCCTCTTCAGCTTGGAAGTCCTTCTCACTTTTTGCAGATAGTGGGATGTTTAGTCGTAATTTCTTTCATTGTACAGGAAAGCTGTAACATATTAGCACCATACCGTTGAACAAAAAAATGGGCAGATCTTAAGTCTGAATCACAAATAAAAATCGTGTCTTTGCTGTGGAGCATATAGAGACTAGGGCTGGTTCCTTGTACTATATTTCATGTAACAGTTTGTGAATGTCTTGTCATTTGTTGTCAAATGGAGAAAGGTGCATGTCGAGGGAGGGGTTTGCACCACCAACAGAAAGTTAAAAAAACCCACATCTTTGAAAAGGTCTACTTGCAAAGTGGACTACATGTCAGTCTAGACCCGAAGTGTCTGGAGAAATGGGATGACATACTTATCATCGCACAAGACCAGAAACAAAGTTCGAGCACTTTTATCCCCACCCCCACTTACCTGCCCCTACCCCTCCTTTGGTTGACATAAAGCAACCGTTTCTTCCAAAATATTTGAACTCTTCAACTGACTGGGAAAAAAAGGCATCGTGCAGGGCGTTCGTTTTTCCTGGACTTTTCAACACTTGTCAGGTACTTGTATGAGAAACAACCCCATGATTCTTTTGCCCATACACATTCACATATTTAGCATAGCTGAGCAAAATGTAAACTTATCTATGACTTTACATATATACTGACGGTTGTGTTTGACCATAAATTCGAATGGATATCTCAGGTCTTTTGGGAGGGGGAGTGTGTGTGTGTGTGGGGGGGGGGGGGGGGAGCGTCGTTGATGACTTAGCGCGTGCAACGCATCACCTATCGAAGTTCATTGCCCTCTGCATCTTCTTCATGATCAATGTTTATGCCGTCTTCAATGATAACAATAACAATGATAACGATGATGAAGTGGCCTCTCTTCGAAGTGGAATGCCTTATCGTGCTGTGCTAGACATAACAAATAGCCCAGACTTTCCCTTCCCTCAAATCCCCAGTTTCCAACCACACCTCCAACCTCGAATGACAAAACAAAAAGAGCTTCTATATTTTCATTTCCCCAATTGTTCTATACATATGACTTCAAAATTTAACAAATGAAAAAAGGGTAACCATAAAAATTTTAAAAAAAAACAACAAAAAAAAACACGAGAATCGAAGAGAGCTTTAACTAAATCCAACATTCAGGGACTAAAAACAAAATTCAGTTCAGATCAAAACCGTGTCACTGACAAACGAGAATGAATGTAGGTTGAAATAAACACATTCACATTTGAAACACAGTTTTAAAATGAGTAGCAATGGAGATTAAAGCCAAGAACGCTAATGATGTTATACACCAACATTCGTATAACTGGTAAAACTCCAACAGTTCCTACTGCTTGAAAGGTGTGTGTGTGTGTGTGTGTGTGTGTGTTGTGTGTGTGTGTGGGGTGTGTGCGCGCGCGTGTGCGTGCGTGCGTGCGTGCGAGCGAGCGTGTGTGCACGCGTGCGTGCGTGTATGCCTGTGCGTGCGTGCGTGTGTAAAGTTAGAGAACACAGTCCACTACGTGGGCAAACAAAATGCTAAATATCAACGTTCATGTGACTGTTCAAAACCACTGCTTGTTCCTTACGTTGTGTGTGTGTGTGTGTGTGTGTGTGTGTGTGTGTGTGTGTGTGTGTGTGTGTGTGTGTGTGTGCGTGCGTGCGTGCGTGCGTACGTGTGTGTGTGTGTGTGTGTGTGTGTGTGTGTGTGTGTGTGTGTGTGTGTGTGTGTGCGTGCGCGTGCTTGCGTTAGTGCGTGCGAGCGTGCGTGCGTGCGAGCGTGTGTGCGTGTGTGCATGCGTGTGTGTGTGTGTGTGTGTGTGTGTGTGTGTGTGTGTGTGTGTGTGTGTGTGTGTGTGTGTGTGTGCGTGTGTGTGTGTGTGTGTGCGTGCGTGCGTGTGTGGTGTGTGTGTGTGTGTGTGTGTGTGTGTGCTGTGCGTGCGTGCGTGCGTGTGTGTGTGTGTGTGTGTGTGTGTGTGTGTGTGTGTGTGTGTGTGTGTGTGTGTGTGTGTGTGCGTGCGTGTGTTCAGTTCAGTTCAGTGGTTTATTTAATGTCTTTTCATCGCCAGATGATATTGGACACTTTTATTAAAAAAAATAAAATAAAATAAACTTGAAAAAAGAAAAAATAATAATAAAAAAAAACCATCCCCACTTAACTTATCACCCACATTAGTACTTTCAAACCCACATCTGATATATGCATATTGACATGAGTGAAATACCCTAGCGGTACACAAAATTGTTGATCTTTATAAAAACTTTGCAACCTGTGACTGCGAAATAACCATGGCAATTTTAGCAACATATGAACCATATAAGACAGTATTGACATTATCAGTGTTATTCATCTGAATACCTTTCTCCTCATAGAGTGGGGTCAACACTGAGCATTCAAACAAAAGATGATGTACAGAAATGTTTTCTTTGCATACACAAGAAATACCATGAGAATATTTAGTGTTCCAAGCATTCAGCCTTAATTTATGAATTAATCTAACAATGTGCCTTGGGCACGACGGTAAAGTAGCCATTTGTTGACCAGAATTCTGCTTATGCATACATTTTTCCATAATTTGGATTAATTCACTAGAGGATAGATCTAAGGGATTGTTTAGTAAATTTTCTGTGTTTCTGTTTGCTCCTTCTTTTGCAAGACTGTCTGCTATTTCATTTCACTTAATACCACAGTGAGATGGGACTCAACAAAAATCAATTCTTATGCCTAGTGTAATGAAACAATGCAGGAGATGTTTTATTTCAAAAAGCAAATCTTTTCTAGCTTTGCAGTCCCAACGCTCTATTGACTGTGTGCGTGTGTGTGTGTGTGTGCGTGTGTGTGTGTGTGTGTGTGTGTGTGTGTGTGTGTGTGTGTGTGTGTGTGTGTGTGTGATACAAATATAAGGGCACAGCAGATCAAAGCGTGTACAACACTTTGCGAGTGTGGGAAAAATAGTTGTCGCATAGTTGCCCATCTGACATTCACATAAATAAGTCAGACCTTCCTTGTAGTCGAACGTGAGTGTGACTATGAATATCCTAACCATCCTTCTCACCTTCAACTATTACTATCAATGACTGTACTGTCTCTGTCTCCACCTCTGTCCGCAGTCTAGGTGTCATTCTTGACCAATCCCTCTCCTTTGAGAAACAGGTTTCAAATATTTGCAAGATTGCCTATTTAGAACTAAGAAGAATCAGCTCCGTACGTCACCTTCTCTCTGCAGATGCTACAAAAACTCTCATTTGTGCATTTGTCTTATCTAGAATAGATTACTGCAACTCGTTTTTGGCCGGCCTTCCAAAATACCTGATAGAAAGATTACAGCGAATCCAAAATCATGCAGCCCGAGTTAGTGCTAGGCCTAGTTGAAACCATTGTTCAAACTGGTATACCAACATATCCTTTGGTGTGCTGTTAGAACGCATCCAAAGAATGTAAATGCCAGGGGGAGGGCGGGGGGGAGGGGGGGGGGGGGGCAAGCAATTTTTGTCCTCTGGTAAAATTTGGTTGCTAGGCAACGGAGTGCCTAGTCGCGAACGATGTCAAACACACAGTGCAAGCGTTTTAACTCATATAAACTATAAAATAAGACTGAATAACAAAATAAATCCATATTATAGGGTTGTTGTTGTCTTTTAACATCCTTCCGTGAAGAAAAAAATAACCAAATGGTTGAAAAAGGAGCCAAAAGTCATATTCCGAAACCTTTGGGTCAGGCTATATTGTAGGCACTCTCACTTAGAGACATAATAAGGTAACTAGTAAGCTAGATCGGAAATGAAATGAGGCAGGGAACAGTAAACGATAAACAGTAAACAAGTTGGGTATTTTTGCTCCCATAAGAAAACCTAACACAGAGTAACTTTTATTCAAGACTGGCACAGCTTTTTAAACTTGAATAAAGTCAGACAAATACATAGACGAACAATCTAATAGTGGGGGAAAAAACAAGCACAGGCCAACAACTAAACTATCTTCATAGTAATGACTTGGCAAGTCATAGTTTAGTTGTTGGCCTGCGCTTGTTTTTCCCCCACTATTAGAGTGTTCGTCTATGTATTTGTCTGACTTTATTCAAGTTTAAAAGGCTGTGCCAGTCTTGAATAAAAGTTACTCTGTGTTAGGTGTTTTCTTATGGGAGCAAAAAATACCCAACTTGTTTACTGTTTATAGTAAGCTAGAATTTTTCAGTAAAGACACCAAAGCGTTGGTGATATACAGGTGAAACCAAGGACCTAAATAATGTGTATATCTAGCACATTGATTAACAGTGTGTTTTCAGACTGAAGCAAAGAAGACATGGCAAGCAGCGTGAGTAAAGACATGGACTGGATCGTGTGCATCTTTTGCCAGAAGGACACGACAGAAAAGCTGATAAATCCCACCGAAGAAAGCTACAGCACAGAAGAGACATTTAGAAGGTTTCGAAGCAGCTGGAGCATTCCCATCATCACTGAAAATAGACAAATTCAATGCCAGGTCAGGGATTGCGTCTACGTTAGCCAAACATGGAGCTAGGTGGCACAAGAACTGCCGTGCTAAGTACAACCAACGAATGTTGGACAGAGCTGAAAAGAGAGAGCATGATGAAGCTGAAGGAGATGAAAAAGATGAAGGCGAGACAGGACCAAGAAAGAGATCACGCAGAGAGAGTGGGCAAGTTTCCCCACAAGAGACCTTATGTTTGACTGTGGTAAAACAGGAAACCTTTCTAGAGGTTCTACATACCAGCTTGATTCACATGTTCGGGAATCTGCTTTGAAGATTGGTGACACAAAGCTTCTTGCAAAGTTATCAGCAGGTGACGTCATTGCAATTGACATGATGTATCGTAAGGGGTGCCTGGTAGACTTTTACAACAAGGCAAAGCTTGGTGAAACACCACAGACGTCCAGTGACTCTGACTTGGATGCACATCGAGGCATAGCATTCGCAGAGCTTGCCATGTACATGGAAGAGAAGCTGTCTGAAGAGCCACACGTTGTAAAGCTTGCTGAAGCCGTGTCATTGTATCACAGACGGTTAGAGGAACTGGGACAGAATGAAGAGGTTCGCGAGAACTCACACGACTGAAAGGAAACTTCTAGCACACATCCCTGGCCTCACTGCTCATAAGAAAGGACGAGATATTCTGCTTATTATGGACACACAAGTTGGAACCGCCTTGGCAAAAGCAATGGACAAAACCCATACCACAGAGGCTCTGATTTTGGCTCAAGCTGCCAAAATCATCCGCTCAGAACTGTTTAATGACTGTTATATTTTTGACGGTATTTTCAAAGAAGATTGCCAGGAGAAGTCAGTTCCCTTCACCTTACAGTCGTTCATCAACATGCTTCTGGAAGGTCCGGGCATTACAGAGAGATCTAACAGGCAGGCAACGCCTGCATGTTTGTCAATAGCACAGCTAACCAAACACAATGCTGTGAAACGCACAAGAGCTGCAGAACCAACAAGAGTCCGTCATCATCGTGAGAAAGAAACTCCCTTTCCACTGTATGTAGGGCTTCTGATTCACACACACCCCGCCAGAAAGGCCTCGTTGATAAGTTCTTTGATGCTGGTGTTTCAGTCTCCTCTAAAAGAATCAACCAGCTGTCCCAAGATCTGTCCAATGCAGTGTGTGCACATTTCAAGAAAGAAGGTGTGGTTGTTCCTAGAGGCTTTCACAAATCCGTCTTTACGACAGGAGCTCTTGACAACATCGACTACAATCCCTCATCATCTGCTGCAAAGGGATCATTCCACGGAACTGGAATCTCCTTGTTCCAGCATCCAGACTTTGATGGCCAGGGCCAGGCAATGGAACCCATGGACTTTTCTTCTGGGAGTGCTTCTGATCACCTTCCAGACTTCTATCTCAAAGTGCCTCCAATCACAAAGCCTCCTCAGGACGTTGAAGTTCCACCTGCAGCGCAGTCTCTGTTCCCAGATGCAACTGTGGAAGGATCTGTCATCCAGCAAGAAGCTGAGTGGCTCCAGTATGTGCAAAATCATTGCAATGATGATCCTACGAAGGATCTGTGCCTGAGCTGGGCTGCATTCCACGCAAATGAGCACCAGCTTGTGAGACCAAAGAACAAAATCACACTGACGTCATGATCAGGACTTCTGACACTGACGTAGTGGTGCTTGGAACGGCTCACTACCATTCCCTCCAGCTGGAAAAAAACTGTGGGTTGCATTTGGTACTGGATCCCACTTTCGTCTTCTGCCTATTCACAACTACGCCAGCACACTGGGCCCAGGGAAAGCAGCAGCATCTCTGATGTTTCATTCTCTTACCGGCTGTGACACTGCATCATTTTTCTTTGGTGTCGGTAAAAAGACATGCTGGGAAGAGTGGATGTCTGATGAAATTCACACAGCTGTTCCTGAGAGTGCTTGCATCACCAAAGAAGTTCCAGTATGGTTTCAGCCAGATTGAGCGTTTTGTCTCGTTGATGTACGACAAGACCAGTGTTTACGACAAGGTGAACGATGCGAGGAAACACCTGTTCACGAAGAAAGGGCGCATGCTGGAAACCATCCCACCCACTCAGGCTGCTCTTCTTGAACATACAAAAAGAGCGATTCTGCAGGCACTCATCTGGAAGGAAGCTCTCATTCCACGGCCAGAGATTCCAGATCCTGCAAGCTGGGGCTGGGAAAAAGTTGATGGAACTTATTCACCTGTTTGGACATCGCTTCCAGATGCGTCCAAGATCTGCTCTGAACTAATACAATGCAGCTGCAAGAAAGGTTGTAGAGGTCGTGTAGCTGTGCCACAGCGAGCGTCCCCTGCACTGCCCTTTGCTTCTGCGATGGCAAATGCCAGCGTGACTGAAAGACTGAATTCATGAACTGGTTATGTGAGTACATTGCTATGGACATAGAAGAAACTATGTTGATATTTTCTTTTTTAAATCTGAGATTCAGTAATTGCGCATGTAATGCATTTGTTTGTTAACAAATAGAAGAACCACAGCTCCACATACAGTACTTGTAAATAGGAGTGCACCTACAACCTGGTTGAGAATTTAGCTGTAGACAATTGACAGAAAAGTCTGTTTTACATCAGTCTGTAGTGTCGAAGTGTCATCTGCCTTTGCTTTAAAATGAAGCAGAATCCTGTGCCCTTTCAAAAAGATAGCAACTAGCAAGTATTTATGTGTCATTCACATAATTTCAAAACTCAATATGCAAGCTTGCGATTGTTAGTAAACGGTACCGTTCTTGAAAAGAAAAAAAAGATTCATTTGCATATAAACAATTAATAGCCAGTGTTTTTATTGTCATGATGTCAGAAATATGGTACAGGCATACATAGATATTAATTCAAAGATAAAATGAACTCATGATAACAGATAACTGGTATTTTGAATGTTCGCCATCTGCAAAAGTGCGTTTGGGGGTATGCTTACTAAACAGGTTATATTTTTGTTCATAGACCATAAAGAAGTTGCCCCTCCCTGGCATTTGGACACTGAGACATGTCTTTTTAACTGCACAAAGTGGTATGCTGGTATACCAATGTGAACAATTCAGCCCCTTTTCTGCAATTAAGCCTAGCACTAAGTCGTCTGTAGAGCAGGAAAATATGATCACATTTCGCCTCTACTTCACTCTCTTCACTGGCTATCTGTCTCAAACCGTATCTCGTACAAAATCTCAACTCTCACTTTCTCTGCTCTCTTTGAAAATGGGCCTTCTTATCTCTCAGATCTCCTTAAAATCTACACCCCTTCTCGACAACTACGCTCCTGTGCTGACGACCGCCTTCTACGAATGACTCACTTCAGGACTACTACCAGTGAAAGATCTTTCTCTTTTCAAGCTCCAGCGACGTGGAACAGACTGCCAGACTCTCTCAGACATTCAGGTTCTATCTCTTCTTTCAAGTCTAAACTTAAAACCCATCTATTTTCTCATAATTAGTCAATGCTGTGGGGGGGGAGGGGGGGGGGAGGAGGGGGTACAACCTAACTCACAGCCGTCTGGGCCTTTTCAAATGTAGTGTATGTGTATATTCTCTATTACATGTATTTGTTGTATGATTGAATGTTATAGGATTAAGTTTTTGTAGTGATATTTGAAAAATAAGTGAATCTCACACTTGTAGGATTAGGATTTGTTAGTGATTGTAGTAATATTATTTGTAGCTGGGTGTAAGGTGTATTATGGTATATGAGAAGGGTGAATGTGGTATGACTTTGTAAAGCGCTTAGAGAAATTCGTTTGATCAAGCGCTATATAAGAAACCATTATTATTATTATTATATATGTCCTCAAGTCTTTGTTTTGCTGGGCCGCCTTAGCAATATGTCCAAAACACATTAAGCATTTATTAACATAGCCATAACACTTGGCAGCATGTAGGTTTTGGCAATAGTCGTGATAGTTTATCACCAGCAAAAAAGCCTCTCTCTATATGCAATACAATAAGTCACACGTATAGTATTTCTAAGGTTACATGCAGAGAGAGAGAGAGAGAGAGAGAGAGAGAGAGAGAGAGAGAGAGAGAGAGAGAGAGAGAGAAGAGAGAGAAAGAGAGAGAGAGAGAGAGAGAGAGAGAGAGAGAGAGAGAGAGACAGAACTTAGAACTCAGATGGTTTACTTCATTTAAAAGGCCATTGCCCCTTATGGAGGAGGGTATGGAGAACATAACAACAATATAAGAATTATAAAGAAGACAAAAAAATGGATGGACTACTCTCTCACGAATTCATGACTGATCTAAACTGAAATGCCTTGAATAATAAACAATAAACAAGCAGGGTAGCTCTTGCTCCCATAAGAAAACCTAACTCAGAGTAACTTTTATTCAAGACTGGCACAGCCTTTTAAACTGGCAGAACCTTTTAAACTTAAAAAAAAATCAGACAACCGCAAAGACGAACAATGTATGGGAGCAAGAGCTACCCTACTTGTTTATTGTTTATTTTTTACTATTCCTTGCCTCATTTCATTTTCAATTTTGCCTTGAATAAGTACACTGAGAAAATTTCTTACTATGCTTGCATTCTGAGATGCCATTAGCAGGCTTAACCGAAACTGACAGGGATCCTGGGAAAACTTTGTCGGTATATATTGCGCTCTTAGACTGGATAACATTAAACAAAATGAAGTTCGTCCTCTTTTCCATTTTTGTATAATGGACAAGTCAAATCCATCCCAGTATATTTACCGTAACGATAACGGTGTTCTGCTATGTCTGAAATTCCCAGTCTAAATTTGGTCATTGTCAGCTTCAAATGTTTACCTAAATCCATTTGCAGATAACGTTTGACATCGTGTACCGAACAAAATGTCCGATACATGGTAAAGCTATCGCTATTTTTGACATGACAGTCCCATTCCAGCCACCTGCATGCAATCAATCTGTCTTTAAATTCACATAGAAACGATCTATCATTTTGCATGCCCCGGTTTAACCACACATAACCATATCCAAATTGGTATGATTTGCAACGGACATTTGAAGCCCAGTTTCCTTTGTCTCTTGCATCTAGGTTGTGTAACATCATATAGGCTTTACCCGGTAATCTGTGTTCATTCATTTTTTGCTAATTTCAACCAGTATCGAATACAACTTAATACAGAATTTAAATAGATGGGATATCTATTGGTCTCCCCATAGACAAAGTCATTGGGTGTTCGCATTCCAACCCCTAAGAATTTATTTAATGCAAAGAGGTGCACTTTTTCGCAATGGCGGGCTGCATAATCTAGTCCCCATAGTTCTGCGCCGTACTGAGCAATGGGTTGAACCTGTGAATCAAATAATTTCAACAATAAATCTAAATTAGTGTTCTTCAAAGTATACAGTTTTCTTATAATGCAGAGCAGAACTTTCTTTGCTTTACTTACCAGGTCATTGCGTGCCAGTGTGAAACTGAGTTTTGCTGAAAACAGTATACTTAAGTATTTGTAAGCATTTACAACAGGCATCACAGCATGATTATATGTCCAATGTTCTCTTGCGGCTACGTAGCCTCCATTTCTAAACACATTTGTATTGCTTTGGCTTAAATTCACTTTCAAATCAAGAGAAAAATCTGTGTGTTGCAGACTGTTAAACTGTGTTTGCAAACCAATGATTGTTTCTGATAAAAGTGCAACATAATCTGCTAATAATAAAATAAAGAGCTCAAAATAATCAATCGTAAACATTGCACCATGCTTACTGTTTTGAATTATTTCAATGGTAAGTTCATTAATAAACAAAGAAAATAAAACAGGACTGCACACATCACCTTGCTTAACGCCATAAGTGCATATGGTACAATCAGTTGGTTTATATCCACATCGTATCTGTCACGGACGGACAGCCCTCCATCCCGCTTTTAATGTGTTAAGTTAGTTTGTTACCACCTTATTTTTTTTTGTGTGTGTAACAGAGTGATGGGCAGCTGTGTGTAGCCAACTTTTCAGGGAGAAAAACCTGCCCGTCGGTGCGGTTTGCATGCATCCTTCTGCACCGCATGGACATCTCTTTCTGTGAGATACCCGGGTAGTTGTGGAAACCCGTGGAGAGCTCACTGAGTCGTTGGAAGTTGTTCCCCTTGGATCGGCAGCGGGTGTTTGGGAAAAATTCTTACTTCACTCGGATTGGAGCCACGAGTGGAGAGACCACGTTCTCTTTGGTGAGGCATTTTTATAACCTGTGACGAAGGCCACTTGTCTGCCTGACAGTGGTAGTCCTAAGGTTTAGAGAAAGGAATCCCTATTCCTGCCCACCAAGTATCTATCTTGACCCTCTTCGCTGGGGGTGACCAGCCGTCGGCCATCCCATGGTGAAGGGCTGCTGGTGCTGTCGGCTCCGGGGTCCCGGATAGTCTTTTCGCTGAGGATCAGCCTGCCGGGCCCACTTTTTCCCCTCCTTTCCACCCGCCGTTCTGGTGAGTTATTTGCGTGCTTCTCAGTTTGTTCTTATTTCACATTCCACAGGGATATCGGTTATAAATTATAAAATTAATATTTTCATTCAAAAGCTGTCGTTTTGGGTACTGTGCTGAGGCAGTACTGTAGGTGTGTAGAAATATTGTGGTTTCAGGCGCGCTGTGAGCGTTAGCCTAATTTATAAATGTGGAAGAGCAAGTTTAAATTTTATTCTAAATGCGTTACTCTGAAGCAGTGGCATTTTTCTTGTCAGCGATTTGGTTGGACACATGGCGCGCCGCGCACGCTTGTTTTTTTTTTTTTTTGGCTGAGTCATTCTTGATTTGTGTGTACCCCGTCAGAGAGAGGGGTATGCTTGTTTAGTTCTATAAATTATTTATTTTCATTTAAGGGAAAGAAGAAAACCCTTCAGGCCGGAAGCGGTGTTGGTTGAGTTACCACGCGACTCATTTGAAGTCGGGAAGTGAACGTTCCTTCGCGGCGCAAGCCCCAGTCGGTTCCGCTCCGCCTGTTTATTTGTTTATGTATTGTCGATTTTATTTGTTTATCTCATTTATTTTACTATTATATTATTTTCTTTAATGTGAATGTGGTATGGGTGTGTTGTTGTGGTAATTAACTCAAAAGTCAACACGTCATATGCCTTGTTTTCCTTGTCAGTTTTTTTTTTATATACCCGAGGCCTTCAGACTGAAGGGGTAGTATATATTATGACAAAAGTATAAGAATTCCATCAAGTAAACGAATTTGTGTTTCTTTTTTCAATCATTAGAGAAAAAAATAGAGATAGAATATACAATATTGAAACGTGAAGTAAACTATTACTAAACCAGATTCAGTCTTGCGGGTGTAGCCCATTTCGCCAGGTAGTAGCCTGCACCTACACCATATCTCAGCTGTGCCTAGAATGAAATCCTAATGCCCCTTTTATAGGGCGTTCGTTGGTTGACTTGGTGTCGGCCCAAACGCCTTTTACCGCAGGGCGCCCATTCCGAGAGCGGTATGAAGAGGAGCAGGACGCTGACCGTGGTGCCAAGAGCGAGACCAGAACGCCAGTCCTGAGCTTATCAACAACTGTGCTTTGGGGTGCACCAGTGTCTCCCTGCTCGGACAGTGAAGGACTTTCTCTTAAGTTAAGTTTGTTTCTGGCTGTGTATGGGCGGTGTGTGGTGATGCCTGGCGTGTGGAAGACATTCTGTATGGCTGTGATAATATGTTTGTGAGTGTACATGTGTGAATACCCTAAAAGGGTACTTGAAGTGTATAAGTATGTGAATGTTCGTGAATATGCTTGTGTGGCTGGGGTAGGCCCTGTTTCGTCCTTCGTTTAATTGTTTCTCCCCTGTCCTTTCTTCTTTCTTTATTTTGGGATAGATTAGTGTTTAGGGTCTAAACTTAGCTGTTCCCTGGGTCAGGGTGGGGGTCTTTTGTTGGGTTATTTTGCCCATTAAGTAGATATATTCTTTTAGGTGGCTGTCCTCTTCTATTTTCCCTTCTTTTGCAATTTATCACTCTCTGTCCTCCCTCTTCTTGATAGTCGTCCCTCCTCCACTAGGTGTGAATGAGGTATTTTCGTTAATTTAATAAATTGTTTATTTGGTTTATTCTGTTGTCCACGAGTGGTTTGAGTGTGTGGTCGGTGTGTGTTGTGCCCAGCATGTCCCTCTCTCCTCTTCCACCCTCACATCCTTGATTCACGGACCTTGACCGCGACAGTATCCTAACTTTAACATTATCATACATATTTTTGATCCAATTGTATAAATTACCATTTATACCATTTACACTGAAACTGACCAAAGAATTTTCCTATTTATGGAATCAAAAGCCTTCTCAAAATCAATAAATGCAACATATAACTTTCTGTTGAAAGAGAATTGTGTTTGTATGAGACTAACAAAGTACACATGTGATCAATACTTGAATAGTTATTTTTGAACCCTGCTTGATATTCTCCAGTGATGTTGTTTTCTTCAGCCTACTCTTCTAAACGATAATTCATAACTGTTTTATATATTCTATATGCCTACTGTCCAAGTGTCAGGGAATATACCTTTCTGAAACAAAGCATTGAAAATGTGACAAACAAATCTGCAACATAGTCTCCTGCATCTTTGTTAACTCTCCAGTTATTTCATCCGACCCAGCAGCTTTTCTAATCTTTATCTTTCTGATTGCTAACAGAACTTCTTCTTTTGATATTGGTGGGTTGAAATAATTATCATTACCAGCAACATTCAATTCGTCCTCGCATGGCTTACTTTCTTTTTGTGAGTAAAGTTTTGAAGTGTTCAAAGTCGTGTCTGTGTATTTGTTTGTTTATCAATTTGTGTATCCACTCATGTATTTCATTATCTATCTATCTATCTGTCTATCTGTCTATCTGTCTATCTATCTATCTATTCATGTCGTCTTTTTTGTTATTTATCCATTTCATTTGTGTGCCCGTTTCTTTCTTTCTTTCTTTCTTTCTTTCTTCTTCTTTCTTTCTTTCTTTCTTTTTGCATTTGCTAATCCATCTATCAATCTGTTTATATTTTATGTATAGTATCTATGTATGTATGTATGTATGTATGTATGCATGCATGTATGTATGTATACATGTATGTATGTATGTATGTATGTATGCATGTATACATGTATACACGTATGTCCTCATTTATTTGTTATTTATTTTCTCACTTATCTATCTATGTTTTTATTCATCCGTTCGTTCGTTTCTTTATTTATGTATATATTTATGTGTTGATTATTTGTTTACTAATCTCATTATTATTAACCAATCAGTTGATTAATCAATCAATTAATTAGTTGATTAAATAATCAATTAAGCAATAGATCAATCAATCTGTCAATCAATGAATCAATTCCTTTATTCATTCATTGACTAATTGGTTGATTGATTAATCTATTTACTTACTTAGTAATGTATCAACGATGCTAGTGTCACTTTGTAAGCTACTTTATTTCTTATACATCTTTTGTGGAAGGAGCCACTATGTGTTGCTGATGTGATTGTCAGATAACCTTCTCGTATATTTGGTTATTATTTCTACCTATACAGAACGTGATATTTGACGTGTTGGCCCCTGGGAGGAGGGCGAAGGGTGGTGCCGTGCAATTTATTTTTTTAATATTCATTTCTCCATGAGTTTGAATTAAACCTTTGCTCATCAGATGTAAGCAATAGAGCAAGAAATGTATGATAGTATATTGTTAGAAGGACACTTACACACGATTCCCTTACTTTCTTTTCGAAGTTATGTGATTGTTTTTGTGTGAAACTGCTCTGCGCAATGATTTTTCTTTACTGATAAGAAATTTCTTGAGCGTCTTTTTGAAAACACCAAATACCTTCCTGATTTTTTCCCTTCGAATCCTTGCCATGTCATTACAAATATAATGATGGGGCATTTGTTAGTCTGCACTTGTCTTCTCCCACTGCTATATTGTTCAGCATATTATTGTTTGGTGAATCAGTGGGAGATTGCGTCTCTTACGAGATCCAAGTAAAGACAATCATGCACAATTCTTAGCTGCTGAAAATGCATGGGTCCTTTAATAGGTGAGCTGACCACTCTGACTGTTGACTGTTTTTTATTATCTCATTTGCATCCTCAGGTCGATCATCAAGCATAGGCTCAAAGATTTACTCTTACTGTATATACTTGATTTTAGGAGGGTTTTTTTTTTTTTTTTTTTTTTTTTTTTTAGCAACTTGTTTCTTTACCTCGCTTTCTTTTCATTTTACTTTTCTACCCTTCACAGGTTGCTTTGGGGAGCTGTTGGATTCCGTTTTTGAAGCCTTTGCATTGGAATTGTAGACTGTGGTATATCTCCATTGTATGCCAAGGAGCCACAGACACGATCAGCCGTGTCTTTCTGATGAGTCTTATCTGGCAGACCAAACGCCTAGGAGTAGGCAATATGAGTGATGTTGCTTTCAAAATGGGTTATGATGATAAAAATGGGCTGGTAGTGATGGATTTCATGGTTATGATACATTTTATACGTGTACCTGACTTTGCATTCCCCCCCCCCCCCCTCCTGATTTTGTTAGGTTCAGTGGCTAAATATGTTCTTTCGTATAGTGCCACCTGTTTGCAGAACTTTTGATATATTTGAAAAGCTCCTTTCCAAAACTTGGTAAGAATATTGCTTTTAATAAACCTATCAGGACCATATGCATCAAAGTTACTTATTTCGTGACATAATGAATGCATATTATTTTCAACTTATAATTGTACATGAACACTTTCCTTATCCAGGCGAGTTTTAAGGAGCTGATGTACGTTTTCAGGTCGTGTATACCTATCCCTCCCTTTTGTATATTATGCACTGAGCATTTTATTTTAATTTTATCATTTTTGTTGTTCCAAACAAATTTGAAACACATATTCTGTAATAAAGCAATCTGGGAATCAGGAAGATTCGGTAAAAGGATCCACAAGTACGCCAATGTTGATAGTACTAATACTTTGAGCACAGCTACTGTACCTAATGGTGTTATTATTCCTGTTGTCCATATTTTGAACAGGTTCTGGACTTCTGAGAATTTATCTTTCATATTAATTTCCGTCATATCCGATAGCCTATTCGTAAACCACAGCCCTCGAATTTTGAATTTTGAGGGGTTCCATTCCATTTTATAATGGGGTAAATATGTTTTCGTAGAGGGTTTTTCAATACCCAACCAAACACTAAACGTTTTCTTCATAGTTCAATTTGAGTCTTGTTATTTGCTCAAATTCATAAAAGTCTGTAAATAACTTTTCATATAATTTCTTATCTCCTTCGAACGTAAAGGTAGTGTCGTCTGCAAACTGATTTATCTTAAATTCTGTGTTTTCTATCTTTACGCCTTTGATATCGTGGTCTTCCCTTATTTTGCTCGCTAGTATTTCAACACAAAAAACAAATAGATATGGAGATATAGGGTCTTCTTGGTGGCAACCTCTTCCAATTGAAAAACATGAGGACACTTTCCCGATTACTATTACGTAAGACTTTATCTAATCGTAAAAAAGTTGATATCCATCGTTGTATTCCATTTCCGAATCCGAATGCACCCAGAATTGTATTCATATATGACCAGTTAACTGAGTCGAAAGCTTTCTCGAGATCGACAGAAATTAATAACCCTCGTAAGCGATTCACTTCTAAATAAGAAATTAAAATCGTCTATTGTTCGTAAACTATCTTCTATAATTATATCTACCTGGAACGAATCCCGTCTTGTCCTCGTTTATGAGTTTTGGTAAAACCATTTTTTATTCTGTTTGCAATACAGGCTGACGCAATTTTGTAGGTTACATTTAGAAGTGAGATAGGTTTCTCTCCTTTTGGAAGACCAATCATTATTTCTTCTTTTTGTGCTATAGACATTCCTCCATTACTGTACCCCTCATTTAGAGAAAGGACAACAAAATGTCCTAATTGTCTCCGAAAGAATTTAAAGAAGTTTACTGCCATGTCATCTGTTCCAGGACTCTTATCATTTTCCATATTTGTTAGGACTTTGGTGGCTTCTTCTAAAGTGGTTAACCCCTCCAATTGTTCGGATTCTAACTGACTGAGTTTTGGCAGGTCATCTACATATTTTCCAATCTCAATATCACTTACTTCCTTTTCTGTGTACCAGTTTCCATAATAGTTCTTTGTCTCTTTGAACACATAGTCCGTTTCTGTCAGAGTTGTTCCTTGGTCCGTGACAAGTTCAAGCAAATTATTTGTTGTTGTTGTTGTTGTTGTTGTTGTTGTTGTTGTTGT
>CM065735.1:56227800-56237800 GCA_033310375.1 Conus canariensis | reverse complement strand
GGCCTCCCACTGTCAAGAAAGAAGACCGGGAAGTTAACCATATCAAGAATACCTTTGCTATTGTGTCCATTGCTGGATTGGACCGTGTTTAGCGCAAGTCGTCGGGCAAGTGCATATCACACAGAGCCGAGTATATGAAGTGCTTGAAGCAACACACCAAGCAACTGGTAAATGTTTTCAAATACTTCAGTCATTTGCCAGAGGTGTATTATTTTGGTCACTGTCTCTTTGCTGACAGTATGTCAGTGAGTGGCTGACAGTATGTCAGTGAATGAGTTCACTCGAAGGATGTCACGCTTTGTCTGTCTCTGTCTCTGTCTATGTCTCTGTCTTCTCTCTCTCTCTCTCTCTCTCTCTCTGTGTGTGTGTGTGTGTGTGCTGTGTGTGTGTGTGTGTGTGTGTGTGTGTGTATGTCTGTCTGTCTGTCTGTCTGACTGTCTGTCTGTCTGTCTGTCTGTCTCTCTTTCTCTGTATGTGTGTGTCTCTCTCTGTCTCTGTCTCTGTCTGTCTGTCTGTCTGTCTGTCTGTCTTCTCTCTCTCTCTCTCTCTCTCTCTCTTTCTGTGTGTGTGTGTCTCTCTCTCTCTGTCGCTGTCTCTGTCTGTCTGTCTGTCTCTCTCTCTCTCGCCCTCTCTCTCTCTCTCTCTCTCTCTCCTCGCTCGCTCGCTCGCTCGCTCGCTCTCCCCCCTCTCTCTCTGTCTTACCGTTTCTTTTTCTTTTTTTTTTCGAATTGCAGGGCATGCTGGCGAAAAGAAGACGTATGCGAAGTTGAAAGACAGCTGTGACAACATTCCCCTCATGGCTGTGCGCGCCTTCATCGCCGAGTGTGAACGCTGCCAGGAGAAGAGAAAGAGGAAAGAGACTGTCTCTGGAACAGTAGTCAGACCGATACTCGTTTCGAACCTGAATCAAAGGGGGCAAGTAGACCTTGTCGATATGCAGAGCATAAAGAATGGGTCATTCTCCTTCATCCTGCATTACCAGGAGCACCTGAGCAAGTTCCACTTCCTGCGTCCTCTCGAGACCAAGAGTGCCATAGACGTTGCAAGATAATTTTTGCTTCTTTTCTTGGATTTCGGTGCTCCTAGAGTTCTGCAAAGTGATAATGGTAGAGAATTCACCGCCAACGTACTTGAAGAACTTGCCAAGATGTGGCCTGAGCTGGTTTTGGTCAACGGACGCCCACGCCATCCCCAAACCCAGGGTTCCTTCGAAAGGTCCAATGGAGTGATGAAAGACAAGCTTACGGCCTGGATGAGAGACCATCGTTGTCCAAACTGGTCTTGAGGCATATGATTTGTCCAGTGGCAGATGAACTCAGTTGTTAGTGATGCAACTGCTAAAGAACCATATACTGTAATGTTTGGAAAAAAAACCGTGTATTGGTTTGGCATCATCTGTTCCCATTGAGTTTCTTCAGAAAAAAAGGAAGTGGGGTGTATGAAGAGCAGCTCCGAGATATGATAAACGGACATGGTGCAGGGCAGACTGACGTCACAGGACATGCTGGGCAGACTAGCGCAGAGCAGACTGGCGTCACAGGACATGTTGGACAGACTGGTGCAGGGCAGACTGACGTCACAAGACATGATAAACTGGTGCAGGGCAGACTGGCGTCACAGAACATGTTGGGCAGACTGGCGCAGGGCAGACTGGCGTCACAGGACATGTTGGACAGACTGGTGCAGGGCAGACTGGCGTCACAGGACATGATAGTCAGACTGGCGTTATGGTTATGAAACACGATGGTCAAAATGACCTCACAGGACAAGGTACTCATAATACAGAACAGGATGGATACAATGCAGTCACAGGACAGGGGGGACAGACAGACATAACAGAGATCACAGAACATGTTGGACAGACTGACGTTATGAAGGTCATTGTAGAAGGTGGGCAAAAATCATAGAACGGGGCGTAGTTGATGTTGTTCTACAGGACGGGCAGACTGACGTTATTGAGGTCACGCTACAGAAACATCAGATTGAGGTTTCAGACCTCATGGAACATGATGGAAAAAATGACGTCACAGAACATGACGGACAAAATGACGTTGTAGGGCAGGGTGGACAGAGAGAACAGGGTGCTGCTGGTGCAGAGAGTGGAGTGATAGAAGAAGAAAACATGGACGCGAACAGACAATGATGAGAGTCAGGGTGACACAACAGAAAATGATGAGAGTCAAGGTGACCATTTTCAGAGTATTAGAGCGGCTGCAGCACGGGGTTTAGAAAGACAGGCGAAAAAAATGCTAGACCGATCAGAAGCGAAAAGGAAGGCGCTCGATGTTGGCGATAATGTTCTCATACCAGTTTCTGAATTTGATTGTGGGCGGGGAGATCCACGCAACTTGATTGGTGTTATCATGGAAAAGAGTGATAGATGCTTCAAGGTAGGAACAAAAGCTGGAGTCTTATCTGGATTATTTGCCAGAAATCAAATTGAAATGACAAAATTAAAAAAAACAAAACAAAAAAAACAAACAAACTTACAATCGACATGGTTCCAAAACATGAAAAAATGTCCGTCAGAACAGCTGCGCGATTACTCTCGGTGGGTAAGGGTCAGGGAAAGGTAAGATGCTCTTGCAAGACCCCCACCTTAAAATAAGGTGCAAATGTTTCAAGAACAAGAGCGATTGCACCGGTGCATGCCACCCACGAATTACTTGCAAAAACATTCCGCAGTAGAGTTTCCTTTCCACAGTGAAATATAATTATGTTTTCTTCGTCTTCCTTTCTTCGCATTATTGTTGTCAATGGTTTCCCGCTTGAGGATTAAAACAAATCCTCTATTTGAATATCGTTTGACTGGCATCTGAACGTGGAATCGGGAGTTCTCAAATTTTTTCCCTGGACACACATACGACTGTATGCTTCGTCGCAAATTATGAATATCTTTTGTATGGCATTTGTGGGTTCTTTTGTGTGTGTGTGTGTGTGTGTGTGTGTGTGTGTGTGTGTGTGTGTGTGTGTGTGTGTGTGTGTGTTTGTGTGTGTGTGTGATATGTTTGGGTATGCTGCATTAATTTGCAATTAATTTCGTGATCATAATATTTTTTTTCCTTCTCTGCGCTGTTTTGTACTTTACTGTTCATCATTCTTGTGAATTGTGAATTCATGTCAATGAAGTATTTTACACAGTCAGGTATGAATCTGTTCGTCGTACGCACCCACATACACAGACTGAGCTTGAGGTTACAACCGAGTTTGCACCATGTGCGTAGTTCATGTACTGGGCAATGCTATTTTGCGTGTTTCATGAAATGCGCAAGCTCGTTGCAGAGTTCACGTACTGTGTAGGTACACGTATATCGCGTAACACATGCATCAAACAAAATGGGTTCTGGTCAGTGTGGACGATATTCTCTGTTTATAGGAACGCGTGTCAAATGAATAAATTGCTGGTTTCAGATTAGTTCAACTACCTACGACCAATCTGCAGTCAAGGGTATAAAATGCTCTTGCTACAACATGACTTGGGAAAATTTAATTGGGTTGCTTGTGTAAAGAAAATACTGGAAGAAAATAGTTTGGGTATCGTTTGGCGTTGTGCGGGAGTAGGGAATGCTGAATAGTCTAAATCGGAGTTTAAGGGACGTTTAATTTATTCCTGCAGACAACACTGGTATTTCAGAATGGATGGAAACGCCAATACGAATGTTATCTCTTGTTTAAGAGTAATTTCGATATAGAAAAATGTTTCATTGTTAATACACGTAAGTGGCATGAATACAACTTAACAGAATTCCGAACAAGAACACTGGACCTCAACACAAAGCAATCAATCAGTGTTTGCCGAAAAACACATCAAAAACATTCGTAATGCTGACACCCAGCTGATTTTCTCATACAAAACCAAATCTGTATTCATACAACTTCAGCCTTACATTCGAGATTCAGGTGTTCTTACTCCTTGCATCTAATTCCACAAGCATCGTATAGGCTTTTAAAGTCAATCTGTATGCTTCCATTTATATTATCTTTAGCCAGTAACGAATCCATTCAACTACTGGTATTGAATGGATAAGATATCAGTTAGTCTTTCCATATACCAAATCATTATGTTAAACAGTAAATAAGTGGGGTATTTTTGCTCCCATAAGAAAACCTAACACAGAGTAACTTTTATTCAAGACTGGCACAGCCTTTTAAACTTGAATAAAGTCAGACAAATACAAAGACGAACAATCTAATAGTGGGGAAAAAACAAGCGCAGGTGAGAACACCACAGTATTATGGACTGTGGTCTGTCTCTATTTGACGCCAGGAGCGCAGACACAACCAGCCGTGTCTCCCTGATGAGTTCCGAACCAGCGGACGAAAGGCCTCGGAGCAGGCAATACAAATATATCTGCCTTCAAAGGGGATTGCGATGGTTCCCTTATGCAGCTAGTGAAGAGTTTACATATCTGTAACATATTTTCTTAATTTCATGTTCCCAGTTTCTCCATTTTCACCCCCCCCCCCCCCTTAAGTCCAAATCTTTGCCAAGTCATTACTATGAAGACAGTTCATTTGTTGGCCTGCGCTTGTTTTCCCCCCACTATTAGATTGTTCGTCTCTGTATTTGTCTGACTTTATTCAAGTTTAAAAGGCTGTGCCAGTCTTGAATAAAAGTTACTCTGTGTTAGATTTTCTTATGGGAGCAAAAAACACCCCACGTGTTTACTGTTTATCGTTTACTGTTCCCTGCCTCATTTCATTTCCGATTTTGTTCAAATCGTTATGTGTTTTCATAGAAACGTCAGGAGATTTCTTCAGAGCATACAAATGAATTTTCTCAGTATGCATAGCAGCGGAATCAAAACCGCATAGCTTTGCATCATATTGTAACATTGGTTGAATTTGAATATCAAATAATATTAACAAAAAAGACAAATTCATTATCTAACTGTGTCAGATTCCCCAAAATACAAAATAAAGCATATTTAGCTCTACATGCAGGATCTTTTGAAGCACTGGTAAAGCTTAAGCGTGTAAAAAATGAATATCATAATATTTATGAGTATCCACTACGGGCGTTTCAACTCCATTATATGTCCACCTTTCTCTAGCGGCAAGAAAACAACCCTTTCAAACACAATAATATTACATTTAGCCACGTTCAATTTTGGCTGCAACTTAAGAGGAAGCTCTTTCTAAACTGTTCAGCCGAGTTTGTAAACCAGTTACAGTTTCATACATTAATACAATATTGTTTGCTAAAAGAAGAATGAAAATAAAATTTCTGAAAATCATTATGAAATTTGCACCATGTCCTCCAGAATTAGCAACTTCTAATGTCAATTTATTACTAAATAAGGAAAACAATGTAGGACTGCATACATCATCTTGCTTAACACCAATTGTGCAGTTTATGTAATCAGTCACAGACCCACCACTTTTTTTTTACTCTTGCATTGACAGAGTTATACATACTCATGACACATCGGTATAATTTCACTCTAAATCCTTTTTTTTTTTAACAAAATATGCTGCAAAATACTTCTATTAACAAAATCAAAGGCTTATTGAAAATCAGTATGAGCAACATATAATCTGAGATTCAAACAGAATTGTTTATACAAAACCCCATCAAACTAAACAAGTGATCAATTGTAGAATAGTTCCGCTTAAATCCAGGTTGACAGTCACCAGTGGTGTTCTTTTCTTCTACCCAGTCCTGCAACCTTCTGTTCATAACAGCACTGTATAGTTTACTAAAAATGTTACTCAAAGAAACTTCTCTGTATTTACTTGGATTATCACTATCACCTTTTTATATAATGGGAGAACAACAGATGTAGTCCCCACATTAGGACATACACCCCTGTCAAACAGAGCATTAAAAAATGTCACAAAACCGAACAACAAATCAGATTTACATGCTTTTTTTTAACATCTCACCAATGACTCCATCAGCCATCAGCTTCATTAACTTCACCAAATCATTTGGCAGTGTCCAGAGACAATCACTGTGGAAAATCATGAAATCCTACGGCTTCCCAGAGAAAGTTGTGTCGGCCATAGAGCAGATGTACACAAACTCCAGGTGCAGAGTCAGGACGGAAGAAGGCTACAGTGACTGGTTTGAAGTTGTCATCAGGGGAAGGCTCGGCTGTGTCCTCTTCCCTCTCCTCTTTGCACTTGACATTGACTTTTTTTTTTCTAAACACGAACCCAGGGAAAGGGAATCAAGTGGACAGAAGGAAAGAGCCTCTCAGATCTGGATTCTACCGATGATATTGCCGCTCTTGCAATCACCACTCAAGATCTGCAGGTGCTTGTAGACAATATTAGCAAGTTTACAGGCAACATTGGCCTCATCATCAGTGCAAACAGACTAAAAACATACTGACTGGTAAACACCAGGGGCCACCAGACGTTCTCATCGACCAAAAGCAAATGGAAGAGGTAGAGAACTTCACATACCTAGGCAGATCCTTCAATAATGCCAATGATCTCGACCATGAACTCAAGTGTCGTATTGGGAAGGCATCATCAGCATTCTATTAGCTGAACAAAATATGGAACAGCAAGAAATTCTCCCTTAGAATCAAATTGAAGTTTATGACTCTAGTGTGATTTCAACGCTGTTATATGGCTGTGAAACCTGGCAATTAAAGATCAATCAGGAAAAGAAACTTGACGCTTTTGACACTATGTGCCTACGTAAGACCTTGGGCATCAAATGGTCAGATTTTATACCAAATGAAGAGGTCAGTAAAAGATCCAAACAGCTCCCCGTGTCAACCAATATCTGCATACGGTTCCTCGGCTGGCTGGATCATGCCCTGAGATTATTGTCATTAAAACCTGCAAACTAAGGCCAGTAAATGGACCCCAACAGGCCAGAGAAAATGAGGACGACCCGGGACGAGCTCGCAACAGACAGTGGAGAAAGATCTCAGATTCGTTGACAGAAGATCAATGGAGTGACATCCGCAGGCTGGCTGGGGACCGTGCACAGTGGAGCGACTTGACTGCCTCATGCGTCGCAAGACGCGGGAGTATCTAGATCTAAGTAAGTAATGATTCCATCAGGGCCACTAGCTTTAAGATTCTTTGATTTCTTTAGAGCCAGCAGAATCTCATCCCTTGAAATTGGATAATTTAATGAATTGTCAACGGTATTTTCGTAAATATTTGGTAGCATTGTTAACATTGGCATCACTAACGACTTCATCATTCATAATATTACAGGTATCTACTTCTTTTTCAAGCACTTTTTGAAAGTGCTGAAACCATTTTCTTCTAAACTAAGACATGTTGGAAGGTTGTTTACTTTTATTGTGAATTCTGCGCATTGAATCCCAACATTCCTTCTGGTTATTTACGGAGGATACCATTCTACTCTAACATAGCCTGGGTAAACTGTTTACGCTTGTTTACAGAAGATGTTTATAGTACCGTCTGGCATCACAGTAAAAAAAATGATCTGGTGGAAAGAAAACGAGGCGGTATCTATTTAACAAACTACAGGCTTTTCGTTTATCACACTTACACTCGACATCATGCCAGTCATCATCATAACCGTGGGTTAGATTTACATTGCTCTGTTTTTTTCATGCACTCAGCTGCATCTTTCAAGCAACTGTTAAATATACACAGAGCTTCATGCATATCCACAGCAATTACATCGATGGCCATTTCAACTCTCTGCTGAATTTCAGAGATGCAAACTGCATCACTACACACATTGGTGCATGTCTCATTCTAAACATACTTTTCAGTTAAATGGTTAGAAACATTTCTTTTAGTTTTATTCATGCAGTCATTAGGAATACTGAGCTTCAGCAACAAAGGCATATGGTCTGACTCGATTCTTTCTAGCACTGTAAACTGATTCTGTGTCTGTGGGATCCATGTCATCCCAAAGTGGACTGATTCTGCCTGTCGGTGTCATCTATGTCAGCACACCGTAAACTCATTCTGTGTCTGTGATCCATGTCAGTCCAGTGTGAACTACGGCTGTCTGTCTGTCTGTCTATCCACGTCAGCCCAGTGTCAAATGAAAAATTTCGACAGCGAGCTAATCACGGGCCAACAGCTTTGTTTGATGATGTCACTAAATCAACGATACGATGACAACTGCACACGGACGCATGCTCAGAACACACACACACACACACACACACACACACACACACACACCACACGCACGCACGCACGCACGCACGCGCACGCACGCACGCACACACACACACACGCACGCACGCACGCACGCACAAGCACACACACACACACACACACACACACACACACACACACACACACACACACACACGCGCGCGCGCGCGCGCGCGCGCACACACACACACACACACACACACATGCGTGCACATGCGTGCACATACGCAGAGAGAGAGAGAGAGAGAGAGAGAGAGAGAGAGAGAGAGAGAGAGAGAGAGAGAGAGAGATTGATTGATTGATTGATTGATTGATTGATTGATTGATCTTTAACACACAAGGATGGAGATTTTAGGCCAAAGCCTAGTCTTACAATCTGTCCTTGTCATGCATACATTATTTCAGTACATATCATTCATACTGACAATTCAACATAGCAACATGGTAATCTAATTCTACAATGATAAGCAAACTATTCATAAAAGCACTAATGAGATGGGAGAGGGCAAAACAGAAGGAAACTTACAAACAAACAACCAAACAAAACTACAGAGAGAGAGAGAGGTCAGAGGAGGGTGGGGAAGAGAGAATGGTAGGTAGGGAGAGGAGAAAAGGGATGGTGGACAGAGTGGGAGTGGGGATGAGCGATTTTAACGTAATGGGTTTTATCTTTAGACGATTTATTCAAAGTATGGTTCACAGAAGACTTTGGGAATGGACGCTAATCATTGTAATCGAATAATTTAATTACTGAGACATAAAATGTTTATACAAATGTTCCTTGAAAAGTTTTAAAGTATTCATGTTTTGTAGATTCGGTGGAAGTGAGTTCCAGACATATGGTCCAGAGTAAGCTAGGCTTCTTTTGTATAGATCAATGCATGGGTAGGGAAGAAGGAATTTCGTCGAGCCAGAAAAGCTGTTCGATCTTGTAAAAAGGGCATTGAAATAACATGGCATAGTATCTGCCAAGATTGTAAACATAAATGATGCCTTGTTGAATTCCAATTGCCTATTCAGATGAAGTATGTTCAGTGCTTTTAGTTTTTCGTCTGTTGTTAGAGATACAGCTGGATGGAGTAGCTTTGCTGAACGTCTATGGAGAGAATTCAGCCTTTTTTGTGGACGTCACTACTTCAGTCCCACACTGTTGAGGCGTAATTGATACGTGACATTATGTGTGCATTGAAGAAAAGTTTAAGCACATTACTGTTGACGTAGCGCTTTAATTGAGATAGCAGGAAAAGGTGTTTCGAGACTACCTTGCAAACGTTATTGAAATGAGATTGCCATTTCAATTCTTTATCTATCGTTAACCCCAAAACACGATGCTCATCTGCCTGCTCGATAGAAGTGCCATTCAACGAAGTTTTAGGCAAAGAGGAGTCAACTGGTGTTTTTGGCGGGTAGCTATAATCATAGATTTGGTTTTGGCTGGGTGTATGACCATTGAGTTTGAATGACACCAGTCTGACATGTCGTTTAGACTTTCCTGGAGAGAAGTTTCTATTGTCTGTAGATCACTACCATTCGTTTGTAGTGACGAGTCATCAGCAAATAAATCTGTCGTGACCTTTACATCTGATACGGACAATGGTAAATCATTGATGAAGATGCAGAATAGTAGGGGGCCTGGTACTGAGCCCTGTGGTACTCCATGTCTGACAAAGTCTGAAGCGGAGGTTTTGCCATTAAGCACCACATACTGAGTCCTATTGTTCAAATATAATTGGAATAATGAGATTGTCGGGGTATGGTTCAAGTAGACAGATAGTTTCTTTAGAAGAATGGAATGATCATCAAAATCAAACGCCTTTTTGAAGTCAAGAAAGACAACCCCTGTCATTTGTGATTGGTTCATATTTGAAAGCCATGAGTCACACATTCGTGA
>CM065735.1:56212800-56217800 GCA_033310375.1 Conus canariensis | reverse complement strand
CCTGCCTCATTTCATTTTCAAATTCATTTTGTTCTAATTAAGTTGAATAGTCAGTTTGACTAGCCTTTGTGATAGCAGGATGAATACTGATATTTTTCATCCCCAATCATTTAAGATATCTGACCAGATAAGGCTTTGTTTTCAAAATGTACTGTTAGTACATTGTTTGTCAGGTTAGCTAACTGTGTCTGATTTTGCAGAACACATAGATCTTCGCTTTACCATCAACGGATATTAATAAAGGGATGCTAGACAAACTGAGCATATGTCCACTGAGTCATTGTGCTGTCTGCTTTCAATCTTCTGGGTAAGCGGCATGACATACATAACGGAGGATCCCAGCTTAGAATGGGAGTACGTTGTTCATAGTAATGATGACGATCGTTCGTGGTATGACCTGTACAGACCATATAGAAAAGCGTACAAACTTATTTATAAAATCGGTTATCCTGCTGTGCTTGTGTTTGGTTTCTTCGGAAATCTTATGATGCTTCTTATCATGAATCGTCTTCCTGGATCTAGTTACAGTGTGCTGTTTCAATTTCTGGCATGTTCTGACCTGATGGTGTTGATAGTAGGTCCACTAGACTCTTGGCTTGAAGCAGAATTTGATGTGCCAAGAATTAAAACTCTGGGTACTTGGCCATGTAAGGTGGAAAAAGTTATGACATATATGTCGTCTCCTTTGTCAGGATGGATGCTTGTGACGCTCACCATGCAAAGAGCTGCATCTGTACTGTGGCCCCATCACGTCAAAGCTGTGTGGACGAAGGGAACGTCACGAGCTATTGCCGGTGTAGTGATTGTGGTTACCTTTCTGATCAACTGTCACTTTCTCTATGGATATGATCGTGATACCGAGCATTGTCCAGACTCGTGTTGTCGTGAAGCTGTATCAGAAAAGTACGAGTGGTTTAGGGACGAGATTTGGCCTTGGGTGGACTTGGTTCAAATGTGTTTTCTACCATCCATCCTGCTGGTATTTAGCAACAGCATTATTCTCAATAAAGTCGTCAGACGAAGTGGAAAAGACCAGCGCCTCCCTGTACAACATTCAACAGATAATTCCAGAGTACGGGAGGCGTTGTCAATGACTGTGACCCTTACGTGTATGTCTGTTTCTTTTATTCTCCTGACAACACCCATATCAGTGGACATGATTCTGCCATCTGTTGATAGTGATGACCCAATTGAGTATGGACAATACAAAATATTTTCGAGTCTCAGTCGTGTCCTGTGGTACAGCAATAGCGCCGTCAACTTCTACTTGTACTGTCTAACTGGTCGAAAATTCAGAGCAGAGTTTCATAACATAGTCATTCAGGTTGTGAATAAATGACATATGAAAGAAAATAGTCAAAAGAGAGCTGTAACTGACGGTGATTTTTAGCATTTCATGGATTGATGAATGATACAGAGGTACCATAAATGGTATAGACACACTGCTGTGTAAGCCCCCCCCCCCCCCCCCCCCCCCCCCCCCCCCCTTATTTATTATTATTATTTTGTTTGTTTTGCTTGAACAGCGACATAAAGGTACACAAAACTGTGTAGGCGAACGAATGTACAAACGCCTTCAATGCAAGAACATTAGTGAATGATTGTGCATTGATTAGAATTTAACTCTGAAAACATGATAGCCAATTGTATGCCAGTTTGAAGTATTTATGCATTGTTTGAAATAAGACAACACCAACTAAAAAACAAAAAAAACAAAACACCAACAAAAAACCGGAAAATATCCATACAACTTCCCACCACCCTCTCCTCCTCCCACATACAAGCATGTACTCGCTATCATGTTTTTTGTTGTTTTTTTCTCCTCTATCAATCTCTTTCCTCTGTTCTCTCTTGATTTTGTTCCATCATAACCTTTCATCTTTTTTTCTGTTTTTGTTTTTGCAAGACTATTTCTGTTTAGCGTTTCTTATGTTTTCCTACCGATCTCTCTCTCTCTCTC
Organism: Conus canariensis; assembly: GCA_033310375.1. Taxonomy (NCBI): domain Eukaryota; kingdom Metazoa; phylum Mollusca; class Gastropoda; order Neogastropoda; family Conidae; genus Conus; species Conus canariensis. The sequence goes on along the minus strand of CM065735.1, from coordinate 56,215,840 downwards.
TCTCTCTCTCTCTCTCTCTCTCTCTCTCTCTCTCTCTCTCTCTCTCTCTCTTACATTTTACCAGTTACGTACAATTTTGAAATTTGTACAGAGCGCAGCTAACGCATCATGCCAGAGGTGGTACTGAGCTTCAGAGCAAGATGTGGCTCCTTCGTGGCTGTCTACATCAATTTTATGAGTCGCCGTGTCAAAGAACAGATCGCCATGCGATGTCGGACATTGAGAGTGACAAGCTGATCGGGCGGTGTCATAGTGAGGTTGCTCCTTACTGTGATTTTCTTCAACAACCTTTTGATGCAAGCCACGCAACGCTGAGGCCAAGCCCGGACCTCCCAAGAGGGACAGCAAGCAGTCATGTTTGACCGGTTCCAGTGTTGGTCACAGACTGAGTGGGGAGAGAGGGCAGAAAAGCCAGGGGGACCATCTACAGTCGTCCATGCAGCAGAGAGTTGATAGTTACACTGTTTGTGAACCAGCCTTGTGCATGCTGTCTTCCATGAGTGACAAGTTTGATAGCTTTCGAGAGGACCTGACTGAAATTAAAGAATTACTTGTCGGTTTGAAAGAGGAAGTCGAAACACTGAAAAGTGAGCTGGCCTCTCTTAGGCGGTCAAATAATGAACTGGCAGAAACAAACAACAAACTTCAAGAGAGTGTGCCAGATTTGGAGATGAGGACCAGTGAATTAGAAGACCGTTTTAATTGGAATAACATCATTGTGCACAGTATACCCAGACAGGCCAATGGCACTAAAAAAGATTGTGAACACTTGCTAAATTACTTGATATCTAACAAGTTAAAACTGAGCAGTGACATCAGTTTTGATAGGGTCCACCGGTTCAATGCAAAATCTAACGCACCCATTGTTGCTTAATGCACATTCTATAAGGAAAGAGTGAATATTCTAAAGGGGAAAAGAAATCTCTGAGGAAGCAATGTGTTCATCGGCGACGACTTTTCTCTGCGCGTCAGAACCATCATGAAGAAGCTGTCTCCTCACCTTAAGGTGGTCGAGGACCAGCAGAAACGGACGACGATGATCTACGACTATCTGCTGATAGACGGAAAGAAGTTCGTCCTTAACGAGCAGGAGACCGCCATCATCGAGCTAACCTAGAGGTGTGGCCGCCCCTGGTCAAGAACCAACGCTATTCTGCCCATAGATTCAATGTAAGAAATGTGGACAGAAAAAGAAAGTCACGGGTGTCAGCGAGTGTGACAAGACAGCGTAGCTTCTGTGCATGTGGAAGTGATGAGACATTTCAAGCCACTACAGCGAATTCACTGCCACGCGCGGCAGTGCAGATAATGTTGACCATGGACAGTGTTACGTGTGCGTGTGTGACCACAAGCGACGTGAGGTTTTCGGGAGATTGTTATGGGCTAACAAATACTGAAGATGATTTTGATTATAAATCGGAAAATTCAGTTAGGGATGATAACAAACCTAAAGAAATAAAGTGGAAAACAAAATGAGGCAGGGAAGTGCAAACAATAAAGAAGTAGGGTAACTCTTGCTCCAAAGAAAACCTAACACAGAGTAACTTTTATTCAAGACTGGCGCAGCCTTTTAAACTTGAATACAGTCAGACAAATACAAAGAGAACAATCTAATAATGGGGGAAAAACAAGCGCCGACCAACAACTCCTCCATCATCAAAGAAATGACTTGGCAAAGATTTGAATTTAAAGCAGGGGGAAATGGTTGGGGGGGGGGGGGGGGTTAAAGACGAAGAAAATGGGAACATAAAATTAAGAAAATATATTATAAATCTGACAATTCTTCACTCGCTGCACAAAGGAACCATTGTAATCCCTCTCGAAGGCAGATCTATTTGTATTGTCTGATCCTAGGCCTTTCGTCTGCTGGATCAGACTCATCAGGGAGACACAGCTGATTGTGTCAGTGGTCCTGGCGTCAAATAAAGACACACCACAGTCCATAATACTGTGGTGTTCTCACCACCAAGCATTCAAATAAGAATTCAACAGCACATCCAAAGTAGCCAGGGAAGGGTAGTATATGAAACCAAACAAAAGTATGGGGAGGAAAAATGTTGCTGAAAAACTAAAGACATTATGCAAACAGTATAAAATGTAGGGGATAATATTTGAGCTTACGCCTGAGGATCCACCCAAGGATGCAAGGGAGATCAAAAGACGAACTCAAAGACGGACAGAAAGAAATACAAGTAGCCTCGTTTTAATTGAAACGAAGTTGAAAACAAAATGAGGCAGGGAACTGTAAACAATAAACAAATAGGGTAAGTCTTGCTCCCATAAGAAAACCTAACACAGAGTAACTTTTATTCAAGACTGGCACAGCCTTTTAAACATGAATAAAGTCAGACAAATACAAAGACGAACAATTTATAGTGGGCGAAAAACAAGCGCAGGCCAACAACCCCTGCGTCATTACAGTAATGACTTGGCAAAGATTTGAAGTTAAGGCGCGGAAGGGGTGTTGAAGATGAAGAAAATGGGAACATAAAATTAAGAGAATATATCATAAATATGAAAATGTTTCACTCGCTGCACTCGCTGCATGAAGGAACCATTGTAATCCCTCTTGAAGGCAGATCTATTTGTATTGTCTGCTCCTAGGCCTTTCGTCCGCTGGATCGGACTCGTCAGGGAGAAACCGCTGATTGTGTCTATGTTCCTGGCGTCAAATACAGACACACCACAGTCCATAATACTGTGGTGTTCTCACCACCAAGCGTTCAAAAAAGAATCCAACAGCACCCCCAAAGCAGCCAGCGACGGGTAGTAAATCAAACAAAACGAAAGTGTGGGTAGGAAAAAAGTTGCTGAAAAATTAAAGACATTATGCAAACAATATAAAACGTAGGGGACAATCTTTGAGCCTACGCCTGGGGATCCACCCAGGGATGCAAGAAATCATAAGACGAACTCAAAGACGGACAGAAAGAAATACAAGTAGCCTCGTTTTAATTGAAATGAAGTTGAAAACAAAATGAGGCAGGGAACTGTAAACAATAAACAAATAGGGTAAGTCTTGCTCCCATAAGAAAACCTA
>CM065735.1:56193975-56212700 GCA_033310375.1 Conus canariensis | reverse complement strand
CCCATGTTTACCAGATGAGCCGTTACTAACGGCTATAACGGGCCAAAACGGTTTTTCCTCTTTATGGAATATGTCACGCGTGTGCAAGATAAACTGGGAGTACGTTTATATGCTTTGCATCTAGTTTGTTTCGGGATGTTTCCGAGATAGTGAACATTTGAACCCTTGACTGCTAAATATTGAATGGAGATTAGATTATTTAAATGAGAAGGAGGGTAGCTACACTTTGGGGTAGAGTTTGAAAGTTCGACTTCTTCGTCTTGAATAAAGGCAGTGTCGCCTGTGGAAGAAGACAAGACAGACAGGGGTACTTGATGACGTGACCTGTCTGCCCCGTCCACTCACGAGGAAGCTTCGGATTCTCAGCAACCCATCGACTTATCAGAAGCAGTCAAAGGATTAACAGAGCACAGTTTAAAAACAACAACAACAACAACAACAACAACAACAACAACAACAACTCTTGTTTTGGTGACCAGTCAGAGCCGGATGAATCGTATCTATGAACGACGTGTGATTTTTTTTTTTTTTGTTTTGTTTTTACCAACTTGAAAATTGCAGCATAACAAACTGTCTTGCGTTTGGAAAGGCTGGAATATGTTTATCTGAATCCAGCAACGAGGGATGCAACCCGCTGGAATATATCTATCTGAATCAAGCAACGAGGGATCCAACCAGAAATCTCACAAGAGCACTAAAGACAGTATTAGCACTGTACGGAAGGACGACTATCTCCATGACCCAAAAGATCAGGCTACCGGAAAGAGAGAGAGAGAGAGAGAGAGAGAGAGAGAGAGAGAGAGAGAGAGAGAGAGAGAGACTTGACTCTTTGACACTTTGACATTTTATTGTCATTACCTGAAAGGTCTATTGACAAGGGGGGAAGTAACAATGTCTCCGTTTTATCGACAGAGTAATTGATCTTTAAATAAACAGTTAAAGATACAAGAAAATTAGGTTAGCAACAATATCATTCCGCAATTCTCTTGCACAGCATCATACAACATAACGAAAACGTAACCAAAAATGAAAACAAAAAAATGCTCACATTGTAGGAAAAAGAGATAAAGAAAAATGCGTATGGTACAAGGTCTCGACCATCCACAAAAACTAAGATGTCGTACTGACGTAATTTCCAAAAACTCACATAGTTCGAAGTCATCATTAAACATTTTCATTGCCTAGTTTTGTCTTTAGCTGTGTCTGTCGTATTTTGTGTGCTTCAGCAATAAACTTAGCAACTGATTTAATTACAGTCTCATCGTCGGACATTAACAGTGAAGCAATGTCTTTCCTCTTAGTCACGTCTAAATTAAATTTTGCAAATATACATTTTTGCCGCAACTCGTATGCTGAGCATTGGAATAAAAAGTGATTTTCGTCATCAATACTGAATCTACAGAAAGGGCATGGTGGTTCTGAGGACGTTCCGGACTGATACCATCTCTTATTCGCATTAAATCCAAGTGTACGTAGCCTAAATCTTTCATAGTTTACTCTATGCCATTTATGCGTAATAACTTTTAAATATTTTTCGGGTTGAAATATGTTTTTAAATGAAAAAAAAAACAAATATATTTTTCTTTACTTTCCATATCTGAATGCCAGTTCTGTTTAAAGGAACAAATAAGTCTGTCTTTAAATTCCGCAACAAATTGCTGTTCATTTCCTACCTCTTGAAATATCCATACAATGCCAAAACCATGTTCTGACAGAACTTTCTTTACTCTGTAAGCCCAATTTTCTTTATCTAACTCTAGCTGCATAAGCAGCATGTCATACGCTTTCCTACATAATCGTGACTGTGGAAGTATTAATAATTTCAGCCAATACTTTATACACTTAACAAATGTTCTTATATATAGTGGGTATCTGCCCGTTTCCCCATACAACAATGTATTTGACGAATGGATTGGCACGTGTAGAAAACGTTTTATGGCATAGGTATGTACTTTTTCGATTGACAATTTTCCGCTTAATCCCCACACTTCAGCTGCATATGTTAGTAAGGGTTCTATTTGTGCGTCAAATAGTTTCCAAAATAAGCTACAATCAATACTGTTAAGTTTTCTTAAAGATTTCAAAATTTCCATGACACCTTTTTTGCCTTTTCTGCAAGATTCTTCCCATGTATAATTCAGACTTAGTTTTGTTGAAAAAAAAAAACATTCCCAAATATTTATATGAGTTGACTATATTAACTTCTGCATTTCCATAAAACCATTTTTCATTCACAGATAAGTGACCACCCATTCTGAATACCATGATATTTGTTTTATTTAAATTCGCCGTCAAACCTAAGCGATCTGCTTCGTGTTTCAAATTTCTTAACTGGTTTTGTAATCCTATAACAGTCCCAGAAAGAAGAATAACATCATCAGCAAAGAGTAATAAAAACAATTCGATAGCTCCAGGAATCAACTGAATACCATGTTTACCATTTCTTGATAATTCTACTGCTAATTCGTTTATGAAGAAGGAAAACAACAGGGGACTTAGGAGACATCCTTGCTTTACACCATTTGGGCATTGAAAATAATCTGAATACACGCCTTTCACACGGACACATGCAAGCACCGAGTTATAAACACCTCTAACAGCCGTGTATAGTTTACCATTCACACTACTTTTACGCAATACATTCCACAACGCATTTCGATTAACCGAATCGAAGGCCTTCCTAAAATCTACAAATGCTACATACAGTTTCTTGTTGCCAAGTAAGTATTTTTCTACATGTGAATATAACGTGAATATATGATCCGTCGTGCTATAACTAGCTCTAAAACCTGCTTGTTCTTCCATTATCTTTCCTTTATTTTCAGCCCATTTTGTCAATCGTCTGTTCAGAATAAAAGTATAGACTTTACTTAGAATACTAGTAAGTGAAACTCCACGATAGTTATCAGGGTTGTTAACATCTCCTTTCTTGTGTATTGGAATGATTATAGATTTCGCCCATTCCAAAGGAAACTGTCCATATTGAAAAAAGTTGGTTAAATAGTTGAATAAGGAAATCAATTACTGCCTCATTAGCATGTTTCAACATTTCTCCAACAATTGTGTCCGGTCCTGCGCTTTTTCCCGATTTTAGATGTTTAATACCAGCAATAACCTCTTCTTTACTTATAGGATTATTAAACAATGGTTCAACTTCCTCTTCCTCTTCCCTAAGTTTTCTTCTTGAATTATATCATTGACTGATTCATGGAAAACATTAAAGAAATGATTATGCCATTGTTGAATAGCGATTTTGTTATATATAAGACGTTTTTTTTTATTAACAGATCGTATAATTGACCAAATGCCCTCGAATCATATACTGAGTCTCTCAACTTCTGTAACCTGTTTTCTTCAAACTCTGTTTCTTTTGATTTTCTTAACTTGACATATTCTCTTCGTGATGTCACATAGGCTTCTCTTTTTTCTTTCTTATCTTTAGCCGTTTTACATCTTTGAAATCTCTTGAGTAACCTTTTGACCTCCTGCTTTTTGTGTTCACAATCCGCATCAAACCAGTCATTATGTTTCTTTCTGCTCCGTCCCACTGTTCGCACCACGCACGCAGCAGCTCCACACAAAGCATTAGCGAACTGGTTTAACCAATCATCAACATTAGTAGATAGTGTCTGTGAAGCTTTCTGGACACTGTCTTGAAATGCGTCACTGTCAAGCTCATTCTTATATACATTAACATTTTCCTCTGACCAAATTATTTTTTCTTCTCCCTGTTGACTCTCATCCCCGATCTTTACTATATTACACACATTTCTCCATGACACTTCCAGTGGTAGGTGCCACGAATCTACACAATCACCAACATGCAAATCAACACTCGACAATAAATCACCATGGATAAAAAAATAATCGATCACGCTGCATCCATTGGGGTACACAAAAGTATACTCTCCTTCTTTATCACCATCACAGAAACCATTCAGAATAATCAGATCAAACAAGAATCAGAAATCTAATAATGATTTACCAAAATTATTAACAATGTCATCTTTGGAAAAACGTGTAGAATTTTCTTCATCCATTTCTACACACTCCCCCTCCCACTCATAGTTAACCATACTTTCGTAATCAGCTTGTTTCTGGCCTGTTCTGGCATTAAGATCCCCCATAATCATAAAATAAACTTCATCTTTTTCAAAATGTTGTAACAATGTTTCTTCTAAAATTATAATACCATCTTTAACCATTTTATCACTGTACAAAGGGCCTCCTTCCGGAACCACATAGCTGGCAATTAACACAACATCTTTATCTGTTCGAAATACATTCGTGTCAACTTTAATGGCAATAGCATTATCACACTCTAACTTTATTTCAGTTACATTCTTTTCTAGTTGCTTATTTACTAACAGTAATACTCCACCGGAATTCCTGCCATGAAAAGAGAACTTTTTTTGCTGGCGCATGAAACGTTATGTAATCCGTAAACACGTTACTAAAATCAAATGAAAGATCAAGAAATGTTTCGGTGAGGCAAACAAAGTCAAACATATTCACATAATTAACAAAAGAAACATCTTTTAATTTGCCGTACAAATTTTCAACATTATAATTCAAAAACGTCCACTGGTTTGGATGGTCGAGCCTGTCCTATGGCTTTTTTGAAACGCTTGAACGTAAATTCCTCTCCGTTCTTCCACTACCGCCTGACCCCCACCCTTCGCTGAAACTGCTGGGGCCTTGCGGGGCTGGTTTCCAAGATACGCATGCAAGCCCGTCTGCCTGCCTGACACGAGTCCGCTGCAAGCTGCACGTGCGTCACTGCCACGATTGCCCCCAGTGTCACAGCACGGGGAATCCCTGCCGCCACTGGCTGACGCATGTTGTCCACCCTCCATGTCGTTTCCTTTGAACACCTGTCCTCCACCCTCACTGCTACTGTCACGCCGGGCCTCAACCTGGGTGGCACGCAAGCCAAGGGGTAGGGGGGAGGAAGGACTGCCGCTGCCCTTCTCGTGCTGCATGGAGGTGTTGTCCTGGCGGCGAGGGGACGCCTGTCGTTGATCGAGTGGTAACGGTACACACCCCTCTCTCGCAGCTCGAGTGACACGTTGCGGTGTGTTGCCCTTGCACTCACTACTGCCGGCAACTTCGGCATATGTGCCGGAGTCTGGAAGTTTGGGGCCAACCACAAGCTTTCCTTTCGAAAGAATGCCCGTTTCCCTTCCTTTCTGGCACTGGCGACGATCTGGGCCTGCGCTCTGGTCAGATCGTTGGCAACCTTCACACCCCGTTCCCTCAGTTTTTGTCTCGTGTCACTGTCAGAGATGATCGACATTTTGTCTTTCCATCTACTGAGCTTGACGATCATTGGGGTGGGCTGGCCGTCACGTGCATGACCTGTCCGGTGTGCTCGTGCAATTTGGTCGTCAGTCCAGTGCTTGTGATCGTCAACACTATTCAGGATGCTGACTGCTGCACTGGCACACATGTCACATGTTTCATTGGGCTGCACTTGAGGGATCCCAAAGAAACGTAGATAGTCCCTCCGAGAATCATCTTCTGATCTGTCCGTGTCAAACTTTAGTTTGTCAACGTCTTGTCTCATTGTCGTGATTGTGTCGGAAAGTTGATGAAATTCTTTTTTCCCTTCATTTGACATAGCAAACAGTTCTTGAATTTCTACTGTCATATCTGTCACTGTCTCTGTCAAATGCCTGTAATCCTTTTCTAGTCTGTCACATCGTCGATTATTCTCTTCGCATTGATGTTTTACTTCGCTCAGGTCGTCTTTAATTTCTCCAAGATCGTTTCTTAGTAGTTGTGTTTGCTCTTTGAACTGTCGGTGCATGGCTTTCGTCAGTCTGTCTATCATGTCTTCTTTTCCTGTCTCTGACTTCGTCATATTGTCAGTCTCCTCCTTAGCGTGATCATGTTGGTCAGGGTTGGGGCCAGGGTTTGACTCAATGTCACCACTGAGGAGCAGCCTACACAGCAAGAACACTGCCTGCACAGCACAGCAAGCCGAGAACAACATCGGCAGCACGTGCGTGGCAAACTGACACGGACAGGCGTCGACACACAACACTTCCTCCTGCCACAACATAGTTCCTTGTTTGCTTACTTGCACTTTCACCCACGTATTATCAGGAGATACCACACTGTGAATGTTCCAACAGAAACTGATCATCAAGACCACGATACTGAGGCACACAACAAAACCCACGACAACATCGGCTGTGGTGCATTACCTGTGTCATCGCTCACCTGGGAACACATTCGAGTCAAACTTGACCCAGATTGAAATTTTGCACAAAAAGTTCCAATAGCGGCCCTCCAAGTCGCTAGGTCCACCATTTTTTGCAGTCTTCACTTTCAGTTCACTGTTACTGACTTGTTCCAAATACCTTAATTCGCACAGTCCTAAATAAGTCAATAGAAAGCAGAAATGTCCGCACCACTTCACATGAGCTGGTATCCAGACGCCATTACCCGTCGTGCCCCCGAGAAAGAGAGAGAGAGAGAGAGACAGACAGACAGACGGAGAGAGATTGGTTTGTTGATTGATTGAATAATAGATGGAGAGACAGACAGACAGACAAACAGAGAGATAGATAGATAGATAGATAGATTAGATAGATAGATAGATAGATAGATAGATAGATAGATAGATAGATAGATAGATAGATATAGATAGATAGATACACAGACAGACGGACGGACGGACGTGCATTATGAAAGACTCTGTATAATGTCAAGTACTGGTAAGTAAAAATATTCTCATGACCAAGGTTCAGTGGCATAAGTAAACATGTATTGAAAAACAACAACAACAACAGCGACAACAACAACAACTACAACAACAACAACAGACATAAACAGCCCGTTGTCGGAACCATAACAAGATAAGAAGATTAAAGTATTAATTTTACAGGATAAGACAGAATAAGTTATTATGTTTGCTGGCTGACAAATAAACCCAACAGTTCCTCTGTCATCATAGAAATGACTAGGCAAAAATTTGGACTTTTAAGGGTGTGTGTGTGTGTGTGTGGGGGGGGGGGGGGGTTGAAGATGAAGAAAATGGGAACATAAAATTAAGAGAATATATTATGGATATGAAAATTATTCAATAGCTGTATGAGGGAACCATCGTTATGCTTTGGGTGTGCTGTTGGATTCTTTTTTGAACCCTTGGTGGTGAGAACACCACGGTATTATGGACTGTGGTGTGTCTCTGTTTGACGCCAGGATCACAGACACAACCAGCCGTGTCTCCCTGATGAGTTCCGATCCAGCGGACGAAAGGCCTAGGAGCAGGCGATACGTACAGATCTGCCTTTGAAAGGGATTACGATGGTTCCCTCATGCAACTAGTGAAGAGTTTTCATATCTATAATATATATTCTTAATTTCATGTCCCCAGTTTCTCTATCCTCAACCTCCCCCCCCCCCTCTCTCTCTCTCTCTCTCTCTCTCTCTCTCTCTCTTTAAGTCCAAATCTTTGCCTACTCATTAGTATGATGACAGGAGTTGTCGGCCTGCACTTGTTTTTCCCCCACTATTACATTGTTCGTCGTTGTATTTGTCTGACTTTATTCAAGTTTGAAAGGCTGTGCCAAGTCTTGAAAAAAAAGTTACTCTGTGTTAGGTTTTCTCATGGGAGCAAAAGTTACCCTACTTGTTTACAACTTTTTATTACTGTTCCCTGCCTCATTTCATTTTCAATTTCATTTCAATTAAATCGAGGTTATTTGTATTTGTTTCTGTCCATCCTTGTGTATAGGCTCAAAGATTGCCCCTACGTTTTATACTGTTTGCATAATGTCTTTAGTTTTTCAGCAACTTTTGTACTCCCCACACTCTCGTTTTGTTTCATTTACTACCATTTGCTGGCTGCTTTGGGGGTGCTGTTGATTCTTTTCTGAACCCTTGGTGGTAAGAACACCACAGTATTATGGACTGTGGTGTGTCTCTGTTTGACGCCAGGAGCACAGAAACAACTAGTCGTGTCTCCCTGATGAGTTCCGATCCAGCGGATGAAAGGCCTAGGAGCAGGCAATACAAATAGATCTGCCTTTGAAAGGGATTACGATGGTTCCCTCATGCACCTAATGAAGAGTTTTCATATCTTATATAAATTAACTTAATTTCATGTTCCCATTTTCTTCATCTTCAACCTCCCCCCTCCCCCTCCCCTCCCCCCCCCCCCCCCCAAGTCCAAATCTTTGCCTAGTCATTACTATGATGACAAATGAGTTGCTGGCCTGCACTTGATTTTCCCCCCACTATTAGATTATTCGTCTTTGTATTTGTCTGACTTTATTCAAGTTTGAAAGGCTGTGCCAAGTCTTGAATAAAAGTTACTCTCTGTTAGGTTTTCTTATGGGAGCAAAAGTTACCCTACTTATTTACTATTTATTGTTTACTGTTCCCTGCCTCACTTCATTTTCAATTTCATTTCAATTGAATCGAGGTTATTTGTATTTGTTTCTGTCCATCTTTGTGTTTGTCTTTTGATCTCCCTTGTATCCTTGGGTGGATCCTCAAGTGAAGGATCAAAGATTGTCACCTACGTTTTATACTGTTTGCATAATGTCTTTAGTTTTTCAGCAACTTGTTTACTCCCCACACTTTCATTTTGTTTAGTTCACTACCCTTTGCTGGCTGCTTTGGGGGTACTGTTGGATTCTTTTTTGAACCCTTGGTGGTGAGAACACCAAGGTATTATGGACTGTGGTGTGTCTTCATTTGACGCTAGGAACACAGACACAACCAGCCGTGTCTCCCTGATGAGTTCCGATCCAGCGGATGGAAGGCCTAGGAGCAGGCAATACAACTAGATCTGCCTTCGAAAGGGATTACGATGGTTGCTTCATGCAGCTGGTGAAGAGTTTTCATATCTGTAATATATTTTCTTAATTTCATGTTCCCATTTTCTTCATCTTCAACCTTCTCTCTCCACCCCCCCCCCCCCCCCCTCTCTTAAGTTCAAATCTTTGCCTAGTCATTACTATGATGACAGAGGAATTGTTGGCCTGCGCTTGTTTTTCCCCCTGCTATTAGATTGTTCGTCTTTGTATTTGTCTGACTTGCGCCAAGTCTTGAATAAAAGTTAGTCTGTGTTAGGTTTTCTTATGGGATCAAAGGTTACCCTTCTTGTTTACTATTTATTAGATCTTTCTTTGTCTAAACATTCCAAACTCGCACAGCCTGTGTTATAATGTTGGTGAAAGCATCCACAGGTTACAAATGTCGATGACGCATCCGCAATTAAATTCATGGTCAGAGAGCTCTCTCTGGATTTCGTAAGCTCTTTTTTTTTTTTTTTTTTTTTTAAACGAAAATGTGTTGATTATGCTGACGAACAAGCCAACTTTCACAACTTTATATCTATATATTAGTATTCTTGATCGTTTTAAATGTAATAGAGCGGATGCATACCTCATTATGCAACTGCTGCTGTGGCAAAATGTCACACAACGCGTTGAGTTTGAAATGAACGCACTTCCATCAAGGGCAGGTAGTTCCATCGCTCGGGATTTTAGCATCCGGGTTCTTGTTTTCTTTGGTTTGGTTTTTGTTTTGTTTAATTTCATTGTTCATGTTATTCGTTATTTTTGTTTGTTTTTTTCATTTATCTCTGTCAATTTTCAATTCATTTATTAGTCTATTGATCTAGTTATGTATTTATTTACTTATGCCTTTATTTATTCATTTATTTGAAATGTTTCGTTTATTCAATGAACCATTCTAAAGTCAATGAAACATTCTAATCAGATTTACGAACCAGCAATTCCCTGCAAAGCAAAGATTTGGTTAGCAGGCTTATATTGGAACTACGTAGTAAGAGTGTATGTAATGAAACAGAGGAATCCCCCCCCCCCCCCCCCCAAAAAAAAAAAAAAAAAAAAAAAAAAAAAAAAAAAACTCCACATAACTGAATCCAAAACATTAAAAGAAATACTAAATAAGCAAATAACACCAGGATGGGGGAAATAACATAGACGCTAAACTTAATGTCCAATTGTGCTCTTAATCAGTCCTTGAACAACTTCAAAAATATTTGATTCCTTGGAGATGACGTCTTCAAAGGCTGACATCGACGGTTCAGTGTTCCACAACCAAGCAGGTAAGTAGGGTTTCATTCTATCGCACAAAAAAAGTAGATGGAATGGAGTGATTTGCTGGCCACAAATACAAGTCACATGTTTACAGAATTTGGTTTTAAAGGCATCAAGCCTCAATCTAAAAATTAAACTTGTTAAAATCCACTCTTGGTAGAGATTCTTGATAACCTGTTTTATTGTCTGATATCTTGTTAAATAATATTCCCCTTTTTGTTTCTGGTGCCTTTTCGCTTATCTGAAATAGAGTTCCAGAATACGTCTTTTAAAAGACTATAACTCTCATGTAAGGATAAAGTAATGCATATCTTTGTTAAATCAGTCTCAGTGATAGCAGCCTTTTTGGCTAATTAGTCTACCCTTTCATTTGCAGATAATCCACAGTGTGCTGGAACCCAACAAAAAACGACATAGGAACCACGTAAATGCAAAAAATGAATTAAGTGGTAGACTTCTGATATGAGTTCTGCTCTCACACTTGTATTCGAAAATTTTAGAGCTTGTAAGACTGATTTTGAATCAACGCAAAGTAGTATTTGAAATGCAGGAAACTGAAAATCAAGAAGAAAAGTTTAATGCCATAATAATGGCAACAAGTTCCGCAGTAAATATGGAAATATTCTTACCAAGGTGGTAACCTTTCTCTATTTTTAAGGATGGAATTATGAATGCTGAACCAGACAAATGATTGTCTAGTACAGAACCATCAGTATAAATGTTAAGGTGATTTATATAAGTTTCATTTATATGTGACTTAACATATGTTGGCAGCAAGGGTCCATCACTTTTTGCTAAACTTGTATAGTCTATGTCATAATTTGCTCTACTAAGTTCCCATTCCGGGATAATGCTTAAAAGACACCCGAGGAGCTACGTTTTGAGGGGCAGTGCTTGCTTTTGTAAAAAAAGTCAGATGTGTATGAGGCTATCGATTTTAGAGAATCGATTTTTATTGTGCCCGTTTAGGAAAATTTATTTCTGATTTTAATTCAGTTTCACTGGTATTAAGATTTTGTAGTGTATGACTTTTTAAAACATATATTGCACATACAAGTTTCATATTTTCTTCAAAAGGCAATATTCCGATCTCCATATAAGTTCTTAAAGTTGATGTATGAACCGAGACACCAAAAGCTATCTTGTAAGCTTTACTATTGATACTCTGCAACTTTTGAATTAAACATTTTGGGGCTGAGAAAAATGTCTCCTGGGCATAGGATAATTTTGATCGTACAAGCGCAGTAGCTAAATGTGTTAATACTTTACTGTCTTTACCCCATGATTGTTGACTCACCATTTAAAAAAAAACAACAACAAAGTTTTCTTAGCTTTTGTTAGAATAGTTTGTACGTGATAATTCCAGCTCAGTTTAGAAGTTAAATTTACTCCTAAAAATTTTACAACTTTTTTTATATTCAAGGCACAATCCATCTATTTGAAATGAAGGCAGAGGATTAGGATCATAACCAGTATTGAACAGAACCATATGCGATTTTTCAGCTGAAAGGGCCAATCCATTTTCAGTCATGTACCTACTATTTTTTTATCTAGTTCATTTTGATATATCTTTTTAAATATAGTTGATTGATCTAACTGGTGTGTGACGTTTTAAAGTAGCTTTCATCCATATACAGATATCATCCGCATATTGTACTAGTTCAACATTTTTTGATAATGATTTGGGAAGATCATGGATCAAAATATTAAACAGGATAGGAGCTATCACAGCTCCTTGCGGGATTCCCATCTGGATATGTATTTCATTCGAATATACATTTCCTACCTTCGTCTGTATTGTTCTACCACTTAAAAAGGTTTTTAAGTAATTGTACATACACACCAAAAGACCTATTAACTTCAATTTGTTCAGATGTTTTGAATGCCAGACTTGGTCCTATGCCTTTCTAATGTCAAAAACGTGGCAAGTACATTCTTCCTACGTGCAAACTGATGTTTAACCTGTGTTGTGATTTTTTACAAGATGGTCAACTGTAGATCTACCCTTCCTAAAGCCAGCCTTTTGTATTGGTATTATACCATTTTTTTCACAATGGTGTTCAAGTGTTTTTAGAATAATCCTTTCCATAAGTTTTTCCACATGTGAAGTGAGAGCAATTGGCCTGTAGTTGTTTTTGTCTGATTTTGACTTGCCCTCTTTAGGGATAGGGGTTACAATTGATTTTTTTTCCACAAAGATGGTTGAAGCCCTTCAGACCAACATTTCTAAAAAAATAAGTTCAGAAACATTGTGAAATTAACTGGCAAATGCTTTATCATTTCATTAGAAATCGCACCTGGTCCTACTGGTTTTCTTTTCGAACCAATAGAGAAAATTGCATCATTTACTTCTTGAAATGTAAGGGGAGCGTTTGTGTAGTGACTATTAATGGGACTTTTTTCATGCGTTTCCTTATCCTCCATTTTCTCTCTGTATATCTTTTGTTTTTCTGTCAGGCCCTCCCTGTTGCTATTTTTTGCAAAAATATTTGCAAATGCTTCAGCCTTTTCAAATTTTGAAGGAAACTCATTATTTTCTAATGTTATGGGATATTCAGGAAGACGGATTCCATTTTTTTATGTCTTTCATTTTTTTCCATGTTTTCTGAAGATCTTTGTGGTCATGTACTTTACTTTCACAGAACTTTGACCAATATTGCTCCTTGACTTTTTCGATTACTCTGTTACTATGATTTTTTGCTCTGTTCTTTTCAGCAATTTTGTCAGGATCTTTCTTATCTTTTAAATATATTTTATAGGCCTGCATCTTTTTTTCTCTTGCTTCTTCACAAGTAGCATTCCACCGTACATTGCCTGCATATTTGTTTGATGCGTCAGAATTGCACCTTGGTATTGAGAGATCCGCTACATGTAAAACAATATCAACAAAATTCGCGTAGCTTGCGTCAATGTTATCAAACAATATCTCTTCACAATTGTAAGTAGAGAGTATGTTTTCAAATTTATCCCAACCAGCTTTATTATAATGATATTTTGGGATCTTATCTTCAGCGCAGTTTTGAACGGATTGTTTACCCTTAATGGTAATAATTATTGGCAAATGATCACTACCAAGAGGATTTTTGAAGGTAGACCACTCACAGCTTGGAGCTATGGCAGAAGATATAAGTGTTAAATCAATTGCTGTTGCTCGATGGTGTGGAATATCAAGTATTCTTGTTACACTGCCATCATTTAACAGACTCAATGAAGAGTCTACTATATTTCCAACAAAACGATTGTGTGTTACTATTTCGCATTCATTATCCCAAAACGGGGCATGTGAGTTAAAATCACCTGCTATTAACCATTTTTCATGCTGGTCCGATATAGCGCAAAGCCATTCTGTGTTTTCATTGTCAGGACCTTTTGGCAAATAAATGGAAACAACCTTTAATGTAAGTAATTCGTTGAGTTTCAGTTTTGCTGTACATGTATTAGATGGTTTTAACATTCTTTGAAATGGGTGGCTCTATTTCAAAATAGTCAACCTTTTCTTGAATATATAGTGCAGTAGTAACCCTGCTTGTTTCGTTGTTAGTTTGGAGTATTGGAGGGTAATAGAAGTTTCGTAATTTAGGAATTTTTTGTTCAGTTGCATTTAAAGACTGTAATATTAACACTTGATACGTATGATCTGAGAGATGTTGAATCAGTTCGTGAATATTTGTTGATATTGATCTGCAGTTCCATTGCAATATTTTCAAATTCGAATGTTTCGTCATGCTCTCTGAAGAATGAAAAATGTATTGTCCTCAACAGAAACAAAAACAAACAAACAAAAAAAAACCCCAGCAACTTTTTTTTAATAATATTTAAAATAGCAAATAACAAAGATAACAAACTGTGTCAATTAGCCAACTAATATAATGGTATTCACAGTAATAAAGAATTAATTTATGGGATTGTTCTTATGATAATGAGGTTAATTACAAAGTGATGAGATTACAAGATGGCACCTTGTTCAAAACAAAACTAACAGCCAAGAAGGTGCTGGTATTTTGCAAAAAAATATTCCACCCTCTCTCAGAAAGAAATCCCCAGAAAATGGATCAACAATCACTCAGCACAGCAAATCTTTTCATCCATGAATTGGAAGCGAACAACAGGTCGTCGTAGTACATGGGGAAGGGTCTGGGTGGGTGGTGCTGGAACCTGGTTGCCTTCTTGGGCTTCCTCCAGAACAGGTCTCTCACGTGGCGCCCGATGTTAGCTGCCATCTTGCTGGTTCCGAGGAAGGTGGGATGAAGACCATCCTGAAGATGTTGCGGGCTGGTTGGTAGATTGGAATGCCCCACGAAACTGATGTTGTTGAAATCAGCTAGCTGTTGCATGACGAGAGCATTGAACAGTTCTGCTTTGATGTTCAGATCTTTGTTTCTGATAGGGCACACTTTGCTGACCACTACTTTGAGATCCGGATGACTCTTAACAATTGCTTTAATATTTACAACAAAGTCTCTACAGCAGTCTTCAGGAGACTTCTTTTTCAGGTCATTTATTGCTGTGTGGATGACTATAGCGTCATATTTCATGGGTTTTGTAGAATCACTTTCAGCCTTGAACATTATTGGAAGCTCCTCTGTTACATACGCTTTTCTGGATGTTGCTCTGAAGCAGTACGAATTTCCCAACCTCTTGCTATCAATTTTGTTGGCTATGGAATCGTGTAGAAACAACACCCTAGGCAGATCTGATTTTACGCTCTTCTTGGAAGGTTTTTGTTCTTTGAAATTTTCCCCATGACGTAAGTGGTCGGTCTTTGCTTTTGCGTCATCAGGTCTTATTTCTGCAGTCTTCTTTCTACCTTCATCGCATTTTTTTCCTTCTTTCTGTGGATTTTGTTTTGCTGCTGTTCTATGTGGGAGGTTACAAGGTGAGGGCTGTTTAGGGGACGATAACAATGTCCCAGCCTTGGCAGCTTCGGCATAAGACGCGCGTTTTTCGGTTTCAGTCTGCGTTTCCGCGTTCTGTAACGATACTTTTTTTTCTCTAAATTAAAGTATCTTTTTATCAGTTCGGTTTGCGACTGAATTGTGTCTTCTAGTTTTGATACTTTTTCATTCAGTATCGATAAGGTTCGTTCAAGGAACATAATTCTACTTACGGCTTGTTCATTTTCTTCTTTTTTGCCATCGCCGATTGACTCTGTTTGCACTGTTTTCTCGGGCCCGTCCAAACGGTCGTTGCCGACTGGAAAAGAACTTGTCCTTGTAGAGGAAGACCTCGTCCTTCTGGGGCTGGTTGTTGGGTTTTTCTCATCAGAATGTTCTTTAGCCGTCTTACTCATTAGGTTATTGCTTCTGGCTCTAGTCATGTTCTCAGAGATTTTTGCTAAATACTGAGCAGCCTTTAACCTAGTGGTTGACTGTCGCCGCCATCTTGTGTCTGTGTCTTGTGTGTGTGTGTGTGTGTGTGTGTGTGTGTGTGCGTGCCTGCATGAGTGCGCGCGCGCGCGCGCGCGCGCGTGTGTGTGTGTGTGTGTGTGTGTGTGTGAGAGAAAGAGAGAGAGAGAGAGATAGAGAGCGAGACAGAGAGAGAGAGAGAGAGAGAGAGAGAGAGAGAGAGAGAGAGAGAGAGAGAGCGTGCTTTCCCTGATGTGCGTGCGTGTGTGTGTGTGTGTGTGTGTGTGTGTGTGTGTGTGTGTGTGTGTGTGTGTGTGTGCGTGCCTGCATGAGTGCGTGCGCGCGCGCGCGCGCGCGCGCGCGCGTGTGTGTGTGTGTGTGTGTGAGAGAGAAAGAGAGAGAGAGAGAGAGAGCGAGACAGAGAAGAGAGAGAGAGAGAGAGAGAGAGAGAGAGAGAGAGCGTGCTTTCCCTGATGTGCGTGTGTGTGTGTGTGTGTGTGTGTGTGTGTGTGTGTGTGTGTGTGTGTGTGTGTGATTTATTGTCTGATTCATAGCTGTGTTACCAACGATTTATGTGTGGATTTTTTTCTCTCTCTCTCTCCCTCTCTTTTTTTTTTTTTTTGTGTGTCTTAGTGTTGCGTGAAAAGGGAGATCATCTTGATGTAGGATTATACATTACAACTTTTTCTTTGTGTGTGTGTGTGTTTTGTTTTGTTTTGCTTTTTTAAAAAGAAATTAATCAACCATGATCCATCACGTCAAAACTCTATCGGGATACATGAATTGAACGACAGCAAATAACAAAGTTGAGAGAGAGAGAGAGAGAGAGAGAGAGAGAGAGAGAGAGAGAGAGAGAGAGAGAGACAGACAGACAGAGACAGAGACAGAGAGACAGACAGACAGACAGAGACAGAGAGAGACAGAGAGAGAGACAGAGACAGAGAAGCTATGGGTATTGAGGTATGTTAAACGGAGGGAGAACGTCACATCATAAACATACATTGACATAGCCAAAAGTGTTTTCAAAAGGCAGATCAGATTTTCTTGCGTTTTTCTATTTTACATGTAACATAGATTGAGTAATTTCAATGTAGCTGCTTTTGTTTTCTTTTCTAAAGACTGGTTTTTACTCTAATGTCATCTAAAACTAGACGTGTGAATGTGTAATAATTTCGACTTCGCAAAGAAACATTTTTACTCGCGCTGATCTACTTATAGTGTAGAACATTTGGTGTATATCACGCATGTGTGGCAGCTGCATGGATTCATGTTCTAAAACAACCAAAAGAAAAATCGGCAGTTATTTTTATGTCCATGAACGTAGACACTTTCCAAATGTATGTTTAACAACAAAAAAAGGTATGATGATTATTCTTATGGTTAGAATGCGATTCAATGTATGGAAACCAGTTTTAGAAAATACTGACCTTTCAGATCTTGTGTAAATTTGGATGTGAAATATCTGATGGAAAACTGCAGCTTGCAGTAATCAATCTATAGACCACTCAGCCCAGTTCAATGATAGTAGTATTCATATTTAACTAACAGCCAACGGCGGTTCGCGCCAGTCTCTGGTGTACAATATTAGAAAGAATGCTACAACTGATGCCCCCACCCCACCCCCTCTCTATCTCTGTCTACCCCCCACCTCTCTCTCTCTCTCTCTCTCTCTCTCTCTCTCTCTCTCTCTCTCTCTCTCTCTCTGAACATAAGAAATTAATTCATTTGACAAGAATTTTATAGATAGTCTTGTTTATCAACAAACAAATATAGATGGCCTTTTTTATCAACTGACCATATCAATGCTGTCAACCCTAACAGAATTTGTTCAAAATATGTCCTTGTTCTTGTATACCGCATTTCGATAAAACTCGCTATCTTATGGCAGTTCTCAACAATCTGCGTTTTGTTATACCTTGCATGTCAGGTGTTTTCTTTCAGTGATGTATGTTCACACACCCTTTCATAGGTGATGCCGATGAAATCTCTCTCTCTCTCTCTCTCTCTCTCTCTCTCTCTCTCTCTCTCTCTCTCTCTCTCTCTCTCTCTCTCTCTCTGTGGGTGTGCGCGCGCGCGTGTATGTGTGTGTGTGTGTGTGTGTGTGTGTGTGTGTGTGTGTGTGTGTGTGTGTGTGTGTGTGTTTGTGTGTGTGTGTTCGTCGTTGTTTTTCTTTCTTTTTTGTTGTTGGGACAATCTATCAAACATAATGAAGTATTGTTTCAAGGTGAATGTTCGAAGTATTTTCCAGTAGCATTTTCCGGTAGCTTTAAAAGCACGTATTTCATTTCCAATTTTGCTTGCAGACTTCATACTTTGAAATGTATTTTCATATTTTTAGAATGTAAGAAACACACACACACACACACACACACACACACACACACACACACACACACACACACACACACACACATAAGGGCGCGCGCTCGCACGCTTGCACGCACGCACGTACGCACGCATGCACGCAAGCACACACGCACGCACGTACACACGCACGCACGCAAGCAAGCACGCATACACATGCACACACACACACGCGTGCACGCACGCGCACACACACACACACACACACACACACACACTCACACACACACACACACACACACACACACACACACACACACTCACACACACACACTCACACACACACACACACACACACACACACACACACACACACACACACACACACACACACATTTTCTTTGAAAAGAGTTTGTGAAACTGAGAATGGCGAACGAGCATAGCAGAAACAATGGCTTTGAACGCTAGTATATAAGAGCGTCTCACCGCTGAACAAGACCGATGAAGAAACAACTTAATATCTAAACAGTAATCTGTATATTTAGTTACGTCTAGACGCTGCATTAAAAAAGATCTGTGGGGTACTAGTTAACATGGTACATTACGAATGTAAGTAAACGAACTCTAATGCTCCTAATAGTACAGAAGATCATTTCAAAAACAAATAGCAGACGCGTATCCACTTTATAAGCAAATGTTTATTTGGTGAATGCGTGAAACGAACAAAAAATGACGTTAATATTCTCTGTCACGTCGAGGGGGCATGAATGCATATACAATGTATTTATCCGCAAGCCACACACACACACACACACACACACACACACACACACACACACACACACACACACACACACATACACACACACACACACACACACACACACACACACACACACACACACACACAACACACACACACACACACACACACACACACACACACGCACGCACGCACGCACGTACACGCACGCACACACACACACGCACACAC
>CM065735.1:56188975-56191475 GCA_033310375.1 Conus canariensis | reverse complement strand
AATTGGGCTGTTAATCAGTCCTTGAACAACTTCAGAAATTAATGTTTGATTCGTTAGAGATGACGTCTTCAAAAGTTCAGTGTTCAACAGCCAAGCAGGTAAATAGGGTTTCATTCTATCGCACAAAAAAGTAGATGGAACGGAGTGATTTGCTGGCCACAAATACAAGTCACATGTTTACAGATTTTGGTTTTAAAGGCATTAAGCCTAAACCTAAAAATCAAACTTTTTAAAATCCACTCTTGGTAGAGATTCTTGATACCTGTTTTGTTGTCTGATATCTTGTTAGATAATATCCCATTTTTGTTTTTGGTGCCTTTCCCTTATTTAAGATAGAGTTCCAGGATACGTCTTTTAAAAGACTATAACTCTCATGTAAGAATAAAGGAATGCATATCTTTGTTAAATTAGTTTCAGTGATAGCAGCCTTTTTGGCTAATTGGTCTACCCTTTCATTCGCATATAATCCACAGTGAAATGGAACCCAACAAAAATCGATGTAAGAACCACGTAAATGCAACAAATGAATTAAGTGGTAGACTTCTGATATGAGTTCTGCTCTCACACTTGAATTCGAAAAAATTTAGAGCTTGTAGCACTGATTTTGAATCAACACAAAGTAGTATTTGAAATGCAGGAAATCGAAAATCAAGAAGAAAGTTTAATGCCATAATAATGGCAACAAGTTCCGCAGTAAATATGGAAATATTCTTACCAAGGTGGTAACCTTTCTCATTTTTAAGGATGGAATTATGAATGCTGAGCCAGACAAATGATTGTCTAGTACAGAACCATCTATTTAAATTTTAAGGTGATTTATATAAGTTTCATTTATATGTGACTTAACATACGTTGGCAGCAAGGGTCCATCACTTTTTGTTAAACTTGTATAGTCTATGTCATAATTTGCTCTACTAAGTTCCCAGTCCGGGATAGTGCTAAAAGCCACCCGAGGAGCTATGTTTTGAGGTGCAGTGCCTGCTTCTGTAAATAAGTCAGCTGTGTATGAGGCTATCGATTTTAGAGAATCAATTTTTTGTGCCCGTTTAGGAAAATTTATTTCTGATTTTAATTCAGTTTCACTGGTGTTAAGATTTTGTAGTGTATGACTTCTTAAAATATATTTTGCAGATGCAAGGTTCATATTTTCTTCAAAAGGCAATATTCCGATCTCCATATAAGTTCTTAAAGTTGATGTATGAACCGGGACACCAATAGCTATCTTGTAAGCTTTACTGTCGATACTCTGCAACTTTTGAATTAAATATTTTGGGGCTGAAAAAATGTCTCCTGGGCATAGGATAATTTTGATCGTACAAGCGCAGTAGCTAAATGTGTTAATACTTTACTGTCTTTACGCCATGATTGTTGACTCACCATTTTCAAGAAATTTAAAGTGTTCTTAGCTTTTGTTAGAATAGTTTGTATGTGATAATTCCAGTTCAAGTTAAATTTACTCCTAAAAAATTTACAACTTTTTATATTCAAGGCACAATCCATCTATTTGAAATGAAGGCAGAGGATTAGGGTCATAACCAGTATTGAACAGAACCATATGCGATTTTTCTGCTGAAAAGGGCCAATCCATTTTCGGTCATGTACTTACTAATTTTATCCAGTTCATTTTGATATATCTTTTTAATATAGTTGATTGATCTAACTGGTGTGTGACGTTTTAAAGTAACTTTCATCCATATACAGATATCATCCGCATATTGTGCTAGTTCAATATTTTTTTATAATGATTTAGGAAGATCATGGATCAAAATATTAAACAGGATAGGAGCTATCACAGCTCCTTGCGGGATTCCCATCTGGATATGTCTTTCATTCGAATATACATTTCCTACCTTCGTCTGTATTGTTCTATCACGGTTTTAAGTAATTGTACATACACCCCGAGAGACCTATTAACTTCAATTTGTTCGGAAGTGTTGAATGCCAGACTTGGTCATATGCCTTTCTAATGTCAAAAAATGTGGCAAGTACATTCTTCCTACGTGCAAACTGATGTTTAACCTGTGTTGTGATTTTTACAAGATGGTCAACTGTAGATCTTCCCTTTCTAAAGCCAGCCTGTTGTATTGGTATTATACCATTTTTTTTCACAATGATGTTCAAGTCTTTTTAGAATAATTTTTTCCATACGTTTTGCCACATGTGAAGTGAGAGCAATTGGCCTGTAGTTGTTTTTATCTGATTTTGACTTGCCCTCTTTAAGGATAGGGGTTACAATTGATTTTTTTCCACAATGATGGTTGAAGCCCTTCAGACCAACATTTCTGAAAAAAATAAGTTCAGAAACATTGTGAAATTAACTGGCAAATGCTTTATCATTTCCGTTTTTTATGTCTTTTATTTTTTTCCATGTTTTCTGAAGATCTTTGTGGTTATGTACTTCATTTTCACAGAAATTTGACCAATATTGCTCCTTGACTTTTTCGATTACTCTGTTACTATGATTTTTTGCTCTGTTCTTTTCAGCAATTTTGTCAGGATC
>CM065735.1:56173975-56183975 GCA_033310375.1 Conus canariensis | reverse complement strand
GATTCTTACATTAATAAAGGTTTTTTTTTTCGAATTATTATTAAAGATTTGCAAGTGAATTAATGATTATTTTTAAATACAATAGTAGTATCAGTTAGATTACTTAGTACTTGTTATCACAATTGAAAAAGAGAGAAATAGCAGATGATAATGAAAAGGTGTTTCAGATACTTAGGAATTGTGCCTCAGAAGTCTACTCGTGGTGTATATATGTATATGGGTCTTGTTTTAGTCGACGGGGTGCGCCAGTATTCACAGAAGTTTTCCTCAGCATTGTGGTGTCAGTAGGCAATGTTTAGGACAATGTATAGCAGCGCTCGGAAATCCTTGTCGAGCTTACGTAATTGGTTATTGTCCTAGTTTTGCTTGAGATGTGTTTGATGATTCTATTAAGCATGTTACTATGTAATAGATCCTGAATTGTGTCCGGTACTGGTAGTCACTAACGGTCGGTTGTTGTTGGAATAAATATGATTTATGATCTTACTGAATCATTGTATCTTGGAGACCTCGATGGGAACTGAAGTCGTGTGAATATAACTCAGACAGTATAATCACTATTATGCAGGAACAGTTACAATTATGTTCGTGGCCGTTGATGGAAATGGAAAGTCAATGAAGTTGGTTTAAATGTGTGATGGAAAATTTCTGGTGAGAGAGAATTTTGATGTCAAGGTGGCTGGTTGTATAATTCATGGTTTAAAGTTCCAATCAGCTGTCGCACTTGGGGTTATGACGTGTACATTTCAGGACTACATTTAGTGAGTCAACATGAAACGCTAAAAAAAAACCATGAAAACACTCAGAGGCGTTTACTTAAGTGAAGCAGCAAATAACTTTATTCTTCTGTGATAGTAAGACATTTCCTTTTTCACAGGTTCCGGCGAGTTTCCTTGCTTCTCCTGCATAGCAAATCCGTGAGGGTCGGCCTCTCGGGTTGGGGGGATCTGTTACCTCCACCTCTACTGTCATCCCTGTCCACTCCTCTGCCTGGAGTGGGGACGCACCTGGATCCAGCAGGGTGCGTTCCGGACTGGGTGCCGACTCCTTTCTTCTGCAGTCTGAGTGGTGTGGTTCCAGCTACGGTTCTATCCTTTCTTCGGGGTGGGCAAGCACCTCGAAGGCACTGCGGTATATTATCTGCGTGTGACTTGTGAGTGTAGTTGCTGCCAACTAGGTAGGGGACCAGACTCTTCAATGCGTCACGTCGTCGTTCCAGCTGCTTCGTCTCAAGCGCTTCAGTGCAGGCCTCGTTTTTTTGTTTTGGTGGTACATTGACGCGAGAGCGTCGTGAATCAGAGACAGACGCTTATGTGGTATCGGAAAACACTTACTGTAGTGCCGTTTGTTTTGGTTTTTTGGGGAGGGGAGAGTTTGGTTGTTTTTTTTTGCGTGTGTCAAGTGCCGCCAGGGACTTTGGGTGAGATACTGAAAGTACAACATTGGGTTTCGGGTCACTTGAACAATTTGTGTTGAATG
This sequence comes from Conus canariensis, assembly GCA_033310375.1. Taxonomy (NCBI): domain Eukaryota; kingdom Metazoa; phylum Mollusca; class Gastropoda; order Neogastropoda; family Conidae; genus Conus; species Conus canariensis. The sequence goes on along the minus strand of CM065735.1, from coordinate 56,182,496 downwards.
ATGTTTTGGGGGTTGAGTTTGGGTGTACGGATAGTCTGACACCGGTATATAAAAAAATTAGTGTAAGGAATACAGCTTGGGAAAAACATCGCGTGGGCATCTCAGGTTCTATGAGGTATCAACCTTGTTTGATATTTCAGCCTGGGGTTACCAGGTGATGTAATTCTTCCCCCTTGTCCCTTATGGTATTGGCCTCCAGTGGGCTGAGGTGGTGTGTGTGTGTGTGTGTGTGTGTGTGTGTGTGTGTGTGTGTGTGTGTGTGTGTGTGTGTGTGCCTCCCGAGGGAAGGGTCATCATATATGAATGTGCAGCACATGCGTGCACAGGTATGCACAAGGGACCATGCGCTGATGGTCGCGTATTGGTGTTAGTATAGTTGGATTTTTTTGTTTTGTTTTGTTTTGTTTTGTTGTTTTTTTCCGTGAGGGGAAAACTGCCTGTGTGTGTTGTATGTAGAGATCTTGGTTGGAGAGACTGCGTGTGTGAATGCAAATAAGGCCTTCTGTTTGTGCACCATATTTCCCTTGTCTGTGTGTTTGTTGTGTGGTGTTCGTACTCTCAGGTAAAAGGGGAAGGGGTGGTTACAAAGGGGATATACTCTTACATATATCCCTGTCTACTGTCTGATACAGTGACAATATAGATAGATAGATAGATAGATAGATAGATATATAGCGCAGTTGTTATTGTCCAACAAACAAAGAAACAAACAGATATCAGTAAGTGAGAACAGCTGTCTAGACCTTGTCTTCTGTGCAAGAACATATTGAAAACAGAGCACAAGTCGAAAGACGTGGTCATTGTGCATGAATGTGAAGGACATCGATGAGTTAAAAAATTTTTGGTTTTTTAATTTTATTTTTTTTAGAGCACATTATGAATAACACATCAGTGTGTTTGATGGCCCTGATTGTTGACATTGCCATCAACGAAAGCAAGTGTCCTGTTCACTATAGCGCTATAGCAGGAAGAAAACATAGACTTGAGTGAAAAGATAAGAATACATTAATTCCTTCAGGAACTTTCCTGTGCTAGCACCATGGAGGTCATGTTTAACGACTTCATCCCAGATAGTGAAACTGGTCTCTGTGAGAGCTAGCTTGTCTGGCAGCCTGACTGAAAGGGGTTGATGATACGCCCTGGTCATAGCCATTGAGAGAAGGGGTTGATGATACGCCCTGGTCATAGCCATTGAGAGAAGGGGTTGATGATATGCCCTGGTCATAGCCATTGAGAGAAGGGGTTGATGATACGCCCTGGTCATAGCCATTGAGAGAAGGGGTTGATGATACGCCCTGGTCATAGCCATTGAGAGAAGGGGTTGATGATACGCCCTGGTCATAGCCATTGAGAGAAGGGGTTGATGATACGCCCTGGTCATAGCCATTGAGAGAAGGGGTTGATGATACGCCCTGGTCATAGCCATTGAGAGAAGGGGTTGATGATACGCCCTGGTCATAGCCATTGAGAGAAGTGGTTGATGATACGCCCTGGTCATAGCCATTGAGAGAAGTGGTTGATGATATGCCCTGGTCATAGCCATTGAGAGAAGGGATTGATGATACGCCCTGGTCATAGCCATTGAGAGAAGGGGTTGATGATTCGCCCTGGTCATAGCCATTGAGAGAAGGGGTTGATGATACGCCCTGGTCATAGCCATTGAGAGAAGGGGTTGATGATTCGCCCTGGTCATAGCCATTGAGAGAAGGGGTTGATGATTCGCCCTGGTCATAGCCATTGAGAGAAGGGGTTGATGATTCGCCCTGGTCATAGCCATTGAGAGAAGCTGAGATGGAATGGGGGGGGGGGGGGGGGCTGACGGCATGAAGGAAAGTGGATGATGGTAGATGGGGAGTGTGTGATGACTGGGATGGAGAAGAGAGAGAGAGAGAGAGAGAGAGAGAGAGAGAGAGAGAGAGAGAGTGAGATAGAGAGAATGTGAATCTTTATTTGAATTAAGGCCCAAGCCCAATACTGATGTGGATTTCATAAATATATGTCACAAAATAAATATATACATGTATATGCCTCGAAACATTACAGTCCGAAATTTCTTGCTTCCTCCATAAACATACCTAGCTAAATTCAAGATTTTGTTCTCATTTAGTCTGAATTACAGAGAATGAGCCTGAAGTAACATGGTTCTCTGTAATGTTTGGATTGGTTAAATTGTATTCTTAAATTTTAACTCTTAAATCACATAGAGCAGGACAGCTAAAAAGAAAATATATTTCATCTTCGAGCTTCTCTTGTTCTTTAAATGGATGGCAAGCATTATCAGATACGCCAGATCTGAAGTTTGTCACTACACACATAATATGTCTATTCACTTTTATCCCAACATATGATCATCATATATGTGTCAATTTGAAGAGTTTGTACCGAGCAAATCTGTCACTATTATACAAATGGTCACGCCAGTCCTACCACCTGCAGTCAATAAGTCTCTGTGTAAAACAATTCAGAAACCCTAATGTATGTCGAACTACGTGGTTGTCCCAAACAAATCCAAACCCATGTAAATATAAACATTATTGAAGGCTTCTTTCTATCGTTGTCTAAATTTAACATCCTGTCACTTCATAATTTTATGGTATCCTGCAGTCTTCCTTTTGCGTTATTTCGCGTCAGTATTTGATACAGTTCAAATAAGAATTTAATGAATAGGATATCTTTCAGTTTAGCATAAACCAGATCATTGGGTGTTCTACTATCTACATTCAAGAAGCACCTTAGCGCATACAAGCAGCCTTCTTCAATTAAGGCCTCTTTCTCAAAAAACCTACATTTCTGCTCCATATTGTAAAATAAGCTGCACCCATGAATCGAATAACTCAGTAAAAACACCGAATGAATTGCAGTCCACCTTCTACAAGATAATTAGGACTGCCTTTTCGCTCTATGTACTATATCTTGACAAGCCAAACCTCAAAACTAAGTTTGGTTCTAAAGTAAATACCAAGATATTACACACAGCAATCCTCTTAACTACATACGACAATCTCTCTATACGCCCCGATATCCCCCTTTACAAACCACGACAATATTTGTCTGATTCATATCAACTTAGAAAAAAAAAATGGAAAAGATTGCTAGCTGCAGAGAACGAACAATTTAGTTGTCTTTGAAGACCGATCAATGATACTGCTCGTAGAACGATGTAATAAGCAACAATTAATCCATGTCGACCATGTCCGATTATTTCCTAGGCCAACTCATTCATGGATAGAGAAAACAATGAAGGGTTCTAGACATATCCCTGTTTGAACCCATTTGTGCACGTGACATATTCAGACAATTTTGCAACTGTTCTTTGTTTTTGCTCTTACCTCACATTATAGACTTTTAATGCAACGATACAGTTTACCTCTTATTCCATTCTTTAGTAGGATAGGCTATACAGATTTTCGACAAAATGGAATCAAAAGCCTTCTCCAAGTCAACAAAAGCACCATATAACGTCTGATTATTACAAATTGTTTCTGAACAGCAGCAGACAGAGTACATATATGATCAACTGTAGAAAATCATCTTTTAAAATCCGCCTGATTTTCTCCAGTTATATTATTCTGACGTAACTAATGCATTATACTAATAATAACATAGCTATAAATTTTGCTACAAATACTACATGATTAAATACCACAATAATTAATCACATCGTTTGCCTCCCCATTCTTACGTAAAGGTAAAACTGTAGATTATTTCTATCTATCAGGATTAATGCCATTATCAAATATGAAGCTGAACAGTGTTACTAAAAAGTTTAAAATAGAATCACCAGAATATTTGGGGGAAAAAAGCACCTCGTCAATTAGACTGCAAATCCCAAACGGACTATGAACATGGACCAAATGGAATATCCATGTGTCTGTGGAAAGCGTTTCGCTACCACCCGTGGCATGAAGATCCACAGAACAAAGATGGGATGTGTGAAGACTCATCTGAATGAGCAGCAGCGCACTGCATCAGCAGATAAGACGTCGGAAGACCAAGGCCAGGATTTAAACCACAGTGCCAAGGACATCCACGCTGTTGGTTCGGATGAGGAATTTGCACAGGCCCTCGATGCCAGGCGCCTGAAACTCAACCTGCCACGAGCAAACGAAACTGAAGATTGGGAGAAACTGGATGCAAAAATCGTCCAAAGACTCGATGCACTGATAGGGAAAAGCACCCTGGAACACAAACTAGCCACATATGGGGACATTGTGTATGCCACATGTAGAGACGCCTATGGAGCAAAACTACCCAAAGAGAAAACACCTCCAAAGAAATCCAGATGCCAAGAAAAGATGGACAAGATCAGGGTCCAAAAGAAAAACCTCAAGATGCAAATGAAGACCGCACTGCCAGCTGAAAAACAAGGCTTGGAAAAACTGTGGAAAGACTTGAAAGAAAAACACAGTGCCCTCAGCAAAGCGGAATCTGCGAGGAGGAGGAAGAGCAAAAAGAAGAAGACACAAGAGCGCTTCTTCAGAGATCCCTTCCAGTTTGCCAGAACACTGTTTGAGCAGCCAAAATCTGGGACCCTAAGTGTGGACAAAGGAGTTCTTGAGCAGCATCTGAGGAAAACATACTCTCACCCACAGAGCAAAGCACCACTCGACATTCAAGGTCTGGTGTGGCCAACCAACCTTGAGGAACAGTTCAATGGCAAGCCTCCAACGTTGGCGGAAATCAAGAAGGTGGTCGACAAAGCCAGAGCCAAATCATCACCAGGGCCAAACGGAATACCTTACCAGCTTTATAAGAAATGTCCCAAGGTGCTGGAGTGGCTCCACAGGCTGCTGGATCGGCTTGGAGAAACCAGAAGATCAGCGGCCAGTGGATGACGGCAGATGGTGTGTACATCCCCAAAGAGCAAAACTCAAGTGACATTAGCCAGTTCAGGCCAATATCACTACTGAACGTCGAAGGGAAAATCTTCTTCTCTGTCATGGCAGCAAGGCTGACCAAGTACCTGATGGAAAACAAGTACTTGGATGTGTCAGTCCAGAAAGGTGGCATCCCAGGCGTGGCTGGCTGTGTAGAACACGCCACAATGATCTGGGACGCAATCCAAAAAGCAAAAACAGAAAAGAGAGACCTGGACGTAGTGTGGCTTGATCTGGCAAACGCATATGGATCTGTGCCCCATGAGATGATACAGTTGGCTCTTGAGATGTACCATGTGCCAAAGAACATCCGCGACATGCTCAAGAAGTACTTCAATGGCTTCTCAATGCGGTTCTCTACCAAGGAGTACACAACAGACTGGATCAACTTGGAAGTGGGTATTGCAATGGGCTGTGCAATTTCCCCAATACTGTTCGTGCTGGCAATGGAACTCATCTTGAAAGCAGCAACAAACAACGCGAGACAAACAGACCTTGGCGATGGATACAAGATGCCTCCTCTCAAGGCCTTAACCCGTAGAGTGCCTTTAAGCCGTCAGCTGACGCCGCATTAAAAATGCTTTCCCAGTGCCTATGGGCCGTCCACTGACGTCATGCATTTTTCTTGAATTTTCATTCGTTACTATTTCTATCAACGGACTTAAATAGAGTGTGCGTAGTAAGCCTTATATGTCTGTAGTATTAAAATGATATGTAAATGACCACACGTGAGGGGAAAGCCCATTTATTCTCATCACTGACTGGATGACCAGCCAGCACTTCGTCTCGCTTGCAAAGATGGCGGCGCAACCTTCGACAAGCGCAGCGACCAAATCAACGTATTTACACAGCTGAGCAGGCTCTGCTAATGATTTATGACAAAGACAATAATCTTTTATTCAACGACTCACTCGAGCATGAAGGTGAGATGATGATAGTGATGGAATTGCCAACCGTATTCGTCAGTTATTGTGTCGGGCTGTGTGACCTCAATGTGTGTTCAGCTGACTGGTTTGCCAGCGTCGAACGAGCTCGCCTAGTGTGTACTCTGCACTGCGTGCCAGTGGTCAGTGACGTGGTAGTCAGCGTGAGAAGGGAGCGCGGCCTGCTCGCGGCGCGGCACAGGGCAGAGGGAAAGGTAGGGGAAGAGGAGCAGTGAAAGAGAGGGTTGAAGTCCAGCAAGGGGGCGTGGTGGGGAGAGGGGGGCGTGGTCGTGGACTGACCTGTCTGCATAGAGTGTGAGCGTCTTGATAGACTTCTAAACTGTTTTACTTTCATTTACAGGTGTAGTGTGACAATACAAACTTTATTTTCAACTTTTTTGCTTTGTGTTCTTGTTTGGATGTGAAGATGTAGTGGTAAATACATATGCTTTTGATCGTGCAAAAAAATCTATCCAAATCTAATTGTCTAAATACTTTTTTATTATCAAAATTAAAACAAAAGAAGCCCAGATTCAAAATCTTCATTCAATTTCCTTCAAAAATCATATATATTCATTGTTATATCTTTTGTAGTTTCTGAGCTAGAATTTTTTGTTAATTATTACCCCCAAATCATTAGATTTCCCTGGCACTGGGAAAGCCTTTGTTTGTAACATTTTCAAGCAGCTTCAAGCAGCGAACGGGTTAATGGATGACACTACAGTGATTTCATCCAGAGAAGACGAGACACGTCATGTGCTGGAGAGGCTGGACGACATAGTTGCCTCATCCAGAATGAAGTTCAAGCCAAAGAAATCACGGAGTCTCTCACTGAGGAAAGGAAAAGTGGCCGGATCTGTGGTCTTCAGTGTTGCCAACCAGGCCATTCCAACAGTCACAGAAGAACCAGTCAAGAGCCTTGGAAGATGGTATGATGATACGCTGAAAGACACACAAAGAGCAAAAGAAACCAAGCAGATGGCGGAGGAAGGCTTGGAGACCATTGACCAGTGTGGGCTCCCTGGCAAATACAAGGTCTGGTGTCTGCAGTTCATGCTGATACCAAAGCTGCTATGGCCTCTGATGATATACGACATCTGCACCAGCATAGTGGAGGCAATGGAAGCCAAAATCAACAAGTTCACAAGGAAATGGCTTGGTGTCCCACCCTGTCTGACTGACATAGCGCTGTACTGTCGCCAAGCAAAGCTGAAACTACCCCTGAAATCCATCCTGGAGGAATACAAAGCAGGGAAGATCAGACTTCAAAGCATGCTGGAGGACTCAGGAGACAAGGTGGTAGAAGCAATCAAGCCCCAGCTGAAGACAGGCAGAAAATGGAAAGTTCAAGAGGCGATGGATTCTGCAAAAGAAAGTCTCAAGATCAGAGAAATAACAGGACACACACAGACCAACAGACAAGGACTGGGGGTGACCAAAACTGAATGGTGGTCAAAGGCCAAAGGAAAAGCCAAAAGAGACATGATGATTCAGGAGATGAGAAAAGAAGAAGACCAAAAAAGACTCCAAAAAGCAGTCCAGCAGAGCCAGCAAGGGCAATGGACAACGTGGGAGAATGCACTCCAAAGAAGTCTCACTTGGAATGACATTTGGCACATGGCCCCTCTCAGGATCAGCTTCATTCTCAGATCTGCATATGACCTTCTGCCCTCAAATGCAAACCTGGTGAAGTGGGGGAAAACAGACGATCCTGCATGCCCCTCTGCCATGAAAAACAAACAGTGGAGCATGTCCTAAGCTCATGTAAAGTAGCCCTGGCTCAAGGAAGGTACACATGGAGGCACAACCAAGTGCTCAAAGAAATTGTACAAGTAGTCTGGGCTAGTACCAACACTACAAAAGGGAAAATCAGGACTCCAAAAGCACCCGCAACATTCTTCACGGCAGGAGGCAGCAAATCATGGCCAAGAACAACAGTGCCACTCGAAACATGCAGGCAGAGTCTGCTGGACGGGGCAGATGACTGGGAGTGCACTGCAGACCTCCCAGAATGGAAGAGTCACCCACAGATCATCAGCAAGAGTGGCATGAGACCAGACATAGTAGTCCACTCTAAGTCAACCAAGCAGCTGATCATGATCGAGCTCACGGTGCCATATGAGAACAGAATGGAGGCAGCTCAAATCTACAAGACTGAAAAGTATGCTGATCTGGCAAACAGCCTGAGGAGAGAAGGCTATCAGGTCAAAGTCCTCACTGCAGAAATTGGAGCTAGGGGGTTTGTAGGAACGTCTGCATACAGCTCATGAAACAGCTCTCAGTTGCAGGGAAGGAAAAAACCAGAGCCCTGAAAGCAATGCAGAAGCGGCAGAGAGGTGTTCAAGCTGGATCTGGTCAAGGAGGAACAAAAGTGAACTTCATAAGGCTTAATTTCCCTACAAATATCAGGTGTCCCTGTGGCTCAGTGGTTAAAGCGCGAGTCATTAAGTGGAAAATGAGCAAGTCCAGAGGGTCATGGGTTCGAATCCCAGCCATGGCTCGTCCCAAGATGGGAAAAAAGGGGCAGCAGAGGGACATCCGGAGTCATGAACCGGGTGTGGCCCAACCCCCCTAGAGTGTCAGGAGATAAGGGCCGAAACACTTGCTTGAAGGGGGCTTCTCTTCTGAGGACTCTCTGCTGCCACGCTCTCCACGAGTTTCTTTCTACTGACCACTAGTGCCAGCAAATTTTCCATTTGCCAATTTTTCTAATGGCTAGCG
>CM065735.1:56118975-56166475 GCA_033310375.1 Conus canariensis | reverse complement strand
ATAAGTTCTTTGAAATATTTTTTGCGAGTATATCTTTTTAAGGCAGTTACTTTATTTCGTTGTTTCTTAAAACTGTCACTTTTCCCTATAGACTGTAATAAATTATCTCGAAGTTTAATGGCTGCATTGATTTCTTCGGTTAACCACTGTGGTTTGCCATCAGCTCTAACACGTTTAAGTCTAATAGAGACATGTTTATCAATTACAGACAGAAAAATACGATACCAAGTTTCAAGGGCCTCGTCGGGGTCGTATATTGATAAACCTCTGAAAATTTGCAGAGCACAGGTCAGATAAAAGGACATCAATATTTAATGTTTTATAACAACGAGAAGATATGTATTGGTGGCTACATCTGGGAATTTTCGTTCCTTTTTTTGACCATGTTAAACAAACAGGAAAGTGATCACTAAGACCAAACACCGGTACAGAAGTTTCAATAATATTAGACGGGTCATTTACATATATATGGTCAATAGTGTTTCAGACTGTGATGTTATTCTGGTTGGTGTGTTAATTAATTGTTTTAAATTCTGCAGTTCAAAGATTTTTTTCCAGTTGTTATGCGGTTTAAGTAAATCAATATTAAAATCTCCAAGTAGTATTACCTCTGTTGCATAAGCGTATACATCCTCCATCATGAGATCGAAGCGATCAAACCACTCAACACGTTCTTCTGGATTTCTATATAGAAAACCTACTAAGACTGGTTTTGTCCCTTTCAAACAAATATCTATCCAAATGCACTCAATGCAGTATTTATCAAACAAGTTCATTTGTTTATAATTTACCGAGTTGTGAACAAATGTTACCAGTCCAGTGTTCAGTTTAGCCATGGCATCTCTCCTAATCAGACTATAGCCTGGAATCGATACTAGATTGTCTTTTATAACATCTGTTAGTCTTGACTCAGAGAAAACAAAGCAATGAAAGTGATCATTTGAATTTGATAAAATAGAGGGTATGTTTGACATTTTATTTAATAAGTGACATACATTTAGGTGACCTATTTTTAATCCAAATTTACTTAACCATTTCTCATTGCATTGATTGCTTGTCATAATAATCAATGACAGATAAGTGTAGGAGACAAATGATCGACACCTAAACATCCACACACAGTTTGTACCAAATACCAAGATTCTAAATATGAAAGTGCTGAAAAACGAGGACAAACACGACCTCAAAGAAAAGAAAGAAATACAAGTGTTACCTGATAAATTCAGGCAAAAACAACAAATGTAGAAAATGTCAACAATTTGAAGATGAGACAGACAGTTAACAATCAAAAATGCACTTGGGTAGAATCACTTGGCATCAATTACCAAAATGCAGCCCAAGCAATATCAAAATGAGAGAGAGAGAGAGAGAGAGAGAGAGAGAGAGAAGAGAGAGACAGAGAGAGAGACAGAGAGAGACAGAGACAGGGAGAGACAGAGACAGAGAGAGACAAAGAGAGAGGAGAGGAGAGGAGAGAATGGGCAGAATGAGTTTTACTTCTAGATGATAAGATATAGCTAATGCAGCAGAGAGAAAGGAGCCGTTCTATACTTCACATTTTGTACACAGTGAATGTGACGCTTCGTTGTTTTCTCGAACCATTTGGCTCTCAAATGCTACACATTTGAGCAGAGAGAGAGAGAGAGAGAGAGAGAGAGAGGAGAGAGAGAGAGAGAGAGAGAGGAGAGGGGGGGGGGGGGGGTCGTCGTGGGTAACTGAAGAGAGGGACAAGGAGGTATCTATGATGTTCAAATCTTGTCACTAACGCGATCTGAAAGAGTTCACGAATGCTCCCCCTGGTCAACAAGTCATAACGATGCTTCAGACTGAACTGAAATCAATGGTCAAACTACAGATTGACTGACTGATTGACTGACTGATTGATGATGATGATTGATTGATGATTGATGATTTATCGTTTGATTGATTGTTTGATTGACTGATTGATTTGATTTTTGATTGACTGACGATATTCAACAAAATTCAAAGAAAGCGGGAGATGTTTACATGTTAAGTGTTCTAAGCCCATGTTGATTATTTCAGTGGACTCTGGGTGTTTGCGCGCGGTGCGCGAGCGCGCGTGCGTGTGTATGTATGTGTGTGTGTGTGTGTTGGTGTGTGGTGTGTGTGTGTGTGTGTGTGTGTGTGTGTTTGCGTGTGTGCGTGTGTGTGGTGTGTGTGTGTGTGTGTGTGTGTGTGTGTGTGTGTGTTGTGTGTGTGTGTGTTATCTGATACCGCTATTTGCTTGTGGTTTATCTTGAAAAACTGAAGAATGAAGATTTTAAACTCTGATCTAAACTTCCTGCCCGTTAGGCAGTACAGGTAAAAGTTGATAGCGCTATTGCTGTACCACAGGATGTGACCAAGGGCATTAACAACCATGTAGGTTCCATATTGAATGGGGTCGTGACCATCAACAGATGGCATTATAACTAGTACTGACAAGGGCAATGTTAAGAAAATGAAAGAAACACTGGCAACTAGAAGAGTCACAGTCAAAACAGACACCTGCTGTTGTCTGGAATCCTCTGCAGCTTGTTGTATGTGGAGCAGCTTGCCTTTTCTCACAGATCCAAGTTTCCAGAGTATAATGCTATTGTTAAGCAGCAACAGCACGGAAGGCAGAAGGCAAAGTTCAACTATGTCTATCCAAGGCCAGATCTCTTCGTCAAACCATTTGTACATTTCTGATTCAATTGAACAACACCAGTTGGGACAATGATCTTCTTGATGATCATATCCAAAGAGAAAGTGACCGTTGATCAGAAAGGTAATGACAACCATTACACCGGCAACAACTCGCGACGTTCCTCTTGTCCACACAGCATGTATTCGATGAGGCCACAGCACAGAAGCAGCTCTTTGCATGGAGAGGATCACAAGCATCGCTGCTGACAAAGCTGGCAACATGTGAACCATCACTCCCTCCACCTTACATGGCCAGGCACCCAGGCTTGCAATCCTTGGTGTATCAAATTCTCTGTGAAGCCATATGTCCAGAGGACTCACTATCAACACCAATAGATCAGAGCACGCCAGCACTTTGAAGAGGACACTAACACTGGATGCGGGAAGACGATGCATGATCAGAATTATCATCAGATTTCCAAAGACACCAAACACAAGCACAAGAGGATTACCAAGATTATAGATTATGTCATGTGCACGATTGTATGGTCGGTAGTGATCACACCACGAACTGTAATAGTAATGATAATAATCATAATAATAATAATCATAATAATCATCATCATCATCACCACACACCATTTTGGCTTTGTCAGATGTGTACACCGATCACAAAGGACATGGGACCGTGGGATGCGTTCACTTCACGATTGTGTATGCTGAGCTTCCTTGGCATCTCTCATGTCCTTAGGTAATAGAGAGCAGACGTAAATTACATTAGATTAGTCAAGCAAAGTAATCAACTATACACAATTAGAAAGACTGGCTGATAATTAATAACGACCATAATAACAATGCATTTTGAAAAAGCCAAGGTCAACTATATAAATGATCATGATTGAAAATGCAGTAGTCTAAACCACACACACACACACACCACACACACACACACACACACACACACACACACACACACACACACACATCACACACTTACACATTTTTTGTGCATAGTTGAAAATTATCCAAAGAATCCTTGAGTGTATTATAAATGTAGAAATGCCTTTTTGCTCATCTCAACATCTTTTTCTTCCAAAGGAGCACACGTTTAATTGGATAACCCATCGTTTGCATTTATGACATTCTGATGATTGTAACATTTCATCTACATGGAACAAATGTCTAAACATGCCGGCCTTAGTTTACAGCTATTTGAATCCTCTTGCTTGCATACAGCTGTTTTACTCGATGTATCCAGCACAGGAGTTTAAGACCATAGCCTAGGACAGCATAGTTCTATTGAACATTGACACGGAGAAATGCACCATGATTTAATAGAAGCAACAATATCAACCTATATACAAGCAGCACATATGCCACCCTGCAGATTCTTCCTTTATCATTGAGAATATTCCAAAGGACATTTGGAAACGTAGTTAAGTGACTGAGCTAGTTATAGAGCCACGAAAGAAAGTAAGTTGCTCATTTCTAAATGACATCCACCGAAGCTTGAAGAATTAGGCAGATCATGAGAAACCAGTGGTTCCATGTGTCTTTGCTAACATTTAGAATTTTGATTAAAGGTAAACTGTGTGTGGACTCGTTGAATAGAAATAATACAAAACACACGCCATTGTGACTGTCTGTTCTGTGTGCCCTGAACGTCCGTGTTTGAACAAAACCCACATACCGTGCACACAATGACCAACACGTGTCTGTCCTCAGCCCTGCATATCAGCAAGACCCCTATTCTGTCCACATAGTGCCGACAGCTGTCTGCTCCGAGTCTGTGTCCCGTACACTGTGCACTCAGTAGCCAACATTTGTCTGCACCCGCACACATCTGGCAGCCTCACACATCCCCCAAACTACATTGTACTAAGAACAGCTCTTTGCCAGCAAGGAACGTGACAAAGGCTGCCTTGCTCTGCCTGCCGACACCCATTCAATGAAGACCAAAGCAGAAACAGGTAACCAGGTGTATCAGCAGACATGACGTGTTCTATGTCTCATTTCGACGCTACAGCCTCTCCCACACCCAAACAACATAGGTCAGTGTCTGCTGTCACCACAGCCCTTTCTCTACCCCCGCATCCTGAGCACAAGACGTGCCAGTGTGCATCTCTCCTATTCTGTGCCCCCCCTCCCCCCCCGTCCATTTCAAAAGAAAACTTTGTCGCTATGTGTGTGTCCTTTTGCTCCTCCTGCCCTTCCACTCACAAAGATAGGATTCAGGTGTGTGTGTGTGTGTGTGTGTGTGTGTGTGTGTGTGTGTGTGTGTGTGTGTGTGTGTGTGTGAGAGAGAGAGTGTGCGTGCGTGCGTGCGTGCGTGTGTGTGTGTGTGTGTTGTGTGTGTGTGTGTGTGTGAGAGAGAGAGAGTGTGCGTGCGTGCGTGCGTGCGTGCGTGTGTGTGTGTGTGTGCGTGTGTGTGTGTGTGTGGTGCGTGCGTGCGTGCGTGCGTGCGTGCGTGCGTGCGTGCGTGCGTGCGTGCGTGTGTCTGTCTGTCTGTCTGTCCCACTGCTCTAACTTCTCCACCCTTCATTCCCAAGATAAAATATTGTTGTGTCTGTGGCTCCCTCTTCCTCAACCGGAGTAATACCCCTCTCCCCCCCACCCCCCCCCCCACCCCTACCCCCCTCGACTGCAAAATAGACTTTACTTCTGTGTGTCTCCTTCTTGCTTGATCACTCCTAGTTTCTTCTCCCTTGCTAACCGAAGAACAAAAGTATACATCTCACTCTGGTATACCCAGTGCCTCTTCAGCCTCCCTACCACCTATTCTAATGACCAGCATCAATATGGTCCCGACCAAACATTTTCTCTGTGTGTCTTTCCTCTGTCTCCCAGATCATGTATTACCTCTATGAATAATACATGTCTTTGAGGATTTTCTTCAGATTTTAAAAAAGGAAAACAGAACAAATATCGACAACGTTTCGGTCATAGACCGTCTTCTGGAGTTGTGACATAAAAAGAAAAACAAATAAATGTGTGCGTGTTTGTTGTGTGTGTGTGTGGTGTGCGTGTTGTGTGTGTGTGTGTGTGTGTGTGTGTGTGTGTGTGTGTGTGTGTGTGTGTGTGTGTGTGTGTGTGTGCGTGTGTGTGTGTGTGTTTGTCTGTCTGTCTGTCTGTCTGTGTGTCCGTGGTCAAAATGTATTCCACTCGCTCCAGACAAACCTACTGGGCCGATCTTTCTGAAAATTTGTAGGTATGTTCATTATGGGTCATGGATGATGCCCGATGTTTTAGTTTACCGTTATAGCCGTTACTAACGGCTGTAACGGCCTGTAACGGTTTTTCTTCTTTACGGAATATCTCAGAAAGTACTTGGCCGATCTTTCTGAAAATTTGTAGGTATGTTCATTATGGGTCACGGATGATGCCTGATGTTTTAGTTTGCCCCGTTATAGCCGTTACTAACGGCTGTAACGGCCTGTAACGGTTTTTCTTCTTTATGGAATATCTCAGAAAGTACTTGGCCAATTTATAAGCGGTTTGGATGATATTGTGACAAATCGGAGCCTCTGTCCATATGTAAGTGATGTAATGTTGAAAATGGATTAAACAACCGTTAAAAACCATTATTCTGCCGCTATTTCTTATATATAGGTGGATTTAATGAAATTTTGTATAGAAAGGTTATCACACACAAATGGCACTTCTATTTATAGTGTTTCAAAATTTGACTGTTAAAAACCGTTATTCTTGACATATTGTCCGATTTGGATGAAATTTGATATGTACACAGGCTTTAGCCCAGTGAGGACTAAAATACCGGTTTCAAAAGTGTATATCGGTTATATAACCGTTAAACCGTTATTTTGCCGTTATTTTTTTTATATATTGGTGGGTTTTAATGAAATTTTGTATATAGAAACGTTATCACACACAAATGGTACTTCCATGTAGTGTTTCAAAATCTGACTGTTAGAAACCGTTATTCTTGACATATTGTCCGATTTGGATGCAATTTGGTATGTAAACAGCCTTTAGCCCAGTGAGGACTAAAATACCAGTTTCAAAAGTGTACATCGGTTAAATAACCGTTAAAGTCGTAATTTTGCCTTTATTTCTTATCTCACAAAGCACTTGGCCGATTTATAAGCGGTTTGGAAAACTGGGAGTGCGTTTATATGCTTCGCATCTTGTTTGTTTTTGTTTTGTTTGTTTGTTTTCATTTGTTTTGTTTTTGTACTCCCAGTTCTTATAGAACTGGGAGTACTTTACAATGGGAACGAAGAAATGCTCTGTGTGTGTGTGTGTGTGTGTGTGTGTGTGTGTGTGTGTGTGTGTGTGTGTGTGTG
This sequence comes from Conus canariensis, assembly GCA_033310375.1. Classification (NCBI taxonomy): domain Eukaryota; kingdom Metazoa; phylum Mollusca; class Gastropoda; order Neogastropoda; family Conidae; genus Conus; species Conus canariensis. The sequence goes on along the minus strand of CM065735.1, from coordinate 56,159,543 downwards.
TGGTGTGTTTCCGTCCATGGTCAAAATGTGTTCCACTCGCTCCAGAAAAAAAAACAAAACAAAAAAAAAACTACCGGGTCGATCTTTCTGAGAATTTGTGAGTATGTTCATAATGGGTCAAGGATGATGCCCGATGTGCTATTTTACCGTTATAGCCGTTACTAACGGCCCATAACGGTTTTCCTTCTTTATGGAATATCTCAGAAAGTACTTGGCCGATCTTTCTGAAAATTTGTAGGCATGTTCATTAGGGGTCATGGGTGATGCCTGATGTGTTATATTAACCGTTATAGCCGTTATTGATGGCTATAAGGCCCATAACTGTTTTTCTTCTTTATGTAATATCTTAAAAAGTACTTGGCCGATCTTTCTTAATTTAAAATTTGAAGGTATGTTCATTATGGGTCACGGATCATGCCCGATGTGTTATTTTAGCCGTTACTAAAGGCTATAGCGGCCCATAACAGTTTTCTCCTTTATGGAAAATCTCAGAAAGTACATGGCCGATCTTTCTGAAAATTTGTAGGTATGTTCATTATCGGTCACAGATAATGGCCGATGTTTACCAGAATAGCCGTTACTAACGGCTATAACGGGCCAAAACGGGTTTTCCTCTTTATGGAATATCTCACGCGTATTCAAAATAAACTGGGAGTACGTTCATATGCTTTGCATCTTGTTTCTTTCCCAGCGCAGTGTCTCCTTAACGTACACTAAACATGCACCATAACAATACTGCAGGAGACAGCTGGCCCCTGTGGAATTCCTTGTGTTGTGTTACACCAAAGAAGATAAACACACTGTCACCAGCCCGGCCCCGTGTGGCATCTGTCCATTCTGGTTGCAAAGTGAGATGACTGCAGGCGGAAATCTAAACAAATCTTAAATAAATGTGAAATAAACGAGTCACGTTTGTCCACTTTCTCTTGGCGGTTCGCGAACATTGATTTAAGATTTGTCCTTTTTGGATTTCTGTTGCCTGCCCCTGGGGCGTGCATCCTGCACTGCACCCTGCAGAATGGTTATGAAAACAAGCCATTGGCAGGCACATGCTGCAGGATGCAAGGAAAGCATCTCTTCTGCCAACTTGTGTAATGACCTCCTGCCTGGCACTGCCATTTGTCTGACAATCCTTGTAAGAACAGTAACCCACAGACAAAGACACACACACACACACACACACACACACACACACACACACACACACACACACACACACACACCTGCATGTACAGAGAGAGAGAGAGAGAGACAGAGAGAGAGACAGAGACAGAGACAGAGAGAGAGAGAGAGATAGACAGACAGACAGGAAGGCAGAGAGGGAAAAATATAATCGTGTTCACGTTTGTTTCTTTGGAAAATATTCATTTTAGAAGGGAGGGTGAAGCTGGAGAAATGCTGTGTAATTAACTGAAAACCGGAAACCTGAACTGAATTTTCAATGCGTCTATTTTGTTAGAATGTAATACCTCGACTGCTGAATATTGAATAAAGGTTAATGGTGTAGGTTAAAAAAAAAGAGTAATTACACTTTAAGAGGACTTTAAGGAAATGACTTCTTCATCGTGATGATGCGTAATGTCACATGTGAAAGAAGACAAGACAGACAGGGATCATTGATGACGCGACCTGTCTGTCCCATCCATTCACAAGGGGCTATATATTATCACTAACCAGCATGCTTATCAGAAGCAGTGAAAGTGTTAACAGTGTATGGGATACAGAAATCTTATTTTGGAGGTCAAGCACAGCTGAAAAATCGCATACATTGACAGCGTGTAGTTTGTATCAGCCTTAAACTGCAGCATAATTCACTGTCTTGCATTCTAAGCGACCACATCATCAGAGTGTAGAGTCTTACACTGGAATCAGCTGTCTTCGACATATAGCGATTTTCTCTGTAATCATCCATGATAATCGAGTTTTGTGGAGTCACAAATAAAGGAAAATATTTCAATCTATGGTACAGGTGGAATAAAGTCACCTCGGAAATGTTTTCAAAGAGGTCAATGGCTGCCTCAGTATAGCGCAGTAGTTCTTTGATGACAGGTTGGTTGTATGAGACGCATAGGATTTTGTGGTAGGACATCGTTCCAAATGCCGAAATTCTGTCCTGTAGGGCCGCTGTCAGGGTCTGTGTTTGAAGATCATGGAGAGAAAAAAAATGATGTCACACCAGTGAACACCACTCTCATTTTGGGGACTAAGTGGGATGTGTCTTTGCCGTTCACCACAGTCTTAATTTCACCTTTACCAGCCGTGTCCACCGAGGGTGGCGGACGGAATTTCTTTCCCTTCCAGCCGCGTCAGCCAAGGCCGGCGGATGGACAGATAGTACATTCTGCCCTGTCCGCCACTATTAGCGGACGGGAACATGAAAGATTCCTACACTTTCCTTGAAATGGTCTAAGGGAAATAAGCTCTGTATTTAGACTTGGGGATGTCCTAGCGGGTTGTTGACTCTACTTTTAGTGCTCTATCTTGAACTTGGCTGACCCCAGCAGCTTTGAAACAAAGGAACTAGATTGGCACTGGGCTTTCCCGCCAAGCGCGGCTGGAATTTCCTGTGCCAGAAATATGTCGGTCATGCGAAGGGGTGGTATCGATTTCTTGCTCAGTGAAGCGCTTGAAATTATATTACAAAGTTGATATGACGATGAGGACAGCGATTGAGATATCGATGATTAAAATAGAGAAGAGGAAAGTGAATTATTCGAAGATGCAGCTGAAAATAATGATTCAACATTAACTGCAGCAGACCCCGCCGCATTACACGTGGTCGCCGATGAGGCCAACTCAAAAGATTTAAACACAAATGCATTTGATCAACACACGGCCAATGTAAACAGTCACGATGTCGCTTACCTGTTTGCTTCTGATTCTGACAGCGTGTTGTAAAAGAACGGATTAGAATGTAATTTTTTTTTTTTTTACTTTCAGCCATGTTTTTCAACGGACAGTCGCGTCTTACACATTAAAAGTAAGTGATTCGAAATTATTAAGTTCGATTAGTTGAGTGTTTGTTCTTTCCTATGACACCTAACACAACACTGTCAGTTGTTGTCTAGCTACCGTAAAAATGAATTAAATGTGAAGAAATATGCGCGTCGGCAGGGACTGAGCGCCGTGCCGCAGCAGGGAATCGTGTCGTGCATTCCGCATGCGGCTGGATAGTACATCAAGGTTCTGGGGAGCGTTGCTAATGATCAGTCATGCCAGAGAGGACATGTTGTTTGGATCCTTCAGGTACTTGACGTCATTTACTGCCTGAAATTTCTGACCATTGGCTTTGATGTTTTTTTGTTTTGTTTTGTTTTGTTTTGTTTTGTTTTGTTTGTGTTTGTTCAAATGCCTCTGGTGTTGTTCGCCAGCAGTTTGTTCTTAAGTGCTCTGCTGTATGTACGTATATCCATCCATCCATCCATCCTTCCATATATATATATATATATATATATATATAATATATATATATATATATATATATATCCATCCAGAGAGAGAGAGAGAGAGGGAGAGAGAGAGGAGAGATTCCAATGTTTCATTCATATAGCTTAGCCCCTTATGATGGATGAGTGAGCATAATACATGAACTAAGATAAATATTCATGACTGTGAAGCATTCCAAACACATAATTAAAACACCGTGAGGCAGCTGTTTTTCTTAATCTAAAATGCCTTATATAAAAAACAAAGACAAATTTCGAACAACTTCTTTTGAGGTTTACGACATCAGTATAGTCAATTTAGATAGAAAAGGCTGTCTGCAAAATTCGGAAGAATGAATTCAGTTCTAATGTTCTTTAGGGCTGGACAGCAAAGAAATGGATTTCATGTTTTTCGTAGACTCTTATAAAACGGACACAATAAGTCATTGTCATCAACAATGGTTTTGAATCTAAACTTGTGAACTGCTAACTCTGATATTCCAAACCTTTATTTGGTCATGATGTATTTCAAGTGTCTGTCCATTTCTAAAGTTACGTAAGGTTTCAGATCGTGAAAGCTGCAGCCATTTCTATAGAAATCAAGCCTCTCACTATGTTTAACATGGTCGGACCATGTTTGCAAAGTGCAGTCAACCAATCGTTGATGAAAACAATGTAAAAACTGCTTAACATTTCAAACACCCTGATCTAACCATACAATACTATCTGTGCCTAGACCTTCCACCTACCCTAGGTACGTGGAAGAGGATGCTCGCTGACATCAATATCTCCTATTTTAGGGATGATTTGAAGACCTCCCTGGACTCCACACCCCAGCCCCTTACCCCTCATCAGCTGGACCTGTGTCTCCAGGACACCCTCAACACCTACGCCTCTGCCAAACGCTGCAAGGTGACGAATCGTCCCTCCTGCCCGTGGTACAGCGCTGCAGCCGACCGGATCAAAGCTGCCAAGGCCGATCGACGGAGAGCTGAGCACCAGAGGGACAGAATTGGCCTTCATGTCCATAAAGAAATATTCAACAAGAAACATTTTGTAGATAGAATTGTGTTTAATGCTCAAGCTTCCTTCTTTTCAATGAAAATATTAGATTGTAAGACGTCTGCTCAGCTGTATCAGCTCACAAACAGTTTGCTTGGCAGGAAAAGTAATGCTGTTCTCCCCACTGTTTTCTTTCCTTCCGAACTCCCCATCCTTTCCTCTGACTTTTTCAATGTCAAAACAACCAGAGACAATCTGAACAGTTCAAATTTCGCTGGATCCCCTCTAGATAGTGATCGTTCTTTTTCAGGCCAACCTTTGACTGTTTTCAGTTCTGTGACTGAGGATGATGTAAGAAAAGTGATAGTTAATTCACCCAGAAAATCATGTGACCTTGACCCATTGCCTGCATCCATCCTGTTCGCTGTATTGATGTTTTGCTCCCCTTCATAACCCATGTCATAAATGCTTCCCTCTCGTCTGGCGTTTTTCCCCAAGAATACAAATCCGCCGTTGTTCGTCCCCTTCTCAAAAAGCCTTTCCTGGATCCAAATTCACTCAGAAATTACAGACCTGTCTCGAATCTCCCCTTCCTTGCAAAGGTCCTCGGGAAAATCGTGCTTGCTCAGCTCTCAGTTCATCTTACTCAAAATGATTTGAATGACCCTCACCAGTCTGCTTACAGGGCTGGCCACAGCACAGAGACCGCTCTCCTGAAAGTTGTAAACGATCTTCTTCTTGCCCTTGATAATGACAAAGTCTCCCTTCTCTCTCTTTTAGATCTTTCCGCAGCATTTGACACCAGTGATCATGACATTCTCCGTTCCAGACTCCAAACTTCTTTTGGCATTCACGGCACTGTTCTTGCGTGGGTTAGGTCGTATCTCAGTGATCGTTCCCAGAGAATTGTTGTCAATGGTCTTTCTTCATCTCCTACACCTCTAATCTGTGGGGTACCGCAAGGTTCCGTCCTTGGGCCGGTTCTGTTTGCTCTGTATGTCAGACCTGTGTCAGACATTATCGATCAGCACTCATTGCTGCATGAGAGTTTTGCTGATGACACTCAGATGTACAAGTCAAGCACTGTATCTCAACTCAAGAACGTTGTCTGTGATGTTAAAAGCTGCTCAAAGGATTTAAAGAATTGGATGACTTTGAATAAGTTGCAGCTGAATGACGACAAAACTGAAGTTTTTCTCCTTGCTCCTCCCAAACTCCAAGGTCATCCCTCCCTTCCTTCTTCCATCAGTATCGGAAGTTCTGATATTCAACTCTCATCCCAGGCTCGTAACCTCGGTGTGACTTTTGATTCCACCCTCTCTTTCAAGCACCACGTGTCTAATGTTTGTAAGGCAGCATATCTGGAAATACGTAAGATCAGTTCAATCAGACACTTCCTTTCCACAGAAGCCACAAAACTCTGGTTTGTTCCCAAGTTCTCTCAAGGCTGGACTACTGCAACAGTCTCTTGGCTGGCTCACCAAAGTACCTACTCAATAAACTGCAGAAGGTTCAGAATAGCGCTGCCAGGCTTGTTTGCAAAGCGTCTAAATGTAAACATGTCACTTCTCTGTTGCAGTCCCTCCACTGGCTTCCAATTCAGAGGCGAATTGACTACAAGCTGGCTTCTGTCTGTTTCTCTTCTGTTTCTGGTACTGGACCAAAATATCTTTCCGACATCCTCCACATCTACACCCCATCCCGTCAACTTCGTTCCTCTGCCGACAGTCGCCTCTTGCGCATTCCTTCTGTCAGAACAAAATCTGTCGGTCAACGTTCTCTCTCCTTCCAAGGATCAACTGTCTGGAATACACTTCCCATCAGTGTCAGACACCTACCTTCACCCTCTTCATTCAAATCTGCTGTCAAAACTAACTTCTTTCATCAGTCGTAACCCCCCCCCCCCCTCCCCAACTTCCCAATCCACCTTGAGTGGGTTTTTGCGTGCACGCGTGAGTGCCTGGTGGTTGTGTTGCTTGTACGTGCAGGCCGTGTTGATGCGAGTGCTTGCGTGCGTGCGTGCGGGTGTCTGGGAGCGTGGGTGTGTGGTCATGCGTGAGCACGTGTACGTGTGTGTGTGTGTGTGTGTGTGTGTGTGTGTGTGTGTGTGTGTGTGTGTGTGTGTGTGTGTGTGTGTGTGTTGTTCGTAATGTAAGGCGCTTAGAGCCCTAAATTATAGAGAATAGGCGCTATATAAATTAACATTATTATTATTTTATTATTATTATTATTATTATTATTATTATTATTATTATTATTAAAACGAAAACCGTATTCAAAAGACACACACGTACTTTGCTAGCCCAGTTGTGTTTTCCTCTAGCATCGAGACAATATAACATGTCATGGGCTTTGCGTGGTAATCTGTGTTCCTCCATATGAAGTAAATTCAGCCAATAGCGAATGCATTTAAATGCTGAAAGTATATGCATTGCATGGTAAATCTATTTGTCTTACCATAAATAAAGTCGCTAGGGGAAGAGAGAGAGAGAGAGAGAGAGAGAGAGAGAGAGAGAGAGAGAGAGAGAGAGAGAGAGAGAGAGAGAGAGAGAGAGAGATGCATATCATATGTTGTGGTTGTCCATGTGTTTCACTTGTCGAGACATTTCTCCCTGTTCAGCAATGCCATGACGTCATTTGATAAGCATATGTTGGTGATGGTCCTGTCTCCAACACTTACTGTTCCTAGATGGTTTTCTATTGCATCGATAACGAATCGTACCAGCTAGATGTGGTAGTGTGCAGACAACCCTCTTTGACGTTGTTTTATGAAGTTGCTTTTTTGAACCTGACATGGCACTTCCTCATAGATGTCCTGAAGGTTGCATGCCAGATGCTGAAAAATCCGTTCTTACATACGAAAAAAAAATCATGTAGACTTTGCTGGTGTTTTAGATTTTTTTTTTCCACAAAAGAAGTGGAGGTTGACGAGTCGTATGATAGTGCATCTTCCAGCTCGGACAGTTGTCAGTATTTTAGCAAGGATGTTCCCACCTTGTGGTTTCTAGGTTGAGTAGAGTCTTCAGGATAACGTTATTGAAATGCCTGTCAATACGCAGAAAGTTGTCTTTCTTAAGGATCGTACTGACCAAGACGGGTGCGATGATGCCTGCCATTCTCCTGTCCGAAAGATATTGTTATGGATACGCTTATTCAGCCTGATAGCTTCCTCTCCACCAGCCTGTGTTGTCCCAGTGAATACATTCACTGTCCTGACAGACTTCCTTCTTTAGGGCGATTTTACTGCTCGCCCTACTGTCTTTTTTTTTTTTTTTTTTTTTTTTTAGCAATCATCCATTTTGGGGCAGTACTTAGACCAGCGCTGAAAGATTATTATTATTATTATTTTTTTTTTTACTTCAGTGAAAAATTTCCTTGATGTGTCGTGAACTGTGGTGACCCCCCCCCCCCCTTCCCCTTGTTTGGTATTAGTCAACTCTTTGCCTATCTGCTATATTCTTTCGGCATTGTTTTTATACTAGCTCTCTTCTGCGTTTATACACTGTTCACCTTACTACTCGTCTATGACCTTCGTGGTCTTTGTGATCTGATCGTTTTTTTTTTTTTATCTGTTTGTTTTTTTGTTTTGTTTGTTATTGTTTATTTGTTTGTTTTGTCATATGAACCTTCTCGGCTTTCCATTTCTCTCTTTTCCCTTCATTGCCAGTTGCACTCTGCTTCTCTGTGTCTTTTACCTGGATGTTTTAGCTCTTCAGCTCTTTTCGTTTGTCACATTGGCCTTGAATCTCTGCTGTGATTCACAGCTTGCTTATTGGACGAGGCTCCCCATGGACTTATTGGCAGTTTCTATTATCATGCTATTAACATTTGCAGAGAAGAATCTTTCACGCAGGTTGTCGCATGTCCCATGGAAAGCTGAAAGATCCCAAGGTGGCAAAAGCAAACCACGCAGTGATGGGGAGGGTGATGGTGGGGTGGGTGGGAGGGGAGTCGCACCACTGGGAGTCCTTGGTGGCAGCAATGTTTAACACTGATGCATGGTAGGGCAAATATACACTCCCACATCAGACTGTGATGATCAGCGGAATGACCGTTCTGCTCCCAGCTCCGAACAGTCAGCTGCAAGGTTGACAGTGCAGACATTTTCATGCTTCAAGGTGACCGGAATGTCAAGGTTGATATGGATGCCCGAAAAGTCTGAATAAAATTCCTGTGACTTCTAACAAATGAGGCCGTCCATAAAGGACTACGCTTGCCAGAATCTAGCAGTGGAAATTACTTGCTCCCAACCCCCATCCGCACCTTCCACCCCCCCCCCACCCCCCACCCCCCCCCCCCCACCCAAAAAAAAAAAAAAGTTATCTGCGAGGTTAACTCATCTCGATGATGGGCATGGCTTTCCGCCAACATTTAGTATCACATTCAGATAGAGAGATCATATTCCCTTGAAGAACTAGTACAGATCGATATCAATATACTATGGATATTTCTAGAAGCTGATTTGTTAGTGGTCTTAACATTTCCACAATGAACAAGAAAATACGTTTACACATAAAAAAGAGAAATGATTGGAAAGCCGTCTGAAATTCAATCTGACCAAACTGAAGAAGCCTGGCATCGCTTAACAATTCCCAGTGGCCATAGCAAAACAATTCGCCTCAGAACTACTGCTGGAAGACCCTGAAGTCCTCAGTAACAATTTCAACTAGGCAGTGACTGAAACAGTAACCCAGGCTTTAAGCAGAATCTTATGAAAACCAAAGCTATTGATTACGAGTATTATATATAATCTAATAAAACCAGAGCTATTAATTACGAGCATTATCCTGGATTTGCATGACAGTAGTAGAAGTATAAAAGATAAAAACGTTCAAAATGACTGAAGGAGAGAAATATAAAGTCATGATGAAGACGATCACTAAAAAGACATGAAAACATCCAAAGGAAAGCTGAATCAAACAATAGATGAATAAATAAATAAATAAATAAAATAAATAAACAAATACACACGATCAGTAAGGATTAATGAAAGAAGGACGACTTTAATGAATTCATAGCTGCAATGAAATCGCTGAAATGTATGAAGACTGCGGATATGGACATCATCCCTCACAAACATGGCAGTTATGCAGCAATTGAAAGCCTGACTGTCAGCTGCAGCAAGATGCAGCTCACGGCAGAGTGGCCCAGCGATGCGCTCAGTCACTGATTGTTACCTTTCCAAAGACAGGACATTTCCAGCACTGCCAGACCAGTTCCATAAAGAGATGGCTGCAGGCGGAAATTGAAACAAACTTAAAAAAAAAAAGAAGAAAAAACAACAACGCTGCACACACACACACACACACACACACACACACACACACACACACACACACACACACACACACACACACACACACACACGACGTATTTCGACTTCTGTAGCCTTTTTTAGACAAGACAATCAGCATTCAAGACATTGAAGACGAAACAAGAACAAACAGTCAATTTTATCCCCAGACTGGCTGCATTTGAAACAAACAAAGCAAAACGGTATTCCATATTTTGACAAGGAATTTCTTAACTGTTGAATTTTTCTCTTTTTTTTCCTTCTTCTTTCTTGCTTTCTTTCTCTGTTTTGTTCTTATTCCTTTATTTGTAAATTAAATAAAAGGTGTGGTATTCATTAATTGATTAAATAGATTGTTTATTTATTTATTTATTTATTTATCTATTTATTCTTTCATTCACCTAGTTAGTTTAGTTTAGTTCAGTTCAGTTCACTTTAGCTCAGCTCGGTTCGGCTCGGCTCGGCTCGGCTCAGTTCAGTTTAATTTAGTTTTGTTCAGGTTTGTTTTATTCTGTAATTTAAAAAAAAAGAAAAAAAAAACCTGTTTCGCGTTTTATTTCATACTATGCTCTTTTTTCTATGAAAATGGGTTGCATGTTGACATGTGTCCATTTTTTCTCACAGTTTATACTTATAATTTTGACAATTAAAATATTGATGATATTTATCAATCATTCAATCTATCTACATAACTATCTAGCTAGCTATCCATCTATTCATCTATCGATCATATTCTACCTATTTCTTTATTCGTCTAAAGGAGAGAGGAGAGAGAGAGAGAGAGAGAGAGAGAGAGAGAGAGAGAGAAGAGAGAGAGAGAGAGAGAGAGAGAGAGAGAGAGAAGAGAGAGAGAGAGGCAAACAGACAGACACACGGACAGACAGACAGACAGAGACCCAAACATTATTTGTCTAAAAGAGAGAGGAGAGAGAAGAGAGAGAGAGAGAGGAGAGAGAGAGAGAGAGAGAGAGAGAGAATGAGACAGACAGACAGACAGACAAACAGACAGAGACAGAAACATGGCAAGAGACACATATATATACATATATGTGCACATATATATGTACACATAACGAAGAATCAAAAACGCCCGGATTCACAAAATAACATGCAGTGGGTTATAAGACATCTGCTGGTTGACAACTGAAAATGTTTGTCATTCCCTTAAAAAAGAATGAATTGTGTGTGTGTGTGTGTGTGTGTGTGTGTGTGTGTGTGTGTGTGTGGTGTGTGTGTGTGGTCGTGCGTGCGTGCGTGCGTGCGTGCGTGCGTGTGTGGTGGTGTGTGTGTGTTGTGTGTGTGTGTGTGTTTTCATTAGTGACGATTTATCTATGTACCAGAGTGATGAGTATTTCGTTTGGTGCAAATGCCTCTGTGAGAAAAAAGCAAACAAACAAACAAAAAAACACCTTTATACAACGCATCAAGTTTACACACACACACACACACACACACACACACACACACACACACACACACACACACACACACACACCTTTCTTCTTACTCGCGATGTTTTCACTAGCATTGATTTTTCAGTTGAAAAAAAGTCGATCCTAATGACGAAATGCATTGCTGCTGTTGTTGTTGTTGCTGTTGCTGTTGCTGTGCTGCTGCTGCTGCTGCTGCTGCTGCTGCTGCTGCCACTGTTGCTGTTCATGTTTTAATCTGAGTCACAGAACTCGTTTATGGTAACATTTTCCAACTAAGCGTACGAAATGTTCTTATCATATGTACTGCACAAAGAGCATTGCACAAAGCATAGAAGGACAGTCATCAATATGTACTGGAACAAAGTAGTCGGCATTCAAGGGGATCAATTTATTCAGAACCATTGCATTGTACATAGACGTATTTATTAGTGAGTGCTTGTGTATACGCGCGCGTGCGCCTGCACGTGTGTGTGTGTGTGTGTGTGTGTGTGTGTGTGTGTGTGTGTGTGTGTGTGTGTGTGTGTGTGTGTGTGTGTGTGTGTGTGTGTGTGTGTGTGTGTGTGTGTGTGTGTGTATGTGTGTGTGTGTGTGTGTGTGTGTGTGTGTGTGTGTGTGTGTGTGTGTGTGTGTGTGTGTGTGTGTGTGTGTGTGTGTGTGTGTGTGTGTGTGTGTGTGTGTGTGTGTGTGTGTGTGTGTGTGTGTGTGTGTGGTGTGTGTGTGTGTGTGTGTGTGTGTGTGTGTGTGTGTGTGTGTGTGTGTGTGTGTGTGTGTTTGATTGTCTTTGTAGTGAACCCTATGACATACAGTCCGATTCATAGCTGTTTTGTAGATGATTTATGTGTTTGGATCCTTTCTCCTCTTCGTTGGACGTGGAAATAGAAACTGTATTGACAGAGGGCACACCCATTACAACTTCAGTCTGATAGAAACCAAACGGCAGGAATTTAGATCATTTAACCATGGGGATACATGAGAATTTAGAGAGAGAGAGAGAGAGAGAGAGAGAGAGAGAGAGAGAGAGAGAGAGAGGGGGGGGGGGAGAGGTGAAATATAGTGAAATTATTTATTGCTTTAAAGTATTATGGCTTCATGAAGGTGATAGCGCAGCAAAAAGAGAGAGAGAGAGAGAGAGAGAGAGAGAGAGAGAGAGAGAGAGAGAGAGAGAGAGGGGGGGGGGAAATATAGTGAAATTATTTATTGCTTTAAAGTATTACGGCTTCGTAAGAATGATAGCGCAGCAGGAGAGAGAGAGAGAGAGAGAGAGAGAGGGGGGGGGGGGGTGAAATGTAGTTAAATGTTTTGTTGATTTAAAGCATTACGGATTCAGAAGGATGATAGCGCAGCAACATAACAAAACATGGAAACCGTGGCACACTTTTCGTCTCCATTGGAAGCCTTTCGTCACAAATGAACCCATCAGTAATGAGAGTTTCGTGAGCAGACTTCACCCCAGGTAAAATTGGAGCAGGCCGTGCAGTGTCTCTGTGTCTCATCTGTGTTGCACGTGCTTGGATTACAGCGTGTTGTGTACTGCCAACACGTTTCCCTCTATCTGTCACCAGAGATAGAGTTACTAGAAAATACCTTGTCAAGATCGTCTGATTCACACATCAACTCATCAGTATTGGTTGATCGATCATTTGTTGCTTTTTGTACTCCCAGTTCTTATAGAACAAGGAGTACTTTGCAATGGGAACAAAGAAATGCTGTCTGCATGTCTGTCAGTCTGTCCGTCCGTGGTCAAAATGTGTTCCATTCGCTCTAGACAAAACTACTGGGCCGATCTTTCTGAAAATTTGTAGATATGGGGTCACGGATGATACCCAATGTTTTATTTTTACGGTTATGTCCGTCACTAACGGCTATAATGGTCCATAACTGTTTTTCGTCTTTATGGAATATCTCAGGAAGTAGCCTACTTGGCCGATCTTTCTGAAAATTTGTAGGTATGTCATTATGGGTCACAGATGATGGCCAATGTTTCACCAGAATACCCGTTACTAACGGCTATAAAGGCCCCAAACAGTTTTTTCTCTTTATGGAATATCTCACGCGCATTCACGATAAACTGGGAGTACGTTTATATGTTTTGCATCTTGTTTTTCTCTCTGAAGGGTTTACTTCTATGTTTGTCTCTCAGTCGTCGTTGTACAGACCTATATGTCAGGGTAGTACCATAGACTTCTCTCTCTCTCTCTCTCTCTCTCTCTCTCTCTCTCTCTCTCTCTCTCTCTCTCTCTCTCTGTGCGACGGAAAAGAAGCCACCGACAGAAATATCCATCACTGGCTCAATGTCTGTTTGAGGTCGCTGAATAATGTTACAGTTAACCATGCTTAAACGTTCAGGAGCATGTGAAACACAGCAGATGGTGCTTCATCCTGATTTGTTCGCTATTGTAAGTATGACAAAAACGTCGCATTAAGCGGACCTACCGTGTCAAAGACACACATTTGCTTCTTACTTGTCCGTTTCTGCTGTTGCTGTCTGGCCCTCTCATGGTCTTAAAAGTTCTGAGTGTGTGGCTTTCGTCTGTAATATGGCATCCATGTGTTGTGATTCAGAGCAGGATCTACCATATTTTTTTACACCAGTGAACTGGCGGGATTGAGGCAGAGAAGAATCACAGTGCTGTCTCGTCCTGCCAGTGTCCAACTGGTCACCGTATTATCCATCAGCTGGGCGCTCAGGGTCTTCTCTCCATGTTGATGGTAAAACTCAATTTAGCATAGGTCCTAAAGAACACGCCTCTTTTGCCTTGCTTTACGTTGCCAGAGCTCAACAGAGAGAGAGAGAGAGAGAGAGAGAGAGAGAGAGAGAGAGAGAGAGAGAGAGAGAGAGAGAGAGAGAGAGAGAGAGAGAGAGAGAGGAGAACACGAACTGTGAGTAGTGAGAAATATAAAAAAGAACGGGGAATGTCACATCCAAAACATACATTAACACAACAATTACATCAACAGAGCAAATTAAAAAAACAAAAAAAAACAAAAAAAACTGACCATTGTTTTTTTCACATGGCAAACGAATTAGCATTGCAAGTGTATGCCTCTTTTTTATCATTGAATAAACTGTTGAATTGCATTATGTCTGCAATTACTATTTTTGTTTTTTTATGAAACCCTTTGCAATGTTTATCTCTGATATCACAAAAACCCGAGGTGGAAGAAGGGGGTAGGGTGGGTAGCATTTGAATTCAGATTATATTCTGTCGCCTAATTTAGATAACAATTTTTTTGGTTTGCGTTGATTTGTTTTCATAGTGTGGTATATTTGCTCTAGATTCTATTGTGATGCAGTTTCATGGGTTAAAGTTCAAAAGAAAAGAAAGAAAACGAGCGTTTTTTTCTGTTTGTTTGCTTTTCTTTACTATTTTTGTGGCGATGGAGTTAGTCACGTTTTAGATATAAGTTCAGTTTTGACATGTCCTTAGTAATAGCGGTTGAAGTCCCAATCACTGTCTGGGACCCATTTGCGACTGTACTAATCTTTCAGATTCCGTGTACTTTCTAAGTACAATACCTAATGGAAAATCGGGGCTTGCATTGATTAATTTGTATACCACTTAGCCCGAGTTTATCTAAAGTATGAATGAGATTTAGCCGCAAGCGGGTCACAGCTTACTAATTTTATTTGATAAAGAAAGCTGCTGCTTAGAGAGAGAGAGAGAGAGAGAGAGAGAGAGAGAGAGAGAGAGAGAGAGAGAGAGAGAGAGAGAGAGAGAGAAGAGAGAGAGAGAATGCGAATGCGAATGCGAATGCGAATGATTTATTCAGATAAAGGCCATAGCCCATACTGAAGGGGTGACACCCGTAATACAACACACAAGAAGAATTATCAGTAAGAAAATGGAAAGAAAAAGCTATTACACGTATATGCACTACGCAAACTATTATGAATAGACTGTTCGTATTCGCTTTTGAGCTTCATATATGTACATAGCAAGATCGAAAAGGTCATTTTCATTTCTTGTAGCTAACAACAAGTTGACTCTAAAACTACAGGGGTCACAATCATACTTGGCCTTCACAAATTTAGCTCTAAGGTCACTGAGTGCAGGCCAGCAAAGTAAAAAATGTATTTCATCTTCCTTTGCCTGATTACACAAGCGACACATCAATTCCTTATCTTTCAGAACACTGTATCTAAACCGATGGCAAGCAATGTCAGAGATACCAAATCTAAACTTACTCAATACACTCTTAACATACCTATTTATATTCATTTCAATGTATGGTTCAACCACATCTGCTGTTTTAAAGAGTCTGTATTTGCAAATCTGTCACTGCTATAGATATGGTCATGCCAGTCTTGCCATCTGCAATCGATCATTCTTTGTTTAAAACATTTAAAAAATCCCGATATACTTTCAACGCCCTGGTTGTCCCAAACATAAGCGAAGCCATAAGAATTTAAGCACTGATGAACATTGGTAGCCCATGTTTTCTTGCCATTACCATCCAACTGTCGCAATGTCTTATAAGCTTTGAATGGTATCTTACTTTCCTCCATTCTGGTTATTTTCAGCCAATACTTAATACATCTAAAAACAGAATTCATATAAATTGGATACCTTCCGAGTTCACCATAAACCAAATCATTTGGTGTTCGATTGTCTACATTCAAAAATCTTTTCATTGCATACAAATGAACATTCTCCATTTCGACATTTTTCTCGAGAGCCCAAATTTCAGCCCCATATTGTAAGATTGGCTGCACCTGCGAATCGAATAACTTCGAAAAAACAGAAAATGCGCTACTATTCAATTTATATAAAATATGAAGAATAACTGTGACTGCTCTCCTTGCCCTATTTGCTATATCTTGACACCCCAAAGTGAAACTTAATCTGGCAGTAAAATAAAATCCAAGATATTTGTATGCGTTGACTACACCAATGAATTCACCCCCGTAGGTCCATTTTTCATTACGTGCAAAATATCCACCTTTACGAAACACAATGATATTGGTCTTATTCATATTTACTCTTAATTCTAAATTAGTAGCAGCTGTATGCAAGCTGTTCAGTTGCCTTTGCAGACCAACAACAGTTGTAGACAGTAAAATAATGTCGTCAGCAAAAAGTAATACAAACAGTTCCAAGAGATCAAAAGTAACACCATGTCGTCCATTTTGAATAATCTCCAAGGACAATTCATTTATGAACAGACAGAATAAAACTGGACTACAAACATCCCCTTGCTTAACCCCTCTTGTACACTTAACAAAATCTGATAATTTTGCTCCAGCTCTAATTCTTGCTTTTACTTCTTTATACATGCTCTTTACGCAACGATACAACTTACCTTTAATTCCATTTTTTAACAAAATAGGCCACAATATATTCCGTGAAATTGAATCAAAAGCTTTTTCAAAATCTACAAAAGCCACATACAGCTTCTTGTTATTTACAAATTGTTTTTGAACTGCAGCTAGTAAACTAAAACATATGATCAATGGTAGAATAGTCTTTTTTAAATCCTGCTTGATGCTCACCAGTTATACCATTCTGAGATACCCATTCATGAAGTCTATTATTAATAACTGAACTATAAAGTTTACTACATACATTGCACAAAGAAATGCCTCTATAATTGTTTACATCGTTTACCTCCCCTTTCTTAAATAACGGTAATGTTATGGATTCTTTCCAATCTTCGGGATAAATCCCTGTATCAAATAAATGATTAAACAATTAACTAGAAAACTTAAAACAGTCTCACCAGAATTCTTAAAAAAATCCCCAGTTAGGCCATCAGGTCCGGCAGTTTTACCATTCCTTAACTTCTAAATAGCTGATGATATTTCCTCCCTGGATATTGGTCTGTCGAAAGTATATTCTTCATTACTCAACGCATTGTCAGTTTCAATGGACTCCACATCGTCCTTATCCAAAAGATTTTTAAAGTGTAGTAACCAATCCTGCACTGGAATGTTATTTGCAAGTCGGATTTTCTTTTTAGAAATCTTGTGTACAGTATTCCAGAATAACTGCTGATTTTTGGCCGAAGACAAAAGATCATTCAAAAGCGAATCGTTATATTCTTTCTGATTTCTTTCATTTAAATTTTTTACATTCCCTTCTCGCAATGCAGAACACTACTCTGTCATTTTTGTCCATTGTTTTTAGAAAAATTCTGAATAATCTACGAAGTTTACTTTTTGCTACTCTGCATTCTTGATCAAACCAATTCTGTATAACATTCTTGTTTGTTGGTATAGTTTTCCTCATAATTTCTGCTTGCTCTTTGACAGGTGTGTTAAACAAATGTATTGCTTCGTTCACGTCAGCAGAAATAAGATTTTCAGCGACATTTAACTTTTCTAGAACATTTGGTGAATTCATTGATGAATAAAATTGTTGACTGAAGTCTTGGTTCCAGCAATATCTAACAATAAACTGATTACCATCTATATTACGAACAAAAATGTCATGTGACTGATCATTTTGCATTCCAGTGCGCAGTGCTAGTGGTAAGTGGTCAGACTCATATCTTTCCATCACATTCAGAGTCATTTGATTACACATTAGTTCAAAAAATCCTACTGATGCTAAAAAATAGTCATTTACACTGCTCCCTACATCCGAAACGTATGTGAATCGACCTTCGAGATCGCCATTACATATCCCATTTAAAATTGTCAATCCCAATACAGTGCACATGCCCAGCAGTTTTTTTTTCCCATACAGATTCAATACCTTGTCTTGAGAACATCTTTGATATTTACTATCTGTTTCCTTAAAGTTAGTATATAGATCACAATCGTATACAGTTTCTGGAGAAATATGTGAAGTTCTTGCATTCATGTCACCACAGAACAGTAACTCAGTATCATCAAAGGACAACGTATTAACAATACAATCTTCCAGCATTCCAATTCCATTATCAAACCCATTTAAAGTATAGAAGGGTGCATTCTCTGGAGGTACATATGTACATACAAGTAGGACAGTCTTATCAAAGCAAAAAAAAAGTCTTTATCAAATTTGAATAACATGGTATACAGACTGTCACAATTCACTTGGTGCACGTAAGGGACAAGGCTTTTACGTATCATGCAAACCAGTCCTCCTGAGCACCGTCACTGTTTAGTAAATTTTACGGCCGGTTTTACAAGTAATTCATGGTCATGAAAAAGGTTTGACTGAAACGACTCAGCAAAAGTTTCCACTAAACAAACAAAATCAAAGGTAGAAATAAACTAAATAAAATCAATATTATCTATTTTTTTTAAATAAGCCACATATATTCCAGTGAAGGAATGATACACTATTTACAAGCTTGTTGATATTTTTTACACCACGTGCACTTTGACCGACATGGCTTAACTCGTTTGTTTCGCTGCACGAACTGCTGTCACATTGAACACGACGACACACATTGTCCACTTCATGATCATTGACGCTCGATGTAAAAGAGGTGTGTGAATAATTCATACAGTCAGTCATACTTTTCGTTTCATCTAAATATCTTGCCACACATTCACCGCCATGTATTGCCCCAGTCGTTGTCGTAGTATCAACTATAGTCACAGGGATAGTCACAGTCGCTATGTCAGTTCTAGTCGTGGAGTTTGTTACTGACGCAGAGTCTCTGTTGACATCTAGTACATTCGTTGTCAAACAGTCAACTATTCTGGACGTTTCTTTCACATAACTATTGTCACCGATCTCATTCACACAGTCATCAGCATTGAAAATCTCATTCAGATTTGCAAACTCATCGCCACTGTTTCTTTCATTCACACTGACACATTCAGCCCTTTTCTTTAATTCATCAACATGTGTACTGTCACCACCACACTCATCCCGCATCATCACACATTTTCTCTCTATATCACTTTTCCTTTCTAAATCACTATGTATGTCTTCAAACTTATCAAATTGCACAACAGATAACAAGACATTGCTGTGTACAATAGAAGCGGAATCATTCTCCACATGTAACACATTAACTGAAAGTGTGTCACTGTGATCTGGCACGCCTTCACCCCCACCGATGTCAGTGACAACCTGCACGGGATTTTCCTCGTCTGTCCGCTTCGAGTCAACATCGTTCCCTGCCCCAGTTGAAATATCTTCACGTGAATTTGGAACAGACACTCTGTACGGTGATGGCTTAAATTTCACCTCCCCCTGACTCTGACAGCAGAACATTATCTGATGACAGGGCCGGCCAGAATCCTGTTTCAGCTCTACCAGGTTGTCACTGATGTCCAGACCGCACTTCTTACTGTTGATCACCAGGTGATCATAGACCATGGACACTTTCATGCCCTGTGACCTGGCGGACTTCAGGTGTGGCAGAAGCTTTTTTCTGGTCTCCCTAACCCGAAAGGAAAAGTCCTCACTCACAAATATATCAGTTCCTTTCAGTTTTTGTTTTGCACGCAGAATCTTATCTTTGTCCTTTAAGAATGTGCATCGTGCTATTACTGGCGAGCTCGGCTTTGAATTCAGACGGTGCACACGGTCGAAAGGAATGTCGTTTGAAAGTTCCAGCGTATCCGTTATCATGTCTTGCACCAGCTCTTCACATTCTTGCCAAGACTCACCGGCCTTACGAGGAATGCCATGGATGATTATGTTGTTTCTCTTCGATCTCCCTTCTAGGTCGTCTATTTTCCTGTCCAAGGATTCCACCCTACCGGCGAGTCTCGTGTTTTCTTCCCTCAACTCGTCATTTTCCTGTTTCAAGGCGGACATTTCCTGTTTTACACCGGACATTTCGTCCTGCAGATTTGCACACATTGCTTTTACGTCCCTCACGTCCTCTCCAAGCCGATCAAATTTACCAGTTAGATCATTCAAAATGGCCATCACGTCTTTCAAAGTGGGATCGGACGGTAACGCAGAGGCAGCAGGGACAGAGCCCGGTCCATGACCACTGTCTCTACGGGAACTTGCTGTGCTCTCCAGACGGGTTTGCCGTTTGCTATCAGACTTAACAGTGGTAGGTCCTGGATTCAGCTTCACGTCACCACATCGTTGGAGCGAATGTCCGTAGCAGAATAGAGACAGTAACAGGCCTAGAATAACACCGTCCATGCGCGATCTCAACTTCAGCACAGACATTTTCATGGCGGATTTAAATGTTATACGTTTCAACATGAAAGCTGCAAAAACGTGCGCAAATACACCACACACATACCTAAAAGTCAGCGATGCAGCAGGCATAGTCCACCACAAAAGTCACTGCCAACTGACAAGACACTGCACTACGCACAACTAGCAGAAAAACGAGAAAAAGCACAGAGCTCAGAAAAGCGTGTCACTCAACTCCGTGTACCACAAGCGCCCCCCGAGAGAGAACTCAGAAGCAGTTTAATGTATTTCGGCCTTGGGCCACAATACAATACAATCGGGAGGGAGGGGTAAGGGATGATAAATGGATTAAATGGAAGGGGAAGGGGGGGGGGGCGTCAAAGCAGTGGTAATAATATTTTCATCTTGAAAGGAAAGCTTAGAATCCAAATATGAGCACGAACGTAAAGTCACATTTTACAGACTGCACGATTATCACACAGTTTAATTTGTTACAGAACCAATGCCATTAAGAGTAGTGGCCTCTGAGCAAATTAAACTACTGAATTGGAGCGAGTGAAACAATACATCAAAAATAACTAAATGTAAATGTTCAACCTTGAGAAGTCATTTTCTTCCTGATATTATTAGCATGAAACACATACCTGGACAAATTATGCTGTGGGTGGCATTATTTACTTTAAGCAAATCAGGGAGTGGTAAAAATTTACAATCTCCCAAAAACTTTATTCTAAGGTCATCATACATGAAGCACTCGAATAAAAAATGGAATTCATCTTCAATTCTGGTATTACAAAAAGGACATAACCTATCTTGGCTGTTATTACTATATCGATGGACATTGTTGTTAAGTGGCAAAGCATTTAATCTTGCTTGTGAAACAGCAACTCGAAAGCAGTATGTATCCATGCAACTGATATATTTCTCTTTTTCGAAAATGGTTTTAAAGGATCTGTAACTATCATACCTATCTCGATCTCTAATAGATCCAGTCCATTCCTGAATAAAGAAATTCACGAGTCTTTGTTTAAATAGACATAAAAAGCCTTAACATCTCCAACATCCTGCTGCAGCCACACAATGTTAAATCCAGTTTCACATAGAATTTGTCTTATCTGAGAAGCCCAACATGTCTTTCCAGATTTATCCACATCAAGCAACATTAAATAAGCATTGTAGCCCCCGAGAGAGAGAGAGAGAGAGAGAGAGAGAGAGAGAGAGAGAGAGAGAGAGAGAGAGAGAGAGAGAGAGAATGAATGAATGACTGAATGAATGGATAAATGACTGAATGAATGAAGGGGGTTCTATTCACATAGGTCTCAGAGCCACATATAGCGCTTCTTCATACCGTTCAAGAAAGTACTATAGCAACGACTAGGGCAATCATACCATATAACACTGTGTCGTAACCTTTTCTCTAGTAGAAAGAAACTCGTGGAGAGCGTGGCAGCAGAGAGTCCCAGAAGAGAAGCCCCCTTCAAGCAAGTGTTTCGGCCCTTATCTCCTGACACTCTAGGGGGGTTGGGCCACACCCGGTTCATGACTCCGGATGTCCCTCTGCTGCCCCTTTTTTCCCATCTTGGGACGAGCCATGGCTGGGATTTGAACCCATGACCCTCTGGACATGCTCATTTTCCACTTAATGACTCGCGCTTTAACCACTGAGCCACAGGGACACCTGATATTTGTAGGGAAATTAAGCCTTATGAAGTTCACTTTTGTTCCTCCTTGACCAGATCCAGCTTGAACACCTCTCTGCCGCTTCTGCCATTGCTTTCAGGGCTCTGGTTTTTTCCTTCCCTGCAACTGAGAGCTGTTTCATGAGGCTGTATGCAGACGTTCCTACAAACCCCCTAGCTCCAATTTCTGCAGTGAGGACTTTGACCTGATAGCCTTCTCTCCTCAGGCTGTTTGCCAGATCAGCATACTTTTCAGTCTTGTAGATTTGAGCTGCCTCCATTCTGTTCTCATATGGCACCGTGAGCTCGATCATGATCAGCTGCTTGGTTGACTTAGAGTGGACTACTATGTCTGGTCTCATGCCACTCTTGCTGATGATCTGTGGGTGACTCTTCCATTCTGGGAGGTCTGCAGTGCACTCCCAGTCATCTGCCCCGTCCAGCAGACTCTGCCTGCATGTTTCGAGTGGCACTGTTGTTCTTGGCCATGATTTGCTGCCTCCTGCCGTGAAGAATGTTGCGGGTGCTTTTGGAGTCCTGATTTTCCCTTTTGTGGTGTTGGTACTAGCCCAGACTACTTGTACAATTTCTTTGAGCACTTGGTTGTGCCTCCATGTGTACCTTCCTTGAGCCAGGGCTACTTTACATGAGCTTAGGACATGCTCCACTGTTTGTTTTTCATGGGAGAGGGGGCATGCAGGATCGTCTGTTTTCCCCCACTTCACCAGGTTTGCATTTGAGGGCAGAAGATCATATGCAGATCTGAGAATGAAGCTGATCCTGAGAGGGGCCATGTGCCAAATGTCATTCCAAGTGAGACTTCTTTGGAGTGCATTCTCCCACGTTGTCCATTGCCCTTGCTGGCTCTGCTGGACTGCTTTTTGGAGTCTTTTTTGGTCTTCTTCTTTTCTCATCTCCTGAATCATCATGTCTCTTTTGGCTTTTCCTTTGGCCTTTGACCACCATTCAGTTTGGGTCACCCCCAGTCCCTGTCTGTTGGTCTGTGTGTGTCCTGTTATTTCTCTGATCTTGAGACTTTCTTTTGCAGAATCCATCGCCTCTTGAACTTTCCATTTTCTGCCTGTCTTCAGCTGGGGCTTAATTGCTTCTACCACCTTGTCTCCTGAGTCCTCCAGCATGCTTTGAAGTCTGATCTTCCCTGCTTTGTATTCCTCCAGGATGGATTTCAGGGGTAGTTTCAGCTTTGCTTGCCGACAGTACAGCGCTATGTCAGTCAGACAGGGTGGGACACCAAGCCATTTCCTTGTGAACTTGTTGATTTTGGCTTCCATTGCCTCCACTATGCTGGTGCAGATGTCGTATATCATCAGAGGCCATAGGAGCTTTGGTATCAGCATGAACTGCAGACACCAGACCTTGTATTTGCCAGGGAGCCCACACTGGTCAATGGTCTCCAAGCCTTCCTCTGCCATCTGCTTGGTTTCTTTTGCTCTTTGTGTGTCTTTCAGCGTATCATCATACCATCTTCCAAGGCTCTTGACTGGTTCTTCTGTGACTGTTGGAATGGCCTGGTTGGCAACACTGAAGACCACAGATCCGGCCACTTTTCCTTTCCTCAGTGAGAGACTCCGTGATTTCTTTGGCTTGAACTTCATTCTGGATGAGGCAACTATGTCGTCCAGCCTCTCCAGCACATGACGTGTCTCGTCTTCTCTGGATGAAATCACTGTAGTGTCATCCATGAAGGCCTTGAGAGGAGGCATCTTGTATCCATCGCCAAGGTCTGTTTGTCTCGCGTTGTTTGTTGCTGCTTTCAAGATG
The DNA here is from genome assembly GCA_033310375.1 of Conus canariensis. Classification (NCBI taxonomy): domain Eukaryota; kingdom Metazoa; phylum Mollusca; class Gastropoda; order Neogastropoda; family Conidae; genus Conus; species Conus canariensis. The sequence goes on along the minus strand of CM065735.1, from coordinate 56,135,888 downwards.
AGTTCCATTGCCAGCACGAACAGTATTGGGGAAATTGCACAGCCCATTGCAATACCCACTTCCAAGTTGATCCAGTCTGTTGTGTACTCCTTGGTAGAGAACCGCATTGAGAAGCCATTGAAGTACTTCTTGAGCATGTCGCGGATGTTCTTTGGCACATGGTACATCTCAAGAGCCAACTGTATCATCTCATGGGGCACAGATCCATATGCGTTTGCCAGATCAAGCCACACTACGTCCAGGTCTCTCTTTTCTGTCTTTGCTTTTTGGATTGCGTCCCAGATCATTGTGGCGTGTTCTACACAGCCCGCCACGCCTGGGATGCCACCTTTCTGGACTGACACATCCAAGTACTTGTTTTCCATCAGGTACTTGGTCAGCCTTGCTGCCATGACAGAGAAGGAGATTTTCCCTTCGACGTTCAGTAGTGATATTGGCCTGAACTGGCTAATGTCACTTGAGTTTTGCTCTTTGGGGATGTACACACCATCTGCAGTCATCCACTGGCCGCTGATCTTCTGGTTTCTCCAAGCCGATCGCAGCAGCCTGTGGAGCCACTCCAGCACCTTGGGACATTTCTTGTAAAGCTGGTAAGGTATTCCGTTTGGCCCTGGTGATGATTTGGCTCTGGCTTTGTCGACCACCTTCTTGATTTCCGCCAACGTTGGAGGCTTGCCATTGAACTGTTCCTCAGGGTTGGTTGGCCACACCAGACCTTGAATGTCGAGTGGTGCTTTGCTCTGTGGGTCAGAGTATGTTTTCCTCAGATGCTGCTCAAGAACTCCTTTGTCCACACTTAGGGTCCCAGATTTTGGCTGCTCAAACAGTGTTCTGGCAAACTGGAAGGGATCTCTGAAGAAGCGCTCTTGTGTCTTCTTCTTTTTGCTCTTCCTCTTCCTCGCAGATTCCGCTTTGCTGAGGGCACTGTGTTTTTCTTTCAGGTCTTTCCACAGTTTTTCCAAGCCTTGTTTTTCAGCTGGCAGTGCGGTCTTCATTTGCATCTTGAGGTTTTTCTTTTGGACCCTGATCTTGTCCATCTTTTCTTGGCGTCTGGATTTCTTTGGAGGTGTTTTCTCTTTGGGTAGTTTTGCTCCATAGGCGTCTCTACATGTGGCATACACAATGTCCCCATATGTGGCTAGTTTGTGTTCCAGGGTGCTTTTCCCTATCAGTGCATCGAGTCTTTGGACGATTTTTGCATCCAGTTTCTCCCAATCTTCAGTTTCGTTTGCTCGTGGCAGGTTGAGTTTCAGGCGCCTGGCATCGAGGGCCTGTGCAAATTCCTCATCCGAACCAACAGCGTGGATGTACTTGGCACTGTGGTTTAAATCCTGGCCTTGGTCTTCCGACGTCTTATCTGCTGATGCAGTGCGCTGCTGCTCATTCAGATGAGTCTTCACACATCCATCTTTGTTCTGTGGATCTTCATGCCACGGGTGGTAGCGAAACGCTTTCCACAGACACATGGATATTCCATTTGGTCCATGTTCATAGTCCGTTTGGGATTTGCAGTCATGATTGGTTGAGCACCGATGGATTCATCATTCTCTCCCCCTTTCGGTGAATCCTGGGAGCTATGTTTAACGGCTTTACCGATAACAGCGATATCTTGCGTATGACATCAGGTTTGGTGCATGCCATCAGTAACCTTAGTTGCTTTTTTTTCTTCCAATCTATGGTAGCAAAAAACGAAGTATATCTCATCTTCTTTAGACATCTGGCATAATGGACACGCCCATTGCAGTCATTACAAGATCTGCACATAAGACGATGTGCTATCAAATCAGATATATCCAGTCTAAACCTAGTCATTATACATTTCAGTTTTCGATCCTTATCTATTTGTGACTATTGATTAATTTCATAGGTACTACAAAAAGTCATATGTATAGTACATTTTCCACTAGCATAAAATGTTGTTATCCCAGGTTTGCTATTGACATTTAATCAAACGTTGACGAAATGTTGCCATAAATTCATTTTCATTTCCAACACCATTTGGCCATACATCACCCAAACCATTGCTGTGTTAACAAATACGCACATTTGATACCCAGTTCATTTGTTCCATTTTCATCTTAATCATCCATCCTGCATGCATATAAGGTAGCTTATGTTCATCGATGTATACTAACTTCAACCAGTCTGGAATACAGTTGACCACAGAATTCACATACATGGGAAACCTGTTTTACCACCCAGTACATCACTGAGGATTCGCATATGTACACATATGCACACCTACGTTATTCATTTATTTGTTTGTTTATTCAGTTATTCATTTATTTATCTATTCATGTATTTATCTATTTATCGATTTTTTAAATTTGATTTGTTTTTAATTTCATTATCATTATTTTTTTAAAGCAAAGAAATGAATTGACTCGAAATAAGCATTGGCTTTCTCTAACTCCACATTCCTGATCTGTATAACAGAACTTACGGAACACTCGTGTATCAAAAAGTTTTACAAACAGTTTATGGATTGTTTTGTTGTTGTTGATTGTTGTTTTGTCGTTGTGTGTTGTTGTTGTTGTTGTTGTTGTTGTTGTTGTTGTTGTTGTTGTTCTTTGTCATCGTCTTGTCGCATCTGATGCTTTTCTCGTCTTTTGCTTGTTGTTGTTGTTTGTACTTTTTTAGAGCATACAGATTTGTGCCATACATACAATGCATTTCTCACAATCCTACACAACTTGAAACCATAGTGAGAACACACAGTCCACACACACACACACACTGACACAAACCACTTTACACACACACACACACACACACACACACACACACACACGACACACAACACACACACACACACACACACACACACACACACAGCACGCACGCACACCACACACACACACACACACACACGCACCACGCACGCACCACACACACACACACACAACACACACACACACACACACACACACTACAGGCTTTACCACACCATCACGTAGCCATCGTTCTCTTACACTTACATGAACTCCCTTCCGAAAATAATATTATTACTTTCATTCATGTTAACCTTCAATTGAAGTGAAGAAGCAAGCTTAATGGAGACTGTGTAGCTGTGTCTGCAGCACCACAACGAGATTGGACAACCTCCAATGCAATTTATGAGAGCAGAGCACCGTGTCATCCATTATTCTTTACGTGCTGTGTCATGCCATGTCAAGAGGTGTTCTGTGTGAATGGACTGAATATAAAAGTAAGTGAATTTCCATGTTGAGTACAGGTGGAGATTTTGAAAAGAGTCTAAATTTTAAGGCATGTCCACAATCTTAGGCAATATGCGAACAGTGCCTGAATCCTAACCTTTCCGTATTGCCCGGACGCTGAGGCACGTGATGGGAGGGGGGGGGGGATGGGGAGGGGGGGGGGCTCACTGGTTGTAGGACGGTGTGTTCCTGATCTGCATAGCAGATGGCAGACCCACCCTCCAGTGCAGAAACTGCGAACTTTCTGAAGCGGACCACGTCCGGGAAAGCACCAGGAGCAGATGGAATTCCAGCTGATATCTACAGGAATGGAGGCGATGTACTCCTGGCAACCTGGCCAACCTCTTCCAGTCCATATGGGAAAAGGGAGAAGTGCCCCGAGAATTTACAGATGCCTCTATTGTACACATCTACAAGAGGAAGGGTGATAAGGTGTCGTGTGGCAGTCATCGTGGGATTTCCCTTTTGTGTATCGCAGGAAATATTCTTGACATGGCCGTCTTGAAGAGACTCTCACCCACATAGCAGACTCCATCGTCCCTGAATCACAATGCGGGTTTTGCGCGGCTGGGGCACGAACGGTGTGGTGGTTCTTGTTCGTCAGTTAAGGAGAACGTGTCGGAGCAAAATCAGGAGCTCCACATGGTTGATCTCACCAACGCTCTTCGACACCGTTAATCGGACTGGTTTGTGGAAAATCCTTCACAAGTTTGGTTGCACAGGGAAAAACAAAAACTCATCTCACTGATAGTTCCATTCAATGATGGCATGCAGGCAAGGGTGCGAGAAAACGGAGGCACATCTGACCCAAACCCAGTGACAAAAATGCAATGAAGCAGGGATGCGTTTTAGAACTCATCCTCTTTTCCATTCTCGTTAATTTCAATGCTGATTGATGAATTCCGGACTGTGAAAAGCGTGTATCCATCCAGATTCGTTCAGATGGCATACATTTAACCTTCGACGACTTCAGGCCAGGACTAGAGTATTAAGTGCCCTTCTGAGACAGTTCCTCTTTGCAGATAACTGCGCATTGTCCGCGCACTCCCATGAAGATATGCAGTTGTCTTCACAGGTGTTTTACAAGGGCTTGGCAACTCTTTGGACTTACCATCATCTTGGTAAGACCGACATCATGTTCCAACCTTCACTGTCCGGAGCTGGCAGTGCTCCGCCATCACCTGTCGTCATGAAAAATACCGAGATCAAAACTGTAGACAAGTTCTGCTATCTGGGCAGCACTGTAAGCACAATGGATCTCTGGATGCAGAAGTGACGTTGCGTATCTCCAATGCCAGCTCTGCCTTTGGCAGACTCTCAAAGGGTCTGTGGCAAGACCATGACATCAAATTGCGCACCAATGTTGCCGTCTACAAAGCTGTGGTTCTGAGTTCTCTCCTCTACTGTTGTGAAACTTGGACCACGGACCGCCGACAGCAACTCGAACAGTTCCATCAAGGATACTTGCGCAAGATCTACGGCATCAAGTGGAAAGACACAGCGTCCAACATACAGGTCCTGAAGAAGTTTGGCTTACCCAGCATTGAGGCTATACCCATCAAAAGCCAACTCCGTTGGACAGGACACGTTGTCCGTATGGAGGAAAGCGGAACTCCAAAGATACGGACATTTGAAGGACAGACAACGTGACCAAGGAAGGCATCTCAAGAGATACAAAGACACCTTACCTTAGAAGCTGCAATATTGACACTGCTTCCTGGGAAGATGTCACCCTTGACAGAACACAGTGGAAGCAAAGGTGTGCCAGGGAACAAACACATTCGAGCGCAACAGAGCAGCTGCCATCCAGGAAAAGCAGTATCGGAGAAGACGTGGCCCATCCTTGCAGGACTCTAACCCATGCAGCGTCTGTGGAGGAATTATACCTCAGGTTTTGGTCTTCATTTCCAATGAGGACTCACATCAGCAGATGTGTGTGTGTGTGTGTGTGTGTGTGTGTGTGTGTGTGTGTGTGTGTGTGTGTGTGTGTGTGTGCGCGCTGTTAGCAACTCTTCGAATTGATGAAAGCACCAAACAAACTGTGGGTCTGTGATCAGCTTCCTGTCGTCATTTGACAACAGCCGACACTTGGCTAACACAGATCACACAGACAGAATCATTCAACACCGGTCTGACATCGATCATTTTTCCGCTTTTGGTTGACTTGGATCACAACACCAACACACACACACACACACACACACACACCCCACACACACACACACACTCAGACACACACACACACACACACACACACACACACACACACACACACACACGCACACACGCACGCACGCACCACGCGCGCGCGCGCGCGCGCGTGAGCGCGTGCACGCACACACGCACCCACGAGTTCCTGACCTGCCTCCCCAATGATCGCCAGATGTGCTTTTTTACAAACAAAAGGTGAAAATTCTTAAAGCTAAGGGTAAGTTGAAACGCTCAAATATATCATTGGGTAAGACTTTTCAAAAGGGGTCAAGGACATTCGTCGAGGGCTGACTCCACATTTCAAGGTGCTAGGCAAAGCGAGAAAAGAGCCACGATGGTGTACAACTAGCTTTTGATTGACGGTAATAAGTTTTCCATCGACGCTTGTGACAGGCTCGTAGAATTTAAATAGGAAACCGGACAGTCCTATTTTGATGTGTATAAAATTGATTTCAGTGAGGGCACATTTCCAATAGCGACCCCGGTATCGCCATCCAGTGTAGCCCACAATGGCACTCAGCATGCACAGTGATTGTAGTGTTGATGGCACTGAGATTGTTACCTGGTTGACGAAGACTCTGTGTGTGTTTCAACTTCTGTGTGTGCTTCTGTGAGTGAGTTTTAAATATCAATGTTACCGTACCAACAAGTAAAGGTAGACAAACGATTCACAAGACAAAACACGACGCGTTTCGACCTCTTAGGACTTCTTCAGGCAAGACACAAAACAATCAGGACAACGAAAGTGAACGAGCAATCACTTACCTTCGTCCTCTTTGACAGCGCAAGATAGGCGTTGAAGAGGATGAAGGTAAGTGATTGCTCTTCCATTTTCGTTGTCCTGATTGTTTTGTATCTTGCCTGAAGAAGACATAAGAGGTTGAAACGCGTCGTGTTTTGTCTTGTGATTCGTTTGTCCGCGTTTATTTGGCGGTACGCTAACATTCATATGTAAAATTTATTTAGATTTCTGCCTGCAGTCGTCGCCTCACTTTGCAACTAGATCTGCGAGTGTTTGTGTGAACACAGGCGCTGGGAAGATGTAACTAGCAATAAACATGACAAAAGTAGACCGCCATCTTTTCTGCATTGGAATGTCAATGGCTTACTATCAACTTTACAAGACAACGATTTTGTAACCTTTCTATGGATCTTCGGTTTTATTTGTTTTGTAGAAACATTTACTGATGAATTTAAATCTGATGTACTCTCTGGATGCAAATTGTTTCATTTACCTGCGATAAACCTGACGATTAAAGGGAGACGATCTGGTAGAATTTTGTGTCTAGTTAAATGTATGCATGTGTCATATGTCAAAGAGGTTGAAATGAATTCTAACATTTTCGGTGCACTAATTCCCAATAAAAGATTCTTTGGTGTGGACAAAGATATATTGTAATTATACTCATACATGCCTCCAGTAGATTCCCCGCATTATGCGCATTTCGATTCTGAAAATGGAATTGCATTGCTGGAAGACTGTTTGTCCAGTTGTTTATTAGTTTACCAAGATGCATACATATTGTTGTGGGGGGATTTGAACAGTAGAACGGTAATGTTTTATATTATTGTCAAGGAGTTTCAAATTTGTTTGTTTTTTCAACATGCTAGTCATCCAGTCAATACGATCGATTATCTGAGGATTCTGTACTGAATAACTACGGCAAACTGATGTTGAATATGTGTACTGCAATGGATTTGTGTATTCTTAACGGTGTGTGTTTATGGCGACCGTCAAGGTTGCTACGCCTACGTATCAGACCATGGATGCAGTATATGATAACGTTGTTATGTCATGTGATTTGTTTGCGTTATTGCGTGGTTCATGTGAGTTGCAAGTGTCTGAGAGATTCGATTCGGGTCATTATGTCTGTGGAACTTCATTTGAGTTACGGCAGGGATAATGGCACCTCGGATATCAGTGCTTCTGAATACAGTTTTACACTGGAAAGGTTTGTATGGAATGAAGATCGTGCTGATGTGTTCATGGGTAATATTCTCACGCAACAGATTCAAGAAAAATAGAGTATGCAGTCAGTGTTATCGATGTCAGTATAAATGAAGCGTTGCATTTAAGATGCAGCATAATGTATAAACGTGTATCAGCACAGTGTATCAACGGATTGTGGTAGTGAGCCCCCCACCCCACCCTCTTTTTTCTCAAGACAAAAGGTACAGGGTCGAACTTTAATTAAGGACCACCCCGAAAAAAGGCCCTTTCTTTTTAAATTGGCCAAAAATACAAGCAATGCATTTTTTCGAAGAATTCGACTGGGAACGGTTTAAGGGGTTAACAGAGTATTCCGCAAAGCTTGCGAAAGCTGTCTTATTGTCACGTGCGGCATGCAGAGGGGGGGTTTGAAAGTTGCAGATTGTTGTCAAAATTGCTTGTTTTTTAAGCAAGAGTGAACACTGCTTCAAACGGTTTTGCACTGAAATTCCAAATGCACGTGCAAAAACCAATGCATTGCAGAGCATTTTACTGACTGGAATGCCCCTAAAAGCAGCCCAACGTGCATAATTCTTCATAACACAAAAATGCCTCCAAGACGCAAGCTGTCTGATTTTGACCGGACCTGGGCGATTACATGGCTGCAGGATCGAGTTGGCGTTCGAGAAGTGGCCAGAAGACTACAAGTGTCCCACTCCGTCATCATTCGGCTGAGAGAACGTTTTCAAGCCACTGGAACTGTCAAAGAGAGGCCCCGTCCAGGCCAGCCAAAGAAGACCACTGCAAGAGACGACAGGTTCATCCGCAGACATGCTCTTCGGACCAGGACCACCACCTCCAACACCATCAGGCGTCGGCTCCAAGCTGCCACTAACACAGCAGTGTGTGAGATGACCATACGGCGGCGCCTAAATGCTGCCAACCTTCAAGCAAGGCGCCCAGTCCCAAAACCAAAACTGACTGCGGCCCACCGGGCACGTTGCCTGGCCTGGTGCACAGCTCATCGACCATGGACTCGGGCTCAGTGGCGGATGGTGCTTTTCACCGATGAGTCCAAGTTCCAGTTGAAGCCACGAGATGGATGCATTCGGGTGTGGCGGCGTCCTAGGGAGCAGCTGGCAGATGACGTCATCCAGGAGGTCGTCGCTTTTGGTGGTGGCTCCGTCATGGTATGGGGGGGGGCATCAGCAGTCACCACAAGACTCCCCTGTACCATGTGGATGGCAACCTGAACGGCCAACGCTACCTGCAGGAGATTTTACGGCCTTTGGTTGTCCCAGCACTCCAGCAGATTGGGGCTCAGGCTGTGTTCATGGACGATAATGCCACCCCACATCGTTGTCGAGCCGTGAACACTTTTGTGGTGCAAGCTGGCATCACCAGGATGCCATGGCCGGCAAACAGCCCGGACATGAACCCTATTGAGAACATCTGGGGCGAGCTTGGGAGGAGAGTTCAAGAAAATCACCCTGTTCCGGCAAATCGACAGGAGCTGCTGCACTACCTGCAGCAGGAGTGGGCAAACCTCCCCCAGGCACTCATTACAAGAACAGTCAACACCATGAGGCAGCGCTGTGTGGATTGTGTGGCAGCACGAGGGGGGCACACTCGGTTTTGATCAGACTGTAAAGAAACACTCTTTTGTGAATGTCATTTTGGGGGGTAGTCTCATTCAGGCTCCCCTGTCTAATCAGAAAGAATGATTTTTTCGATGAAAGTGACAAAATGTTGTTCACTGATAATGAAATTAAACATTTATAAAGTTTCTGTCGTTTGTCGGTTTTTCTTTCTATTTTTGTGAGACTGTGTATAAGTGGTCCTTAATTAAAGTTCGACCCTGTATGACAACTAAAGAAAGAGGAAACTGTTTCTTCTAAAGCAGTAGCAATTAAAAAAAAAAAGCTATATGACAATGATCAGTCTAAAAATGTTGAAATTCTGCAGAAGGCAAGGCGCAAAATCCAGTTCAGAGCAATGCCACCGCAGAAAGGGAGAACTGGATCAGGCGAAATATCAGTTTTTGAGGAACGCCTAAGAAAGTTTTGAATTGCAGGATACAGACTGGGCTACCTTGACATGTTGAAACTTGTCGGGTACATAGAAGACAAACTGCAACAGAGCAGAACCTCCGACGCCAACTTCATCTTAAAAAGAAAAATGAAAAAAAAACGAAAAAAAAGTATTGAACAGTATTCCATGGTCGGTGGTGTGGAAAGATGCTCGAAGTAGAGTAGCGCCAGAAACACGAGTACCCACCATCTGTACTGCCCAACATGTCGTTTACTACCTGAAACGCAACAGTTTTTGTACTTTGTCCTGCTCCATAGGCTGACTGGTACGGAGCAAGGACTTCGTGTATATTAAGGTGAGTCTATAGCCAAGGAGCAACTGCAAGCTGCAAACGCTTGGAGATATAGGGGGCATTTGAAATAGGGCTGGTGTGCACAAAGTTTTGACAGTCCACTTTCTTTGATAGGCAAACGCTACTGAGAGAAAGGAAGAAACCTTCAAAGAAAAACACTCAAGTACTGACATCAGCATATTACCTGCGTTTATATAGTAATGTCTACCTGCGGGCAAGTTGTCTGTGACCATAATTAATGTGAGATTAGCATTTTGATTCAATTCCAACAACTGCTCACAGAACGTCTATCTTCCGCCTTTATTTGGCCAAGCTTTCTTGTGAGGCTCAAAGTGAGAGGGATTGTGTTTGTTTCTTTGCTTGTGTGTGTGTGTGCGTGTGCGTGTGTTGGTGTGTGTGTGTGTGTGTGTGTGTGTGTGTGTGTGTGTGTGTGTGTTCGTTGTTTTTTTGTTTTTGTTTCTTTCCGCTCACTGTCAAGATCACTGTTTTATTTGTGTGCAGATTAGGGGCCTTCCGATTTTCGCAACAACATTCTAAGTAGTAGTTTATACTCCTCTGAAATGGTGATTGTACATACTCGGTGTCTTTGTCACTAACGAGAAGAAAGCTGTCATCGGCATATAAATCAATCATTGTCGTATTGTGATACGTACACAGTCATATCATTCATACAACTATAAAAGACAGGAGCCTCAAAACGGAGCCTGTGGTACACCATAACGTTCCGTCCCCTCAGATGACTTATTTGTCTCCATGTTTGTCATCAGGTGTGATGGTGAGTAGGTTTCAGAGCAGGTTTGGATATAATTGATAACACTGAAATTAGACAACATTGTTTTTTTTTATCACTGAAACTTCTTGGCTGTGGTAGAACAACAGTGTTTGCACATTTCAGAGCAGACAGGAAATAATAAAGTGCAAACGTATGTAAACGATTTCATTGTGTCAGACTCTTAAGGTCTAAGTATAAAACCATTTCAAATATCTGGGTCCAGACCCCTTTTTTTCAAATACAAATTATGGAAACATCACCATGAACAGTGAGATTTCGACCGGTAAATGATTCACCAGCCTATGATTATTCATGGTAAAACGACTCCAGTACAGCTGGTGTCTTATGATAAACCAGAGATGGAAAATTTGGCAGCTCGAAGTTCTTACTCAGCCACTTTTTTTTTAAAGAATAATGTTGGCAAATGTGTCCAAATCTCACAGGTGTACTGATGTCTGGTTTTATTTTTCCTTGTCTATAATTTCTGCCCGCCATGAACAAGCTGTGTCCTTGCTGCCATTTATTAGTTTAGTAACATGTTCTGTTTTGCCTTTTTGTACTCCCAGTTCTTATAGAACAGGGAATACTTTACAATGGGAACGAAGAAATGCTGTCTGTGTGTCTGTCTGTGACCACATAATCTGTGTGTCTGTCTGTGACCACAAAATGTGTTCCACTCGCTCCAGACAAAACTGCTGGACCGATCTTTCTGAAAATTTGTAGATATGATCATTATGGATCACGGATGATGCCCGATGTTTAATTTTACCAGAATAGCCGTTACTAACGGCTGTTAATGATACTTTTGTGATGCACAGTAAGTGTAACCACAGTTTGTAAGCGCCTCAGTAGTATAGTGGATAGTGTCCCCGCCTGACGCGCGGGGAGACCAGGGTTCGTTTCCCCGCCGGGGAGAGCAGTTTTTTTTTTTCTTCTTTTCTCTTACATACAAAATTTCTACCACCAAAAGGGGAGAAAGTGCTATAGTGACTGATCTCTCTCTCTCTCTCTCTCTCTCTCTCTCTCTCTCTCTCTTCTCATATATATATTTATATATATTTATTTTTTTTTTTTTTTTTTTTTTTTTCCTTTTTGTTGTACTACTACTTACTGGGAGTACGTTATGTTATACGCAGTTTGTTTGCGTTTATTATGTTATCTTGGTTTCAAGCTTCAAATGTATCTTTCAGTGCTATTGCTTTGGAAATGTATTACTTACTTACTTACTTACTTACTTACTTACTTACTTACTTACTTACTTACTTACTTACTTAGATGCTCCCGCGTCTTACGACGCATGAGGCAGTCAAGGCGCTCCGCTGTGCACTGCCCTCAGCCAGTTTGCTAGTGTCACTCCATCCTCTGTCAACGAGTCGGAGGTCTCTCTCCACTGTCTGTCGCCAGCTCATCCTGGGTCGTCCTCTTTTTCCCGGGCCTGCTGGGGTCCATTTAATGGCCTGGTTTGCGGGTCTTGAAGAAGGTATTCTTAAGACATGACCCAGTCAGTGGAGGCGCCGTCTGCAGACGATGGTTGACACGGGGAGCTGTTTGGACCTCTCCCTGACCTCTTCATTTGGTACAAAGTCTGACTATTTGATGCCCAAGATCTTACGTAGGCACTTATTATCAAAAGCGTCGAGTTTCCTCTCCTGGGTGGTCTTCAGTTGTCATGTTTCACATCCATATAACTACGTTGAAATCACACTGGAATTATAAAATTTCAGTTTGATTCCAAGGGAGAATTTCTTGCTGTTCCATATTTTATTCAGCTGATTGAATGCTGATGTTGCTTTCCTCAGTACGACACTTCAGTTCATGGTCGAGGTCATTGGCGTTGTTGATAGAGCTGCCTAGGTATGTAAAGTTCTCAACTACTTCCACTTGTTTTTGGTCGATGAGAACGTCTGTTGGCCCTTGGTGTTTACCTGTAAGCATGTTTTTAGTCTTTGTGGCACTGATGATGAGGCCAGTGTTGCTTGCAGACTTGCTGATGTTGTCTACAAGCACCTGCAGATCTTGAGTGGTGCTTGCAAGAGCGGCAATTTCACCGGCAAAATCCAGATCTGAAAGGCTGTTCCCTTCTGTCCGCTTGATTCCCTTTCCTTAGGTTGTCTGTTTCAGAACCCAGTCAATGGCAAGTGCAAAGAGGAGAGGGAAGAGAATACAACCTGCCTTACTCCGGTGACAACTTCAAACCAGTCACTGTAGCCATCTTCCGTCCTGACTCTGCACTTGGAGTTTATGTATATCTGCTCAATGGCCGACACAACTTTCTCTGGGATGCCGTAGGATTTCATGGTTTTCCATAATGATGGTCTGTGGACACTGTCAAATACTTTGGAGAAGTCAGTGAAGCTGATGGCCAGGGGCACTTGGTGCTCTCCACACTTCTCAATGATCTGTCTTAGTGTGAAGATCTGTTCCGCACAGGATCGTTTTGGGCGGAAGCCTGCTTGTTGTTCCCTAGATTCATTGTCCACTACCCGGCGCATTCGGTTGAGGACGACCTGGCAGTACACTTTCCCAGGTATCGACAGTAGAGTAACTCCTCTCCAGTTGTCGCACTCTGAGAGGTTGCCTTTTTCTTGAATGCAGACGACTTCGCCATTCTTCCAGTCCTCTGGGACGACGCCGGAGTTCCAAACCTGGTTACAGAGACTGCACATCCAAGAGACGATGCAGTCACCACCACCTTTGAGCATTTCCGCTGTTATTCCGTCGAACCCAGAGGACTTTCTTCTTTAATATCTTGATGGCTGTTCTGATCTCCTCTTCAGTGAAGTCATTGGTGTTGATTGGGAGCAGGAGGGATGGATCTTCTGCTTCAGCTGGTGTCGGTGGCTCGGGTCTGTTTAGACTTTCTTTGCAGTGTTCGGCCCATCTTGCAAGCTTCTCCTCACCTCTTGACAGAAGTGTGCCATCTTTTGCCTTCACAGGTCCAGAGCCAGTCCTCACAGTGCTAGTTATCTTCTGTGCGATCTGGAAGACAGCTCTCATGACGTTGCGCTTGGCAGCTTCTTCGGCATCTTCTGCTTGCTTATCCAGCCAATCCCTTTTATCTTTCTGGGCATTTCGCTTCACCTGCCTGTCCTTCTCGATGTACTCCTGGTAGTACGCTGCTTGGTCTGAGGAGCAGTTGTGTCTCTTCTGATGGAGTTCTTTCCTCTCTGCTATCAACTCCCATCACTGATCCAGGATTCCCGCAGTGACATCTTAAACCCTAGGATTTCTTTTCCAGCTGTTGCCATGGCATCCTTCATCTCCCCCCACCATTCTGTCATCCTGGCATTGTTTCAGTAAGGACTGAATACCTGTTGCTCAGGAAAGCTTGGAACTGGGCCTCTCTGGGCGGGGTCCTTTAGCTTGTTTGTATTGTATCTCTTGGACAGAGTCTCTTTCTTCTTTCTTCTCTTCAGCTTGATCTTCAGCTTTGCTATCACCAAATGATGGTCACTGCTCACGTCTGCTCCATGGTACACGCGTACGACTTGCAGATATGGGGTTCTCCACCTTGGTCCAACCGCGATATGATTGATTTGAGTCTGAGTCCTGTGATCATTTGACATCCATGTGATCTTGTGAATATCATTATGCAGCTTCAAGACTTGGTTGAAAAAGTACCACGCCATAATATCTTATTGATCATGGGCGACTTGAATGCACAGATTGGGGAGGATCAGTCTGGCTTTGAGCATGTCCTTGGACCACATGGGCATTGTGCCAACTTGGATGACTAGAGCAAAGTTCTTACATTCCAATATCCAATGCGTGTAACCATTTTTGCAGTAAGGACTCGAGTCATCAGGGCGCCAGCTTCCTCAGAGAGGCTTTCACTGGCGTCCGTCATTCTGTGATGAACCAATGTTCATGTTGTTCATTGCGCAGAACTGCAGGAAGCGTTCACCATTACCAGTTCTCTTGCCATACCCATGTGGTCCTCGGTTTATAGTCTTATTGGAAGGACTCTTTGGGGAATGGAGTCAGAACCAATGTTAACTCCGAGGGAAACATCCCCCTGTACCGAAACGGCCTGGTGGAGATTCGAACCTGCAACCCCAAGATCACCAAGATTTGTATTTTTTTCCATTTGAAAATGAGAGTCGTATAATTTTAATTAAACACTTGAGCGTTCCATTGCATTCCTTTTTCGTTGAAATATCGCACTTTCTAAACAAAATACTGGTCTTTTTAAAACTGAGTTTTAGACCAGATATATTTTCAAATCCATTTCACGTTTCAATCTTCTTTTTTTTCGAATAAACCTCATCTTGTTGCCCAGGATAATAAAATTTCACTCTCCATCTCTCTCTCTCTCTCTCTCTCTCTCTCTCTCTCTCTCTCTCTCTCTCTCTCTCTCTCTCTCTCTCGCTCAAGTGATTTTTTTTCTTCTTTCTTGTGTGGAGAAATTAAAATGATATATAGCATCAGATCATTGGTTCCATAGCTCAGATTAGTACAGTGACATTATTAAAGTAGCCTGTATTTCTCCCAGATTCATTTGTCTCTGTATGTCACCACAGATCCACTTGCCAAAACTTAAAAAGGAGTCTGTAAAAATGCCAGGGCCCCTGTTTTTGTTGTTGTTGTTTGTTTGTTTTGTTTTTGTTTTGTTTTGTGTTTCTTTGCAAGTTCTTGTATCATGACAACAAAAACAAACATCAAAAGAAACGTCGATGAAACAAATGACAGATGGGCGATACTTCATGATCGTCATCGTCATCATCATCATCATCATCATCATCATCATCATCTCATCATCATCATTACCATCATCATCATTATCCTCTTCCTCCTCATCCTCATCATTATCTTATTCTTATCGTTACCATTATTATTATTATTATTATTATTATTATTATTATTATTTGTTGTTGTTGTTGTTGTTTGTTGTTGTTATTATTATCATAATCATAACATTCATCATCATCATCATCATTATCATCATTCCTCCTCCTCCTCCACATTATTATTATTATTATTTATTATTATTATTATTATTATTATTGTCATCATTATTATTATATACTTCTGAACATTCTGCATGCTCCACTTCAAATAGGAGCTAGCTGAGTCCTACGTTATATGTTAAGATTTTTAAATTGTTGATATTCCCAAAGATAAACTGATCACATGCATAGACATTTCACTCTTAATTCCATTTCACCAAGAGATCAATCGAGGGAACGCCAAACAAGAAGGTAACACTAAACTGACAGACGTCAAACTCACAAAACACACACACAGCTATACGCGACCTATTAATTACAATCATACACCCATATTCATATCGTGCTGAGGCTGCAAAAAAAAGAGCAGCTGGTGCATCTCCCTTTGTTGTATCTACCTCATGAGGAAGATACAAAGCCTGAAGCTGAATGCATTTTATTGTTGTTCAGGGGCATGGCATGACTTGGTCACCTTAAAAGATGAATTATACGCAACAATTAAAACAAGTATAGGGCATAAAGGAAACACTTATTGACTACCAAAGGATTGTTAGCCTCTGCTATTCCTGCATACTACAGCAAATGCTGAATTTCTCTTTAAGTCCTGCTCCTTGAGAACAGCTCATACACAAGCAGAACTGGGCTAATCACTGGGTCAGATAGACAGAACTGACGCGAAAACCATGGCATGTCCCTTACTTGCCCTTCAAGTGACCACTGATTGAAGGAAATGGCTGCGCCCTGCTCCTAAAGGCCGGTGACTATTATCAACCCTTTACCTCTCAGGTCAATGCAAGACGCACGTCCACTGATCATGCGACGGTCAATGGATTGTCTTTACCAGGAAAAAAAAGTAAGAACCACCGACTTTGCGTATGCATGCGTTTAGAGAGCTTTGATCAGAAACCACACGCTAGTAAACCAAAGTTTGATCAATATTCTATTGAGAAATATTCTTCTTCATTGAAATTCACTCAGGTGTCAAAATGTCATACCATATACCTCAAATGGAAGTGTTTTGTACAATTATGTTATTATTTCACCTTTCATTGAGATTGAAAGGTATGGATGAGTGATGCTTTTTTGTTTTCTAAATCAAATACATTTTTGATAGAGATATCCAATGCATAAAAATTGTACGATCGTATCAGACACACTGCGGCATGGAAGGCTATTGTGGGAGAAATAGGCAACTACAAAAGAGTATATCATACAGATTGTTTTGTGTGTGTGCTTAAAAACTGCCGATTTATTTCGATTAATCAATTCCGATTCAAGTGTAATGTGCATATAAATATTATCAAATTATCTGGTTATGAAACTGTGATAATTGAATATATACAAAAAACTAAACTAACGATTCAAACAATGAGTTCTGTCATATACATTTATGCGAATAAAAATGACTTGTCAATGTTTAAAGCGTCAAAAAGGTATTGCGACATAGACAATC
>CM065735.1:56112942-56118875 GCA_033310375.1 Conus canariensis | reverse complement strand
GATTCGATACAGTCTCTGAGCAACTTAAAACCATTGAAAATACAATTTCTATGACAGTCGACACCTTACAAAATAAGATAATGAGTAGTGAATCAAATCTGTCAAGGCAAATTTCAGAACAATTCGAGAGGTTACGGTCGGATATCTTCAATCTACAGAAGGAAAATGATGCCCTGAAAGAAAAGCTAACGGAAGCGGAAGACCAAATAGAAGATTTACAAGACGAAGTAGCCAGTGTCAAAAAAAACTCTTAGAGCCGAGAGAGAAGCAAGACACGAAATAGAGCAGTATCAAAGGAGAGACTCTGTTCGATTCTTGGGAGTGGGACCAGACAACGGACACGAATCAGGGGCAGAGAGTGATACACGCATTTTCAATTAGGAGAGAGAGAGAGAGAGAGAGAGAGAGAGAGGAGAGAGAGGAGGGAGAGGGGGGGGAGATGTCATCGAAATCAGCTATAATCCCCTATGAAAGGGAGTGTGAACAAAACTCGCTGAAAGAAAACACCCGACATGCAAGGTATAATAAAACGCAGTTTGTTGAGAACTGTCATAAGATAGCTAATTCTATCTAAATGCGGTATACAAGAACAAGGACGGAGTTTGAGCATATCCTGTTAAGGCTGACAGCATTGTCATGGTCATTTTGATAAACAAGGCCATCTATAAATTTTTGGTCAAATGAGTTAATTTCTTATGTTCCGAAGAGAGAGAGAGAGAGAGAGAGAGAGAGAGAGGAGAGAGAGAGAGAGAGAGAGAGAGAGGAGAAACAGAACATAATTTCATTCAGTAAGGTCAAAGCCCCATTTCAAGGGGTGTGAACATTAATGATCAGTATAACAATACAAATTTACATGATAGTGTCAATTCATCATCTGCTTCAAAACTAAATCAATGACCACATGGTTACGTTTCACCAATTTACAGAGGAAACAAAGAGAAAATCAAAAGAACAACATTACACTAGTTTGTGCACGATATCGTGTACTGAAATTGCCTTCAAGGGACAAGCAAATTAAAGAGAGAGAGAGAGAGAGAGAGAGAGAGAGAGAGAGAGAGGCATCGTTGTAGCTGTTCTTTCTAATATTGTACACCAGAGACTGCTGCGAACCGCCGTTGGTTGTTAGTTAAATATGAATACTTCTATTATTGAACTCGGGCTGAGTGGTCTAGAGATTGATTACTGCAAGCTGCAGTTTTCCAGCAGATATTTCACATCCATATTTACACGAAATCTGAAAGGTCAGTATTTTTCCAAAACTGGTTCTCTTACACTGAATCGCATTCTAACCATAAGAATAATTATCAATATTTTTTTGTCAAACTTACAATTGGAAAGTGTCCACGTTCATGGACATAAAAATAACGGCCGATTTTTTTTTCTTTTGGTTGTTTTAGAAATGAATCCATGCAGCTGCCAAACATGCGTGATATACAGCAAATGTTCTACGCTATGAGTAGACTAGCGCGAGTAAAAATTTTTCTTTGCGAAGTCGAAATTATTACACATTCACAGGTCCAGTTTTAAATGACATTAGAGTAAAACCAGTCTTTAGAAAAGAAAACAAAAATAGCTACGTTGAAATTACGCAATTTAGTTACATGTAAAATAGAAAAACACAAGCAAAACTGATTTGCCTTTTGAAAACACTTTCGGCTACGTCAATGTATGTTATTATATGACATTCTCCTCCTTTTAATATAACTCAACACCCATAGCTTCTCTCTCTCTCTCTCTCTCTCTCTCTCTCTCTCTCTCTCTTCTCTCTCTCTCCTCTCTCTCTCTCTCTCTCTCTCTCAACTTTGTTATTTGCTGTCGTTCAATTCATGTATCCCGATGGAGTTTTGACGTGATGAATCATGGTTGACTGATTTCTTAAAAAAACAAACAAACAAAACAAACAAACAAAAAAGTTGTAATGTATATGCCTACATCAAGACGGTCTCCCTTTTCACGCAGCACTAAGACACACCAAAGAAGAGAGAGAAAAAATCCACACATAAATCATCGGTAAAACAAAGCTATGAATCAGACAATAAATCACACACACACACACACACACACAACACACACACACACACACACACAGAGGCAAACACGCGCGCGCGCTCACACACACACACACACACACACACACACACACACACACACACCACGCACGCAACGCACGCACGCACGCACGCACGCACACACACCACACACTCCTCTCTCTCTCTCTCTCTCTCTCTCTCTCTCTCTCTCTCTCTCTCTCTCTCTCTCACACACACCACTCTCTCTCTCTCTCTCTCTCTCTCACACTCACCACACACACACGCACACACGCCCACGCACCACGCACGCACGCACGCACGCACGCACGCAGCACGCACACAACACAACACACACACACACTAGCACGTACTCACTGGCTCCTACATGGTCCTTATTCTTCAATCACTAAATGTGTCTAAAAACGACTTGCCACGGCTGGATCGTTTCTTTTACCCACCTGTGGTACAAGAAACTGGTGACAATGAGAAAGTCTCTGCAGCCATTTATATAAATGACCAGTTATTTTACCATCCCCTTCAGTCACCTATACCTCCTGGCACCTCAGACTTGTATTCTTGTGCAGCTTCTGTTCACTTTGACAATTGTCTAGTCTTAAACATTGTCTCTGTGTACTTTCCAAAAGGAGTCATTGATAGCAATTCAGACTGGCTACATAATATAAACTTTCAAAGTAGTAAATGGTTAATTGCAGGGGACTTTAATGAACATGCTCCTTTCTGGGATAGAACTTGCACGAAAGTCAGCTCAAACCGTTTAGTGGAGAACATATCAGACTCTCCACTCGTCCTGTTAAATGATGGAAGTATCACGAGACTGCCTGATATCCCTAGTCACAGATCATCTGCAATTGACTTGTCTTTAATCTCCCCACCAATGGTCCCGAGCTGTACATGGCAAACTTATGATAACACTTTAGGGAGTGATCATATTCCCATAGTTATTTCTCTGAGAGGATTTGTAGTGAGCCAAGATGACAGTAAGGATAAAATCCCAAAGTTTGATTACAAGCGAGCTGACTGGGCCAAATTTCAATCTGTGCTATCTTCATATGATGTCAATTCTTTTGATAAATCTGACATAGAATCTATGTACAGTCATTTTACTATCTCACTACTGCACGCAGCCGTGAGGCAATTCCGATTCTTAGTCAATCAAAATCTCCCAAACACACGGGTAAAGTGTGGTGGACAGAATCTTGCAGAAACGCTGTTGATAAAAATAAAAGCACGTTTAAACTGTACGCAAAAGTTAAAACGGTTAAAGGGAGCATACCAGTTAGAACTGCCAAGAATCAAAGGAATAAAGTAATTGAAAATGCTAAATGCGAGTACTGGTCATCATTTTGTTTTAATGAAATAAGTGAACATAAAGATATCAATAAAATTTGGAAAAAGATCCATGAAATGAAAAACGGATCCATTTACCTGCATATCCAATCATAATAGGTGCTGAAAAATTTCCTTCGGCATACCAAAAAGCAGAATCATTTGCTGACATGTTTTCCAAAAACAGCTCCTTCTGTAGTTTATCAGACAAATGCAGAGCTATGAGGGAAAACCAATCTAACAAAGAAATGTACGCTGATCCTGACGAAAATAATGATCATTATCTAAATGCTGATATTACTTCTCAGGAATTACACTCTGCTATTTCTTCATTGTCTAATAAGAAAACGTCTGTTGGTTTAGATGCCATTTCTAATGAAATGTTAAAACATATACCACAAAATTTTGTTTTACTTCTACATGAAATTATTAATAAATGTTGGATTGAAGGGAACATACCTTCCATATGGAGAGACTCAATTATTGTTGCCGTTTTAAAGAATGGAAAATCAATGACAGACACAAATAGCTATCGACCTATAGCTCTTACGTCTCACGTCTGTAAAGTAATTGAGATAATTGTTCTAAACAGATTGACATACTATTGTGAAAAAACTGGCATTATCCCCGCAAACCAGGCCGGTTTTAGAAAGGGCAGGTCTACTATTGATCATCTTGTAAAGCTCACTACGCAAATTAAACCCCAGTTTGCTAGAAGACAAAACGTTCTCGCCACATTTTTCGATATTAACAAGGCATTTGATCAAGTTCTGGCATGATAGGCTTTTATATAAATTAAAAACTATAGGTCTCTCTGGTCATATTTATAAATTTGTTAAAACATTCCTGACCAACAGAAGTATTCAGACAAGAATAGGTAATACTTATTCATCCAAAAGATTACTAGATATGGGTATCCCTCAAGGCTCTGTGATCGCCCCTCTTCTCTTTAATATTTTAACTAATGATTTACCTAAATACATTTAAAAAACTTTAACTTGATTCAATATGCGGATGACATCTGCTTATGGTTGAACGCCACATTAAAAAAGAACACATCAAAAAGATCTGTAAATCACATTAGAAGAATATATCAAAAAGAGTTAGACAACATTGCGAACTTCATGTCTGATAATGGCTTATGCCTGTCGGCTGAAAAATCCCATGTGATGTTATTTGATGCAGGTGGGTCTGCTCACAATACTCCTAACTTCAAAGTACATAATACCCATTGAGCTACACTTCTGAGATTAAATTCCTTGGTGTACATCTTATGTCAAATCTTTCTTGGAATTTTCACTTGGAACACATAATAAATCAAGCGAGAAAATCTCTTAATCTGCTCAAAGTTATAAGCAAACAAAGTTGGGGCCAGGAAACAAAAAGTTTAATACATCTTGCTTCTGCTTTAGTTAGATCCAAATTGTCATATGCACAAGAGGTCATTTTTAGTGCTCCTAAGTACTTATTAAAAAAGCTTCAGTGTATAGACTCTAAGGCATTCAGATTAGCCCTTGGTGTTCCATTTCATGCTTCAGCTTTAGGAACATACCATGAAGCTGGTGTCTTACCTCTTGATGACCATCGTGAACTAGCCTGCGCTAAGTACATTCTTCGCTGCTCAGCTATTCAAAGTGCTAACCAAACGGAACTGGATACGAGCTCTGATGTAGACTTCCCTAAACGTGCTAGAAACATTCGAGCCACTAAAACGATACTCACATTTTCTTCTCACTTGTTGACAAATTCAGGTATCAATCATAAAAAGCTTGCTGTGCGTTTTCCCATAAGTCCCGTACCAAACTGAGAGCTCTTCAAACCAAAATTTGATTATAACTATACTACTATATCTAAAACTGATAACATTAATATTCTAGCTTGCGAAGCAAAATCACATATCAATGATTGTTATCGTCACTTCGTAGAAGTCTATACTGATGGGTCTCTATTAAACAATAATGCTGGTTGTGGCTTTGTCATTCCATTTTAAAAAATTGAGAAGTCCTTTCATCTTGGGGCAAATCTGTCTATTTTTACAGCCGAACTAATAGCAATATTAATGGCGAAGAGTACATAAATGATTTATCGTTTGACTTTTATGGTATTCTCTTCTGTGTAGATTCTAAGTCAGTTCTTCAAGCTTTAGAATCTACAAATTCAAAAAATCGTGCTGAAGTCATATCAGAAATTAAACTACTTATTCACAACCTTATGTCAAGAGGTATAACAGTTAATTTTTGTTGGGTTCCTTCCCATTGCTTCATATCCGGAAATGAATGGGCTGACAGGATTGCTCGAGCAGGTGCAAACAATTCTGACAATACGGCTACTATTCATATTCCCTTAGCTTACATGAAGGATATTCTCTCTTACAAAGAGCCTCTT
Organism: Conus canariensis; assembly: GCA_033310375.1. Taxonomy (NCBI): domain Eukaryota; kingdom Metazoa; phylum Mollusca; class Gastropoda; order Neogastropoda; family Conidae; genus Conus; species Conus canariensis. Next base: position 56,113,113 of record CM065735.1, on the reverse strand, counting down.
TTGAAAAATTTGAGGAATACTACAAAGAAAGTGTTCTCCCCCGAATACACCAACTCGACTCTTCTATACTTTGTTGTACGAACTGTCGAGCAAGTAATCTTTTAAAAAGGGCTTCCTCAGTAAATCCAGTAAACCGTAATACAAACATAGGGTTATATCCAAGACACAATA
>CM065735.1:56100442-56110442 GCA_033310375.1 Conus canariensis | reverse complement strand
CTATCCCAAAGGGTAAGTACTCTCCTTCTCATTTACACAAACTAAGCTCCATTCAATATTCAGCAGTCAAGGGGTCAAATGCTCACTGTCTCGGAAACATCCTGAAACAAACAAGATGCAAAGTATATAAACGTATTCCCAGTTTATCTTGAATACGCGTGAGATATTCCATAAAGAGGAAAAACCGTTTTGGCCTGTTATAGCCGTTAGTAACGGCTCATCTGGTAAACATGGGCCATTATCTGTGACCCATAATGAACATACCTTCAAATATTCAGAAAGATCGGCCTAATACTTTCTGAGATTTTCCATAAAGAAAAAAGATGTTATAGGCCACTATAGCTGTAAGTAACAGCTATATCTGTAAAATAAAACATCGGGATTGATCCATGACTCATAATGAACATACCTACAAATTTCAGAAAAATCGGCCTAGAACTTTCTAAGATATTCCTTAAAAGGGAAAAGACGTTATTGGCCGTTATAGCTGTTAGTAAGGGTTATAACGGTAAAATAGCATATCGGGCATGATTCGTGACCCATAATGAACATGCCTACAAATTTTCAGAGAGATCGGTCCAGTACTTTGAGATATTCCATAAAGAAGGAAAACGGTTATGGGCCGTTACGGTCGTCAGTTACGGCCATAACGGTAAAATAACACACCGGGCATCATCCGTGACATAATGAACATACCTACAAATTTTCAGAAAGATTTTTCTGAAAATTTGTAGGTATGTTCATTATGAGTCATGGATCAATCCCGATGTTTATTTTACAGAATAGCTGTTACTTACAGCTATAGTGGCCTATAACATCTTTTTTTCTTTATGGAAAATCTCAGAAAGTATTAGGCCGATCTTTCTGAGTATTTGAAGGTATGTTCATTATGGGTCACAGCCGTTTGAAACACTATATATGAACATACCTACAAATTTTCAGAAAGATCGGCCCAATCGTTTTGTCTGGAGCTAGTGGAACACATTTTGACCACGGACGGACGGACGGACGGAGAACACACACACACACACACACACACACACACACACACACACACACACATACACGCGCGCGCGCGCGCGCGCGAAATTCAAGATGTTGGACACACGCAGCAACTAATCTACAACGGTGGCCGTTTCGTGGGCCAAGAAATGGGAAAATGAAAACAAGATTTAGTGGGAGACAAATGGTACCTAACAGCAGAGTACCGAGAACTCAGAAATTGTCTACCGTGTCCATCAGAGATTATCGGCTGAAAAAAAAAAAAAAAAAAAAGTTGAAACCCGGCAGGGAGAAGACCCTGGAACTTTGAGCAACTTGGCTACGCAGAATCCAACTCTTCAGCTGACAGGAAACCCTTCAACGGAAAACAAGGAGGTTGGTAGCCATGATTTCAGTTCTCTCGACGCGAAAGAAGTGATTTTGTCTTTTTGCAAACGCATTGAAATGTTGGAGAATGCGTGATTTCTCAAAACAAATTTCTTCTCGAAAACGGATCTAATTGCAAAGTGAGACGACTGCAGGCGGGAATCTAAACAAATCTTAAATAAATGTTAGCGAACCGCCCAGAGAAACGTGGACAAACGAGTCACAAGACAAAACACAACGCGTTTCGATCTCTTAGGTCTTCTTCAGGTGAGATACAAACGAATAAAATAACGAAAATTCACTTAGCTTTGCCCTGTCGTCGTCGGGAGGGCCGCTTTGGGGTCTCCCACACCAGACTCCTCACGTGCCGTCCAATGGTTCCTGCAAGCAGGCTAGAGCCCCGTTTTGAAAGGTGACTTTTGTCATGAAGGTGGTCAAGTCTTATGTTATCATTGTCAATGAAACTGATGTTTTTGACTTCAAAGAGGTCAGACGTGATCTTTGCATTGAACAGCTGTCTGCTATCATTTCTCCTCATGCACTTGAAAGTTCTATAAGTTCCTTGCGCTGAACTCTGAAGCGATCTGAAGCGATCTGAAGCGATCAAAGCCAAGTGAATTTTCGTTATTTTATTCGTTTGTGTCTCACCTGAAGAAGACCTAAGAGGTCGAAACGCGTTGTGTTTTGTCTTGTGACTCGTTTGTCCACGTTTCTCTGGGCGGTTCGCTAACATTTATTTAAGATTTGTTCTCGAAAAAATCAAACCGCAAGTTACTGTGGTGACCACTGCCACACAGACAGAAACATGCCTTCCAGGTGCAGTAACTTATGCTCAAGTAGTTGTTTCAGATTCAGGGAGCAACCCCTCTCCAGCTAAATCCCTGTCCACGAAAAATAAAGCAGATCATTGTGAAATTGGTCAAAAACCTGTGCCTAAAACCAGACCAAAAGCAAATAATGACGTCAATCCTGTTAGTCAACATGACGGAAGATCGAAATACGCAAGGAAGGATGACGTCAAAGTACCTGAGAGGAATAAAAAAAAAAAAAAAGATCTCAGTGAATCTAGAAAAACACAAGATGCGAAGCATATAAACGTACTCCCAGTTTTCCAAACCGCTTATAAATCGGCCAAGTTCTTTGTGAGATAAGAAATAAAGGCAAAATAACGGTTGTAACGGTTATTTAACCGATGTACACTTTTGAAACTGGTATTTTAGTCCTCACTGGGCTAAAGCCTGTGTACATACCAAATTTCATCCAAATCGGACAATATGTCAAGAATAACGGTTTTTAACGGTCAGATTTTGAAACACTACATGGAAGTGCCATTTGTGTGTAATAACCTTTCTATATACCAAATTTCATTAAAACCCACCAATATATAAAAAAAATGACGGCAAAATAACGGTTTAAACGGTTATATAACCGATATACACTTTTGAAACCGGTATTTTAGTCCTCACTGGGCTAAAGCCTGTGTACATATCAAATTTCATCCAAATCGGACAATATCTCAAGAATAACGGTTTTTAACGGTCAAATTTTGAAACACTATATAGAAGTGCCATTTGTGTGTGATAACCTTTCTATATACCAAATTTCATTAAAAGTAGTTAGTAACGGCTATAACGGGGCAAACTAAAACATCAGGCATCGTCCGTGACCCATAATGAATATACCTGCTAATTTTCATAAAGGTCGGCCAAGTACTTTCTGAGATATTCCATAAAGAAGAAAAACCGTTACAGGCCGTTACAGCCGTTAGTAACGGTTATAGCGGTAAACTAAAACATCGGGCATTATTCGTGACCCATAATGAACATACCTACAAATTTTCAGAAAGATCGGCCAAGTACTTTCCAAGATATTCCATAAAGAAGAAAAACCGTTGCAGGCCGTTACAGCCGTTAGTAACGGCTATAACGGGGTAAACTAAAACATCGGGCATCATCCGTGACCCATAATGAACGTAACTGCTCATTTTTACAAAGATCGGCCAAGTACTTTCTGAGATATTACATAAAGAAGAAAAACCGTTACAGGCCGTTACAGCCGTTAGTAACGGCTATAGCGGTAACCTAAACCATCGGGCATCATCCATGACCCATAATGAACATACCTACAAATTTTCAGAAAGATCGGCCTATTAGGTTTGTCTGGAGTGAGTGGAACACATTTGGACCACGGACACACACACACACACACACACACACACACACACACACACACACACACACACACACACACACACCATTTCTTCGTTCCCATTCTAAAGTACTCCCTGTTCTATAAGAACTGGGAGTGCAAAAAGTAAAAGTAGATCAAGGCCAGGACTATCCAGCAGTACTTGTCATCCATGATTCTGTTGCAGACGGAGTTCAAGGAAAAAGACCTGGGTATTCCCTATGATTTCAAGGTCTCCAAGCTTAAACAGCACAATATATCAGCTGTCAAACAATGCCTAGAAGAGATTGATACGGAGGAAAAGCCTGATTGTGTCGTAGTACATTGTGGAGTCAATGACTTGAAGGTAGAAGAGGCAGAAAAAGTCAGTAAGAATTTCGTACAGACAATGAAATCAGCAGTGGAAAAACACCAGAAAGTGAAGTTAGTTATCAGCAAAGCAACAAAAGTGCTGGACAAAAAAAATTAGAAGTGAACAGACTGCTGTTCAATGCAAAGATCACGTCTGACCTCTTTGAAGTCAAAAACATCAGTTTCATTGACAATGATAACATAAGACTTGACCACCTTCATGACAAAAGTCACCTTTCAAAACGGGGCTCTAGCCTGCTTGCAGGAACCATTGGACGGCACGTGAGGAGGCTGGTGTGGGAGACCCCAAAGCGGCCCTCCCGACGACGACAGGGCAACAGGGAAACATACTACGACTTTCCAGCTCCACGTGCCCCCAGCTGGTTCAACCCTTTCAGTGCCCTGGACTGGGAATCCTATTGACGGGCACACGACGACCAAACCACCTGATGCAACTGCTGTGTTATCTCTGTTCATTTTGATTGATTTCTAAGCACCTCCATGTATACGTTGTATTCTAACCGACATTGTTCTTGACATTTTTCTCTTTAATTATTAATGATTTCTTTTTCCCTTTCATATAATTTAAATATTAGTTTTAGAACATGACATGAGGAAACAACTTTAGTGTTTTTCAATGGAACTGTAGATCAATAATGTCTAATTATGAACATTTAGTCCAACATCTTGCGAATCATAAATATCATGTCTTAAGCCTCCAGTCATTTAATGTAAAGAGAGATAAGCTACCTAAGTCAGAAAAGTATTACTTCCCTCCCATCTATCAAAAAGAAGACACAAGCTGTTTCACAATTTTCTTTTGCTTCTTAGGTGGCACCTTTGGTTGGTTTATTGAAAACTCAACAAACACACTAAGGTATTGCACACCAGCCTTTTTCTGGGATAGCATTCTGCTTAAAACCGAAAAGGCAGAGGAGTCAAGTTACCACTTTCCGAGGTCACTGAGGAGAAACAATCATTTCGAAATACCGGTATTCGGTATATATTTAGGACCCGGATATTCTCTACAACTCGGAGTTTTGGATCATTGAACCTGTATTAGTAGAGATATCTCCACTCGTTGATGCTTATCTATTTCTTCATCCCACATTTGTTTATAATTGAATATATATATATATATATATATATATATATATATATATAATATATATATATAATAAAATAAATTCCGAGGATAAGTAACCGAGCATCAATCCAGCAACTTACAGAGCAGCTTGGTGTTGCAATGACTGCAAGAAATATTCAATTATAAACAAAGCTTCCTCTTATGTCTTAGATCGAAGAAATAGGGGGAGATAAGCATTCATATCTGCAGTGGTAGATAATTCCGCCTAACTAATAGGTATGTGCTTGAGTGGTTGAATGGGGAATAATAACAGCTTCTCAAAATGAGCCTTCAGCAAGCTTATAGTCTACAAAGGGGACACAATCTCATTCCAAGAACTGGCCCTCAGCACTTGTGCCTTAAGAGGTTATCTTTTTATATTTTCTACTTTTCACAAGAAAATGTAGCTTGCTTTGCTCTTTCATGATTTTCGTTTCCTTCTTAAGTGGCACCTTTGGCTGTTTTTTTTTTTTGTTTGTTTGTTTTTTTGAAAGCTCAACAAGCATACTACGGTATTGCACACCAGACTGTTTCTTGGATAGCTTTCTTCTTAAAACCGAAAAGGCAGAGGAGTCAAGTTACCGCTTTCCACGGTCACTGAGGAGAAACGATCAGGTTTCGAAATACCGGTATCTGACCAGGAGTTATATGTTAGTGAGTTTCCTCCCCCTATTTCTTCAAAAGACATCCTGAGGATAGCAACGCTAGAAACAAGCTTGTAGATTTTAATACTTCATTTTTTAAAAATATTTTTTAACAGATGTTGCTCCCCAAGGGGTTGAGCACCTTCAGATTTTTTAAGGACTTTTTTATATAAAAATATCCTTAAAAAATCTGAAAATGCTCAACCCCTTGGGGAGCAACATCTGTTATTTTTTTTTTTTTTTAATGAAGTATTAAAATCTACAAGCTTGTTTCAAGCCGTGCTATCATCAGGATATCTTTTGGGGGGGCACGCCAACGATCTTTTATGGCGTGCGGGGCTTGATTTCAACTCTGTGTGTGCAGGTGGATCTCGTTTGCTGCACGTGCGCCCTGTGGTTCTTACTGGGGCCTGTTCAGATGGAATGTGCTAGCAAAGATTTCCACTTGTGCCTGCAATTGGTTACAATTTCTACTTTTGTGTTCAGAGTTGCTAAGTGTGGTCTACATAATATCAACCACAGAAAAAATGGTTGATATTATGTAGACCACACTTAGCAATGTGTATTAAAAAGATCATTGTCAGGTTATGATAAAGACTGTCTGATTGGTGGCATATACATTCCTCCCGAAGGTTCAGTTTATAGCAATGTTGAACTGTTTGATGTGATTGAGACGGAATTGTTATCATTACAAGATAAATATAAGGATTGTTATGTTTTGTTGTTGGGCGATTTTAATGCTTATACCAAAAGTATGAATGATTTTATTGATACGAATCAGTTCACTCAGTCTGTGTTCTCTGATGTTCTCTATGACATGAGCGAAGATAATTTCCAACCTTGTCAAAGATCATCTCAAGATAAGCAGAGGCCTAATAATTATGGTTATCGTCTCTTAGATTTATGTAAATCACTATCAATATACATTTTTAACGGAAGAATTGGTTCAGATGCTGGTATTGGAACATGCACATGTAAAGGAAGCACAGTAGTTGATTATATCATTGGTTCTAGATATTTGATGGAAAATGCAAGTAAGTTTAAAGTTGATGTTTTTGATGCGTTGTTCTCTGATGTGCATTGCCCATTATGCCTGTCTCTTCCAGTTAAAACCTGTTTTGTTTTCAATGAACCTAATGGTACCAAACACCCTCTGCATCAAAGGTATGATGGTGCAGAGATTAGAAGATGGGATAACAACAAATGTAATGAATATAAAGAACATTTAGCAAATTACAATGTTGATGAAATTGTAACTTTATTTGAACAAGGCACAATATCAATCAGTGAAATGAATAAGCGGTTTTCGTCAATTCTTGTTGATTCAGCAAAGGATACATTTGGTACTTACTCTAATACTTACAATAATAGATATTCAATGAGGCAGAATCAAAGCTGGTTTGATAAGGAGTGTAAGGTTTCTCGAAGCCAGTACTTTAAAGCAAAGCATAAAGTTAAATGTTCAAATACTGTGCCTAATCTAAATAATCTTGCTGCTAAAAGCAAAGAATATAAAAATGCTTTGAGACGATCTGAAAGAAGAGCAACGAGCAAATGGCATAGAGAATTGCGAGCTTTGGGATTATTGGAGGAAAATTAAAGGCAAAAAAGCTTCATCATGTCCTATACCTCTTGAAGAGCTTAAAAATTATGTCCAGTCCCTTAATCAAAATACTGGATGTAATGGTATATTTTTTAGTAATGAAGTATCTGAAGGAAATATCAATCTAGACATTTTAAATGATTCAATTACTGAGGATTAAACTGAAAGAGTCATTAAATGTTTAAAGAATAATAAAGCAGCAGGAGTTGATTTAGTAAAGAATGAATATATGAAGAATAGTGTTCCTCATATGACAGAGTGTTATTGTTTATTGTTTAATCGTGTTTTGGATTCTGGTATTATACCAGATGATTGGGTGACAGGGTTAATTGCACTACTCTATAAGGCAAAGGAGATCAACAAGACTGCACTAACTACAGAGGGATAACATTGTTGAGTTGTGTAGGCAAATTATTCACGTCAATTCTAAATAGCAGACTTACTTATTTTGTTGAAATAAATGGACTTATTTCAGAAACCCAAGCAGGTTTTAGACGCATGCATTCAACGCTTGACCATGCTTTTGTTCTTAAATCATTGATTGACATGTATGCAATCAACAATGGAAAATTATACTGTGCTTTTATTGATTACAGAAAGGCATTTGATTCTATTTGGAGGCATGCTTTATGGCACAAACGGATGAGTCAAGGCATATCTGGGAAAATACTGCACATTGTAATCAATATGTATGATCAAATAAAATCGTGCATTTTTCTAAATGGTCAAAAATCAGAGTTCTTTTGCAGTTTTAGGGGAGTTCGTCAAGGAGAAAACCTTTCACCCTTATTGTTTTCATTATTTTTGAATGATCTACAACAGTTCCTTATTGACAATAACTGTTCTACTCTAGAATGTGATTTAACGCAAGAGTTGAAACTTGAACAGTTTATTAAATTGCTTGTATTGTTATATTATTATTATTATTATTATTATTATTAATTATGAACATTTATGACGCCTAATCAATTGAATGCCCTAGGCGTTTACAATATCACAACAGACATCAAATCACACAATATATAACAATCATACATGAGAAAAAGGCATCAAAATCCAAAGCAAGGACACAAACTCACAAGCATGCATACACGCAAACACACACTCACACAGACACGAACGCACACAAAGCAGACACTCGCATCACACATTGCAAACGTCGGGTCACAGGTAAGACGAAGTTACCTAGGAAACAGATGAGTTTTGAGAAGGCGCTTGAATGTGGGCAGTGAGGGTGAGTATCTGAGAGAGCGAGGCAATTGATTCCAGGTAGTTGGAGCTTGATAGGCAAAGGAACGTTGACCAAAGGTTTTAGTGCGAACAGTGGGGATACTGTAGATACGAGTGTCACATGAGGAACGTAAAGCTCGAGATGGGGTGTAAAGATGTAACAGGTGGGTGAGATACTCAGGACAGGAAGACTCGATAGATTTGAAGCAGAGAGAGGCAATCTTGTAGGATATTCTTAGCTGAACAGGGAGCCAGTGAGAGAGCGGAGCAATGGGGTAACATGGTTATATTTAGAAGTGCGGAAGATGAGACGGGCAGCATGATTCTGAACTCTTTGAAGTTTGTTGATGAGATGGGAGGGAGAGCCAGACAAAAGAGCGTTACAGTAATCCAGGCGGGATAGAACAAATGCGCAGACAAGAGCTTTTGTTGTGTTTTCTGAGAGAAGATGGCGAATAGAAGCAATTCGGCGGAGTTCAAGAAAGCAAGTGCGACAGACATTGCTGACATGCTGTTGGAAGGACAGGGTTTGATCAAGAGTTACACCGAGGTTGCGGGCAGAATGAGAGAGAGTGATAGGTGAATCAACAAGTTTGATGGAAGTCGGAACAGAAGGGTGGTTTTGAAGTTTTGGTGGGGTGATCAGGATCAGTTCAGACTTATCTTCATTTAGTTTTAGTTTGTTTCGGGTCATCCAGTCCTTAAGGTTGGCTACACAAGACTGGGTGTTTTGGATCATGAGAGGAAGGTCAGAGAGAGGCCCAGAGACATACAGCTGATTGTCATCAGAGAAGGAATGATGCTGAAGTAGGTGTTCTTGGACGATAGAAGAGACAGGATAAGAGTAGAGAATGAAGAGTAGAGGGCCCAAGACAGATCCTTGTGGCACGCCGTAGGTCAGACAAGAGGGATTAGAAGAAAGGCCGTTGATAGAAACTACTTGTTGACGATCAGTGACGTAGGAATGAAACCAACTCAAGACTGTGTCATCAAGCCCAAAAGAGTGATGTAGGCGGGAAATGAGGATAGAGTGGTCAATAGTGTCAAAGGCAGCAGATAGGTCCAAGAGAGTCAAAAGTGATACATTGTTACAGTCAAGGGCAGTCAGAATGTCGTTACAGATTTTGAGAAGAGCAGTCTCAGTACTATGTCCAGAGCGGTAAGCAGACTGAAGGGGATAGACAAGGCTGTTGGAATGAAGGTGGTCTAACAGTTGGTCAAGAACAACTTTCTCTAAAATTTTTGAAAGAAACGGAAGATTTGACACAGGTCTGTAGTTTTTCAAATTGTCAGGGTCAAGAGTAGTCTTTTTCAAAAGAGGTCTTACAATATGCTAATGATACAATTTTATTGGCAAATTCTAAATCAGCTTTGCAAAAAGAACTTAATGCCTTACATATATATTGCACGCAATGGCAATTAGAAGTAAATCCAAAGAAAACAAAAATAGTTTTCTTTCATGGTCGAAATAGTATACGTGAATTTTTTTTC
>CM065735.1:56087942-56095442 GCA_033310375.1 Conus canariensis | reverse complement strand
CACACGCACACACGCGCACGCACGCACGCACGCACACACGCGCAACACACACACACAACACACACACACACACACACACACACACACATACACACTCAGTCACTCACTCACTTATGAGATGACTCAAATTACTTAATACCTGCACGCATAAAAGAAAACCATGCTTAACCAGGTCAGAGTCAAGTAAGTGATGATAAGTCAGTATAGAATATATGCTAGCAAATCAGTATCAACTTTGAAGGCCGTTTGTGCTTGAACGGCATTTTATACCACAAATCACAGTTTCCCCTAGTTAGCGATCTCGGCAACCTCGTCTTTGTTCTTAATTGCTCAGTTGTTCGGTTTGCAATCGAATGTTGGTGAGGTTAAGAGTGAGCGGACAAACAGGGGGTAGGGGGTGGGGAGTGTGTGGGTGGTGGGGTGGTGGTTTATCGCTCAACATGTTTTGTGAACTATTTTAGTTGACACAAATGGGAGTAAACACATGCAATGTAAAGTGTTTAGTGGTGAACAAATCAGATGTTCGTAATTGCTACAATCGGAAGAACATTAACACAGTAACTACCACATTCTACCAAGGGCAAACATTCAGAAGACTCTTCTATGGTCTCCAATCACTGCATCTCATGTACATAGCCCCTTTGATCGATTTCCTTGAAGTCTTGAGATTGTTGAGATTACTAATGTCTTGTTTTATGTAGTCTATTAATCAATCAAACAATCTGTCTTTCCATCTACCCATCTATCTATCTATCTATCTATCCATCCATCATCCATCTACACACACACACACACACACACACACACACACACACACACACGTGTGTGTGTGTGTGTGTGTACCAATCTATCCCTCTGTTTATCTATTGATCACGTTCACAAAAACACTTACTGGCAGTATTTACTTTCGGTGCATCTGGCAGTTGTTAATTCGGTGCATCTGCATTGAGGACACTGGCTTTCATCTCTTCCTTTGCGTCTCCAGTTTCTGAATAACAGGCAACATGACATTACCTCATTAGGTTCCACGAACCACTTAGTCATCAAACGTGCAATGTCCACAATATCATAAGAGAGAGAGAGAGAGAGAGAGAGAGAGAGAGAGAGAGAGAGATTTGTCGATTGATTCATCTTTAATATGCAAGAATGAAGATTTTAGGCCTAATCCGTAATCTTACAAATTGTCCTCATTAACACATTTTTCAAACGCATATCATTCACACATACAAGTCAACATAGCAACACTGTAATGTAATTCCACAATGACAAGCGGACCATTCATAAACGTAATAATAACACGGTGAGTAGTCAAACAGAATGAAAAAAAAGACAAACAAAAGCACACCACACACACACACACACACACACACACACACGAGAGAGAGAGAGAGAGAGAAGAGAGAGAGAGAGAAACGTGTGCATATACACACATACACATACAAAAAAGAGCTCTTGTCTGCGTTAACTCAGACAGATAGGCTTGAGCACACACACACACACACACACACACACACGATCGTCTAATATCACGATTAGTGGAAAGACGTTAAATCACACACACACACACACACACACACACACACACACGATACATATCCATGCAAATACACTTGTAGTGCATGCGCCTCTCCTCCCACACACACACGTGCGTGCGCCTCAGCACGCAGGCACACACACACACACACACACACACACACACACACACACACACGCTGTTTGGGATAAATTTGAAAACCATACTCTCTACTTACAATTGTGAAGAGATATTGTCTGATAACATTGACGGAAGCTACGCGAATTTTGTTGATATTGTTTTACATGCAGCTGATCTCTCAATACCAAGGTGCAATTCTAATGCATCAAACAAATATGCAGGCAATGTATGGTGGAATGCTACTTGTGAAGAAGCAAGAGAAAAAAAGATGCAGGCCTATAAAATATATTTAAAAGATAAGAAAGATCCTGACAAAATTGCTGAAAAGAACAGAGCAAAAAATCATAGTAACAGAGTAACTGAAAACGTCAAGGAGCAATATTGGTCAAATTTCTGTGAAAGTGAAGTACATGACCACAAAGATCTTCAGAAAACATGGAAAAAATTGAAAGACATAAAAAATGGAATCAGTCTTCCTGAATATCCCATAACATTAGAAAATAATGAGTTTCCTTCAAAATTTGAAAAGGCTGAAGCATTTGCAAATATTTTTGAAAAAAAATAGCAACAGGGAGGGCCTGACAGAAAAACAAAAGATATACAGAGAGAAACTGGAGGATAAGGAAACGCATGAAAAAAGTCCCATTAACAGTCACTACACAAATGCTCCCCTTACATTTCAAGAAGTAAAGGATGCAATTTTCTCTATTGGTTCGAAAAGAAAATCAGTGGGACCAGATGCGATCTCCAATGAAATGATAAAGCATTTGCCATCTAATCTCACAATGTTTCTGAACTTATTTTTTTCAGAAATGTTGGTCTGAAGGGCTTCAACCATCTTTGTGGAAAAAATCAATTGTAACCCCTATCCCTAAAGAGGGCAAGTCAAAATCAGACAAAAACAACTACAGGCCAATTGCTCTCACTTCACATGTGGGAAAACTTATGGAAAGGATTATTCTAAAAAGACGAACATCAATGTGAAAAAAATGGTATAATACCAATACAACAGGCTGGCTTTAGAAAGGGTAGATCTACAGTTGACCATCTTGTAAAAATTACAACACAGGTTAAATATCAGTTCGCACGTAGGAAAAATGTACTTGCCACGTTTTTTGACATTAGAAAGGCATATGACCAAGTCTGGCATTCAAAACTTCTGAACAAATTGAAGTTAATAGGTCTCTCGGGGTGTATGTACAATTACTTAAAAACCTTTTAAAGTGGTAGAACAATACAGATGAAGGTAGGAAATGTATATTCTAATGAAAGACATATCCAGATGGGAATCCCACAAGGAGCTGTGATAGCTCCTATCCTGTTTAATATTTTGATCCATGATCTTCCTAAATCATTATCAAAAAATGTTGAACTAGTACAATATGCGGATGATATCTGTATATGGATGAAAGTTACTTTAAAACGTCACACACCAGTTAGATCAATCAACTATATTAAAAAGATATATCAAAATGAACTAGATAAAATTGGTAGGTACATGACTGAAAATGGATTGGCCCTTTCAGCTGAAAAATCACATATGGTTCTGTTCAATACTGGTTATGATCCTAATCCTCTGCCTTCATTTCAAATAGATGGATTTGCCTTGAATATAAAAAACTCGTAAAATTTTTAGGAGTAAATTTAACTTCTAAATTGAGCTGGAATTATCACATACAAACTATTCTAACAAAAGCTAAGAAAACTTTTAATTTTTTGAAAATGGCGAGTCAACAATCATGGGGTAAAGACAGTAAAGTATTAACACATTTAGCTACTGCGCTTGTACGATCAAAATTATCCTATGCCCAGGAGACATTTTTCTCAACCCCAAAATGTTTAATTAAAAAGTTGCAGAGTATCGATAGTAAAGCATACAAGATAGCTCTTGGTGTCCCGGTTCATACATCAACTTTAAGAACTTATATGGAGATCGGAATATTGCCTTTTGAAGAAAATATGAAACTTTCATGTGCAAAATATATTTTAAGAAGTCATACACTACAAAATCTTAATACCAGTGAAACTGAATTAAAATCAGAAATAAATTTTCCTAAACGGGCACAAAAAATCGATTCTCTAAAATCGATAGCCTCATACACATCTGACTTACTTACAAAAGCAGGCACTGCCCCTCAAAACGTGGCTCCTCAGGTGTCTTTTAGCACTATCCCGGAATGGGAACTTAGTAGAGCAAATTATGACAGACTATACAACTTTTAAAAAAAGTGATGGACCCTTGCTGCCAACGTATGTTAAATCACATATAAATGAAACTTATATAAATCACCTTAAAATTTATACAGATGGTTCTGTACTAGACAATCATTTGTCTGGTTCAGCATTCATAATTCCATCCTTAAAAATAGAGAAAGGTTACCACCTTGGTAAGAATATTTCCATATTTACTGCGGAACTTGTTGCCATTATTATAGCATTAAACTTTCTTCTTGATTTTCAATTTCCTGCATTTCAAATACTACTTTGCGTTGATTCAAAATCAGTCCTACAAGCTCTAAAATTTCGAATACAAGTGTGAGAGCAGAACTCATATCAGAAGTCTACCACTTAATTCATTTTTTGCATTTACGTGGTTCCTATGTCGATTTTTGTTGGGTTCCATCACACTGTGGATTATCTGCAAATGAAAAGGTATACCAATTAGCCAAAAAGGCTGCTATCACTGAGACTGATTTAACAAAGATATGCATTCCTTTATCCTTACATGAGAGTTATAGTCTTTTAAAAGACGTATCCTGGAACTCTATTTCAAATAAGCGAAAAGGCACCAGAAACAAAAAGGGGGTATTATTTTAAAAGATATCAGACAATAAAACAGGTATCAAGAATCTCTACCAAGAGTGGATTTTAAAAAGTTTGATTTTTAGATTGAGGCTTGATGCCTTTAAAACCAAATTCTGTAAACATGTTACTTGTATTTGTGGCCAGCAAATCACTCCGTTCCATCTACTTTTTTTGTGCGATAGAATGAAGCCCTACTTACCTGCTTGGTTGTTGAACACTGAACCGTCGATGTCAGCCTTTGAAGACGTCATCTCCAACGAATCAAACATTTTGGAAGTTGTTCATGGACTGATTAAGAGCCCAGTTGGACATTTACTTTAACTTCTATGTTATTTTCCCCATCCTGGTGTTAGTTGCTTATTTAGTGTTTCTTTCAAAGTTTTGGATTCAGTTATGTGGAGGTGTTTTTTTGTTTGTTTGTTTTTGTTTTGGTGGGGGGGGGGGGGGAGGGGGGGTTGTGTGTGTGTTTTTTAAAAATTATTTATTTTATCTAGGCCTAATTGCATTATACATACCTGCGTACGCCCAAAATCAACACCAACCGTTCGCATGCATACACCCAAAAACACCACATGCACACACACACATAACACTTACATACTAAGATCACTGTTAGGTGGATAGACGTTAAATTAAAGAACGAACACACACACACACACACACACACACACACCCATTCGCATGCGCGCACACACACACACACACACACACCAGCATTTGTGCAGACAGACATGCATCCGACCACCACACATATTGTGTTGTTACTCAAGTCAGTCTCACACACACACACACACACACACACACACACACACACACACGTGCGCGCGCTGGTGCGTGCTGACACATGCACACACATGTACAAACACAAACATATGCACACCACCTACCTGGTCCAAACACACACACACACACACACACACACACACACAACACTATAACACACATATATATATATATATATATATATAGAGAGAGAGAGAGAGAGAGAGAGAGAGAGAGAGATCTAACCTTATAGTCTCAGTTTTATCAAGAAGCGCTGAATCTGAAACAATAGGTAAATGAATATGAGTGGGGAATGAAAGGAAATGTAATGTTTGAATGATAGAATTAAGAAGCAGAGAGGCAGACAGACAGACAGTCACACAAAGTTACAGCTTGATTTATATGTTGAAGCAGCGAATAAGCCACTAAAATGGAGGTGATTCATTTGTATCTGTGTTGGGGTTCATAGTTTTGGAACTCCCTTGTCATGTTTCCAATCTGTCAAGTGCTTTTTGTGACAAGTAGTGGTGACAAGTAGTGGTGGCAGATATAATTCTCTAAGGAAAAAATTCGACGTGTTCTCTATTAGAATTATTATTATTAGTTTTTACATCAAACCTTACCTCTATCCTCTCTTATTAAAGGTAGAAGATGCAACTTCCTGGTACTGGTCACTAAAAGATTTTTGTTTTACTTGGGAGTGCAAAAAATACCAAAGAGGAGGAGGTATGGGCGAGTTATGAGATTTTTTTGCCAGTGGCATTTTACCTCCAGACAGCAGAAAATATTTAAGTCAAGCACAACTATTGATGGTGGTCATACTAAGATATGGGTAATGTAATGTTGCTTATAGCCCAGCCAACTGCAGAGGGCCATACTAGGCCTGACTAAGATACAGATTAGTGTCGACATGGAAATGTAAGCAAGACTGAAGAAGGAAAAGAAAGAAAGTCTTTCCCCCCACCCCCACCCCTGACAGCCCCCACCCCCCCCCCCCCAAAAAAAAAAAAAAAAAAAAAAAATTAACAAACTGCTACAGCACAATTCAGCTAAACAAAAATCCAAGGATAGGAAAACTGAATTATCAAGAATGAAATCTAAACTCTACCAGGAAAAAATAAATGCTGAAAGTACTCACCAACTATGGTAGAAGCCAGGAGCAGAAGAATAGCAAGACACAGGTAAATTTTCATACTGCCGGTCAACGTTTTCTCCAGTCCTCAAACTAAAGTCAGAGATAGATAAAGGCTCACAGCACACCTGTTCTTTCAAGTGATGACAGCAGACACCGGCTCCGTATCAAAACTCCCTGTCTTCTGAGACCTCTCAGCGGCTGACAGTACACTATAGCACCACTGGTGTCCCCAGCTACCTGTCCGTCATCCTTAACCCCTCCTTCAGTCCCCCTCCCCTGCCCTCTTTCCCCACCACTGGTGTCCCCAGCTACCTGTCCGTCATCCTTAACCCCTCCTTCAGTCCCCCTCCCCTGCCCTCTTTCCCCACCACTGGTGTCCCCAGCTACCTGTCCGTCATCCTTAACCCCTCCTTCAGTCCCCCCTCCCCTGCCCTCTTTCCCCACCCTTCTCAACTCTAGTCCATGAGAACAGAGTGCGTGTCAGTCATTACCACAATACCACCGAGACCCGCCCGCCTTTGCCTCTCACAACTGACGTGACATCACAGCACCCCACCCCAAGGCAAAGGAGGCTGATTGTAACAATGGGTGGGCGGGAGAGAGTGAGGGAGAGGAGAGAAGGAGAGTGGGATGAGGAGGGATGGCTGAGAGGGATCAGTGGTTTTCCTCTTACTGTTTACTTGTAGGCTCACTGGCTTAAGAAAATCGAAAGCAGCTGTAGAACATGTTCATCAGGTTGGTTAAAATATTTTATTTCATTTCATTTTGTTTTCTTTTCTTTTATTTTATCTTTTTTTTTCTTTTTGTACTCCCAGTTCTTCTAGAACAGGGAGTAATTTACAGCAGGAATGAAGAAATGCTCTGTGTGTGTGTGTGTGTGGTGTGTGTGTGTGTGTGTGTGTGTCTGTCTGTCTGTCTGTCTGTCTGTCTGTCTGTCTGTCCGTCCGTCCGTCCGTCCGTCCGTCCATCCATCTGTGGACAAAATGTGTGCCACTCGCTCCAGACAAAACTACTGGGCCAGTCTTTCTGAAAATGTGTAGGTATGTTCAATATGGGTCACGGATGATGCCTGATGTGTTATTTTACCGTTATAGCTGATACTAATGGCTATAACAGCCCATACCGGTTTTTATTCTTTATGGAA
>CM065735.1:56032942-56070442 GCA_033310375.1 Conus canariensis | reverse complement strand
TGTGCGTGCGTGCGTTTGTGCGTGCGTGCGTGCGTGCGTGCGTGCGTGCGTGCGCGCGTGCGCGCGCGCGAGCGCGCGCGCGCGCGCGTGTGTGTGTGTGTGTGTGTGTGTGTACATGTTGTTCCATCGATTGTGATTATCAGTTTTGTTTGGTGATGCTGCTTTATGTTGTGTTGATGTTATCAGTAGTATATGTTCTGTTATGTATAATTGCAGTTTTCATGGGGGTGTCAGAAAAAAAAATCATACTTAAAAGAAACTTGTCAGGATGAATTGCAATATTTCTTCTTGTATGTATTGTGTTCTTAAATCACTTAAGGTCAACGCAAAACAAAACACAACTCATGTCCATTTCCTTTTTTGCAAACAGAGCAACGTAAATCAAGCTCAGTGTGTTTCTGGTAACGATATGACGTACAGCAATGTCTGAAACACCACATGTAAACCTTGCCATAATACAGTTCAGATGTTTGTGTAAATCTATCCTCAAGTATGGCTTGATATTACTGATGGTGAACAATGTCCTATGTACATCCGATCTCTGTTGTTGATGTGGGAATCACAATCTTGCCGTTAACATGGAATCAGTCTGTTTTTAAATTCGTGTAAAAACATTTAACATTCTGAGCGACTTGGCTTGCCCATACATATCCAAGACCAAACAAATCCAGCTTCCACCAAGTGTTTGACGACCAGTTTCTTTTGCCTGGTGCGTCACGTTCAAATTATGTGTGAGCCTTCTGTGGCAGTCTGTTGTCATCCATTGTCATTATTTTGTTGTTGTTGCTAGTAATGGATACAAGGTTTTGCAGTCTACATAGGCTAAATCGGATGTCTCTTGGTTTCGCCATAGTCAAAGTCATTGGGCGTCCACAGTTTACCTCCTTAACTCTTCCATAAGGAAACAAAAATGCCCTTTAAATCATGGAATTGGGCCAGCAGCTTTTTTGTATTTTATCTTTTTTAGTGCAGACGTAATTGTCTCTCTCGAAAGCGTTCTGTTGAAATAGTATTTGTACTCTCACCAAGACCCACCAGCTGTTTCCAAGAGATTTTTTTCCCCAGTAGTCCTTTAAGGTATTAAAAACCAATCATCAACAGAAATATTGTTATCAACGTGCTTTCTCTGAAGTTAAAATTAAATGTTCATAATCACCAGTATTGTTTCTGATTTTTATCTAAAGACAAGCTTATCTACCAGAGCCTTGTGGAATTACTTTCATGATGCTTTAACAAATGCTTGAATTATGTTTGTACTGTGCAAAACGCATTTTGTTTCTGCAGTGTCACTGGTGCGACTGGCAATTCTGTACAGCATTCTAAGCTTAGCTCCTGCTGCTCTGCATTCTTTGTCAAACACCGCCTCCGTTCTGAGCAGATCCTGAGACGATCCTGTTTCTTCGTTATCTCTATAAAATTAATGATGAAGTCTTCTTTATCTCTATAAGTGAAGGGGTTTTCTTTATCTTTGTACGTGAGGAAGTCTTCTCAATCTGGTTAAGTGTCAAGTATTCTTTAGCTTTATAAGTGAGGTGTCAAGTATTCTTTAGCTTTATAAGTGAGGAAATCTTCTTTAGCTTCATTGGTGAGGAAGTCTTCTTTATCTCTGTAAGTGAGGAAGTCTTCTTTATCTGGTTTAAGGCCAAACATTCTCGCGATTACAATCTCAGTCAATAGTTTTTTTCAAGCAGAGTAGCTTTTGCGTCCAACCATGTTAACAGATTTGCTTCATTCCGTGTCCTTCTTTTCTCAACCAGAGCGTTGAAAGTACACACAAAGGATTGAGAGCAGAGTTCAAGGGCAACAAGAAGATGGCAAAGGCAACGTTGACCTCTCCAGGAATGGGGATTCCCAGCAAGGCCAGGAACCCGCACAGTCCAATGGGGAACCAGCACAAGAAGTCTGTGACAGCCACGGCAATCAATCTTCGAGCGATGGTCATGTCCTGTGAGATTCTAGTCGTGTCACAAGTCAAGGTATTCTCCAGTAGAGGTATTCTCCAGTAGATAAGGTATTCTCCAGTAGATAAACGTTTGACAAGCTGAAGTCAGCACAAACAGAAAGAAGTTGAACACAATCAACACGCTGAAGGAATACAAGTGTCCTTTAAATTCCTGTCTGGTGACTGGTAGTGGAATACAGATTCCTGTCTGGCTGTAAAAATCCCAGTGGGATGTAGACGGAAGAAGCGGCAACACTGCAAACAGCACGTCCATTGACCAAACAGACACACACGCCATAGAGGACGATTTTTTTTCTCAAAGCGAAAATTCCCAAACGGGAAACGAATCACAACAGCACGATCAAGAGAAATGAGACAGATGATCATGGCGGACACTTCACTGGACAGAAGAGACAGGAAGCCAGCTATTTTACACGTCACACTGCTTACCCAGGTGTCATCATGGAATAGATAATCACCGCGGTAAATTTCATCAGCAGCTCCAATGATAGAAAGATAGACACCCATCAGAAGATCAGACATGCTTAGATTACTGACAAACAGACTGTAGCTACCCATAGAAGTTTTCTGCGCATGCAGGCATACGACGAAACAAAACGTATTTCCTGCCACAGACATGGAGCTGACCAGCCACAGAAACGCACGGTAGATGTTTGTCGGCAGCAAATCCTCACAGGATGAGATCTCATCACCAGCAGCGCTGCAAAACTTTTCGTTAAAATGATCTGGTAGTATATCTTTGCAGCAAAATTTGTAGAGTTGTGCAGACACCGAACTGAGACGAGAGAGCTCACTGAATATACCAGGTGGAATCGTTTCTATAGGAGTGCCCTCTATTGACAGAGACGTTAAATCAGATATAGACCGAAATCCATCTGGTCCAATTGTATGTATTGAAGTGTAACACAGATTGAGGACTCGGACGGACAAAAAACTTGAAATCATCCGACTGTCAAATACTGTTAACTTCGACAGTGACTGTTCCATATTTTTTTTTAATCTCCCTTGCATCCTTAAATGGATCCTCAAGCATAGGCTCAAAGATTGTCCCCTACATTTTATATTGTTTGCATAATGTTTTTAGCTTTTCAGCATACTCTGTAACCTACATGACTTAGCAAAGATTTGAAATGTATAAAAAAAATAATGGAAAACCTACCCTAGGGTCAGACTTGGGTCGGGTGCTTTAGGCGGCTGACCCCCTTCTTTCTCCCCCCCCCCCCCCCCCCCCCGTCCCCTTGTCATTTACAATGCTTTTTTTGTGCATATTGTATATTACTTATTGTGTTTTCTCTTGTTCATTTCATTCATGTGCAACACACCCACTACATACAATCACACCCTCCCCCTCCTATCACTCTCCTTCCCTCCCCGTCCTCTTCTCTCTCTCACTCTCCACTCTCCTCTACTCATCTTTCCATTCTCTCTCTCTCTCTCTCTCTCTCTCTCTCTCTCTCTCTCTCCATCTGTTTGCCTGTAAAAAACTGTTAAGTGTTAGCCCTAAAACACCAAATGCAATGGTCTATGGGGAGACTGGTCGCTATAGTCTTTATATAGACAGCACACTAAGAGCACTTAGCTATTGGTTCTCTTTACAACAGATGGAACTGAATAGAATACCCAAGCAAGCATATATTTCCTTGATTAACAGCCTTATGAACAACACCGACGACAGAACGATAAAAAATAATTGGGCATATGATATAAAATGTTGTCTTGACAGATATGGATTTCTGAAGTGTGGTTGGTGGGTGGGGTCGGAAATATTAATATGTTTAAGAAGATTTTTGGGCAAAGGATGGTAGACTGTTTTCAGCAAGACTGGGTTAGCAAATTAAATTCAAGTGATCGCTTCAACACCTATTATTCACTTAAGTCTCTTTTGCAACCAGAACCGTATCTAACCTATTTAACGGTTAACAAATTTAAAATGTATTTCACCAGATTCCGTCTTGGGTTAAACGACCTGAATATAAATAGCAGATACAAAGAAAATATCAAAGCATGTCCTTTTTGTAACCAACTTGAGAACGAACTCCACTTTCTATTGAGATGCAATGCTCATATGCCTTTCAGAGAAAAATACATACTGAAGCACAGACAATTTCAGAACGTGAACTCTATTGAACTAAAACAATTACTTGCAAACGAAAATGTCATATTACAAGAGATATTGCTATGTACATTTATTATGCATTGAAAAAAAGAGAAGAGCTCGTATCTCATACAGTATGAATAATTAGTTACCCTCATAAAGAAGCATTATCAGTACATCGAAAAATATACTTTCGTTATCGTTTCTCCTTTTTTTCTCTTTATGTGTGCACTGTACCTCACATTGTTATAGGCCGGAGGCCTGAAACATTAAAATTGTGTTCAATTGTTCAATTGTGTTCAATTGTTTCTCTCTCTCTCTCTCTCTCTCTCTCTCTCTCTCTCTCTCTCTCTCTCTCTCTCTCTCTTCTTTCTTTTCATTTCTCACTGGCGCAGCCTGACTCACTACTATTTTTGCCGTTGGAAATGATTCTCTGACCGTTGTATGCCCTTTTCCATGTTGATGCTGCATTTTGTTGGTTCTTTTGATTTGACATCTTTTATTCCAGCGTGGAGAACAATGCAGTCTGGTTCTGGAAACAGATTTTCTTTGACGTCTTTAAGAACTGTAAAGACACAAAGAGAGAATTATTTAACGCCTTGACAAAATCCAGACTCTTGTCGGAGAAAAACATCAGTTTTGTAAGCTACCACAACCTGCATGCTACAGACTACAGGCACCTGACTGCAGATGAGATCCATCCAACAGCCAGATGAACGAGCGTGCTGGCCAGTACCCTTGGGAGGCATCTGCACCGCCTGTTCTGGGAGAAGCCACGGAGGAGATCAGCCCCCTCTCTTCACCATCACAGCCCAGGGTTCTACCCTCCGCCTTTCCCGCCCCCATGGTTCTACTGACTGTGCTGTCATCACCGGCTGGACTATGTGCTCCCCTCTCCCCCCTTCCACCTTCCATAATTAATGTTTGATTTACTTTTGATGTTTAAACTTTTAAAACTGATCTTTGTTCAGTTAGATTTCCATGAAAATGTTCAAATATCTAAACAACATTTTGCAATGGAACTGTGGTTCTATTGCTAGATATACTTTGTATTTAAATCAGTATTTGATGACTAAAAATGTTTATGTTTTATTATTCCGATTTCTTGAGGTTAACAGCAGCAATTTGCCTGACATTCCTGGTTATTACCACCCACCTACTTCCGCACGGATATTACCAATGATATTTATGATTAAATATGCGTGAATGACAATAAGAATGTTAAAAATATCAGGAATGATAATAATCTGCATAACTGCAATTATGCCTGTAAATACAGTCTGCTATGGAATTAGATCAAACCAACCTTTTCACAGTGTTTCAGTGGAATGCGAGATCTATTTCCACTAACCTGTTTTCTTTTGAGAGTCATGGTCTGGAGAAAAACTATTGTGTTTTAGCGCTCCAGTCATTGCATGTGGAAAAGAAAAAGCTTCCCAAACTTAAGAACTATTACTATCCTCCTCTTTGCAGCATCAATGGGGTAAATAAAAAGATGCAAACAGCTATCTATATTAGACTTCACCTTGAGTTTACAAATATAAGCCCACTACCAGTGTCTATAGGTAAACAAGATGTGTTTGCCACAGGTGCTGCCATCAAAGTAAATAAGGAATCAATTTATAATGTTCTGTCTGTGTACTATCCTAATGGTCCTGAAGGGGGTGACACAGATCGGTTACAACATACTGATTTTACAAAGAAGAAGTGGATTGTTATGGGCGACTTCAATGCTCATGCGCCCTCTTGGGATACAAGTTGTAGTAAAGTGACATCTAATAGATTTGTTGAAAATATTGTTGATTCGAATTTAATGTTGTTAAACGACGGTAGAATTACGAGGGTTCCTGATGTAGTTACTCACAAGTCGAGTGCAATAGATCTATCGCTCGTTTCCCCAAACATAGCAGTAAACTATAGCTGGTCCACAATAGAAGATTGTTTAGGGAGTGATCATCTTCCCATTACAATACTTTTTAATGAAAAAATATTTGATGAACCGTCTATCTCTGAATGCAAAATTCCAAAATTTAACAATAAACTGGCCAACTGGGAAGCCTTTCAAACGTTTCTTGTGTCGCAAAATACATCACCAATTGAGAATGACGATCTAGATATTTTTTATGCAAATTTATCAAAAGTAGTATTACTATCAGCTGAAAAGACTATCCCAAAATATAAATACAAAAAGATTACAAAATATGTAGGCAACGTATGGTGGACAGAAGAATGTAGACTCGCTGTACAGTCAAAGTGAAAAAGCTACAAAACATGGATAAGAAATAAGTCAGATGAAAACTTCATAATCATGAAACAAGAAAAGAATAAATGTACTTAAGTTATTGCTCAAGCAAAAAAGAAGTACTGGGTTGAGTTTTGTGAAGCTGAGGTATCAGAATCAAAAGATTTATTTAAAGTTTGGAAAAAAGTCAAAGAAATGAAAAATTGCTATAAAACTCAGTCATACCCAATAAAGTTAAAAACTGATTTTCCCACTGCTTTGGATAAAGCATAAGCTTTTTCAAATTTATTTTCAGCTTGTAGTTAATCTAAAAATCTTCAGCCAGAAAACAGTCATCACAGAAACAACGAGGAACAAAAAGACGAATACATGGCTCCTCCACAAGAAAACGAACTTTTCCTAAACTCACCTTTACTGTTATCAGAACTATCAGAAGCTCTAGATTCTATCCCTTTACATGATTCAGCTGTTGGCCTTGATGGCGTGTCCTATCAACTCATCAGACACTTACCTTCTTCGTGGAAAGTACTACTGCATTCATCATTCCAAAAATGTTGGATTAATGGCACTATTCCAAGAATCTGGAAAAGTTCAGTAGTAGTCCCAGTACTCAAGGAAGGTAAACCGAGGACAGCTGTACATAGCTACAGACCCATAGCTCTAACATCTCATGTTGGTAAACTTTTAGAAAAAAATATTCAAAAACGATTGTTATATTACTGTGAAAAAGGTGGTGTGATTCCTGTTCAGCAAGCAGGCTTTCGAAAAGGTCGTTGTACCACAGACCATTTAGTAAAACTGACCAGTCACATTAAAAAGCAATTCTCCCACAGAAAAAGTACTTTGGCTACACGTTTTGACGTTAAAAAAAGCCTATGACTGCGTATGGCACGCAAGGCTATTGTACAAATTAAAAAATGTTGGCATTTCTGGGAGAATGTTTGATTACATTAAAAGCTTCCTAACAGAAAGAATCATATGTACGCAGATTGGAAGAACTTATTCATCCTTTAGGAATGTAGATATGGGTATTCCTCAGGGATCAGTTATTGCTCCCATGTTGTTCACAATCCTAATCCATGATCTTCCTAAATCTATGTCAAAAGCAATGCATGTAGTTCAATATGCAGATGATATTGCTATCTGGATTAATTGTACATTAAGGAAGCATTCCAATAAAAGAACAATAAATTTTGTACAGAAGATGTACCAAAAGGAATTGGATGAATTATCTTCATATATGTAGAACAACGGATTAGAACTATCTGGAGAAAACAACATGTCTTATATTGTTTAACAATGGTGAGAACCCAAAGACTCTACCCTCGCTTTTGCTAGACGGACAGATTCTGGAATATAAACAAAAAGTTAAGTTCCTGGGGGTATTTTTAACTCCTAAGCTGAACTGGAAAACACATATTGAAAACGTAATTGATAAAACAAGAAAAAGATTAAACATTCTTAAAATTATATGTTATCAAACATGGGGTCAGGACTGTTATACCCTTTTACATCTATACATCTCTTTAGTCCGATCAAAATTGACTTATGGGCAGGAAGTGTATTTCTCTGCACCTAATTATCTTTTAAAGAGATTGCAAAGCTTGGATAGTAAGGCCATGAAATTAGCTCTGGGAGTCCCAGTACACACAAACACTCATAGATGTTATAAAGAAATAAATATATTACCTCTAAATGAGAAGCGAATATTGGATGTATCCAAATATATTGTCAGAAGTCTTTCTGTTGAAAATTCAATTACTGAAGAAATACTGATTGATTCCAGCAAAGATTTTCCTAAGAGGTCTAAAACCATATCTTACATTCAACCAATTAGAAACTACACATCTGACTTTATGTCACATTGTAATATTGATATTACTGCCATACCAGAATTTCCTGCAGTACCTACAATGCCTCCTTGGGAACACCTAAATGCTTCTTTTGATTACAAATACACTTTGTTAAAGAAAAGTGATAATATAAATATTTTAACAACTGAAGTTCGCGAACATTTAGAAAACAGCTATCCAAATCATTTTAAAGTGTTTACAGATGGATCGGTAATGGAACCCTCTGACAGTGGTTCAGGCTTTATAATACCAGCCTTAACCCGTTCGCTGCTTGAAGCTGCTTGAAAATGTTACAAACAAAGGCTTTCCCAGTGCCAGGGAAATCTAATGATTTGGGGGTAATAATTAACAAAAAATTCTAGCTCAGAAACTACAAAAGATATAACAATGAAATATATATGATTTTTGAAGGAAATTGAATGAAGATTTTGAATCTGGGCTTCTTTTGTTTTAATTTTGATAATAAAAAAGTATTTAGACAATTAGATTTGGATAGATTTTTTTGCACGATCAAAAGCATATGTATTTACCACTACAGCTTCACATCCAAACAAGAACACAAAGCAAAAAAGTTGAAAATAAAGTTTGTATTGTCACACTACACCTGCAAATGAAAGTAAAACAGTTTAGAAGTCTATCAAGACGCTCACACTCGATGCAGACAGGTCAGTCCACGACCACGCCCCCCTCTCCCCACCACGCCCCCTTGCCGGACTTCAACCCTCTCTTTCACTGCTCCTCTTCCCCTACCTTTCCCTCTGCCCTGTGCCGCGCCGCGAGCAGGCCGCGCTCCCCTCTCACGCTGACTACCACGTCACTGACCACTGGCACGCAGTGCAGAGTACACACTAGGCGAGCTTGTTCGACGCTGGCAAACCAGTCAGCTGAACACACATTGAGGTCACACAGCCCGACTCAGTAACTGACGAATACGGTCAGCAATTCCATCACAATCATCATCTCACCTTTATGCTCGAGTAAGTTGTTGAATAAAAGATTATTGTCTTTGTCAAAAATCATTAGCAGAGCCTGCTCAGCTGTGTAAATACGTTGATTTGGTCGCTGTGCTTGTCGAAGGTTGCGCCGCCATCTTTGCAAGCGAGACGAAGTGCTGGCTGGTCATCCAGTCAGTGATGAGAATAAATGGGCTTTCCCCTCACGTGTGGTCATTTACATATCATTTTAATACTACAGACATATAAGGCTTACTACGCACACTCTATTTAAGTCCGTTGATAGAAATAGTAACGAATGAAAATTCAAGAAAAATGCATGACGTCAGTGGACGGCCCATAGGCACTGGGAAAGCATTTTTAATGCGGCGTCAGCTGACGGCTTAAAGGCACTCTACGGGTTAAATGTCAGGAAATCATATTATGTAGGAAAGGGGTGTTCAATCTATACCTCAGAATTATATGCAATACTGAAGGCTTTGACTTACATATATGATACATCAATTACTTTCTATCAAATTTTACTTTGTGTTGATTCCAAATCTGTTTTACAGTCACTACGGCGTTGGAACTGCAAAGCTAGAAAAGATGTGGTTTTTGAAATAAAACAGCTACTGCATTGTTTCATTACACTAGGCATAAGAATTGATTTTTGTTGGGTCCGATCTCACTGTGGTATAAAGTGAAATGAAATAGCAGACAGTCTTGCAAAAGAAGGAGCAAATAGAAAGATGGAAAATTTACTAAACAATCCCTTAGATCTATCATCTTGTGAATTAATCCAAATTATGGAAAAATGTATGCATAAGCAGAATTCTAGTAAAAAAAAATGGCTGCTTTACCATCGTGCCCAAGGCACATTGTTAGATTAATTCATAAATTAAGGCTGAATACTTGGAACACTAAATATTCTCATGGTATTTCTTGTGTATGCAGAGGAGGAGGTTCAGGCATCAGTGGATGTCTCTTGAGGGTTTTGACAACAAAAGAGAGAGCGAGTTGTTTACAGAAACATTTTCATCAAGCTTTCCATCTCATTTATTTCCTACTTTTGATGTGTTTGTCTCCCCAGGCGTGAGTGTATCAGACAGCACCACAGCTCGCCTCTCTGGCAGTGCTATCATGTTAGTAAAGAAAATGTATTCTAGTTTAGTACACCAAATTCAAGTTGAATACGACAGCTGCATCGTGCTCAAGATTTCAAAGCTTTTGCCAAATTTACGAAACGAATGTGTATTGTTAGGTATGTATGTTCCTCCTGCCCATAGCGTCTATTATGTTGACACAGAAATCGAGAATGGAATTCACTTACTAGAGCAGTGTATACTTGATGTTTATGAATTGATTGGGGAATGTCCCCTTATGCTTATGGGTGATTTCAATGCTAGGACTGCTGACGCAAACGCAAAAGAGCTTTCTTTGCCATATGATGTTGTTGATGATGATAAGGATGACGAAAATTAACTGCCTGAAAAGGAGTACCAACGGGAATCGAAGTAGGCTTCAACAAACGACTTTGGTCGTTGTCTACTTTTGTTATGCAAACAATTTTCTCTTGTTATATTGACTGGTCTGTTACCAGGAGACCGTTATGGGGCATATACATACATTGCTCACAATGGATCAAGTGTGATCGATTATTTCCTTATTTCTCGGTCTATCTTTGAATATGCCTCATGTTTACAAGTTATCTCAAGAAGTGAATCCAAACATATGCCCATGAAACTAACCGTTAATGTTCAAAAGCAGCCGGTAAAAACCTGTGAAAAGTTAGAAAACACTATTATTGAAAAGTATGTTTGGAATCAAGAGCTTGAGAATGAATATAGGCAAGCATTGTTATTTCATTAATTTTCACACAAGCAGCTGAATTGATTAACATCGATATCAATGCAGCTGTAGAAAACATTTTAACAGGTATTGCTGATGGTGGGCAGTGTATGAAGAAAAAGATAGTATTGGGGAAAACAAGTAATTGTACTTGGTTCGATAAGGAATGCAGGGACAAACGAACAGCACTTCGTCAGTCCCTGAGAAATTTGAATAAATGTGTGGATTCATACGATGCAGACGTACTTAGGGGCGAATACGCCACTATGAGAAAGGATTACAAATTATTTATAAAAAGTAAACAGATAGAAGATAAACGAAATGTTCTTCTAACGCTTGAACGCAATAGTACTGATCCTAAAACATTTTGGGGTACCATAAAAAGACGTATTAACAATAGATTAACAAACTGTACCATTTCAAGTGAAGATTGGTATGACCACTTTGAAAAAGTATTTAATGACGCATCTATACAGAATGATAAACTAAATAGTAATAATTCATTTTCTAACGAAGTTTTTGATACTCAATCTCTAACTGTTTGTGAAACAGATCGTTCCACTTTAGATTTAGAAATATCAGAACTAGAAGTACATAATGCCATGAAAGCACTAAAGAATGGAAAAGCATCAGGACCAGATGGCTTCAGCAGTGAATTTTATAAAAACTCTTCTCCTCAGGTCATTTTTTTTCCTGACTAAGCTCTTCAACAAACTTTTGGATTCAGGTATATTCCCCCAAAAGTGGTCAGAATCAATTATAAGCCATTGCATAAAAAGGAGACATTAATTCCCCTGACAACTACAGGGGTATTTCGCTGTTGAATATCAGCAGCAAAATGTACACATTCATACTTAATAAGAGATTGACAAATTGGGCAGAGGACAATAATTTGTTAAGTGAAACGCAGGCAGGGTTTAGAAAGAATTACAGTGCAGTCGATCACATATTTACTCTACTTGCACTAGTACAGAAGCAATTTTCAACTAACAAAACAACATTATATGCAGCTTTCATTGATTTTCGGAAAGCCTTTGATCTCATAGACAGAAACCATCTTTGGCTTATACTCCGCAAAAATGGTATCAAAGGGAAAATGTTCAAAGCTATTCAAAGTATGTATGAAATAGTTAAAGCTAGGGTCAGAACTAACGGTGGTCTTACAGAAACATTCATGTGTCCTAGAGGATTGAAACAAGGCGATAACTGTAGTCCTATTTTGTTTGCTTTTTTATCAATGAGCTTGCAAATGATATAATACAACATGGTAGACATGGGGTAAGATTGTCACCTGATTTGATGCAGATTCTGGTTTTGTTATTTGCTGATGATGTTGTCCTCCTTTCTACCACTGTTATCAGGCTCCAGCACCAACTGAACATTTTAAGGAGTACGGCAGACAGACTAGGTCTTACAGTTAATAATGAAAAATAAAAAATAGTAGTATTTAGGAAAGGGGGTTACCTTACTGCAAGAGAAAAATGGTTCTATGGAAATGTAAAAATGGAAGTCGTAAATCAATATAAGTATTTGGGAATATTTTTCTCCACAAGGTTGACATTTTCTTACTCATTAGAAGATTTGGCACGTAAAGCAAAAAAAAAAAAAATGTTTTCAGTATCTTTAGATTCCTCTGGTCTATAGGCGAAAATTCTCCTAAGATTTTCTTTAAGATATTTGACACTCAAGTACAACCTATTCTGACATATGATGCGGAAGTTTGGGGGTTGACTGCAGATCACACCCCTATTGATAGAGTACATTTTCTTGTCATAAAACGTTTATTGAATATCAGCATACAAATACCTAATCCACTTGCATATTATGAAGCTAACTGATATCCGCTTTACATACAAACTTTTACTAAAACTATTAAGTACTGGTTAAGACTAACAAAAAGGGAGGAATATCGTATTCCAAGGAAATCATACAAAATGCTGTACACAATACACTGTCAAGGTAAGACAAATCGGGTAAGCAAGATTTGCATTACATTGTTTAGGTACGGGTTTGGATTTGTGTGGGAGAATCAAGGAGTAGAAAATGTAAAATCATTTATATCCTATTTTTAAGCAAATGCTCTACGACTGTCATTTCCAAGATCTACATGCTTTGTTACAATCCAAAGAAAGATACGAACTTTATTCCACATTTCGTCAACTACAAAGTATTCCTGGTTATCTAGTGGACATTAAAAAAAAAATCACGCATTTAGAAAACACCTAACCAGACTTCGGCTTGGTGTTTCCCAACTTAAACCTCACAGGTTCAGATATTCGAGAAGCCAAGAAAGCACGACATGCCCATTTTGTCCCAACGAACTTGAAACAGAACTTCACTTTACATTAGTTTGTCCCAAGTATAAACTATTGCGGGAGAGATATATTCCTTCCAAATATTATATACATCCAAATTCTTTCAAACTTACTTTATTATTATCAAATTCAAGGATGTGTGTACCACTGGCTCTATTACTGTCCAAATCATTTAAGCTACGAAATAAAAAAAAAACCACCAAATAACTGAGTATATTTGAAAATCAAATTACTACTATATATGTTGTGTTTGAAAGTTTGCTTTGTTGTAGGAAGCCTCTTCGGGGTCATGGACGAATGACTTGTTTAATTGTGGCTACTTGGGTGTCACGGGATGAATGGGATTGGGATTGAGTAATAAAGGGAGAGAAACATGAAGAACATATGGTGTAGTCCATATTTCTTTATTTATAATAGTCTTGGTGCACTGCATTTGTAAGTATACCATGCTCTCATCTTAAAAGTTATCTATTGTGTACTGTGCGTTTCTTCGTGTTATGCCGTTTACATGAACATCGTGCTCGGTTGCTAATTCTTTTGCCTTTGCACAATTACAGTTAGCCATGTAATTATTGTATAGTACTAACTTAAGTTTTGAATTATCTTCGCCTTCCACGCGCTCAAGATGCTGTCTCTTGTGGGCCTCCCATAGGGGGGTGGATTTTTGTGTGTGTAACCGATCTTCATCCCGCAATATGGGCGGCCATACTCCGTCTTCAGGGGGATGAATGCTGTTTTCTGTTTATGATGATATTGATAGTGAAATCGGTAATAATAACAAGAAGAAGAACAGGAGGAAGAACAAGAACTGTTGATGGGGAGGGGGGGGGAGGAAGAAACAGAGGAAGAAGGACGAGAACAAGAAGAAAAGGACAATAACACCGAGCAGTGCAATACTACTGCCGACGTTTAAGGGGCCGCAACTCATTGGCTTTTGTGTGTGTGTGTGTGTGTGTGTGTGTGTGTGTGTGTGTGTGTGTGTGTGTGTGTGTGTGTGTGTGTGTGGGGGGGGGGAGGGGGAGGAGGGGGATGATGATGATGAATGTCCTTGTTTATTCGTGATTATTTTGGGGATACCGGTAACAAACTGAGCCTTAGGGGCAGACATGGGCAGAATGGTCTTCGAAAAGTTTTGTGGGTTTTGACATTTCAAGTGTATGTTTCCTCCTATCGGTCTCTCTCTCTCTCTCTCTCTCTCTCTCTCTCTCTCTCTCTCTCTCTCTCTCTCTCTCTCTCTCTCTCTAAGTTTGTTTATATATGTATATATTATAGGGCCTATATATAACGTTTCACTTAATAATTTGTGCTGCCTAGGTCAATGTCACCATCGAATCGTGTACATTATTTGAATTATTGGAACGCTTTATGGGCTTCCTTGCTTAAAAGCAATAAACTCGTTGACTCGTCGTTGACTCGTTCTCTCTCTCTCTCTCTCTCTCTCTCTCTCTCTCTCTCTCTCTCTCTCTCTCTCTCTCTCTCTCTCTCTCTCGTCCTCCTCCTCCTCCTCCTCCTCTCTTCTTAACTC
This sequence comes from Conus canariensis, assembly GCA_033310375.1. Taxonomy (NCBI): domain Eukaryota; kingdom Metazoa; phylum Mollusca; class Gastropoda; order Neogastropoda; family Conidae; genus Conus; species Conus canariensis. The sequence goes on along the minus strand of CM065735.1, from coordinate 56,055,666 downwards.
TACCCTCTTTCCTCGTGCCCTATTCCTCGAACTCAACTCACCCTCTCTCCCACTGTCCCTCTGTCAACTTCATTCACCACTTTGGCTTCACAAGGGGAGTATTGTAGAGAACTATAAAATGGGCATTCTGGCTCACCCGGCTCCGCTGTTGCTCCGCTGGCTTACCCAGAATGCCTATTTTATAGTTCTCTAATAGTAAACACTTTACAAACATACATAATGTGTAGGATTATCTGTTTTTAACACTAATTTAGAAAACTTTTGAGACTTAAGTTTTTGCTTAATCCTTCGTTTTTCTTGATCGTTTTCAATAACATCGTTTTCACGCATACATTCATCAAATGCGTCTCTATCTTTCATGTGGAATAAAACCACTGTCTTTAATTGCTCTCTAAAGTCTTTTAAACTGAGTTATATTTTTGACATAAAATCCACACACTTATCCCAGCATGTCTTCCACTGAAAGCTAGTTTTGATAAAGTATTTCTTTTTCTAACTATGTCTCTTTCTGCCGAACAGTCATCTATAATAAATAGTGTCTGCGTTCCTTCAAACTGTCTATAAAAGTGTTCTAAACACTCACTCAGTTTATTGCTGGGATCAATCAAATAGATTTCATCATCCGTCCATATAAACCTTCTGTCGTGATATGCTTTGTTCCATTTGAGTGTTGGACAGAAAATTACAATATGATCAAAATTATAACTATAAACTGTTTGTAATAGGTCGAGGACAAATATTGTTTTTCCACAACCAGTCTGTCCACAAATCAATGAACAATGAGGGGTTTTTGTCATAAAGTTTAACATCGGCATTGACACCAAAGTCGTCTGCTCCATAGTTTTAAAACAGAATTTAATCTAATCCAGTTATTGTTTTTATCATACTCTCTGTCAAAACTTGTTTAGTATAATAAAAACCTATAAGGTCTAAATGTGTAAGATTAATCCAGTTTAGTTCTGTAAGATCGTTTCTATTTAGACTAATATCAATTTTGTTGCTTGTTGTTATGACCTTAATATCCTCGCATTGTAAAGAACGACGACAGTAACTTTAAGTTTGTCAACGTCTAAGTTTTGCCAGCTAATAAGAATTCCTTTCATAAGATTGTCACTGACGCCCAGAGCTCCATTTCTCGCCTCATCTTTTAAGACAGAAATTTTAAATATCATTGTGAACGTGTCTCCTAATTTTGTGCGTGGAATAAACTGTAATTTTGTAGAAGCTTTCTTTAAAACCGATTCTCTTCTGTGGAGGATGTACTGTTTGTCCCCAAACGGCTTTATTTCGATCTCTTTCCGACTGTTGTCCTCTGGCATAAGACTTACATGTAAAGGGCCAGAGTTCAATGCTTTTCTGAAACTTTTTTGACGGTCAAAAAATGTAAATGGGCTTAAGAATTCAAATTTTATGTCCCATTCTAAATATGGTTCTAAGTGCCATTTGTTGTCAGTTTTTCGAACTATTTTATATTCATACTGACCCGCATTATTTGCTTCTACATTGCGTAGTTGTTCTAGTTTAGGAAACCTTTTGTTGTCGTCAACCTCTTTGCGTTTATAATAACCATCTTTAGTGTACTCAAAACCATACAAAGTGCCTATCTCACCGTTCTGTTCAAAGTCCTCAACGTCTGCAAGGTCTTTTAATTCTAAAGTTACACACCTCTCAGGCGCTAATGTAACTCCTGATTCTTCTGGCCCACGAGACATTATTTTTAGTACACCTTATTATTTTATTTCTAAAACAATGTGCAGGTTATCACATTTCACGACTTTCCCTGTTTTATCTGTGATCTTTATATTAAACGATCTGACCCTCCCACAAGCTAATCTTTTAAACTGTAAATTAGGGAATTGTATAATTTCATAATCGCAATATGCAGCTTTCCCTGATGGAAGAGCTCTTAAAACAGTTGAGGGCCTTCCATCATATAAGTTTTCATCAGTGCTCAGCTCGTCCAAATGAACATAGAGTAATGAATGTAATGCAAGATCGAGCGGATATTCTCCCTCATAAGTAGTTTCGTCTGATGTAACTCTAAAACCATGATTGTCAGTTGCAAAGCCTAACATTTTAGCTAGCTCTACATCAAAAAGGTAATGGTCTACTTCTTCTTCAGGTTTGAATGTCAACATTATTTTCAAATTTGCATTGTTAAGTTTGAGAGTAATGTCGAAGTTACTCATTGCTTCTTTCAGCGAGCAAAACCCTAATAACCATCAGGTATGGTTAACTGGCTAACTAAGTTTCCTCTATTATCAAATTTTTTAATCTTATTATTCTCCTTGGATTCAGTTATATTAAACCATACGACTTTGTAAAAAATTTCATGGAGTGCGACCCTTTGGGTTCCGCAGTTATTATCAATAGCATATTCTAAAAACGAAGGACTGTCTTGAGTTGTTATTGTTACAAACATTTTTAAAACAAATTTAAAAATGAGTGCATTCAAATATACTAATGCAAAATATTCTGTCGGGCCGCACTACAATCTTAAAAATATAACAACTGACACCCTTGACATTTCTGTGACTCAGTCTGACGCCTTTCAAGTAAAGGTTAGTACTCCATTGAACAGATATCTTAACCCTCCTATTAAAAACGACTACATCCCGAAAGTGTGGTTCAGTCATCCGATGCAGTTTTATCAGAACCAGTTAAACTTTGCTGTGTTTTGTGCATCAACTGGGTGTGGAGTGTCGTATGCTGATCATTTAAATCATCCTGATCCTTTGGTGAGGTCAGTGTATAGATTTCATTTTTATTACACCTTCAGACGTATTTTATCTGAACTGCAAGCGCCATTACCAAATGACAAAACGTTTAATCCATTCAGCAACAGAATAGATTACAAGGCTTTTGAAAGGATCTGTAACGAATTTGATATTGACCCAAAGACAGACTTTAGACAAAAGTTGGATCTTAATCATGGTTTAGGCACCCTTTATTTTTGGGGTGTGCACAGAAAGTATAACTATGATTGGAATCCTCCTTACACATCTTTCTCTTCAGGCACAACTGTTCACCTCGGGTCCATAGAGCAAGAGCATAAAAAAGCTTGGACAACATTTATTTTGGATACTTCTAAGGGCCTAACAAAAGCGGGAATAGAACGAATAAACGACTCTATTCGTACTTATGTTTGGTGTTTGCTAGGTTCACAAGCACAAACAAGATCAAACATAATTGATCCTTCTACTGGCTTTGACGCCCAAAAACAGTATTTAGCAAATTTAGAGGACTCCATTAATTCTGCAGTTGATTTACCTTCAAGTATTAAAAGGTACCAAAATGTTTTGCAATACGCAAGATCGAAAGTAGACTTCGCCGTTGGCACTGGTTTATACATGCTGCCTTCTGACCTCAGACTTCAGATAGGAACAATAATAAACTATAATAATGAAATCATTGTGGCTGGCAATGAAGAGAAGGTCGGAAAAAACGACATAAATTCTAAGCCAGCAATAGCAATAAAAAAGAAGCCCCTATCCCCGTGGCCCCCTCTAAACCCCATCCAATCCCCCCCTCAAAACCCCATCCAATCCCCGTGGCCCCAAGAAATAATGACCATGAATATGAAAAGACGGCACTTGTTATTGGATTAACTGCCCTAGGATTACTTGGTCTTTATCTTACTATAAAGTAACCCAACTATTAAGACAACTAATGTCCATAAGTGCTCAGCCATAAAGCCAACTACTTTACTTGCGGCAGACAAAAGCCAGCTAACGATCCCACCTATTATACCAGGCAAAGAATCTATTGCCTTACTGGCTAATTTTTTTAATAAACTTGCAAGATGATCAAGTTGTTTTTTTACCCATGATTTATCTGATGGTGGTCCTGGTGGCACTGCTCCCCCACCACCGCCGCCTGTAATAGCCAACACCAGTGTACTTATTGCAAATCCTAAGGCTGTTATAACACTTGCTAATGTGACACCTTGCTCTCTAAACAGTGTTCTTATTCGTTCTGCTAACGTTGTGTCTTCATATAAAATTCTGTTGATGGTTTCTCTTATTCTGCTCACTTGAGTTCGTAATTGTTCTCGGTTATTAGACAACACTTCTAGTCTTGCTGATCTCTCTTGTTCAAGATCTTTTAGTCTTTGTGTTATTCTTTCTTTAACACCAGGTCCTAAGTTGTGGTCATCAGCCTCAACTAGTTTTTCTTTTTCTCTTTTTATATGCTCATCTAGTTCACCCAGTTTTGCTAAATTGTTTGTTAACTCACCCCTGATGCTTCTTAAAGCATGATCAAGGGCCGTTATTTCTCTCATAGGTAGCGGCGGATCGTGCATAGTTTTTAATGCTGTTTCTTCTGAAAAACTGGTTTCTGCTTGTATTATTTCGTCTGCTGTTGGGCTTAAATCTTTAAGTTCCATGTTTTGTATTTGGTTTTCTGTTGGGAGTTCTTGTAGTGTGTTTTGAAGTTTAGCAACTGCCTCACTGTCTAATCTTCGCGGTTTAGCAATGCCAAGGCGATTTTGATCGCTCACACTGAGCCTTTGTCTAATTGTAGTCTTTGCTAAAAACTTTGATGGGTCTGGTTTAGATGTAAGCTGTACAGGTTGTCCTTGCTCGTTTTTAAAAAACAAATGGACATTTTTTGTTTCAAAATCATTAGGGTCTATAAATTCGGGAGGTTCTTGGCCTAAACTTTGGTACAATGATCTGACCTTACTTTCTGTTAATTCATGTCGCAATGAGCGCAATGGATGTGTCAAAGGTGTCATTTCACTCATGTCGTCTCCAGGATCAAAAACATCATAATCTTCAATGCCTGCCATGTTTTAAAAATAATTAACTTTTTATTTTGTTTTATAAAAAAAATGTCACAAGCATATGGCTCAATTCTTGACCCGCATAGAAGACTGAAAGAGCCCTTTGGCGTGAAGGGAAATAAACAGAATATTATTGTTCCAAATAATCCATCTACTATTGATTCAGATCAAATTCTTACTGTTAAATTTCCAGACCTAGGAGCAGATGAAGTGATTGTGCCGGGATCTGCACGTCTTACTTTCAAAATAGAACTCGAATCAGCGAGAGACGTAAATAGGACAGTTGTACAGAATCTGGGACGGGCAATCGTTAAGAAAATTTCTATAAAACTTGAGGGGCAAGAAATATTTTCTTTACACAATGCAGACATATTTCTAATCTATTCTGATCTATGGCTAACCGATAATGAAAGGGCCGATCTTGCGTTTCAAGGAATCGAAAATAACGAAGCACTAAAACACAGAATAGACGCCGAAGACGCTAAAGACGGTAACAAGTATGAAGCTGTAAGTTTTGCTTATGGAAATCGCTTTTCTATACCCTTAGATTTTGAGTTGTTAAAAGCGCATGCGCCATACTTTCAAGGAGCATTAAAAGACAGATTGTCATATGAACTAACTTTTAATGAATACAAATGTGTCATTAAATCTACAGACACTGACGCAAAGTACAGCATTTTCGACATCTCGTTAGAGTTTGACATTGTTAGCAACCCTAACTTAGCAAGGCTGATTGAGCAACAATATCAGTCAAAATTAGCAATATATTACGAAAGAGTGATTCATCATTCAAAATATCCTAAAAGCAGGGCAGACACTATATGGAATTTTAGTTTTAGCGCCACAGCACGATCACTTAAAGGTATTTTATTGCTGTGTGAAGATGATAAAGAACCATACCAAAGACAAAGTGAAAAGTTTATCAATCCTAAAATAACGAAAGTACAATGTTCAATTGAGGGTAGTCCTAACCAAGTCTACGGTAGTGGGCTTAAACCTTATCATCATTTTGATGAAATAAGAAAATTGTTTGGAGGCGGGAGGTCTAGAAGTCCAACAGTAGACCTTGTGTCTAAAGATCTACATCTTCACAGTGTTAGACTTGATGAATATTTAACAACGAAATACGGTTTATGGATTGACCTAAGGTCAACAGAGGATAATCAGTTGCATGGGAGTGGGAGAACAGTTAAAGACGTAATAAACATTCAAATTGATAAAGAAAAAGAGAGTGATAAACCACTTAATGTACATTTGTTTTTAATATATGATGCGCAGCTGAATATTCAAGATAACAGATTAAAAGATATCCAATACTAAATTATTTTTATTTTTAAAAAGCATGTCTGTTCAGGTTTATCCAAAAGTGCCCAAAGAAGAGATAGTAGGCAACTCTGTTGCTGTAGACATAAAAACTTTCAGATTAACAAACATAACACAAATGCAAACCCAACTAGAGCAGGACCTTTCAAAATACAGTAAAACCAAACGAAGGTATTCTGCTGTCTTTAATGCTGTTACATATGTTAATACTGGAGCATCGATCACTAGTGCTCTATCAGCAGGAACAAGTGTAGGTCTCTTAGCAACAGGCGTAGGTGCACCGGCAGCTTTACCTCTAGGTGGTTTGTCTTTAACTCTTGGCCTGTGTTCATTGGCTGTAAGTGCTGTCAGCAAAAAAATAAAAGCTAAACTCCAAAAGCACACAGCTATGGTTCAACTAATAACAGCTAAACTTAGTTCCTTCAAACTGATAATTGATAAAGCACTAGTTGACTCAAACATCACGGATGAAGAATTTAGTCGCCTACAGGCTGATTTTGAGGACTACAAAAGACAAAAGTTTGATCTTCAAAGAAAGGCAAGGGCAACTTTTTCTCAACAGCCAGACACCGACCAGATAAAAAAGGAATGCTTAAAAAAAGTAAACGAGACATTAAACTCTGTTCTAAACAGCTCACATTAACAACACCAAAGGGCGTTTATACTTTAGTTTATGAGTCTAAGCACAAAAAGACCTCTGATATTGATTAATTAATTTAAATAAATATTTTGAGTTAGAAAAGAAGCTCAACATGGATAAGATATATGACAGTTTTGACTCTTGGTTAGATGCAATGGAAGAGGAAGAGCGTTTGTCAAAAGCTTTAAATGAGGTCGTTTTAGAAGTTATTGATCCAACAAACGTGCAGGCAAGCGTTGTACATGCTATTTCTCAAGTTCCAAGTAAACTAACAATAAACCCTCCAGTTAAAGTAAGGTTAGTTGTTTTAATCGACTATATAACAATAAACAAAGAAAATCTAGAAGTCTGGGTCTCAACTAAACAGCAGACTATTCTTTCTTATAATGACTTAACACCCGGTTGGGCAGATCAACTTCTTACACAGTTTAATGAAGCCTCTGAAGCAGCTAAAATGAGAGGCTCTGGTTGGTCAGAGGGTGAAGTCCTAGACATCAGATTAAGACAGGCTAAGTATGAGCCGATTGTAGGCAAGTCTTACATTCCACTGCCTCCAACATTAGTTGCAAAGAAAGCAGTTCTGAACATAAAGAATTCAGACGACAAATGTTTTATGTGGTGCGTTCTTGCTAGGCTGCATCACGTTGCCAAAAATGCAGAGAGAGTATCTAACTATTTACAGTGGGCCAATGATCTTAACTTTAACGGTCTTGAATTTCCTATGGCTGTAGACAAAATTGATCAGTTTGAAAAACAAAATCCACCAATAACTGTTAATGTCTACACATGGTCTGAAGAAACCAACCTTCTGCCAATTAGAGTGTCAAAGAACAGTCCAACAATAGGCGAACCAACCAAACACCATGTAGACTTACTCCTAATGCAAAGCCTTAATGGGTTGCACTACACTCTAATACGCACAATGAGTAGATTACTAGTGCATACTACAAAACAACATAGCAAACAAGAATTTTGTAGAAAATGTTTAACAAGAATTCCGTCTGTTCAAGCAGCGAGTGAACATGTAAAACATTGTCTTAGTCCAGTTGACTGCAATACAGAACTAATTATGCCAAGAGAAGGCAGTAAGGTTAGTTTTAAGAATTACAAAAAAACTCCAGAGGTCTCCATACGTTGTTTACGCAGACTTTGAATCGCTTATTGTTCCTTATGAAGGACCTGCTCCAAAACATTTACCAAAAACAGTTATAATGAATAACCACCAGATTTGTTCATTTGCCTTCATTGTTGTCAGGTCAGATGGTGAACATTCAAAGCCAGAATTATACAGAGGACCACATGCAGCAAAGCATTTCTTAAAACGCATGCAAGAAGTTCGTAATGTCTGTTCTAATAATCTAGTCCTATCCGATCTTAAGATGACCCCTGAAGATCAAGATCGCTATGACTCAGCCACTCACTGTTGGATTTGTGGTTTAGAGCTAACACCTAAAAGTTTAAACCCAACAGTAAGAGATCATGATCACATTAGCGGAGAATTCAGAGGAGCAGCACATAACAATTGCAATCTTCAACTAAAGTTTGATCCTAGGACTTGGAGACTTCCTATATTCTTTCATAACTTGCGAGGTTACGATTCTCATCTTATATTGCAAGCAGTAACTAGCGATTTCAGGGTGTCATGCATTGCGCAGTCATCAGAAAAGTACATGTGTTTTACTTTAAATAACCTGTCTTTTTATGACTCTATGCAACACCTGATGGGTTCATTAGAGTCACTGGCTATGTCCTTAAAGTCCTGCCCAATAACGGAAGAATATTTTGACCCAACGCTCGTTAGAAAGGGCGTTTATCCTTATGAGTACATGAACAGTTGGGAAAGGTTTGATAACCCAGCCCTTCCGCCTAAAGGTGCGTTCTTTTCTAGTCTTAGAGGAAAAGACATCAGTGACTGCGATTACCAGCATGCTCAAGGAGCGTGGCAGAAATTAGAGTGTAAAACAATGGAGACTATCATGATTCCTATTTAATGGCGGATACTTGTTTGTTGGCGGATATCTTTGAAAATTACAGAAAGACCTGCATGAAACATTATAGTCTAGATCCTGCGTATTATATTTCTGCGCCTGGGATGAGTTGGGATGCTTTCTTAAAATATACAGGTGTACAGATTGACCTGTTGTCTGACCTACCAATGCTTCAGATGATTGAAAACGGATTGCGTGGCGGAATTAGTATGGCGTCTCACCATTACTGTAAAGCAAACAACAAATACTTAGACAACTATGATCCAAGTAGGAAGTCTAACTATCTTATGTATTTAGATGCAAACAATCTGTATGGTTGGGCTATGAGTCAATCACTTCCATTACGTAACTTTAAAATGTACACAGGAGGTGTAAAAGACATTCAAAAGTTTTTAAAATGGCTTCAGAGTCTAGAAGCTGATCAACAACAGGGCTTTATTCTAGAAGTTGATTTAGAATATCCTCATGAACTCCATGACCTGCATAATGACTATCCATTAGCGGCAGAAACCCTAAAAGTGTCAATGACAGAACCGCCTAAACTTGTGCCTAATCTTCGTGACAAAAAAAATTATGTCTGTCATTACAGACTTCTCCAATTTTATTTAAGACATGGTTTAAAGTTAACAGCAGTTCATCGTATAATTGCATTTGATCAAGAACAGTTCATGAAACCATACATCATGAAGAACACTGATCTCAGAACTAAATCCGCAGATGCTTCAGAAAAAGACTTTTTCAAGTTGATGAACAACAGCTGTTTTGGAAAGACTATGGAAAATCCGCACAAGCGCAAAGATGTCAGATTGGTTACCAGAGAAAACGGTGCAATTAAGTTGACTTCAAAACCAAATTATCAAGACTTCAGAAGATTTCATGATCAGCTTTTTGGAATAATGATGAAAAAAAAGAAAGTCAAATTGGACAAACCTGTTTTTATTGGGTTTACTGTTTTAGAATTATCAAAGCTTTTGATGTTAGAATTTCTTTACGACTACTTTAAACCCTTGTATCCAGAGTCCAGAGTTCTGTACACAGATACAGATTCCTTTGTAATCGACATCCCTACTGAAGATTTTTACAAAGACATGGAATTAGAAGTAGCAAAAGAGCATGCTGGATGGTACGACACATCTGATTACCCTAAAGATTCACCTTTGCATTCAGTTATTAATAAGAAGGTTTTAGGTAAGATGAAGGATGAATTATCTGGAGGTGTGATCAAGGAGTTTATTGGTTTAAGGTCAAAAATGTACAGTCTTTCAAGCCAAAAAAAAGTTGTCAAAAAAGCAAAGGGAATATCTCGTAGTGTTGTGCAATCAAACATATCACATGACAACTACAAAGAAGCATTGTTCAATAAAAAGACTTTTCATCATGACAATTACAAACTACGATCTAATCTACATGAGAGTAACACAACTGTTGTAACAAAGAAGTCATTAGATAGAACAAACACGAAAAGAGTATTTGTTAATCCAGAGTATTCATATGCAATTGGGCACTGGAGAATAGTATAATCATATGTCTTCATGGAGTTTCTGTTTGGTCAAGTGTTATCAGAAGCTCAACTATATCATTATCCAGTATAGCCAAATCATTATTATTCATTACTGCTAAATGTGCTTCAATTTTTTTTTATCATTTTGATTTTTCCATATCAAAATATCAGAATCTAGGGATTGGGGTAGTAAGCGATTGTCTGGCATAAGATTGTCAATGTTCTTAAATATTTTTTTGATAATAATATTATAAGCAGATAATTGACGTATTAATTTTGAAAACTCTTTTTTCTTTTGAGCTTCCATTTTAAACTCAAATGTATTTGCCTAAATTAACTAAGCAACTGGAACTGTGTCTGGCGGGATTATCTGCAGTTCTTCCTTCACAAAAGATCTTCGGGGGGCTGGTCGTTTTGTTGTGTCAGTTTCTCGTAAATAATACACGGGCGGATTCATTTTCACAATTTTTTTTATCTCATATGGATCAACACTCCAAACTGGATCTGTTGCCCTGATGCGAGTGTCCCCTTCCGCTTCTCCCGGTGAATAAAGGTATCTCACTTTTAAACCAAATGGTAATAGTTTACTGGATGAGTCTTCAATAGCAACATTTATTTGTTTGGTTTTGATTGCTTGTACTGGTTTTAGCCCTTTAAATTCTTCATTATTCATTGCGCGCAAAACTGAGGGCAGTCTTCTAACCCATTCTGTGTTGCGAGAATTGTCAATCAGCTCTCTGTGATACTGGTAGGAGAAAAGTCTTTCAGATAACTGTTTGTTAAAGTTTTCAACCAAAGCCTGTGATCTGTGAACACCCGGAATGCTTCTTTTAATGGTAACTCTATGTTTTAACAATAATTGATTCACTTGACCTTTAAATTCTTTTCCATCATCAACTTGAATCATGCGAGGATAAGTTAAAGGGCCTCGTTGATATATCAGTTGTATAGCGACAGCAACAGCAGAAGCACTCTTTTGTGTTAATGGTTCCGCATCTTTGTATCTTGAAGCTATATCAATGACTGTAAGTGCGTACTTAAATCTTTTTCGTCTGATTGTATCATGGGGTAAATATAGAAGATCCATTTGATGGGTGTCGTTTGGTGTTATATTCACAAAGTGTGGTCTCTGTATTCGTTTAGGCGCTGGTAGATAAATTTGCCAAATCGCTTGTTTAGATAACCATTCTTTTGCTGTTTGTTCACTGACACCCGCTGCTTGGCTAAGCTTTTTAATTGCTGTTATTCCCTTCCAGTATCCTTTTGGAGAATAATAGATTTTGTACATTTTTATTCAGCCAATACTTTGTGCAACAAAATACACAGCGGTCATGCCAAAGACAATAAACAATATTTCTTGCATCTTTTGTTTTTCTGATGGTTGATAGTAATCGCTGAATTTTGGTGGGGGCAATGTTTCAACTTGTTTGCCTGTTACTAGAAAATATTCTTTTATTGCCTGGTCAACATCTTTAAATGTGTAAGCTGCATGTCCCTGTTGTTTAAGTCTGTCGTTAATAAAATCTAACTGCTCCATTCTTTGCTTTTCATAGGTGTCTTGTGCAGCGGCTAGTTGCTCCATAGCTCTGTTATGTCTTTTTCTCTCATCGTTATTTTGTAGTTTACTAAATGCGTAATTACTTCCGCTGAAAGCAAGCGCGTTGACCACTGCGCCGCCTATCATCATTACGAGTGAAGCCATTTTTATAAATGTATTTTTTTTACATATTTATATTTTCTGGAATTATTCCTTGCTTAACTAGAAAGTCTTTCGTAGCAAACGAAGCTGTAATGACAGCAATCAACTTTGCTGAGTCTTCAAAATCTAGCTTACCAAGATCTGCTGGTTTTATTCTTAACAAGCTTTTACCAAGCATTGTGTATCCTACACTTAGACCTCCAATAACAGCAGAATGGTATACGAGGTTGGCAACAGTTTTTTCGGTGCTCATTTTTTAAAAATAAAATAATATTTATTATTAATAAAACATGAACTGCGATGATTTACTTCCTGAACTTACAAATAATCAAGTTGATGACCAAGCTATTATGCGCCAAAAGGAAAGGCTGTATTCTTTGGCGGCGTGTGGAAAAACAAAACAGTACCTCGGAAATGAATTCAGCATAGAACAGATTCAACAGATGTCGCCGCAAGACATTGTAAAGTATCACAACAGGTATGAAGCGCAACTGGGGTCAAGAATGGTCAAAAGTGTCGGACAAACTGTTCTTAGTTTGTACACTAAACTAGTTAGTAGATTTGTGCCCATTGATTCTGAACAAGATTTTATGTATGATTTAACGCAGGATCCAGTTTTAACAAAGTCATTAGAGTCTCTAGGATGTGATCTATATTACAGATTTGGAACATTATTGTCGCCAGTAATTATGGGGTTAATTACGTTTAATCATATAGATTTTATTTCCCTTAAAAATGACCGAGCAGAATCAGAAAACGTTGATGGAGAAAGTGACCCGTGAAAAGAATCCTGGGCGCGTTGAAGCAGGGAAAAAATTAGCAGAGTGGAACAAAAAAAGAAAATTAGAGTTACAACATATAACTCATAATGAAAAAACACCAGTTGTTTCAGTGCCAGAGCCACAACAAGAACAAGTTGTTTCAAGTCCCGCAACACCAAAGTATTCATGAATTATTTGGATTAAAAGAGTTGGCATTTTTGGCGTCATTGCTGTTGGTGGGGTGGTTATTACGTTTATAAAACATATAAAGAAAGACAGCAAAAACCAAAGCAGCCCAAAAAATCACAGCCACTAAATACAAAATCTGAACAAAAAAGAATACCAGAACTGCCAACAACAAAATCTCATTTTGATCCATTTGATATGCAGTAATATTTCAAGAACTTAATAAATAATTATAAGTGACTTGAATAAGAACTTGATAACGACTTGATGACGACTTGATGAAAACTTAAATAAGAACTTGATAAGAACTTGATGACGACTTGATAAGAACTTAATGACGACTTGATAAGAACTTAATGACGACTTGATGACGACTTGTTAAGAACTTGAATAAGTACTTGAATAAGTACTTGAATAATAACTTGTTAAGAACTTGATGATGACTTGTTAAGAACTTGATGTTGACTTGTTAAGAACTTAAATAAGAACTTGAATAAAAACTTGTTAAGAACTTAAATAAGAACTTGAATAAGAACGTGATGCCGACTTGAATAAGAACCTAGAACGACTTAATGACGATTTTTTTTCATAAAGGATAAAACACAATTAATTGTTACATTCTTTTCCGGGGAGACAACTCCTCTTCACTTCTGAAGGGTTTGCTGCCTTTATGTAGTACTCTACTAATTCTAGGTCACGGCTTACCCAACTGCATAATTGCCGAGTCGAAGCGTCGCACTGTTTGCTGGTTCGTGTCGAGTTACACATAACGGAGTAAGGGCGTCGTTTACTGCAGGCCGTCACGCGGCATTGTATAAATTTAGGCGGCTAAATTCCCCACCGGCGTCGTTTAGTGCAGGCGTTAGCCGTCACGCGGCATTGTATAAATTTAGGCGGCTAAATTCCCCACCAGAGAACTATAAAATAGGCATTCTGGGTAATCCGGTGGAGCAGCAGCGAAACCGGCTTTAGCCGGTTGGAGCTGGGCGGAGCCGGATGAGCCAGAATGCCTATTTTATAGTTCTCTATTGTGCATGTTAATGTCTGTACTGAGGAAGGCATATTGCCGAAAATTTCTTGTCCTGTTTAGTGTCGTGCATTAAAACTGCGTTACTTCACACTTTGTTTTGTGTGCTCTTCTGCTTTTTCGTCGTGTTCCGGTAACGCTGCAGTTTGTTTCATTTGCCTTTTGATCTAATAAGATTTTAATGAACTTTCTGGTGTGTTTTTAGAAGATGCATTTTACTGACTTGTGTGGATTATTTTCATTAGATATGACTTGAGAGTGGCTTCAACGTGGTGACAGCCTTGATATGGGCCTTTGCGGTCGGCTGGGCTATAAGCAACATTATGTTTCTCTCTTGTCGTAGCCCTGCCCACCAGCTGATGGTCAAGCGTTAGAAGGACGTCTTCAGTTGGTGAACAGGGATTCAGAACATTCAACACCTAGCAGTTCACACTTCATGACGCTGCTATACCCTGAGGACAATACCTGATGTCTCAAGCAGCTTCGGGCAGGGTGTGTTTGTGTGTGTGGGGGGGGTGTCAGGTATTAGTGAATCTCTCTTTAAGGTTTTGAAAACAACAGAGCGGAACTGCAACGAGTGAGGCAGTTGCTTGACCATGGCGTTTTTCGTTGGTAGGCTCTGCAGTCATGAAATATAGGCTGGTACACCAATGGGAACACTCCCGTGGAGGTTCTGTCGTGTCACATCCAGTGACTTGTCATCTGTTAGAGAGCAATCATGTCCCTTGACGTCTTTATGGAATGCCCTGTGCGTACCTGCCCCGTATGTTACACAGCGAAGGCTTGCGAGGGTTGGTGCAGGATTGCTCCTAGCTGGTTGGTTTGGCATTTGATTACAGTATTTCTCTGGGTCCCACCCACGCTTTCGGGTGTATTATTTTGTAGTCTCTGAGTCTTTCTAGTGACTCAGAACATTCACCACTGAGCAGTTCTGAAGGCACTTTGTGACCCCGGTGTTCCATGAAAACAATACCCAAGAGCATCACGCAGCTTCGGACAGGGTGGGGGGGGGGGGGGGGTTCAGGCATCAGTGAATCTCTCTTGAGGGTTTTGACAACAAAAGAGAGAGCGAGTTGTTTATTGCAAGGAAATGCAGTTGATTCAAGCTGGAGTGGCTCAGTGGTAGAGCGCCGGACTCGTAATCTTGGTGATCCTGGGGATGCGGGTTCGAATCTCTGCCAGGCCAGTTCGGTATATGGGTCCCTCGGAGTTAACATTGGTTCTGACTCCATTTCCCATACAGTCATTCGAATGAGACTATAAACGAGGTTCCGTGTGTGAACGCACACATAACATCTTGCCCACACGTAAAATCACATCACCAGCTCTCGGAAGAGAAGGCCAGTTTGGCCGTTGGTATGAATGACACGTTACACATAGCATGCACCCTGCCTGAGAAATGGAAAGAATGAAGGAAGTAAGGAAACTGAGTGAACTATACTGAATGAAATGGACTGGATGACACGGGAAATGACTGAATGAAGTGTCAGCTCGCAGTTCTTTAGTCGCCACTATCCAGGTAGGCAGCCCGTTGTGTAAACGAGTGTGGATTGTAAAGCGCTTAGGGCTTGGTCTCTAGCTGGGGATATGCGCTATATAAGTATTCATAGTAATAATAATAATTCAGGATCTCATCATAGTGAGATAACATCTTAGAACACTGTCAGTGCATCAACTCACACTCTCCATTACTGCGTTGTGGCAGTTCAGGTACAGCAGACACAGTTTCTTTGGAAAGCTGATCTGTTTGTTTGTTTGTTTTGTTATATTTTTTTTCAAACAGCTTCTTTATATAGCATTCACTCTGTACAGGCTAATAAAGAAATCGAACTGGACTTGTGCCGGGCAACTGTACATTAATTACACATGTTTTATATTAATCCAGCGACAGGAGGTGGTGTCACTGACATTCCCGTACATATGACCTGTCGACACAAGAGAAACTCTGTTTACATAGGCGACCAGTCAAGAGAGCATGTAGACACACGAAAAACTGTTTTCTATAGGCGACCAGTCAGAAGAAACTCAGTTTCCCTAGGCGACCACAAACGATGTTTACGTAGGCGGTCAGTCCAGAGAAACGATGTTTACATAGACGGCCAGTCAAGAGAAACCATGTTTACACAGACGGTCAGTCAGGAGAAACGATGTTTACATAGGCGGCCAGTCAAGCGAAACCATGTTTACATAGGTGGCCGGTCAAGAAAAACGATTTTTATTTGGGGGGGCTGTCCCAACCCCTGTGCCACCTCAGAGGCAGTGCACCCACGCCGCTCGTTCCGACACCCGTCCACAGCCACAGCCCGGTCGGCCCCGCCGCAGTCCCGGCAGCGGCAATCCACAGGGAGCAGTCAATGTCAAGTCGTCAAGAGGCAACCCACCGGAGGAGACACTGCACTGCTGCCGAGTCACTTCGGTGGTGTTCAGTGGCGCCTGTTCTGATCTAACATATACAGGACACCACCTACTAAGCCCCCTACTGACGACAATATTTGCTTAGTCGCGGAGCCAGCGTGAGTGAGCTCTCCCTCCGGAGGGCGCCACCACGTCCGTCCAACGACAGCCCCCATAGACTCACCGATACCGGTGACCCCGACGGAACCAAACCAAGGCCATAGACGTGGAGAGGACATCGAAATTGAGGTCACCATGAGAGCAGGGCATGAAGGGCCACAGAATTTGAGACTTTTTTTTTTTTTTCTGATGCTGGTTGATGAGAATGAGGATGATTAAGATGATGCTACGGATTTCCATTTCGGTCTAAGACTACATGACAGGGCTGTACTCTACGCTTCCTTTCATAATATATCCCGGCGTCAACTAGGCCCGAGAGATACAGGCACCTGCAGTGTTGGTCAGGGAATTTGAGCAACACTCTCAGAAACGCATCCATTAAGTGGATGAAACTCGACTGTGTGGTCCCAGTCTTCCCAACTGAGTCCGCAGTAAACTCAACTCTGGGTAGAAGCTTGTCGGGGCAGAAAAACCCCACATGACTCTGATGGGATTCGAACCCACGACCTCCCAGCCGGGAGTCCGCGACGCTAACCACTTCGCCACGGCGGCTGGTCAAGAGAAACAATGTTTATATAGACGGCCAGTTAAGAGAAACGATGTTTACATTGGCGGCCATTCAAGAGAAACTATGTTTACATAGGCGGCCAGTAAAGAGCAACCATGTTTACATAGGCGGCCAAACAAGAGAAACGATGTTTACATAGACGGCCAGTCAAAAAGAAACATGTTTACACACGCCGCTAGTCAAGCGAAACG
Source organism: Conus canariensis (assembly GCA_033310375.1). NCBI lineage: Eukaryota > Metazoa > Mollusca > Gastropoda > Neogastropoda > Conidae > Conus > Conus canariensis. The sequence continues at coordinate 56,038,482 of CM065735.1, read as the reverse complement.
ACGTTTTATCGGCGGCGTGTCAAGACAAACGATGTTTATGTAGACGGCCGGTCAAGAGAAACGGTGTTTACATAGGCAACTAGTCAGAAAAACTGTGTTTACATAGACGGCCAGTCAAGAGAAACGGTGTTTACACAGGCGACAGTCAAGAGAAACGATGTTTGCATAGACGGCCAGTCAAGAGAAACCATGTTTACATAGGCGGCCGAACAAGAGAAACGATGTTTACACAGGCGGCCAGTCAGGACAAAAGATCTTTACAAGGGCGGCCTGTCAAGACAAACGATGTTTATGTAGGTGGTCAGTCAAGAGAAACAATGTTTGCATAGACGGCCAGTCAAGAGAAACCATGTTTACATGGCGGCCAAACAAGAATAACGATGTTTACACAGGCGGCCAGTCAAGAGAAACGATGTTTACATAGGCGGCCTGTCAAGATAAACCATGTTTATGTAGACGGCCAGTCAAGAGAGTCGGTGTTTACATAGGCGGCTACTCAACAGAAACGATGTTTGCATAGACAGCCAGTCAAGAGAAACGATGTTTGCATAGGCGGCCAGTCAAGATAAGCCATGTTTACATAGGCGGCCAAACAAAATAAACTATGTTTACATCGGCGGCCAATCAAGAGAAACGATGTCTACATAGACGGCCAGCCAAAAGAAAGGATGTTTACAGAAGCAGCCAGCCATGAGAAACGATGTTCATATTAATGGCTGGTCAAGGAAAACGATATTTACATAGGTGGCCAGTTAAGAAAAACTCTGTTTACATGGGCGGCCATTCAACAGAAACCATTTTACATGAGCGGCCAGTCAAGAGAAACGATGTTTAGTTGATGTTTAGTGACACTATGTTTGCATAGTTGGCCAGATCACGCAACCATTTAAAGTCAGTGACAATGTGTGTGCGTAAGTTCTACTCCCTGCTACCAACCTCAGAAGGTATTTAGTGATTCAGCTTCGGCAATATGGCTCGTTTTCATAATGTTACAGTGAATAAAACAACAGCAATATGGCTCGTTTATATGATATTACACTGATAAACCAACAAGACTACGGCTCGTTTACATTCAGTTACCGTGAATAAACCAAGGGGAATATGGCTCTTTAACATAATGTTAGATTGAATAAAGTAATAGCAATATGACTCGTTTATATAATATTACGGTGAATAAACCAACAACAGTGTGGTCGTTTACATAACATTACAGTGAATAAACCAATGGCACTATGACTTGTTTGTATAATATAACAGTATATAAACCAACAAGAATATGGCTCGTTTACATAATGTTACAATGAATAAACCAACGGCAATATGGCTTGTTTACATAATGATACAGTGAATAAACCAACAGCAATGCGACTCGTTTATATAATGTTGCAGTGAATAAGCCAACGGGAATATGACTCGTTTACAAAACGTTACAATGAATAAACCAACGGGAATATGGCTCGTTTGCATAATGTTACAGTGAATAAACCAACAGGAATATGGCTCGTTTGCGTTATGTCACAACGAGTAAACCAATGGGAATATGTCTGGGTCACATAAGGGCACAGTGAATAAACCAACGGCGATATGACTCGCTTACATAATATCACATTGAATAAACCAACAAGAATATGGTTCGTTCACATATTATTACAGTAAATAAACCAACGGCAATATGACTCGTTTATAATCTTACAGTGACTAACCAACGGGAATATGGTTTGTTTACATTGTGTTATGGGGAATAAACCAACGGTAATATGACTCGTTTATATAATATCAGGGTGAATAAGCCAACAAGAATAGTGCTCGTTTACATATTACTACAGTAAGTACACCAACCTCAATATGACTCGTTTATATAATGTTACAGTCATTAAACCAACAAGAATATGGCTCGTTTACATAATATTTCAGTGAACAAACCAACGACAATATGACTCGTTTATAATCTTACAGTGACTAACCAACGGGAATATGGCTCGTTTACATAACTCAAAGGTGTGTGTGTGTGTGTGTGTGTGTGTGTGTGTGTGTGTGTGTGTGTGTGTGTGTGTGCGTGTGTGTGTGTGTTGTGTGTGTGTGTGTGTGTGTGTGTGTGTGTGTGTGTGTGTGTGTGTGTGTGTGTGTGCTTACGTGCGTGTGTGAATTGTCATATCTGGAGGAGTTATACCTGTTGAAAAAGCTTTTGCTTGTTTTGTAGTGTGCAATAGATAAGTGTAACTTTGCACTCATCTCAATTTGTTGCTTCTATTTTGGTTTCCTTGTGGTTCATCTATCTGTTCTCGACATTGCTCATCTCGTGCATTCCCCAAAATAAATGACACACCACTGTCATCGCAAAGCCAACTACATTGTACGCAAGAAATTGTTATGGTACTCACACTTTGTGATTGCTCTATCCCACGTTTTTTCTTCTTTTTTTTTCTAAATTGTCAGAGTGAACATGACCACTCAGAACACGGTCACAAGCCACAGTGAATAAACAGACGCCCAGAAGTCCTCCCTGTCAGAGGAATGCACTAAAATCAGATTTAGTGAAATTGAGTTTTTTCCCTGGGATAATCCTGACAATATTGTCAGCGCAAAAGTAGAAACCATTTGGAGAAAAATGAAAGATGTTGTGATAGGAATCATGTTTTTGATTAGTAGACTGGCCAACGTCATCAACATGGCTGCGTTCTACAAACAGGGCCTTAAGGATCGCGTCAATCTGTGCCTCTTTTTGCTGTCTGTCTTTGACTGACTGCCTGTTCGTCACAGCCAGCATGTGTCTCCATGGAGAGAATATCTATTTGATTTTCAGCTCAGAAGAAAGCATCTCTCCCACAAACAAGTTCTTGGTCAATGGTAACTTCGTTGTGTTTATGGGACTTACTTTTGTTTCGCAATTTCTGTCAGCGATAATTGCCTGTGAAAGATGCTACTGTGTGTTCAGTCCACTGAAGTACCAGAACATGCTGCGCACTAAGACATTGGGTTTTATCATTGTTGCTGTGTATGCCATGGTTCTTGGCCTGTATTTCATTGTTGCATTCAGATACAGGTTATGGTGTATTCGTAATCCTGAAACTGGTGCAGTTTTGCTGGTGTTGGTCGCTGGCATATTTTACAAAAGTCACAAAGATCTCATTGACTTTCTGGACGGCGTTGTGTTTGGTGCTGGTTTTCCCGGAGGTACCATAGTAGTAGTATTGACGTCTACCATACTGACTGCCGTCAAACTTCGTCATATAATGACATGGCGTGCCAAAACATCGTCATCTCTGTCTGCACGGGAGGTGGCATTCACCAAGATGCTAATTTGTGGCTCAGTGTTTTACATTATCTGCGCTTCCCCCAGCTGTGTGTTCCGTGTGGTCAGACCGTTTTTGCCAGAAATGAGAGTTGGCGGTCGTCATCACAATTTCTCTTACACAACATTGTGGATTTTAGCGGTGTTCAACTACACAAACTCCACTTTCAATTTCATCATATACTATGTGATGGGTTCTAAGTACAGAGAAACAGTGTGGACAATGTTTACCATGAAAGTACAGGATGGGAAATGTAAGAACTGAAAGAAGGTTCATTGAAAATATGAAATCATGTGACATTGATTTATGCATCGGAAACTGAGCTTCTTTTTCTACTGGTTTGTCCTTTGTACAAGAAGTTGCGCCTTGAGTTTATTCCAGCTAAATATTACAAACAGCCTTCTCTATTTAAAATGTCCATGTTGCTGGCCTGCTCTATTGAGACTACTATTAAGAGTGTTGGTAATTTCATTTATAGAGCAATGGTTGTTAGGAACGGAATAATTGATGCTGCAGTTGCTTCATGGATGTCTTCCTTGTTAACTTTGAACACCATTCAGCTGAATATTCGTTAAGAGTGGCTTGTACCGATTTATTTTGACCTTGTTCACTCACTTTGATATGGGCCTGTGGCCTGTCAAGTCAAAATATTCTCAGTTCTGAGTTCTCTCACTCCTATTTTCTATCTATCTATCTGTGTGTCTGTCGGTATGTCTGTCTATCTATCTTGATCTCAACAGGTCTAAACCCATCCTTTGCCACCCCTTTCTACCCTGCACTTCTCTCTCTCTCTCTCTCTCTCTCTCTCTCTCTCTCTCTCTCTCTCTCTCTCTCTCTCTCTCTGTCGCTCTATCTCTCCGCAAGTCCACCTCTCTTTTCTCCCCTATTTGAGAGAGAGAGAGAGAGAGAGAGAGAGAGTGTGTGTGTGTGTGTGTGTGTGTGTGTGTGTGTGTGTGTGTGTGTGTGTGTCTGTGTGTATGTGTGTGTGTGTGTGTGAGAGAGAGAGAGAGAGAGAGAGAGAGAGAGAGAGAGAGAGAGAGAGAGAGAGAGAGCATCAGTTTTCACTGCATCCATAAACGTTCAACTTAGCACCTAGTGGTGACACGATCCTCTGTGCTTCAAAAGATCAGCCAGTAGTGTGGGCCACTGATGGCGATGACAGTATGAAGTGAAGTTTGCTAGCCCTCCATCGGTGGCTTGAAAGAGGTTGACACGCAAGCTGGAAAGGATTGCATTGAATGTTCTGCTTGTGTACTGCTTCCGAGTGTCGGCTATCGTGGGGAGGGTACCCCTTATCCCAAGGTACCTACAGACCCAACTGTTCCACCCTGTTCCAATGCTACATACTCGTCTTCCTGCAAGCTTCTCTCACTTCACTACCCATCCCTTCTCTCTCTCTCTCTCTGTCTCTCTCGGTCACGTGGTTTGACACGAAGCGCCAGGGCGCCATTTATATCAGTTGCGGCAAAACAATCTGTATTTTCCTGTGACAATGTCAGTTACTGGACTTCCAGTGACTGCGGAGACAGCCTTGAACGCCCTGCTGACTGGCAATACCGTGTCCAGCTGGAAAATTTCAGGTGAAGGCGGCAACACGGTGGTCGTTTTGCGACTGAAGCCAGTCAGCGCAGTGTCAACAACAACAATGGCGTTCCTGTGCTGAACCGGGCAACGCAAGTTCAGTGTTATAGGAAGAAACCCCCCAGCCAGGTGTGTCGAGATCAAGAGAGAGTCAAACAACAAAACAGTCGACGTGAACAGGTTGGTGCTAGTCTCAGAAACACCAGTAATGAAAATGAACGGCTTAACACTGAGTCAAACGAACGCAGTTCATAGCAAAGTACACAGGACATTGAAGAAGAAAACATGTCCCCCTGCGATGATGATGACACGCCGCATATTCCGGATTCTCATCTGTCTTTGTCTTCCCATCAGTCGGAGTGCACCATCTGGGATTCAGAAATCCAGCAGCCAGACGTCGACATAAGTGTTGAACAATCCATCGACAAAATAGTTGCCGGTTTTGACACTGGAGTTAGTAAAGGATGATGTTGCTACTCTGACTGATCGACAAGTGCAGAGACGATTGCGTGATCCGCATAGAAATAAAGAGTTCCGGAAGGTTGTGCTTCGTCGAACGGACAATAAGGGTGTGCTGCTGTGTGTATCTGATGATATTGTTTTGGAATATTCCTGCGATCCGCACTCGGAGGACAATTGCTTGTACTGGTTCGTGAAGCAGGAAGA
>CM065735.1:56025442-56027942 GCA_033310375.1 Conus canariensis | reverse complement strand
GAAAGTATGTATGGTTTCAGATCATGAGATGTCTTGAATTTCCTATAGTTTATAAATCTATCACTGTCATTCATATGAAAATTCCAGTTTGGGCCACCTACAATCGATTAACCTTTGTTTAATCTCTCGTATAAAAGAATAGTTTCCCTATGCATCACAGAAGCCAAACCTATTCGAAACATCACGAACTTTCGAAACCCAATTCACTTGCCCTCTATTTGACAAATGTAATAAAGTTTCATATGCTTTGCATGGTGGTCTGTGCTCCTCCATTCGAGTTAATGTCAACCAGTATCTAATAAAAGAAACACTAGAATTAATAGACAGCGGGAATCGATTCAATTCACCATACACAACATCATTTGGTGTTTTCATACTTACCCCTAGATACTTCTTTAATACAAATAAATGAACAGTTTCTCTCCTAATGAAGCATCTTCTAAACCCCAAATCTCAGCGCCATATAGAAGAGAAGCATAGGTTGAATCTGTGAATCAGAAGGCTTCAAGAATAATTTCACCTGATATATTATGTAATTGATTCAAATTACAAACAATACGAAGAGCAGCTCGATTCCCTTTATTCCCTAAATCTTGGCATGCAGGCTGAAAACTCTGTCTTGTGGAAAACACGATGCCTAGATATCGATATGAATTCACAACATTCATCTTTACACTGCCGTGAAACCATCTCCCTATGCTTGCTAGGTAATCTCTTTTCTAAAAACCACAATGCTAGACTTTTCTAAATTCAATTTCAGTTGTAACTGGCATGCAGTTCTATGAAGACTATTTAGTTGCGTCTGCAACCAAACCACAGTTTCTGATAATAATATAGTGTTATCAGCAAACAAAAAAAAGATGCAAAGCATATAAACGTACTCCCAGTTTATCCTGAATACGCGTGAGATATTCCATAAAGAGGAAATACCGTCTTGGGCTGGTGTAACCGTTAGTAATGGCTATTCTGGTAAACATCAGCCATCATCTGTGACCCACAATGAACATATTTACAAATTTTCAGAACGATCGGCCAAGAACTTTCTGAGATTTTCCATAAAGAAGAAAACCATTATGGGCCGTTAGTAACGGCTATAACGGTAAACTTAAACATCAGGCATCATCCGTGACCCATAATGAACATACCTACAAAATATCCAGAAATATTGGCCACGTACTTTCTGAGATATTCCATGAAGAAGAAAAACCGTTAGGGGCCGCTATAGCCGTTAGTAACAGCTATAACGGTAAACTAAAACATCAGGCATTATCGTGACCCATACTGAACATACCTGCTAATTTGCACAAAGATCGGCCAAGTACTTTCTGAGATATTCCCTAAAGAAGAAAAACCGTTACAGGCCGTTACAGCCGTTAGTAACGGCTATAACGGTAAACTAAAACATGAGGCATTATTCGTGACCCATAATGAAAATAACTTACAAATTTTCAGAAAGATCGGCCAAGTTCTTTCTGAGATATTCCATGAAGAAGGAAAACCGTTACAGGCCATTACAGCCGTTAGTAACATCGGGCATCATCCGTGACTCATAATGAGCATACCTGCTATTCTTCACAAAGATCGGACAAGTACTTTCTGATATATTCCATAAAGAAGAAAAACCGTTAAAGGCCGTTACAGCCGTTAGTAATGGTTATAACGGTAAACTAAACATCGGGCATTATTCGTGACCCATAATAAACATACCTACAAATTTTCACAAAGTAGTTTTGTCTGGAGCGAGTGGAACACATTTTGACCGTGGACAGATGGACGGACACACAGACAGCATTTCTTCATTCCCATTATAAAGTACTCCCTGTTCCATAAGTACTGGGAGTACAAAAACAAATAATTCAACCATATCCATATTGAGGTTGACACCATGTCTACCATACTTAATAATTTGAAGGGCAAGTTCATTGATAAATAAAGAAAACAAAAGAAGACTACAAACATCGCCTTGTTTCACACCACTCGTAAATTCATAAAACTTGTGTACTGTGTACCACAACGAACTCGAGCTTAAACAACCTCATACATACTTCTAATACATCTGTACATCTGTTTTTAATTCCATTTTTTATCCAAGTAGGTCACAGTAATTTTCTTGCAATTGTGTCGAACGCTTTGTCGAAATCAATGGAAAGCTACAGACATTTTCTATTAAATGAAAATTGTTTTTGAATGACTGCTAACAATGTAAGTTTCTGATCGATTGCAGAATAATGTTCCTTAAACCCAGCATGGAATTCACCGGTAATGTTGTTCTGCTCGACCCTTTCCTGTAATTTTGAACTAATTATAGAGCTGTATATTTTGCTACTTACGTATGGAAGAAATATTCCTCTCTAATGATTGGGATCGTTAATGTTGCCTGTTTTTAACAATGGAATAATAACAGATTCTTTCCATAAATCAGGATATTGACCTGTGTCGACTAGTATACTGAAATATTTTACAAAGAAATCAATAACATCATCGCCTGAGTTTTTAAGTA
>CM065735.1:55965442-56020442 GCA_033310375.1 Conus canariensis | reverse complement strand
TATTAAAAACACCGCATGCATTACGTTCTGACCCTCCCCATCCCCCCACCCTTCTTTTTGACAACTTGACGGCTAGATATATGTTATTCATTCTGTGCAGAAAATTCATGACTGGGTATAAGAACGTGATTCCGTTGGTGGGTTTGCTGACATGCGAGTCGGAAATCAAATGGTATATATGCAGTCATGGAATTTGGGTTGGTACACCCATGAGAATGCTTCCGTGGAGGCTCTGTCATGTCAATCCAGTGATCATTACACGAAGGCATCTGCCGGGGAGCAATTATGTCCCTTGATGTCATAATGGAATGCCCTGTGCGTGTCTGCACCCTACGTGAACACAGCGCAGGCTTCAAAGGGTAGTATAGGATTCCTCCCAGCTGCTTTGGCAGTTGAAGACAGTACTTTTGTAGGTCCCACCTGCACCTGAGAGTATATCTCTTGCTTGTCTGCCTTTTGACCAACTCTGGGGAAAGGCCCAGTGATGGTGAGGAAAGACCCACTGACCGCAGGGAAAGTCTTGTTGACAGCAGGAAAGACTGTAACAGACATCCTCTTCAGAGGGCACGTGCGATCTCATAGCAAAAGGTTGGCCGTATGTAGAATTGTACTGTCTTCACCTATTGGTGGAACAGCAACGCGTGAGACTGCTGGAAGCACACGGCAGTTGCTTGAAGGTGGTGGTTTTCGCTGGTGGGATCTTCAGTCATAAGATGCGGGGTGGGTACGCTCCCATGACAGTTCTGTCGTGTCACATCCAGTGGATATTGCACAATGACATCTGCCGGGGAGCAGTTATGTTTCTTGTCTTAACAAACTGGCTTGCAAGGGTGGTGCAGGGTTGGTCCCAACTTGTTTGTCTGGCAGTTGAAGACAGTACTTCTCTGGGGCCCTCTCAGACCTTTGAGTGTATTGTTTTCTTATTTTTAAGCACTGTTTAAACAAAAGTGTGACAAAAAGCGTTTTGTCCCAGACAGTTTAGAGATGGGACCAAAACAAATGAAACACCTAGTTGAGCGAGGTTCTGCGTGCACAGCTTGCATGGACTGCGTGAACATACATCACGTACCTGTGTGGGAAGTTGTGGGCTGAATTTTTCGTAGTCACTGTTGACATGTCTTTTGCCTTGTGAAGGTATGTACCTGAAAAGGCTATGAAGATAGGGAAATAGGAGGCTGAATATATTTTATAAATTGGAAACTGAACAGTCTTTAGATATGTTTGTTACAAAACACCAACTAAAGTCTACAGTCTTTTTGATGAAGGGATGAGGTATTTCTGTTGTGAATGTGATGTATTCAGTTGGAATTAACAGTTAGAATGAATTGTTGTTTGTTCCTCCAGTCAGTAGTTTCTCTTAGAAGAAGTTAAATGAGTAATATTGTGTTGATGGATAATATTACATACATGTGCACGCGCACACACACACACACACACAACACACACCACACACACACACACACACACACACACACATACACACACACACACGCACGCACGCACGCACGCACGCACGCACACACAGTTAACACTATCGCTGCGTATGCGTGCAGCATGAGTTCCCCCCTCCCGCACACAGCCACTCACGCTAAAACCCCTGCCTACGTAGCGATTTGGGCATTTTTAAAAATTTATTTTACGTGTTATGCTTGGTCTGTGCAAACATTATGTTTAGTATATCTGAAAAGAAAAAAACATCAAGGACATTTAGATGAATGCACTTTCAAAGCTTTTAGAAATACTGCGTTGAGACAACGCACAGATAAATAAAGTAACCAAAACACAATGAAATTAAAAAAAAAAATGCAGAGTTTGACGATCACTGTTTAGTAATGGCGTGAAGACAAATTGATACAATAAATCACTCATCTCATTCACTTCTGGTTATGGTGCTTTTCGCTAATTGATTCAATAAATCACTCATCTATTTCACTTCTGGTTATGGTGCTTTCCGCTAATTGATACAATAAATCACTCATCTATTTCACTTCTGGTTATGGTGCTTTCCGCTAATTGATACAATAAATCACTCATCTCATTCACTTCTGGTTATGGTGCTTTTCGCTAATTGATACAATAAATCACTCATCTCATTCACGTCCGGTTATGGTGCTTTTCGCTAACTGATACAATAAATCACTCATCTCATTCACTTCTGGTTATGGTGCTTTTCGCTAATTGATACAATAATCACTCATCTCATTCACTTCTGGTTATGGTGCTTTTCGCTAATTGATACAATAAATCACTCATCTCATTCACTTCTGGTTATGGTGCTTTTTCGCTAATTGATACAAGAAATCACTCATCTCATTCACTTCTGGTTATGGTGCTTTTCGCTAATTGATACAAGAAATCACTCATCTCATTCACTTCCGGTTATGGTGCTTTTCGCTAATTGATACAAGAAATCACTCATCTATTTCACTTCCGGTTATGGTGCTTTTCGCTAATTGATACAAGAAATCACTCATCTATTTCACTTCCGGTTATGGTGCTTTTCGCTAATTGATACAAGAAATCACTCATCTATTTCACTTCTGGTTATGGTGCTTTTCGCTAATTGATACAAGAAATCACTCATCTATTTCACTTCTGGTTATGGTGCTTTTCGCTAATTGATACAAGAAATCACTCATCTATTTCACTTCTGGTTATGGTGCTTTTCGCTAATTGATACAAGAAATCACTCATCTATTTCACTTCCGGTTATGGTGCTTTTCGCTAATTGATACAAGAAATCACTCATCTATTTCACTTCTGGTTATGGTGCTTTTCGCTAATTGATACAAGAAATCACTCATCTATTTCACTTCTGGTTATGGTGCTTTTCGCTAATTGATACAAGAAATCACTCATCTATTTCACTTCCGGTTATGGTGCTTTTCGCTAATTGATACAAGAAATCACTCATCTCATTCACTTCTGGTTATGGTGCTTTTCGCTAATTGATACAATAAATCACTCATCTCATTCACTTCTGGTTATGGTGCTTTTCGCTAATTGATACAATAAATCACTCATCTCATTCACTTCTGGTTATGGTGCTTTTCGCTAATTGATACAATAAATCACTCATCTCATTCACTTCTGGTTATGGTGCTTTTCGCTAATTGATACAAGAAATCACTCATCTATTTCACTTCTGGTTATGGTGCTTTTCGCTAATTGATACAAGAAATCACTCATCTATTTCACTTCTGGTTATGGTGCTTTTCGCTAATTGATACAAGAAATCACTCATCTATTTCACTTCCGGTTATGGTGCTTTTCGCTAATTGATACAAGAAATCACTCATCTATTTCACTTCTGGTTATGGTGCTTTTCGCTAATTGATACAAGAAATCACTCATCTATTTCACTTCTGGTTATGGTGCTTTTCGCTAATTGATACAAGAAATCACTCATCTATTTCACTTCCGGTTATGGTGCTTTTCGCTAATTGATACAAGAAATCAGTCATCTATTTCACTTCTGGTTATGGTGCTTTTCGCTAATTGATACAAGAAATCACTCATCTATTTCACTTCTGGTTATGGTGCTTTTCGCTAATTGATACAAGAAATCACTCATCTATTTCACTTCCGGTTATGGTGCTTTTCGCTAATTGATACAAGAAATCACTCATCTCATTCACTTCTGGTTATGGTGCTTTTCGCTAATTGATACAATAAATCACTCATCTCATTCACTTCTGGTTATGGTGCTTTTCGCTAATTGATACAATAAATCACTCATCTATTCACTTCTGGTTATGGTGCTTTTCGCTAATTGATACAATAAATCACTCATCTCATTCACTTCTGGTTATGGTGCTTTTCGCTAATTGATACAAGAAATCACTCATCTCATTCACTTCTGGTTATGGTGCTTTTCGCTAATTGATACAATAAATCACTCATCTCATTCACTTCTGGTTATGGTGCTTTTCGCTAATTGATACAATAAATCACTCATCTATTTCACTTCCGGTTATGGTGCTTTTCGCTAATTGATACAATAAATCACTCATCTATTTCACTTCCGGTTATGGTGCTTTTCGCTAATTGATACAATAAATCACTCATCTATTTCACTTCCGGTTATGGTGCTTTTCGCTATTAGTTATTATCCATTTTTAATAATTTCACAGAACTTAGGCCACAGAGATTTTGCGAGTCAAGCATCTGTGTGTGTGTGTGTGTGTGTGTGTGTGTGTGTGTGTGTGTGTGTGTGTGTGTGTGTGTGTTACTGAATCAGTCGAATCGGTTGATTTGTCATTGTAATCAAGAACATCTTCAAATAGACATTCTTTATCTTCCCTATCATCTCCACTGTCGATCGACTCTCCTTTGCCATCAGAACTGCCTTGAATACATTCTTCAATAACTTGTACTAAAGAAATGACTTGCAAGCACCGAGCTGACATTTGGACTAGCAGACGAAAGGCTGGCAAAGCAGTCAGTTTGAAAAAAAAAAAAAACCCAGCGAAGGGTTCTTTGTTTCAGCTGCAGATAGTGAACGTGAACTTAAGAACTAGGGCATGTCAGGCTACCAGGAACCCTCTACTAAATCTGGCGGAAATATTTCTCTTAAACCAATAGAGTTTGGATACTAGAATTTTTCCAAATAAGAGTGCACGGAGCTGTGCGCGCTGTAGGCAGTGGAGATCTCAGTCAGTGCACGGTACCGTGCGTGCTGTAGGCAGCAGAGCTATGAGCAATGCATGGAGCCATGCGCGCTGTAGGCTAAAAGTTAATAAGACAATCATTTATTTTGTAGAAGTGTATGCTTGTGTCTATAAATTGTCATCAACCATAATTGCAAGTTTATCTGAAATCGTTTTGGTTGATTTTTTTTTTAAAGGGATAAAAAGGAAATGGTTCTGATGAGGGTAATAAAAAGAAATCCTTTCCTGTCAAATGTTATTGATAAGGGTAACAAAGTGGAATTTTTTTTTAACCGTTTCTAATAAGGGTAGAGAACTATAAAATAGGCATTCTGGCTCACCCACCTCCGCCAGCTCCAACCGGCTGAAGCCGGTTTCGCTGTTGCTCCGCCGGCTTACCCAGAATGCCTATTTTATAGTTCTCTAATAGTAAACACTTTACAAACATACATAATGTGTAGGATTATCTGTTTTTAACACTAATTTAGAAAACTTTTGAGACTTAAGTTTTTGCTTAATCCTTCGTTTTTCTTGATCGTTTTCAATAACATCATTTTCACGCATACATTCATCAAATGCGTCTCTGTCTTTCATGTGGAATAAAACTACAGTCTTTAACTGTTCTCTAAAGTCTTTTAAAACTGAGTTATATTTTTGACATAAAATCCACACACTTATCCCAGCATGTCTTCCACTGAAAGCCAGTTTTGATAAAGTGTTTCTCTTTTTAACTATGTCTCTTTCTGCTGAACAGTCATCTATAATAAATAGTGTCTGCGTTCCTTCAAACTGTCTATAAAAGTGTTCTAAACACTCGCTAAGTTTATTGCTAGGATCAACTAAATAGATTTCATCATCCGTCCATATAAACCTTCTGTCGTGATATGCTTTGTTCCATTTAAGTGTCGGACAGAAAATTACAATATGATCAAAATTATAACTATAAACTGTTTGTAATAGGTCGAGGACAAATATTGTTTTTCCACAACCAGTCTGCCCACAAATCAATGAACAATGAGGGGTTTTTGTCATAAAGTTTAACATCGGCATTGACACCAAAGTTGTCTGCTCCATAGTTTTAAAACAGAATTTAATCTAATCCAGTTATTGTTTTTATCATACTCTCTGTCAAAACTTGTTCAGTATAATAAAACCCTATAAGGCCCAAATGTGTAAGATTAATCCAGTTCAGTTCTGTAAGATCGTTTCTATTTAAACTAATATCAATTTTGTTGCTTGTTGTTATGACCTTAATATCCTCGCCATTGTAAAGAACAACGACAGTAACTTTAAGTTTGTCAACGTCTAAGTTTTGCCAGCTAATAAGAATTCCTTTCATAAGATTGTCACTGACGCCCAGAGCTCCATTTCTCGCCTCATCTTTTAAGACAGAAATTTTAAATATCATTGTGAACGTGTCTCCTAATTTTGTGCGTGGAATGAACTGTAATTTTGTAGAAGCTTTCTTTAAAACCGATTCTCTTCTGTGGAGGATGTACTGTTTGTCCCCAAACGGCTTTATTTCGATCTCTTTCCGACTGTTGTCCTCTGGCATAAGACTTACATGTAAAGGGCCAGAGTTCAATGCTTTTCTGAAACTTTTTTGACGGTCAAAAAATGTAAATGGGCTTAAGAATTCAAATTTTATGTCCCATTCTAAATATGGTTCTAAGTGCCATTTGTTGTCAGTTTTTCGAACTATTTTATATTCATACTGACCCGCATTATTTGCTTCTAGATTGCGTAGTTGTTCTAGTTTAGGAAACCTTTTGTTGTCGTCAACCTCTTTGCGCTTATAATAACCATCTTTAGTGTACTCAAAACCATATAAAGTGCCTATCTCACCGTTTTGTTCAAAGTCCTCAACGTCTGCAAGGTCTTTTAATTCTAAAGTTACACACCTCTCAGGCGCTAATGTGACCCCCGAATCGTCTGGCCCACGTGACATTTTTTAAAACAACGTATTATTTTATTTCCAAAACAATGTGCAGGCTGTCACATTTGACGACTTTTCCTGTTTGGTCTTTGATTTTTATATTAAATGATCTGACCCTCCCACAAGCTAATCTTTTAAACTGTAAATTAGGGAATTGTATAATTTCATAATCGCAATATGCAGCTTTCCCTGATGGAAGAGCTCTTAAAACAGTTGAGGGCCTTCCATCATATAAGTTTTCATCAGTGCTCAGCTCGTCCAAATGAACATAGAGTAATGAATGTAATGCAAGATCGAGCGGGTTTTCTCCCTCATAAGTAGTTTTGTCTGGTGTAACTATAAAATATGAACGGCATAATTGTCAGTTGCAAAGCCTAACATTTTAGCTAGCTCTCCATCAAAAAGGTAACTTACTTCTTCTTCTTCAGGTTTGAATGTCAACATTATTTTCAAATTTGCATTGTTAAGTTTGAGAGTAATGTCGAAGTTACTCATTGCTTCTTTCAGCGAGCAAAACCCGTAATAACCATCAGGTATGGTTAACTGGCTAACTAAGTTTCCTCTATTGTCAAATTTTGAAATCTTATTATTCCTCTTGGATTGACTTATATTAAACCATACGACTTTGTAAATATTTCATGGAGTGCGACCCTTTGGGTTCCGCAGTTATTATCAATAGCATATTCTAAAAACGAAGGACTGTCTTGAGTTGTTATTGTTACAAACATTTTTAAAACAAATTTAAAAATGAGTGCTTTCAAATATACTAATGCAAAATATTCTGTCGGGCCGCACTACAATCTTAAAAATATAACAACTGATACCCTTGACATTTCTGTGACTCAGTCTGACGCCTTTCAAGTAAAGGTTAGTACTCCATTGGAATCAGTTATCTTAACCCTCCTATAAAAACGACTACATCCCGAAAGTGTGGTTCAGTCATCCGATGCAGTTTTATCAGAACCAGTTAAACTTTGCTGTGTTTTGTGCATCAACTGGGTGTGGAGTGTCGTATGCTGATCATTTAAATCATCCTGATCCTTTGGTGAGGTCAGTGTATAGATTTCATTTTTATTACACCTTCAGACGTATTTTATCTGAACTGCAAGCGCCATTACCAAATGACAAAACGTTTAATCCATTCAGCAACAGAATAGATTACAAGGCTTTTGAAAGGATCTGTAACGAATTTGATATTGACCCAAAGACAGACTTTAGACAAAAGTTGGATCTTAATTATGGTTTAGGCACCCTTTATTATTGGGGCGTGCACAGAAAGTATAACTATGATTGGAATCCTCCTTACACATCTTTTCTTCAGGCACAACTGTTCACCTCGGGTCCATAGAGCAAGAGCATAAAACAGCATGGACAACATTTATTTTGGATACTTCTAAGGGTCTAACAAAAGCGGGAATAGAACGAATAAACGACTCTATTCGTACTTATGTTTGGTGTTTGCTAGGTTCGCAAGCACAAACGAGATCAAACATAATTGATCCTTCTACTGGCTTTGACGCACAAAAACAGTATTTAGCAAATTTAGAGGATTCTATTAATTCTGCAATTGATTTGCCTTCAAGTATTAAAAGGTACCAAAATGTTTTACAATACGCAAGATCGAAAGTAGACTTTGCTGTTGGCACTGGTTTATACATGCTGCCTTCCGACCTCAGACTCCAGATAGGAACAATAATAAACTATAATAATGAAATCCTTGTGGCTGGTAAAGAAGAGAAGGTCGGAAAAAACGACATAAATTCTAAGCCAGCAATAGCAATAAAAAAAGAATCCCCCAAACCCCATCCAACCCCAGCCCAAAGCCCAAACCCACTGAAACGCGATATGTTCGTGAATGACCATGAATATGAAAAGACAGCACTTGTTATTGGATTAACTGCCCTAGGATTACTTGGTCTTTATCTTACTATAAAGTAACCCAACTATTAAGACAACTAATGCCATAAGTGCTCGCCATAAAGCCAACTACTTTACTTGCAGTAGACAAAAGCCAGCTAACGATCCCTCCTATTATACCAGGCAAAGAATCTATTGCTTTACTGGCTAATTTTTTTATAAGTTTGCAAGGTGATCGAGTTGTTTTTTTACCCATGATTTATCTGACGACGGAGTGGTGGCCTGGTGGCACTGCTCCCCCACCACCGCCGCCTGTAATAGCCAACACCAGTGTACTTATTGCAAATCCTAAGGCTGTTATAACACTTGCTAATGTGACCCTTGCTCTCTAAACAGTGTTTTATTCGTTCTGCTAACGTTGTGTCTTCATATAAAATTCTTTGGATAGTTTCTCTTATTCTGCTCACTTGAGTTCGTAATTGTTCTCGGTTAGTAGACACACTTCTAGTCTTGCTGATCTCTCTTGTTCAAGATCTTTTAGTCTTTGTGTTATTCTTTCTTTAACACCAGGTCCTAAGTTGTGGTCATCAGCCTCAACTAGTTTTTCTTTTTCTCTTTTTATATGCTCATCTAGTTCACCCAGTTTTGCTAAATTGTTTGTTAATTCGCCTCTGATGCTTCTCAAAGCATGATCAAGGGCCGTTATTTCTCTCATAGGTAGCGGCGGATCGTGCATAGTTTTTAATACTGTTTCTTCTGAAAAACTGGTTTCTGCTTTATTATTTGTTTTGCTGTTGGGCTTAAATCTTTAAGTTCATGTTTTGTATTTGGTTATCTGTTGGGAGTTCTTGTAGTGTGTTTTGAAGTTTAGCAACTGCCTCACTGTCTAATCTTCGCGGTTTAGCAATGCCAAGGCGATTTTGATCGCTCACACTGAGCCTTTGTCTAATTGTAGTCTTTGCTAAAAACTTTGATGGTCTGGTTTAGTGTAAGCTGAACAAGTTGTCCTTCTCGTTTTCACAAACAAATGGTCATCTTTTGTTTCAAAATCATTAGGGTCTATAAAATTCAGGAGGTTCTTGGCCTAAACTTTGATAAATGATTTGACCTTACTTTCTGTTAATTCACGCCGCAATGATTGTAATGGATGTGTCAAAGGGTCATTTCACTCATGTCGTCTCCAGGATCAAAAACATCATAATCTTCTTCTGCCATGTTTTTAAATAATTAACTTTTTATTTTGTTTTATAAAAAAAAAATGTCACAAGCATATGGCTCAATTCTTGACCCGCATAGAAGACTGAAAGAGCCCTTTGGCGTGAAGGGAAATAAACAGAATATTATTGTTCCAAATAATCCATCTACTATTGATTCAGATCAAATTCTTACTGTTAAATTTCCAGACCTAGGAGCAGATGAAGTGATTGTGCCGGGATCTGCACGGCTTACTTTCAAAATAGAACTTGATTCAGCAACAGACGCAAACAGGACAGTTGTACAGAATCTGGGACGGGCAATCGTTAAGAAAATTTCTATAAAACTTGAGGGGCAAGAAATATTTTCTTTACACAATGCAGACATATTTCTAATCTATTCTGATCTATGGCTAACCGATAATGAAAGGGCCGATCTTGCGTTTCAAGGAATCGAAAATAACGAAGCACTAAAACACAGAATAGACGCCGAAGACGCTAAAGCCGGCAACAAGTATGAAGCTGTAAGTTTTGCTTATGGAAATCGCTTTTCTATACCCTTAGATTTTGAGTTGTTAAAAGCGCATGCGCCATACTTTCAAGGAGCATTAAAAGACAGATTGTCATATGAACTAACTTTTAATGAATACAAACGTGTCATTAAATCTACAGACACTGATTCCAAGTACAGCATTTTCGACATCTCGTTAGAGTTTGACATTGTTAGCAACCCTAACTTAGCAAGGCTGATTGAGCAACAATATCAGTCAAAATTAGCAATATATTACGAAAGAGTGATTCATCATACTAAATATCCTAAAAGCAGGCAGACACATATGGAATTTAGTTTTAGCGCCGCAGCAAGATCCCTTAAAGGTATTTTATTGCTGTGTGAAGATGAAGAACCATTCAAAAGACAAAGTGAAAAGTTTATCAATCCTAAAATAACGAAAGTACAATGTTCAATTGAGGGTAGTCCTAACCAAGTCTACGGTAGCGGGCTTAAACCTTATCATCATTTTGATGAAATAAGAAAATTGTTTGGAGGCGGGAGGTCTAGAAGTCCAACAGTAGACCTTGTGTCTAAAGATCTACACCTTCACAGTGTTAGACTTGATGAATATTTAACAACGAAATACGGTTTATGGATTGACCTAAGGTCAACAGAGGATAATCAGTTGCATGGGAGTGGGAGAACAGTTAAAGACGTAATAAACATTCAAATTGATAAAGAAAAAGAGAGTGATAAACCGCTTAATGTACATTTGTTTTTAATATATGATGCGCAGCTGAATATTCAAGATAACAGATTGAAAGATATCCAATACTAAATTATTTTTATTTTAAAAAAGCATGTCTGTTACGACTTATCCAAAAGTGCCCAAAGAAGAGATAGTAGGCAATTCTGCTGCTGTAGACATAAAAACTTTCAGATTAACCAACATTACACAAATGCAACAAAAACTAGAGCAGGACCTTTCAAAATACAGCAAAACCAAACGAAGGTATTCTGCTGTCTTTAATGCTGTTACATATGTTAATACTGGAGCATCGACCTAGTGCTTAACAGCAGGAACAAGTGTAGGTCTCTTAGCAACAGGCGTAGGTGCACCGGTAGCTATACCTCTAGGTGGTTTGTCTTTAACTCTTGGCCTGTGTTCATTGGCTGTAAGTGCTGTCAGCAAAAAAATAAAAGCTAAACTCCAAAAGCACACAGCTATGGTTCAACTAATAACAGCTAAACTTAGTTCCTTCAAACTGACAATAAATAAAGCACTTGCTGACTCAAACATCACGGATGAAGAATTTAGTCGCCTACAGGCTGATTTTGAGGACTACAAAAGACAAAAGTTTGATCTTCAAAGAAAGGCAAGGGCAACTTTTTCTCAACAACCAGACACCGACCAGATAAAAAAGGAATGTTTAAAAAAAGTAAACGAAACATTAAACTCTGTTCTAAACAGCTCACATTAACAACCCCAAAGGGCGTTTATACTTTAGTTTATGAGTCCAAGCACAAAAAGACCGTTGATATTGATTCTGATTAAGTTTTTTTTTTTATTTAAATAAATATTTTGAGTTAGAAAAGAAACTCACATGGATAAGATATATGAAGGTTCAGATGAATTGTTTGAAGCAATGCTCGAGGAAGAGCGTTTGTCAAAAGCTTTAAATGAGGTCGTTTTAGAAGTTATTGATCCAACAAACGTGCGGAAAGCGTTGTAGCACGCTATTTCTCAAGTTCCAAGTAAACTAACAATAAACCCTCCAGTTAAAGTAAGGTTAGTTGTTTTAATCGACTATATAACAATAAATGAAGAAAATCTAGAAGTCTGGGTCTCGACTAAACACAGACTATTCTTTCTCATAATGACTTAACACCTGGTTGGGCAGATCAGCTGCTTACACAGTTTGATGTGGCCGCTGAAGAAGCCAAAATGAGAGGCTCTGGTGGTCAGAGGGTGAAGTCCTAGACATCAGATTAAGACAGGCTAAGTATGAGCCGATTGTAGGCAAGTCTTACATTCCACTGCCTCCAACATTAGTTGCAAAGAAAGCAGTTTGAACATAAAAAATTCAGACGACAAATGTTTTATGTGGTGCGTTCTTGCTAGGCTGCATCACGTTGCCAAAAATGCAGAGAGAGTATCTAACTATTTACAGTGGGCCAATGATCTTAACTTTAACGGCCTTGAATTTCCTATGGCTGTAGACAAAATTGATCAGTTTGAAAAACAAAATCCACCAATAACTGTTAATGTCTACACATGGTCTGAAGAAACCAACCTTCTGCCAATTAGAGTGTCAAAGAACAGTCCAACAATAGGCGAACCAACCAAAACTCATGTAGACTTACTCCTGATGCAAAGCCTTAATGGGTTGCACTACACTCTAATACGCACAATGAGTAGATTACTAGTGCATACTACAAAACAACATAGCAAACAAGAATTCTGTAGAAAATGTTTAACAAGAATTCCGTCCGTTCAAGCTGCGAGCGAACATATAAAACATTGTATTAGCCCAGTTGACTGTGATACAGAACTAATTACGCCCGGAGAAGGCAGTAAAGTTAGTTTTAAGAACTGGAAACGGTTGCAAACTAGTCCATATGTTGTTTACGGAGACTTCGAATCACTCATTGTTCCTTATGAAGGACCAACCCCACAGAAACTTCCTAAAACAGTCTTAATGAGTAATCATCAGATTTGCTCATTTGCCTTCATCATTGTTAGGTCGGATGGCGCCCATTCAAAGCCAGAATTATACAGAGGACCAAATGCTGCAAAATACTTCTTAAAACGCATGCAGCAAGTGCGTAATGCCTGTTCTAATAATCTGAATTTATCTGAAATCATAATGACGCCTGAAGACCAACAACAGTATGACTCAGCCACTCACTGTTGGATTTGTGGGGCGGCCTTGTTGCCACGCAGAGAATCCAACAGTAAGAGACCATGATCACATTAGTGGAAAGTTTAGAGGAGCAGCACATAACAAATGCAATCTTCAACTAAAGTTTGAACCAAAGACATGGAAGCTGCCTATATTCTTTCACAACTTGCGAGGTTACGACTCTCACCTTATAATGCAAGCAGTAACCAGCGACTTCAGGGTGTCATGCATTGCACAGTCATCAGAAAAGTACATGTGTTTCACTTTAAATAACATGTCTTTCTACGACTCTATGCAACACATGATGGGTTCATTAGAGTCACTGGCTATGTCCTTAAAGTCCTGCCCAATAACGGAAGAATATTTTGACCCAACTCTTGTTAGAAAGGGCGTTTACCCTTATGAGTACATGAACAGTTGGCAAAGGTTTGACGAAGATACACTTCCGCCTAAAGGCGCGTTCTTTTCTAGTCTTAGAGGAAAGGACATCAGTGATTCTGATTATTCTTATGCTCAAGATGCGTGGCAGAAGTTAGAGTGTAAAACGATGGGAGACTATCATGATGCCTATTTAATGGCAGATACTTGTTTGTTGGCAGATATCTTTGAAAATTACAGAAAGACCTGCATGAAACATTATAGTCTGATCCTGCGCATTACATTTCTGCGCCCGGGATGAGCTGGGACGCTTTCTTAAAATTTACTGGAGTACAAATTGATTTATTGTCTGACCTGCCAATGCTTCAGATGATTGAAAACGGATTGCGTGGGGGAATCAGTATGGCGTCGCACCATTACTGTAAAGCAAACAACAAATACTTGGACGACTATGATCCAAGTAAAAGGTCTAACTATCTCATGTATTTAGATGCAAACAATCTGTATGGATGGGCAATGGCGCAATCACTACCGTTACGTAACTTTAAAATGTACACAGGACTCAAAGACACTCAAAAGTTTTTAAATGGCTTCAAGTCTAGAAGCTGATCGTAAAGAGGTCTCATTCTAGAAGTTGATTTAGAATACCCCCATGAACTTCATGATTACCATAATGACTATCCATTAGCGCAGAAACCCTAAAAGTGTCAATGACAGAACCCCTAAACTTGTGCCTAATCTTCGTGACAAAAAAAATTATGTCTGCCATTACAGACTTCTTCAATTTTATTTAAGACATGGTTTAAAGTTGACAGCTGTTCATCGTATAATTGCTTTTGATCAAGAACAGTTCATGAAACCATACATCATGAAGAACACTGATCTCAGAACTAAATCCGCAGATGCTTCAGAAAAAGACTTTTTCAAGTTGATGAACAACAGCTGTTTTGGAAAGACTATGGAAAATCCGCACAAGCGTAAAGATGTTAGATTGGTCACCAGAGAGAACGATGCAATTAAGCTAACTTCTAAACCTAATTATCAGGACTTCAGAAGATTTCATGATCAGCTTTTTGGCATAATGATGAAAAAAAAGAAAGTCAAATTGGATAAGCCCGTTTTTATTGGGTTTACTGTTTTAGAGCTGTCAAAGCTTTTGATGTTAGAATTTCTTTACGACTACTTTAAACCCTTGTATCCAGAGTCCAGAGTTCTGTACACAGATACAGATTCCTTTGTAATCGACATCCCTACTGAAGATATCTATAAAGACATGGAAATAGAAGTAGCAAAAGGGCATGCTGGATGGTACGACACATCTGATTACCCTAAAGATTCGCCTTTGCATTCAACTGTTAACAAAAAGGTTTTAGGTAAGATGAAGGATGAATTATCTGGAGATGTGATCAAGGAGTTTGTTGGTTTGAGGTCGAAAATGTACAGTCTTTCAAGCCAAAAAAAAGTTGTTAAAAAAGCAAAGGGAATATCTCGCAGCGCTGTGCAGTCAAGCATATCCCATGACAACTACAAAGAAGCACTGTTTGGCAATAAGACTTTTCATCATGACAATTACAAGCTGCGATCTAATCTGCATGAGATTAACACAACAGTTGTAACAAAACGGTCTCTTGACCGCACTAACACAAAAAGAGTATTTGTTAATCCAGAGTTTTCATATGCAATTGGTCATTGGAGAATAGTATAATCATATGGGCTTATATTTTTCAGCAATCGCACGTTCAATTATATCATCATCTAATTTAGCAAAATTAATATTATTTATTAATGCTAGATGTGCTTTAATTTTTTTTGTCATTTCACAATATTCATGTTTCCATAAATCAAAATCAAAATAAAAGCTTTGGGGTTTAAAGCGATTGTCTGGCGATTGTTCTAGCCAGGGATTGTCAATCTTCTCAAATACTTCTTTAATGATATACTGATACTCAAATAAATCTTGCATTAATTTTAAAGACTTTTCCTTTGTCATTTCTGCCATTTCCCTTTGAGCTTCCATTTTAAACCCAAATGTATTTGCGTAGATTAAAACAGTTCGTTAAGCTTAACTATATCATCACCCAATTCAACCAAATTATTATCCATTACTGCTAAATGCGCTCGAATTTTTTTAATATATTCTTGCTCCCAATCAAAATTTGAGGTTTTGTCTAGCATGGCATAATCAATCTTCTTAAATATTAGTCTAATAGCAAGATTATAATCAAATATTTTTCGCATTATTTCTAAGGACTCTTCCTTCACCATTCTTGCTTCCAGTGCCATTTTACGTAAGGATTCTTCCTTTTCCATTCTTGCCGCCATTTTAATTTAAATTAAAAAATAATTAAGCAATGGAACTGTGTCTGGAGGGATTATCTGCAGTTCTTCCTTCACAAAAGATCTTCGGGGGGCTGGTCGTTTTGTTGTGTCAGTTTCTCGTAAATAATACACGGGTGGATTCATTTTCACAATTTTTTTTATCTCATATGGATCAACACTCCAAACTGGATCGGTTGCCCTGATGCGAGTGTCCCCTTCTGCTTCTCCCGGTAAATAAAGGTACCTTACTTTCAAACCAAATGGTAATAGTTTGCTTGATGAAGACTCTCCTTCAACAACATTTATTGTTTGTTTTTTGATTGCTTGTACTGGTTTTAGACCTTTAAATTCTTCATTATTCATTGCGCGCAAAACTGAGGGCAGTCTTTTTACCCATTCTGTGTTGCGAGAATTGTCAATCAGCTCTCTGTGATACTGGTAGGAGAAAAGTCTTTCAGATAACTGTTTGTTAAAGTTTTCAACCAAACCCTGTGATCTGTGAACACCCGGAATGCCCCTTTTAATGGTAACTCTATGTTTTAACAATAATTGATTCACTTGTCCTTTAAATTCTTTTCCATCATCGACTTGAATCATGCGAGGATAAGTTAAGGGTCCTCGTTGATATATCAGTTGTAAAGCGACAGCAACAGCAGAAGCACTCTTTTGTGTTAATGGTTCAGCATCTTTGTATCTTGAAGCTATGTCAATGACTGTAAGTGCGTACTTAAATCTTTTTCGTCTAATCGTATCATGGGGTAAATATAGAAGATCCATTTGATGGGTGTCGTTCGGTATTGTGTTGACAAAGTGTGGTCTCTGTATTCGTTTAGGCGCTGGTAGATAAATTTGCCAAATCGCTTGTTTAGATAACCATTCTTTTGCTGTTTGTTCACTGACTCCCGCTGCTTGGCTTAGCTTTTTAATTGCTGTTATTCCCTTCCAATATCCTTTTGGCGAATAATAGATTTTGTACATTTTTATTCAGCCAATACTTTGTGCAACAAAATACACAGCGGTCATGCCAAAGACAATAAACAATATTTCTTGCATCTTTTGTTTTTCTGATGGTTGATAAAAGTCGCTAAATTTTGGTGGGGCAATGTTTCAACTTGTTTGCCTGTTACTAGAAAATATTCTTTTATTGCCTGGTCAACATCTTTAAATGTGTAAGCTGCATGTCCCTGTTGTTTAAGTCTGTCGTTAATAAAATCTAACTGCTCCATTCTTTGCTTTTCATAGGTGTCTTGTGCAGCAGCTAGTTGCTCCATAGCTCTATTATGTCTTTTTCTCTCATTGTTATTTTGTAGTTTACTAAATGCGTAATTACTTCCGCTAAAAGCAAGCGCATTAACCACAGCGGCACCAATCATCATTACGAGTGAAGCCATTTTTATAAATGTATTTTTTTTAATTTTACATATTGATACTGTCTGGAATTATTCCTTGCTTAACTAGAAAATCTTTCGTAGCAAATGAAGCTGTAATAACAGCAATCAGCTTTGCTGAGTCTTCAAAGTCTAGTTTGCCAAGATCTGCTGGTTTTATTTTTAACAGGCTTTTACCAAGCATTGTGTATCCTACACTTAGGCCTCCAATAACAGCAGAATGGTATACAAGGTTAGTAATAGTTTTTTCGGTGCTCATTTTTAAAAAATAAAATAATATTTATTCATTAATAAAACATGAACTGCGATGATTTACTTCCTGAACTTACAAATGATCAAGTTGATGACCAAGCTATTATGCGTCAAAAGGAAAGGCTGTATTCTTTAGCAGCATGTGGAAAAACAAAACAGTACCTTGGAAATGAATTCAGCATAGAACAGATTCAACAAATGTCGCCACAAGACATTGTAAAGTATCACAACAGGTATGAAGCGCAACTGGGGTCAAGAATGGTAAAAAGTGTTGGGCAAACGGTTCTTAGTTTGTACACTAAACTAGTTAGTAGATTTGCTCCCATTGATTCTGAACAAGATTTTATGTATGATTTAACACAGGATCCCGTTTTAACAAAGTCATTAGAGTCTCTAGGATGTGATCTATATTACAGATTTGGAACATTGTTATCGCCAGTAATCATGGGATTAATTACTTTTAATCATATAGATTTTGTTTCCCTTCAAAATGACCGAGCCAGAAAATCAGCAGAAAACATTGATGGAGAAAGTGACCAGTAAAAAGCCTCCTCATCCTGGGCGTGTTGCAGCAGGAAAAAAATTAGCAGAGTGGAACAAACAAAAAAAATTAATGTTGCAATCACAGAATATAACTCATAATGAAAAAACACCAGTTGTGCCAGAGCCACAACAAGAACAAGTTGTTTCAAGTCCCGCAACATCATCATGGATTATTTGGATTAAAAGAGTTAGCATTTTTGGCGTCATTGCTGTTGGTGGGGGTGGTTATTACGTTTATAAAACATATAAAGAAAGACAGCAAAAACCAAAGCAGCCCAAAAAATCACAGCCACTAAATACAAAATCTGAACAAAAAAGAATACCAGAACCGCCAACAACAAAAGATCATTTTGATCCATTTGATATGCAGTGATATTTCAAGAACTTAATAAATAATTATAAGTGACTTGAATAAGAACTTGATAACGACTTCATGACGACTTGATGAAAACTTAAATAAGAACTTGATAAGAACTTGAGGTAACTTGATTAAAAACTTAAAGTAACTTGATTAAGAACTTAATGACGACTTGATGACGACTTGTTAAGAACTTGAATAAGTACTTGAATAAGAACTTGTTAAGAACTTGATGATGACTTGTTAAGAACTTGATGTTGACTTGTTAAGAACTTAAATAAGAACTTGTTAAGAACTTAAATAAGAACTTGAATAAGAACGTGATGCCGACTTGAATAAGAACCTAGAACGACTTAATGACGATTTTTTTTTCACAATTAATTGTTACATTCTTTTCCGGGGAGACAACTCCCTTCTGCCTTTATGTTGTATCTAGGTCAGACATGTCTAGCCACGGCTTACTCAACTGCGCAATTGCCGAGTCGAAGCGCCGCACTGTTTCCGGGTTCGTGTCAAGTTACACATAACGGATGTAAGGGCGTCGTTTACTGCAGGCCGCCACGCGGCATTGTATAAATTTAGACGGCTAAATTCCCCACCGGCGTCGTTTAGTGCAGGCGTTAGACGTCATTGTATAAATTTAGGCGGCTAAATTTCCAAACATATCAAAACATGTTTCTTACCTTCCCCGCAATCACAAGACCAAGAACGTTCCCGTGCGAGCGGCTATTTATAGGAACTTGCAACATTATTACATCAGCAAATGTTCCCGAACATTCTCGAGAGAATGCGAGGCTGCCACGTGACCGGCCAGTTTAGCCATGGCTTCCAATGCAGACGGGCGTGTTTTGTTCACAGAGGAACAGCTTCTTGCTATAGATGATCATGTGTTTTATTACGGCTGTATGGTGGAGTATCTAAACAAAAGAAAATCAGTCCCAAGCCCAGGATGAAAAAAGAAAAGGCGTGTGGAGAGTTAAACTCTTTGTGAAACTCTTTGTAAAATAGGTGGGAGGCCTGTGCTGCGGCAAAACTAGCCTTGCTGACTGTTACTATAAATAGCCGTTCACGCGTGAACGTCCTATTTTAGCAGCATGAGTCTAACAGGATGTAGTGGCTCTCGTAACTAGGACAAACGGGCATGCATGAACGTTTGACATAGATATAGAGTTGCAAGCCCCTCTAACTGTGTCAAACGCGCATGCATGAACGTTTGACATAGATATAAAGTTAGAAGCCCCTCTAACTGTGTCAAACGTGCATGGATGAACGTTTGGTCTAGTTAAGAGCAGTAGAGAACTATAAAATAGGCATTCTGGGTAAGCCGGCGGAGCAACAGCGAAACCGGCTTCAGCCGGTTGGAGCTGGCGGAGGTGGGTGAGCCAGAATGCCTATTTTATAGTTCTCTAGGGTAGTAAATCGAAATATTTTCTCAGATAGCGTTTCATGTAGAGGTATGATGTATATGTCGTTGTGCTTGTCCACTTAGGATAATAGGACAACTTTTCATGGAATGTGGTTGGACTTTGGGGAAGAAGGGGTGTGATGGACCGTTTTTTGTCCAATCACAGTTTTTACAATAACTCCGCTTACCAGAGCAAGTTTACCGAAAAACTGGTTGGTTAGGTTGGTTAACTGGTGTTCACCTGTACACCGTATAAGCCGAATGAGCGCAGGTAGCCAACCAGTCTCTGAGGAAATTCCGGCTAGTTTGCCTATCCAGCCCAGCTGACGAGAGACTCAGTTTAGTTGTTGTGACAGCCAGTTCCCCTAGGTTGAGTTTGTCTCTGGTGTCCTTGGGAACTGGTTGTCCCTACCTCGGGTCCGGGGCCTGTTGTGTGTCCCCATTCTCCACCGTACCGGGTGTGCGAGAGGCTGGTGCATGCCAGTATAGACCCGACAAGCCAGCTCAGCCAGCGCCTCGTCTGCGAGAAAAGTCGTCGCTTCGGGTTCGAGACTCTAAGTCCTGTTCGCCAGCTGCGCCCTGGGCTGGTCCTGCCCAGTCAGAACCACTGCCTGTGTTGACCTGCAACATCAGTGTCATTCCTGCGCGTCGTGAGACCCTTCGTGTCGTCGATCTTGCGCGTTGTGAGACCCTTGTTGCTGTGCAGTAACAGAGCCGCAGCTCTTGGGGGTGGAGGCTGGTGCCTCAAAAGTGGCAGAGTGCTACTTCAGTGTGATCGGGCTGAGTCACTGCCCCTCCTGACAGTCTCAGTGTCATCACATCATCCTTGGTCTTCATCTGCATCTGCCCCTGCTTGCGGACTGCGCCCCTTATGCCAGATTAGTGACTCGTGCAGAGCTGCTCCGTCATTCTGCACCCCTTTGCATAAAACTAGTTTCAGTCGCAGACTGTAAAACCAGGCCAGACAGTGCCTGTGATAGACTGTTGGTGTGTGCGCCATATATATATATATATATATATATATATATATATATAATATATATATATATATATATAATATTGTACACCCATAGTTGGGGTGTGCTCCATGTAGATTTTTGCATGTTTATTGATGTTTGTTGATGATGTTTTATATGTGTTGGATGGCCCAGGCAGCATAGAAACATACACAAAGAATTACGGTTGTGTTGCCTGGCTGTCTATGTGTGGTTGAGTGGGTGTTTATGGTAGGAAAGCGCGAACACGCATCCATAATATTTCTGGGAGAGTCAGACACGCAGACACACACGCACCGAGCACCCATCCGTAACAAGGGGAGGTTTCAATAGGACAAAAAAGTTTCATGGCCATGGACACTGAAAGAGGGAGGATGAACAAAGTAGTCAGAGACAGTTTAACTGTGCAGGCTTCCCGTGCCAGGGACTGGGCACGTATTCAGTTGTTGGTGCCAGGAAATGGGCACGGACTGACGTCAGGTTTTCGCCAGGGTACGGGCATTGCTACCTTCCAGGGGACTGGGAGGTCATCTTGAGAATGAGACTGTCAAGGAACGCCCAAGAATAATTACTTTGAAGAGTTGTCTGGAGTAAAGTGCCAGGAGCAGGAACCAAAAGGAAATCTTCGCCAGTGTGGTGATGTTAAATCTTGTTTCCCCTCCTCTGTGCTTGCCCAGGCCATGACGAACAAAAAAAACCCAACAACGTTTATTTCTTTATGTAAATAAGAGGGTGTGGCTTAATTCGTATTTAACCTCAGAGTTTCCTTTCCCAGTGGGTCAACACGTTTTCTGATTTGGAGCGACAGAGAGTACAGACAACAGGCACACATACAAGCATCTATACATATTCTGTACTCTATCTGACGCTTTCTTTACCAAAAGAAAACAAAAAAAAAGAAACAGAGCAAATAGAATGAAATGGACGCGGGATACAATGCTGTCTTTGATGAGGCAATAAAACTATTGTCGAGTAGTAATAGCATACACACATTCAGACACACAGCTGCCTGTTTTCATGAAAACAACCTCAGCAAAGATTTGTGGTTAAATATTAAAAAGAGGCAGGAGGGATAGGGGACAGAGATAACAGGTGGAGATATAGCAGTGCAGAGAAAGAATGGCAGTAAAGGGGGAGGGAGGGGGGGGGACTCAATCCATTTATTATAGGCACGGGGGCACCACAACATTATTTGTGGTGTGTATGTGTTTGTGTGTATGTGTGTGTGTGTGTGTGTGTGTGTGTGTGTGTGTGTGTTGTGTGTGTGTGAGAGAGAGAGAGAGAGAGAGAGAGAGAGAGAGAGAGAATACTATTCCGTGCACCTAATCCATAGTTCCTTAAAGCTGGAAAGGTCAAGTGGAACATGAAATATGAGAAACAAAAAAGCAACTAATGATCTAAGTCTGAAACGACCATCCGTGCAGACACACATGTTGTTTCAGTCTCATCAGTCTCACCACTTTTCACCTCTTTCTAAAACGTAGTAGTAGTAGTAGTAGTAGTAGTAGTAGTAGTAGTAGTAGTAGTGTTGTTGTTGTTGTTGTTGTTGTTGTACTAGTAGTAATAGTAGAAGTAGTAGTAGTAGTAGTTGTTGTTGTTGTTGTTGTTGCTGTTGTTGAATAAGTAGTAGTAGTAGTAGTAGTAGTAGTAGTAGTAGTAGTTGGTGGTGGTGGTGGTGGTGGTGGAGATGGTGGTGAATGTAGAAGTAGTAGTAGTAGTTATTCTTGTTGTTGTTGATAATGATGATAATGATCATGATCATGATGATGATGTAGTTGTAAAAAGTAGTGGTAATAATAGCAGTGCAGACAGGAATGGCGGCAATTGTCATTATCATTAGACTTTTGTTGGTTCTGCAGAAATCGTCCTCCATCCTTCATCACAGTCAATACATCTGCAGAGCTCCTCCCGCTGCCTATGTTGTTGTTGGTACTGACGCCTTTTTTGTTGTTGTTGCAGCTGCTTTTGAGGGAGCTTTTCGACCAATATTCACACTGTAATTTTAATTTTGTCAGTGCGGAAGAACAAATAAATGCCACCTTTATAGTTAGGTATCATTATTATCATTATCATTATTGTCTTTATCATTGATCTAAGCATATTTCTCCCTACACCTATCTTGGGAATACTGGTGTGTGTGTGTGTGTGTGTGTGTGTGTGTGTGTGTGTGTGTGTGTGTGGGTATGCGCGCGCGCGCGCGCGCGCGCGTGTGTGTGTGTGTGTGTGTGTGTGTGTGTGTGTGTGTGTGTGTGTGAATTGTCATATTTGGAAAAGATATATGTGTTGAAAAAGCTTTTGCGCGTTTTGTAGTGTGCAATAGATAAGTGTAACTTTGCACTCATCTCATTTCTTTGTTTCTATTTTGGTTTCGTTGTGGATCATCCATCTGTTCTCGTCACTGCCTCTTCTCTGGTATTCCCCAAAACAAATCACATACCACTATCATTGCAAAGTCCACTACATGGTTCGCAAAAAAATGTTATAGTACTGACACTTTGTGATTGCCCCATCCAACTTTTTTTCCCTCTAAATTCTCAGAGTGAACATGACTACTCAGAACACGTTCACAAGCCACAATGAACCACGAGAGGTCCAGAATTCCTCCCTGTCAGAGGCATGCACTGAAGTCAGATTTAGTGAAATGGAATTTTTACCCTGGGACAATCCAGACAATATTGTCAGCGCAGAAGTTGAAAAGTTCTCGAGTAAAATGAAAGATGTTATGACGGGCATCTTATTTCTGATTGGTGGAACGGCCAACGTCATCAACATGGCGGTGTTCTACAGACAGGGCCTAAAGGATCGTGTCAATCTGTGCCTCTTTTCGCTGTCTTTGACTGACTGCCTGTACTTAACAGCGAGCATGATTCTCCATGCAGAGAATGTCTATTTAATTTTCAGCTCAGAGGAAATTATCCCTCCCACAAATAAGTTCCTGGCCAACAACAATTTCACTGTGTTTATGGGCATTGGTGTTATTTCTCTACTTCTGTCTGCGATTATTGCCTGTGAAAGATGCTACTGTGTGTTTAGTCCGCTGAAGTACCAGCACAAGTTGCGTGCTAAGACAATGGGTTTTATCATTGTTGCTGTATACGTCATGGTTCTCAGTCTGTATTTCATCATTGCATTCAGATACAGGGTCGGGTGTATTTATGATCCTGAAACGGGTGCAGTCATGCAGGCGATGGTGGCTGGAACATTTTATAAGACACACAAGGATCTTATTAACTTTCTGGATGGCGTAGTGTTTGGTGCTGTTTTTCCTGGAGGTACAATGGTAGTGGTATTGATAGCTACCACACTCACTGCCATCAAACTTCGTCAGATAATGACATGGCGTACCGGAACATCGACATCTCTCTCTGCACGGGAGGTGGCACTGACTAAGATGCTGATTGGCAGCTCTGTGTTTTTCATCATCTGTATTTCTCCCAGCTGTGTGTTCCCTATGGTCAGTATGTTTTTCCCCGAGGTGAGAGTTGGCGGTCGCCATCACAATTTCTATTACACAACCTTGTGGATTTTAGCGATGTTCAGCTACACAAACTTCACTTTCAATTTCATCATATACTATGTGATGGGTTCTAAGTACAGACAAACAGTGTCGACAATGTTCACCAGAAAAGTACAGGATGGGAAATTTAAGAACTGAGAGAAGGTTCATTGAAAATATGCAATCATGCAATATAGATTTATGTGTGTGTGTATACATACATATATATATATATATATATATATATATATATATATATATATATATATATACAGAGAGAGAGAGAGAGAATAGTAAGAAGAATCAACGTTATTTTATACAGAGAGAGAGAGAGAGAATAGTAAGAAGAATCAACGTTATTTTAAAAGAAGTGCTCAACCACATATATATTGCTTATGCCCTCAGCCCTCCCCGTCAAATTAAATCCTAAAGACCCCAATGGTTTTATTAAATGTTCCAACAAATGTATTATTTGTAGACAGCACGCCTTGGAATCCACCAATTTCATTAGCCACCAGACCAAAGAAACATTTACTCTAAGACACCACATTGACTGTCAAACCAATAACATCATTTATCTCATGTTCTGCGAACTCTGTCAGAATTCTCAATACATTGGTGAAACAAAAAATTCACTCGGAAAACGTTTCTATCTGCATAGATCTCACATCAAGAACAACATCGGGACTCTAGTTACGCAACATTTCAACCTGCCCAACCACACCCTGGCCAACATGAAATACATGGTGATAGAAAAAGTTTTTTTCAGACAGCCACACGCACAGAATTTGTAGGGAAAAATTCTGGATAAGAAAATTGAAAACTCTCCATCCTATCGGACTCAACTCACTACAATAACTGTTCATGTTCTACGCCGCTAGACTCCTTTTCCATCCCCCCACTGAACCCCCCCCCCCTACACACACACACACACACACACACACACACACACACACACACACACCACACACACTCACACACACAAACTCACTCACACTCACTCACACACACTCATACACGCACACACTCCCACATGCGCGTGACGCGCGCACGCTTTTACACACACTTACTCAGCCCCACTTCCTCATACTGCAGCGTCCCTTTGCTCCCCTTCCATTTGAAAGATTTGCCTGGTACGTGAAATCCTTTTTAGCTTCTTGTTTTAAGATAGTGAATTTTATTCACTTTCTTTTTATGAATGTATGAATGTCGTGTGACTCGCCGGCCAGTCAACTCATCACTGAGGAAGGCATTAAAGCCGAAAAATTTGGAAATCTTTTTATCTTGTCTGTTGTGGTTTTAAGCTCTCTGTTTTAAACTATTATGAAAAACCTCAATGAATCGGCAACGATCCAGACAATAAATCACATCCTCCATCGTGTGTCTCCTGTTGTGCTGTTCACTTCATTTATTGCTGATCTTCTCTGCATCCTTCACTGGATCCAGCACAATGGAGGCAGCCCTTGACTGCAAGGTGCTCATCACTAGAAGTGTTCACAGACTGGTGAGGTACGAGTCACATGTACATTTCCTTACTTGTTGTCTGAACTATCGTGTAACACCGAAAGGTATGAGATTCAATTTCAGCCATGATGCTTTGCCCAAAGTGCCTTTCCTACATGCTTCGATTAATAGTATATTAACTGCTGCCAGTGTGGACATTGTAAGGGCGTGTAAGAACAGTTACAAGATGCTTGTCGACAAAGAAAGATCATCTCTTGACATGTTTTACCACCTTTTTAAAAAATATGATTTTTTTTTACCTTCGAAGGAATTCGATTCAAATACCATCTGTACTGTGCCAAAAGGAAATTCTACTTCAAGAAAAAAGACATCGGAAACTAGAAACCTTGCTGCACGCTAGAAATTCCAAACTAGTAGATTCTCCTGTGACTCATATTGAAAGGACTAGCACACATGGAGCACGAAGGTTCAAGAGGAACTACAAGGTAGTGTCTGATGATAACAAAGTGATAGACAGAAAGTTAGTCGTTAACCTTTCCAACGAAAAGCTGACGGATGAACAGATGCGTGTCCTGTCCTTGGGTCCCAAATTCTGCCCCACCCCTCGATCCCTGGACCACGGCCAACTGTGTGACGATGTGGCTGAAGGCTGCAGAAAACTTCACTTGAAGGAACTTTTCTATGACCCCGACGCCCCTTCAGACTCTGAACCCCCTCCGAAATTCTACAAGCCTACAGGATTCTTGCCACCCAAAGGAAGGGAAAAAGAACTGCACATTTTTTTGTGATACTGTACTTAGCTGCGTTGAAAACTTCAAAGTACTCAAACCCAAAATTGACAATCTAGCTTGTAGTGAACATTTAGCAGTGAAAAAACTCAGCCAGCTTGTGATGAATAGAACTATCCGTATAAGTATGGCAGACAAGGGTGGGACAGTCGTTGTGCAAAATACTGATGACTATATAAATGAAGCTTACAGACTTTTAAATAATGCTGACCATTACTGTGTAGTGGACAAAGACCCTACCACCCAGATAGCGAAAACTTCCAATTATATTGTCAATGAATTACTAGATACAGGTGTAATCGATACCAACACCTCTAAATGGGCAATCAATGATATGAAATCCGTTCGCGCCCCTCTATTTTATCACCTTCCCAAGATTCACAAGTCCTTACAGCAGCCCCCAGGTAGACCTATTGTTTCAGGGGTGGGGGTCCCTACGGAAAAACTCTCAGCATTAGTAGACCACTGGCTACGTGGTATCGTTGCTTCTCTCCCCAGTTACATCCAAGACACCACTCATCTGTTAAACACTGTCGAAGAATTGAATTTAAAATATGGACCCTTTCCCAACCTGATTTTGGTAACTATAGACGTAGTGGGACTTTATTCTAACATACCCCAGAATGAGCTAAATAATGCAGTTGAATATTATCTTAATCTAAAAGCTGACCCGAGCATACCTCCCACTGATGCACTTCTAGAAATTATGAATCATGTTTTGGAAAAGAATTACTTTATCTTTGAAAACCATATATATCACAAAATTTCAGGAACAGCCATGGGGACTCCCATGGCTCCCTCTGTGGCCAATCTGTTTATGGGGAGGTTTGGAACAGAACTTCTTTCTAACAGCCCCGTTCCTGTTGTTCAGCACTTCTGGAAAAGATTTATAGATGACATACTGCTACTCTGGACAGGGACTCAGACTGACCTACAAACATTCCTGACGTATATCAATACAGTTCATCCCACCATTAAATTCAGTCACAATACCTCTGTGAGCTTTCCTTGACATATTATTATACTTAGAGAATGGCTTTATCCAAACAGATCTGTACACTAAACCCACTGATGCACATGTTTATTTACACTACAAGCCTAGCCACCCCCACCCCCACCCCCCTCCCTCACTGCAAAAGGAACTTACCCTACAGTCAGTTTTTGAGAATCAGACGTATATGCTCTAAACCAGAAGATTTCATTACCCGCTCAGAGCAGATGTTCGAACTTCTCAGACTAAGACGCCACAAACCCCAAACTCTACGCACTGCACTTGAAAAGGCAAAAAAGACACCCAGACATGATACTCTTACTTACAAACCTAAGCTGTCCAACCCTAGAACACCCGTTATTGTCACTCATAACCCTAGCAGCCCCCCTCTCTGTCAATGGTTTAAAGAATTATATCAGACAGTTTTCACCAGTGACAAACTTAAACAGGCCATACCTCACCCACCCATTCTATGAGAAAGAAACAGCCGTTCTCTCAAAGACTTGCTTATGCCCTCAGCCTCCCCATCAAATTAAATCCTAAAGACCCTAATGGTTTTATGAAATTTTCCAACAAATGTATTATTTGTAGAGAGCACGCCTTGGAGTCCACCAATTTCATTAGCCACCAGACCAAAGAAACATTTACTCTAAGACACCACATTTGACTGTCAAACCAATAACATCATTTATCTCATGTTCTGCGAACTCTGTCAGAATTCTCAATACATTGGTGAAACAAAAAATTCACTCAGAAAACGTTTCTGTCTGCATAGATCTCACATCAAGAACAACATCGGGACTCTAGTTACGCAACATTTCAACCTGCCCAACCACACCCTGGCCAACATGAAATACATGATGATAGAAAAACTTTTTTTTTCAGACAGCCACACGCACAGAATTTGTAGGGAAAAATTCTGGATAAGAAAATTGAAAACTCTCCATCCTTTCGTACTCAACTCACTACAATAACTGTTCATGTTCTACGCCCCTAGACTCCTTTTCCCACAAACTCACTCACACTCACTCACACACACTCATACACGCACACACTCCCACATGCGCGTGAATCGCACACGCTTTTATACACACTTACTCAGCCCCACTTCTTCATACTACAGCGTCCCTTTGCTCCCCTTCCCTGGTACGTGAAATCCTTGTTTAGCTTCTTGCTTTAAGATAGTGAATTTTATTCACTTTCTTTTTATGAATGTATAACTGTCGTGTGACTCGCCGGCCAGTCAACTCACCACTGAGGAAGGCATTAAAGCCGAAAATTTTGGAAATCTTTTTATCTTGTCTGTCGTGGTTTTCAACTCTCTGTTTATATATATATATATATATATATATATATATATATATATATATATCTATGTATATACTGCAAAATCCCTGCCCTGTCCAGTACCAAGCAAACGCCCACCGCCACTTTTGGCTAAAAGTCGTACAAAGGGGTCACTACCTTGCAAACGCCCACCCATATTTTCTTCTTAAAAGACAGTAGGCCTACTTTGTACGATCGATTTGTTCACACTGTTCCACAGGTCGCCTTCTCTTTGTCATTGGTGAAGGTGGGAATTAAAATTACGTTGTTTTTTTTTTTCAGTGACGTGTTTCCGGCTAGTCACTCTGTACAAAAGTTCTGGTTCACGACGCAGTGAAAGCAGTGAACGGTGTCGTATTTTGGTCTCATACTAGATTATCATGCCGAAGCACAAGCCCTACACTGTGTCTTACAAATTGAAAGCTTTAAGGTATCTTGTTAACGAAGCAGCAGGCAATGTTTCGGTGTGTGCACGAGAATTTCTGTGGATAGAAAAAAGAATTCGAGGGTGGAGGGAAAAGAGAAACATATTAGAACAACAAAACGGAAAAGAACAGGAAAAACGGAAGTTGTCTGAAGGACCACCACTACTTAGATCTGAAGATGTTGACCAAGGTGTGATGCAATACCTGGAGGATGAACGAGCTGACGGAAGAGTGGTGAGGAATAAAGACTTACAACGCAAGGCGTGAGAATTGGCAGGTGCGTTCAGTGTACAAGGCTTTTCAGCGTCAGACATGTGGCTCGAGCGCTTGAAAAAGCGCCATATGGTTTCTTCACGACGAGGAATCACTGCCAGTCAAAAACTCCCCACAGACTTTGAAGACCAACTTCTTCAATTCCGTCGAAATATTTTTCGACTTCGTCATCGCCACGACTGACTACCACCTTTCCAACATTATGAACATGGACCAGAAAATGGTTCGGTTTGACATGCTGCCATCCCGTACCAACAGCCTGAAAGGAAAAACACGTTCAAATCAAAAGCACCAGAGCTGAGAAACGAGGTTTTACAGTGGCACTCCTGGCAGCAGCTGATAGTAACAAGTTTCCTGCCTTCGTCATTTCGTGGGAGAGAAATGGACGCATCCCGCCTCGCACCTTTCTCCAGCTGAGAGTGCCAGACAATGCGCGGTTGTGTGTGACTGTAAATGGATGTGTTATACGCTAAAACTCTGACTTCCTCAGTACAAGATAAGTGCAGTAGCCTAGCTTGTAAGAGTTCGTTGTAGATCCTGTGGTAGGTGTTCGGCTTGCAGACGACAAAATGCACCAGGCGGTATTGAAACGAATAGGATCTTTTTTATTTACAAACGTTGAAGAATATTGGTTAAAAAATAATCCAATGACCTTCAGGTTCAATTGGTTAAAAAACAATCCAATGACCTTCAGGTTCAATAAGTCGTACAGGAACTTACCCGTACATGCAGCAGCAAATATTCTACTAATGCCAGCTTCTCGTCAACCAGACTCAAACTCAATGAAGACTCGAACACTTCTATGCTCGACAGTGGCTAGAACTCTTCAACAAATTTCATTTCTCTCTCCCTCTGAGTCGCACAGCTCCCATTCTTTTGTATGCTATCTAAAGAATATTCTCGAAAATACTCGATTATTCTTTTTTAGAAAATTCTGCATATCAGTAAGCTTAACCAATGAAATCATGACTAGCCTATTCAGAATGTAATTTTGTCAGCTTCTGCAACATTCTCGAACCTTCAGTAATGCACTAGCAACTTACGGAATCCCGGTGAGCATTCTAACGTAGTCTTGCATATTCCACTCGCATTATCAATCGGTCCAAAAACAATAGAGAACAATTAGGCATACGTTCACTTTCCAGATGTTTAAATAAATCAACAATAGCACTACACTGACCGAAAATACAAAGATCTAAAAGCAATAGATAAAAGGACGCTCGCAACTCGTTATTATTGCTATGACGTCTTTCACAAAAGTTCATCCTCTCTTGTCTCCCTTTTAAGTTGTAACAGGATGGATGACAAGGAACACCATCCTGACCTGAATTGAGCGTGTTCTTGGGTCAGCAGACGAGCGTCGACTCCTAGTTCTGGACTGCTGCAATGCTCACAGGACCCAGGAAGTTGTAGGAGCACTTGCTGAACAGCACGTAGATTTGGCCTTTGTGCCTGCAGGATGTACCCCTTTGCCCCGACCAGCTGACGTCAGTGTTGCCAGACCTTTTAAAGATGGCATAAGATAATGTTGGATTGACTGGATGAGAGAACCAAGACCTCCAACAGCTGCTGGAAACCCCAGGCAGCCTACCAGACAAGACGACATCGATTGGGTCAGCAGGGCGTGGGAGAACATTCGACCTGAAACGATCATCGAATCCTTTCTCAGGTGCGGAATTTCAAGCGCAATCGACGGTACCCAAGATGACGAAACACTTGAGTGGTTTCCAGATAAAATTGGCGCTGTTCTATCTCATGACCATGGCAATGGAGATGCTCTAGATACAGCAGAGGGTGACGCCGACACTGATGACAATGACGCCGACTTCGACCACACTGACGACAATGATCTGGACTGCAAAGGACTAGAATGAGCCTATCCTTCCAGATCTCCATACAGAAGAGTTTGTGCTGGTTTGATATTAAGTATGACTCATGCGTGATGACCGCCTTTTATGTTTTCTTTTCGTGATTTTATTTCATTACAAAAACAAAACATTGATCTTTATATGTGAAAACTAACAATGTGTTTATTTGTGGTTTTCTTATGATTCAAACTGTGGTAATCACCTTGTTTTGTTATTATGCTGTTAACGGACGTTACACTCCCAAGTTCTGTCAAACAGTGTTACCTCTTTATAATGGAGTGCCCATAATTTGAGGGGGAAAGGGAATGCCAAAATTCAAAAATGACATACCAAAGACCTATGTTAGTAAAGTTTAAAAAAATAAAAAGGTAAGTTTCAGTTGCTTCTTAGCAAAGAAAAAATGATTTTCATTCTCTTCTTTCTACCTTCTTCTCCTTGTCTTCTCTCCATCCCTATCCTCTCTCTCTCTCTCTCTCTCTCTCTCTCTCTCTCTCTCTCTTCTCTCTCTCTCTCTCTCTCTGTATCTCTCCCAGTCTCAGTATTTCTCTGTCTGTCTCTATCTCTCCCCGTCTGTTATACGGTGTACTCTTTCTCTGCTGTCCATCTCTGTGTCTTTCAAGTCTATATATCCCATATTTTCTGTCCGTTTAATCATTGTTTTCCAGATGATATTCATACTGTCATTCTTTCCATTCTTCATTCTTTCTTTCTGTGCATTTCCAATAACCCGTTGAAATGGTGCAGAGTGCTTTCTGAGTAAACCAAAACAATTAAGTTTGTACTTACGACTCGTGAATAAGACTTGGCACATAGATTGGAGTAAAGGCATCGAACAAATGGCCTAGATATGAGAAAAAACGAACCACACATACAGAAAATCAGCAGCGAAAAAGGAAGATGTAAAAAAAAAAAAAAAGGGGGGGGGGGGGGCTGAAGGTGCAAATGCACTGGGTCCTGACCAAGTTTAAATGTTAACCTATCCAGTATCGTAAATCACCTAGCAAATAACCTCCTCCACTGTTCCCATCTCAAGCACATTGAGATGGTATGTAGCACAGTTAGTCTGAGTGAAAATGTGATGAAATGTTCTTCTGCAAAGGGTTGTATACCTAGCAAGCGCCTACTCCCCAACTTTTGCATGAAATCTGTGTGGAGAGGGGGGTTGGCGTTTGCGAGGGATTTGACAGATATATATATATATATTATATATATATATATATGTGTGTGTGTGTGTGTGTGTGTGTGTGTGTGTGTGTGTGTGCGCGCGCGCGTGCGTGCGTGCGTGCGTGTGTGTGTGTGTGTGTGTGTGTGTGTGGAGAGAGAGAGAGAGAGAGAGAGAGAGAGAGAGAGAGAGATTATATTTATCAATTATGTTAATTATTTCAGCAGTCGATAATGACACTATGATGTTTGTGTATAATAATGGCCTCCATGAATGTTTAAAAAAATCACATCAAGAGAATGTCTGTATGTGTGTCTATCTATCTAATTGTCTGTCTGTCTGTCTGTCGCTGTCTGTCTGTCTGTCTGTCTCTCTCTCTCTCTCTCTCTCTCTCTCTCTCTCTCTTTCTTTCTCTCTCTCCCTCCCTCCCTCCGTCTTCCACTCTCTCTCTCCTCTTTGTCTCTGTTTCTCTCTCTCTCTCTCTCTCTCTCTCTCTCTCTCTCTCTCTCTCTCTCTCTCTCTCTCTCTCTCCCCGCATGTCCACCTTTCCTTTCTTTCCTATTTGAGTGTGTGTGTGTGTGTGTGTGTGTGTGTGTGTGTGTGTGTGTGTGTGTGTGTGTGTGTAAGAGAGAGAGAGAGAGAGAGAGAGGAGAGAGAGAGAGAGAGAGTCCGTTTTCACTGCATCCATAAACGTCTAACTTCTCACTTAACTGTAACACGATGCTTCGTACTTCAAAAGAGCAGCCAGTAATGTGGGCCACTGATGGCGATGACAGTAAGAAGAAGCGAAGTTTGCTATCCCACCATTGGTGGCTTGGAAGAGGTTGACACGCAGCTGGAAAGAAATGTCTGGAATTTTCCGCTTGTTTACTGCTGCTGCCTGTCGGGACTCCAGAGAAGAAAGGAAACAGAGCACAAAAAATCGTTACTCGATGATTTAATTCAACTCAGTTCTTGACCAGAAGGAATTTTGGAAAAACGTTCATAGTATTCCTGTAAAGATATCGCATATGCACCATAACACTTTTACCAAACAGTGATACCAGCATTTCTAAAATCTGCTGGAAAACGATGTTCGCAATGAAGCAGGCACAGAAGAGATTAATGAAACAAGCTACTTGAATAATCCCATCTCAAAAGAGGAGATTCTATTTGCAATGAAAAATAAATCAAAGAGTGGAAAATCTGCGGGTTCTGACGATTTGATTGGCGAGCTATTTAAGAATGGTGGTGGTATCGTGATTGATTTTTTTTCTTAAATTTTGAATACTCTTTTTGATACAGGACTATTCTGAAAGCTAGTCTGAATCGATCATCATCCCACTATTCAAGAAAGGTACCACAAATGATCCTGGCAGTTACAGAGGGATCTCACTGTCTGACGTAAGCAGCAAATAGTACAGCTCTATTATCAACAACAGGTTTCAAAAATGGATCGACAAAAAAAAAAAAAAAAAAAAAAAAAAATCCTGGTGAATACCAAGCTGGCTTCAAAAAGAATCATTCCACTGTAGATCACATGTTCACTCTTTTGGCTTTAGTTCAAAAGCAGTTTTCATATAATCGTAAGCTATATGCAGCTTTTTCTTGATTTTAAGAAAGCGTTCGACTCTGTTTCTAGAAAATTACTCTGGCCAATAGTGAAAAAATGGCATGAACAGCAAATTATATCAATGCACTAGAAGTATGTAAAATAATGTTAAAGCAAGAGTAAGATCCGGTGGGGAACTTACTGACTATATCTTATGTAAATAGGGAGTAAAACAAGGCGATGTTTGTAGCCCTGGTCTTTTCTCACTGTTTATAAACGAATTAGCTTTAGAAATTATAGCAAAAGGAAGACACGGTGCAACACTTTCTCCTGATTTTATTGAATTGTTTATTTTGTT
The DNA here is from genome assembly GCA_033310375.1 of Conus canariensis. Lineage (NCBI taxonomy): Eukaryota > Metazoa > Mollusca > Gastropoda > Neogastropoda > Conidae > Conus > Conus canariensis. The sequence goes on along the minus strand of CM065735.1, from coordinate 55,986,091 downwards.
ACTGTTACCGATTCGTTGGTGCGTGTGTCTGACTCACGGAAATTTGGATGCGTATACGATTTTTAATTCACACACACCCACACATTTGAGACATGGACAGCCAGGCAACAAGTCAACGTTTTCTTTTTTTTTTATGCTGCCCGAGGCATCAAAACACAAATACACAAAAACACAGCAATATACAACAATATCAGTTCAGCAAAATTACGCAGGCCGTAACCCTAGGCGTACAATTCACGATATAAATATGTATATGTGTTATTATTTTCTTTTCTTTCTTTTGGCCATGTCCGGCTCAACACGACAGTCCACAGACGTCGCAAGTCTCTCGTGAAGAATGCTGTAGAAGAAATCCTCTCCTGGGACTCACACAGTCAGGAGGAGCAGCTCACAGAGTCCACACCGAAATGGGGAGTTTGTGTTATACTCCCTGTTTGGCTAGTATACTTACCATGTCAGACCATAGCATAGCATTCAACGGCAGTTAGCCAGCTCTGTCAGGCCGAATTTTTTCCGTGGCCAATGCAGTCATAAGACAGTCACGTGATGTCACCCCACTTCCGGCCCCGGAAGAAGCCAGTGTCAACTTCCTATACGTCATTCAGCGAGGCCTGGTGTATGGTAACCCCGAGAACCTTGGCGCCAGAGGGGAAGGTAGGGAGGGAATTAGAGTCTGACATGGTAAGTATACTAGCCAAACAGGGAGTATAACACAAACTCCCCATTTTGGCGTCATATACTTTACCATGTCAGACCATAGCAGAATTTAAAGGAATCGGAGGAGGGCGAGCGCCCTAGTGGTTCTTGGGGTTGACCGATATGGCTGCATTGGCCGCCACAAAGGAAATCCCCTTAGACCCATCAGCTCTGGTCATGCGGATATCCCTCAGGTAAAAATTAATGAAGGGATTTTCCGAACGCCAGTAGGCTGCCTCCAGCAGGTGGCGCACGGGGACAGAGTACTGGAACGCTGTGGAAGTGGCCAGTGCTCTGACCTCGTGGGCCCTGGGTGATAGGACAGGGAGATCCTTGTACGCCTGAGCGTAGGTAGATCTCACCGTCTTGGAGAGCCACCTGGAGATAGTTCCCGCCGAGATATCTCTAGTATTGTTGGGGTTGAGGGAGATAAGGAGTCGTCTCTGGGAGGAGCGCCTGGGGCGTGTGCGTTCCCAGTAGTACCTGAGACACCTGGAGGGGCAAAGGTCCATGTCTCCATCTTTTTCTCCCTTTCCCAAGATGTCCGTCAGGGAACGGATGACGAGGAAGGGAGAGGGGGTGCCCGGTTCTTGATTCTTTGGAAGATTGGTCTAGATCTCTGGGCCGGGGGGGGACCGGCGAAATGGGAGAGGGAGAGAACTTCGTCAGCGGGTGCGGCCTCCCTCCTAACGAGGTCTGGTCGCCACCGTTCTATCGTGCGGACATCGTACAATGAGGTGGAGGCTAGTTCTTCCTCATCGTCCGCCTCAGGGAGGTACTGGTCCTGAGAGGGTTCATAGCACCCGTCATCAGGAGGTAAGTCGAGGGGTGCCTGTAGTGAGTCCCCGGTGGCCCTATAATCGGCGGCCGGGACATCGTCCTGCCGATCGGACAGCTCCCGAGGAGGGAGACCAAGGTCGACCCAGGCAAGTGAGGCCGGGTGCCACATTCGACCATATAGCTGGTCGTACTGGGTGTTGGCGTTAAGCCACTGGTCTCTCTCGGGGGCATAGAGCCACCGGTCCCCGGGGAGGTAAACGGGCTGTGGCGGCCCTGGGGTGTAGGCAGAAAATCCCCGGGGACCCGGGTAACCTGAATCACTGTTGGGGGGGTCTTGAGAGGCCGTGGCCTGTCGTCCCCGTCCAGGTCCGTGCACTGTACCATACACGTCCTTGGAATGGGCCTGGGAGGGCCATAATGGTATGGAGGAGGATGCGGAAGTCGAGCCCCCAACCCGCGAAAGTGCGGATTGGTCAGGATGCGGTCCCGTGTTCCTCCCCCTGGAGGAATATGTCAGGTTACCCTTGGTCCCGCTGGTAGATCCTCCCCCCGGAGGAGCGGGACCGCGGACGTTGCCCAAATGGGGATCCGAAAAGGTCGGTTCCCCAACGTCCAATACCCCTAGGGAAGAAGGTGACGTTCGATCGGGGTAGGTCGACCGTCCTTGTGCATGGGCACGGCCGGGCCCATGGCGCGGCGTGCCCGCACGCCCAGGATTATGGACACCACCGAGGTCGTGCGTCGGGGTGACCATAAGGCTGCTTCCGGAGTCGAAGCGCTCATCGAGCTCAGGTGTTGGCTGCACCTGTGCCCGGTGGGGCCGAGCGCTATGAGTGGACGTATCAACTTGGGGGGAAAAGGAGATACGTGACTCATCAAGGCGAGTGACGGATGGTGATTCCATCCCAGATCCGTCACCCGTGCTGGTCCGCGGCTCGGCAAGGTGCCCGGGGGCCGAGATTCGCGTGACTCAGCATGATAGTTAGAAGTCTCCGAGCGAGTCCGTAGGCTAGAGGGCAAGCTGGCCGATGGAGAAGGGGTGGGGGAGGGCGAATTCCGTTGGCTAGTCTTTGCTCGGCAGGGCCCCTTGAGGGGAGCCTTGCCCTTAGACTTTTTGGGCAGCACCTTGAGGGGAGCTTTGCCCTTAGACTTTGCAGGCAGATCAAATGAAAGGCATTTTGAAATGGTGGCCGCTTGCCTATCAGCCTTGGGACGAATCAAGTATAGAAACAAAACACAGCAATCTTAACACAAAGGCAAGTATAGGCGAGACAGAGCACAAGACTTATCTTGCTTTGACGGCAGGCCGAAGATGAATGACGTATAGGAAGTTGACACTGGCTTCTTCCGGGGCCGGAAGTGGGGTGACATCACGTGACTGTCTTATGACTGCATTGGCCACGGAAAAAATTCGGCCTGACAGAGCTGGCTAACTGCCGTTGAATGCTATGCTATGGTCTGACATGGTAAAGTATATGACGCCAAACCGAAGCGACGGCTCTGTCCACAACAGGAGCGAAGGCTCTAACACAAGAGCTGTGGCTTAAACACAAAATAAGACGTTGGGTCTAACACCACAAAGCGATGGCCCTGGTACAGCAGAAGCGACGGCTCTGGTACGACTGGCCCAGCAGGTCGCTGGTTCAAATACCTCAAAAGCGGCGGCTCTGGTTCGGCAGCAGCGGCGGCTCTGGCACAGCTGGCACGTCGGGTTACTGTCGACTCCTATGTCGACCTATTCACACCCTCAGCATTGTGGAGACAAGGGGTAGATCTCGGCTCCGCTCCAGACCCGGGCGCAGTGGCACGTCGGGTTACTGTCGACTCCCTCGTCGACCTCGCCACACGCTCAGCAGGGTGAAGACAGGGGTAGACCTCGGCTACGCCCAGACCCACCAGCAGTGGCAGGACGGGTTACTGTCGACTCCCTCGTCGACCTCTCCACACCCTCAGCAGCGTGGAGACAGGGGGTAGACCTCAGCTACGCCCCAGACCCTCTAGCAGTGGCAGCCAGTTCTCGGTCACACCTAGACAACGACTTTACCTGGGGGAACTGACTGCAACAGCAACTCGTTCAGGAGTCCGTCTTCGGCCACTAAGAAGTTGTACAGCCGGAACTGCTGTAGAGACTGCCTGGTCGTTTTAGCTCACCTGACTTATACAGAGCGCAGGTGAGCAGCAGTCAGATAAACTAACCAACCGGTTTCCGGCTGAACATGTCCCGGGCAACGCGGTTGTAAAAATTTGTGACAGGACAAAAAACGGTCCGTCACAGTTACTTGCTGATGGTGTTGTCTTATTATCTGAGACTCCAGTTGGCCTCCGGACTCAAGCAATTTGGGACAGGAAGCTTCTAAGCTTCAGCTAAAACTAAATATGAAACTGAGTAACATTGTGGTTTTCAGAAAAAGGAGGTCACTTAGCAACAAACGAAAGATGACGGCTGTTGTAAATTGCTACAAATACCTTGGTATCTATTTCTCTACACACTTAAGCTTTACCATCGCTTGTCAGAATCTAGCAAGCAGAGAGTAAAATGCCTTATTTTGTATCTTGAAGAAATTGTACATGCTGAATAATAATTTTTTTGACAGTGTTTCTTAGAAACTTTGATGCTCAGGCTCCACCGGTTGCTCAGTATAATGCTGAGATCTGAAGCCTAGATGAATCTTCTGTTAATGTAGAACAGCCTATATCAATTCATCTGTGCAGTGCATCAGATACTGGCTGAAGAATGTGCAGATGGACGATGACAGATTACTACTAAAAGCATATAAGATGTTGCTGGGATTGGAATCGCATGGTAAAAGATCGTGGGTTTCAGGTGTTCGAGATTTTCTGTTTCTGTTTCATAATGGATTTGGGTTTGTTTGGATGAATTGAGGGGTTGGAAATGTAAATGCGTTTTTGAAGCAACTTTGGCAAAGACTGATCGATGATCAATGGCAAAACTGGCATGAAAACATCCAGAAATGTGAGAGATTGTCCTTTCATAGAACTCTTAAGATATGTGTTAGATGTGAAAAATATCTCTCACTTAATATTGACAGGCATATTAAAAGTTATCAGACAAGATTTAGATTAGGAATTTCAGACATCAAGACACATCAGTATCGATATGTAAATGCCAATAACATTAGTATGTTGTGTCCTTCATACATAAATGCAAATGAAGACAAATTGCATCTCCTACTTCGTTGTCCTGTGCTGAAGGATTGACGATATGAATGCATTCCTCGGAAATTCTTTGAAAACCCTTGCTTATTTCGAGTTGCTTTGCTCATGGCAAATAAATATGAAAACGTACTGAAGACCATATGTGTATGTTTATACAGGGCCTTTAAGAGACGCACAGCTATGGTCAGTTAATTGAACCCAACTATCGTTTTCATTGTGTATAGTTAGCGTGCTTATCTGTCAGCTTCCAATTGTTAAACTTATCATGTTACCTTACTGTATGAATTGTTATTGTTATACTGTACCCCAGAAGGGGCCATGGCCTATTCCGATTAAAATCGTTCGTTCGTTCGTTCTCTCTCTCTCTCTCTCTCTCTCTCTCTCTCTCTCTCTCTCTCTCTCTCTCTCTCTCTCTTCTCTCTCTCTCACACACACACACACACACACACACACACACACACACACACACACACACACACACGCACATGTCCACACACACACACACACACACACACACACACACACACACACACACACACACACACATGTCACACACACCACACACACACACACACACACACACACACACACACACACACACACACACACACAACTGGCTCCCAGCATATACACTCAGTGCAGCATCGTATTGGCAACACTAGGCTCACACCTGCTTCCCCTCCCCTTCCCCTACAGCAGCCTTCCTTATCTCGCACCACGCCCACAACTCCTTCCTTTCTCCACGAAGGGGGATGAGACTTGTTTGATATCATCATCAAGGTTAGCTCATGCTACATTTGGTGGACTTGAAAAACAGAGAGCAGGTAGGTCTATGTCATGCGATCGGAACGCATGATGCATAGACCAGAAAGAGTTAAGATGAAAGGAAGATAAAGGGTTAATGAAGATGAACAGAGAATTATGCAGCAAAATGAAATGACGTCAAAATAGGCTTTATGACGGATTTTTTCTTCTTTTTTTTCGACATTTTTGGATGAATAGGTAGCGCTCGCTGCCGGACAGTCAGTTCGCAACGGGTGATTGATAAAAATAAAAAAAAATCAATCCCAAGTCCAGCTGGCTGCTCTGGCACTTGGTCCTCAACGGAACTGCATTTGACCGTTGCACCTCTTGTTCTTGTCGATGCCAATGGCACCTTTGAAGATCATGGTCAGCTGTCTGGTGATCGTCGAGCTTTTCTCTGTGTGTTTTCAGGAAAAAAACCCTGATGACGCTTCTTTTCTCATGGTAGCTGACGCTACTGCTGTTTGAGCGGTGTCTCGGGATTGGTGTTTTGCCCCTCACCTGCCCTTTGATTTCTTGGGACTCAATAGAAGGCTAGAATCCACAGATAGCGGTTGGGGAAGAAAAGTTACAAGAAGGAGATGCAGTAAGAGACAGTGAATGAAAATGAAAAGACAGTAGATGAGGAAGAAGAGAGCAGACAGATTGGGAAGAAGAGACAGTAGAAGAGGAAGAGGAAACAGTGGACAGAAAGAAGAAGAAGAAGTGAGAGACTGTGCCGTGAAGAAATTGTTGAAGAGTTAATAGCGGACGAAAGGCCGTGAATACGAGAAAGTGAGTAGAGGAGGAGGTGGGTGATTTTCCGGTCCATGGCTGGGCCCTGTCTTCTCGTGGAGGACACGGGAAGCTTGTGCAGTTAGGGCCACTGGGGTGACCCTTGGAGTGACGGCAGGTGGCTGTTGGTGTTTGGGTGGACGTGAGTCCCCACGGACAGATTGTGAGTAACATAAATAAGACAGTATACATCTCCTGACAAGACTTTGGACAGCGAGGATCGCCGAGACAAGTAATAACATGTAGCTGATGTCACGAGGAGACCTAAACAGAAGTGTTTGCAGGAAGTGAGAAGGGATAAACACTTGAATAAGAGTTAGACCAAGAACTATAGAACGATAAAAGTGAATAATCATAACTGTTAGAACTAGGTAGTTAGTGATTGAAGGGTGGACTTTTGAATTGTGAAAGATTTCCTTTCTGTTCCCCTGTTTTGATGATTAGAAAAAGGGGAAGAGGGCCTTAAGTCAAGTGATATATTAACTGTATTTGTGTATAGTAAATTTAAATTGAATTGAAAATATTCATCATTATTTAGAAGTGTGGTTGTATGGGTCTAGCTTTCCCATGTGATGGAGACAGGGAAGAAACTTAATTTTGTATAACGTTTTCCCTCAAATCATACTGACTACGGAAGTTGCTGTTTTGCTTTGAAGGATGAATGTGATGTGATGTTGTTTAAAAGATTAGTACATTATGGTAGGTAATTGGGTCTTTTGAGTGTTCATTTCTGGGAGTCAGATAGCGTGATTGTGAACCGAGTTAGTTAATGTTGCGTGCTCCTTGATTGAAAAGTGAAATTGTGGGAGTAAATGTTAGTGGTAAATGTTACTGGTATAAAAGGTGTGTGAATCAGGATACCGCAACATTACAGTCTACCCCTGCTGCCCCACTACATCCACCTTCGGCCTCCCATCCCACCATATCTTTCCTTATCTTCCAGTACACACGGAAACCCTCACAGCCCCTACCCTGTCACCCTCACCAAAGGGGAGTAAGCTATTGCTGCAATCACCATCCATGTAATTCATACTCCGTGTGGCCGGTTAAATAAACAGAAACGAGTAACGTTCGGAATTCTTTTCTGTTTTTTGCGTGTGTGTAGGAACTGGCGACTAGGGGCCATTTTGACTGTCCTAAACACACACACACACACACACACACACACACACACACACACACACACACACACACACACACACACACACATTCTGAAATCCATGCCATAACCCACAAAAATGTCTGTTTTCTTTGTTCCCATTGCATGCTTCTAACCAAAGCAAACTGTTCCATGTTTACTGCAGTCTGTGCCTTAGCAAGTATGTTGGATCAGCACATCTGGCACATGGTTGACTTTTTAGCCAGAAAGAGAAAGGCGTTTCTTCAGGGTGAAAGTTTCTTTTTTGTTTGTTTTGTTGTGTGTGTGTGTGTGTGTGTGTGTGTGTGTGTGTGTGTGTGTGTGTGTGTGTGTGTGTTGTTGTTGTTGTTGTTGTTTGTTGTTGTTGTTGTTGTTGTTGTTGTTTGTTTGTTTGTTTGTTTGTTTGTTTGTTTGGTTTTGGTTTTGTAAAATTAAACCACTTTAGTCAGAAAGAAATGGAGATATGAACTGTTTTTACTGTCCAAAACGCCCGCATCTCTCTTTTGCTCCTTTTTTGCAGACGTAAATTTCTTGTCCGGATAATTTGCGGCAAAACATGATTTCTGTAGATGATTCCTTTTCAATCTAACATACCTTCCTGAAAACAAAACAGTGTCAAAACAGTACATGTGGTGATTATAGTATTTAGGAACAAATTAAGCATTATATGTGCAGATGTACTGTTTGGGCATAAAAAGTAGAATCTTATTAATGTTACAAACCAAACCCAAAAATCAGCTATGACGTTTTAAATTATAAAGATATATTTTTCCTTTCAAATGAGATTATTTTTTAAGCATAACAGTATTTGGGGAGAACACACTTCTTTCTGACATACCAAAACGGTTTGCAAAGTGGGACGACTGCAGGAGTAAATCCAAACAAATCTTAAATGAATGTTAGCGAACCGCCCCAAAAAACGTGGACAAACGAATCAAAAGACAAAACACGACGCGTTTCGACCCTTTTTATTTGATTTACGAATTCTGTTATTATTATTATTATAATTATTGTAATTATTTATTATTATTATTATTATGATCAGTATTATTATCATTACCGTTATCCCTTAACAATATATATATATATATATATATATTTAACCAAAGCTTGCTCTTATGTCTTAGATTGAAGAAATAGGGGAGATAAGCATTAATATATGCAGTGGTAGTTAATTCTGCCTAACTAACAGTATGTATTTGAGAGGGTGAATGGGGAATAATACATGCTTCTCAAAATGAGCCTTCAGCAAGCTTATAGTCTCCAAGGTGGAGACAATGTCCAATGGGGAGGACACTCACTAACATGTAACTCCTGGTCAGATACCAGTATTTTGAAACCTGATTGTTTCTCCTCAGTGACCGCGGAAAGTGGTAACTTGACTCCTCTGCCTTTTGGGTTTTAAGAAGAATGCTATCCCAGAAAAAAAAAAGCTGGTGTGCAATACAGTAGTATGTTTGATGAGTTTTCAAAAAAAAAAACAACCAAAGGTGCCATCTAAGAAGCAAAAGAAAATCACGAAAGAGCAAAACAAGCCACATTTTCTTGTGGAAAGTTGAAAATATAAAACGATAACCTCTTAAGACATAAGTGCCGAGGGCCAGTTCTTGGAATGAATCCGCAAGGGACTAAATTATAATAGACTAATAAATTCCAAGGATAAGTAACCGAGCACCATTCCAGCGACATACAGAGCAGCTTGGTGTTGCAATGACTGCAAGAAATATTCAATTATAAACAAAGCTTGCTCTTATGTCTTAGATTGAAGAACTAGGGGGAGATAAGCATTGATATCTGCAGTGGTAGATAGTTCTGCCTTACTAACAGTATGTGCTTGAGTGGGTGAATGGGGAATAATACATGCTTCTCAAAATGAGCCTTCAGCAAGCTTATAGTCTCCAAGGTGGAGACAATGTCCAATGGGGAGGAAACTCACTAACATGTAACTCCTAGTCATATATCAGTATTTCGAAACTTGATTGTTTCTCCTCAGTGACCGCGGAAAGTGGTAACTTGACTCCTCTGCCTTTTGGGTTTCAAGAAGAATGCTATCCCAGAAAAAGGCTGGTGTGCAATACCGTAGTATGTTTGTTGAGTTTTCAAAAAAACAACCAAAGGTGCCACCTAAGAAGCAAAAGAAAATCATGAAAAAGCAAAACAAGCTACATTTTCTTGTGAAAAGAAGAAAATATGAAAAGATAACCTCTTAAGACACAAGTGCTGAGGGCCAGTATATATATATATATATATATATATATATATATATATATATATATAGATATATATCATGCTTTTATTATTATCAGTACCATTATTACCATCACCTTCACTACAGTTCTTTGCAATATCATCATTAACACGATTGTTAGTATTGATATTACAATCACTACCATTAACATCACTATCGCCAACGCCGCTAGGACTGTTGCCACGACAACCTTGCTGTTTAAGAACCTTCTAACCCACTCTCCTTTCTCCCATACTACAACTGCTATTGCCATATCATCAGCAGAAGCGGTAGTAATCCTGTCATTTATTTATTTACATGTTCACTATTTTGATCATCATCATTACCATTATTGTTATTCCTATAAGTATAAGGATCATCATTACTACCTTGACTCGCACATTATCTCCTTTCTGGCAGACTCATTTTCATTCAACGCCTATCGTGAGCTGAAGTGAGTGAAGATAAGTGATTGCTCGTTCATTTTCGTTGTAATAATTGTTTTGTATCTTGCCTGAAGAAGACCTAAGAGGTCGAAAGGCGTCGTGTTTTGTCTTTTGATTCGTTTGTCCACGTTTTTGAGGCGGTTCACTAACATTTATTTAAGATTTATATCAGAACGTATCAGTTTTCTTTGGATTGTATCACATTTTACACAAACATGCCTTTGACTTTCAGTTTATTCTTTGGCACGTCTGTCAGAAGGTGAAATTTGAATATTCTAGGTAAATGTTTTGTAGTTGGACAGTAAATTCGTTGTTCTTTCACCCTTGGCTTGCTTCACCTTAAACGGTTTCTAAACTCCAGTGTCACATAATGTTGACAAGCTGCTTGCAGTGGCCATGTTCTTTTATTTATCCTGTCAGTTTCGGTCTGTGTTAATTATAGCCCAGCTGACCTCGATGACATATATCAGTGCTTTCATCATTTTTTTTCTATAGACACACAGATAAGCATGTACATCCCTGTGTTGATATTCAATTGGTTGTGATGCAGATATTCTGGCTTTCACGAAAAATGACATTTCTCTCTCTCTCTCTCTCTCTCTCTCTCTCTCTCTCTCTCTCTCTCTCTCTCTCTCTCTCTCTCTCTCCTCAATACCATCAAATATCTAGTACACACCCAACTGTATCCAGTATACTACCTCAACAGCAACACCCAATTCTTTGACGATCTGCAAAATTCACCCCCTCCCTGCTTGTTTCACATGTCTATCTGTTCTCGCTTTCTACGGCATCAACCAGCCCTTGTCAACTAAATTCAAATTCTGTATGGCCACACACGTACATATGCACTGCAGACATACACAAGCATGTACGAAACGCAAGAGTATATAAGCCAATACGTGTCTTCTTCCATTCAACTAATCCACACTTCCAATCATCGTGACCACTCATGGTGACCCTGGAGACCTTGATCTATGACCCTACTCATTGACCCCTACTTTTCCTGTAACGTCAGAAATTCTCACTCAAGTCTTCTAATGAGCTGTCATATAATGAGATTTACACTACTGAAATAAAAGGTTACCTGATATTAGCACGTACAGAATGTAAGATTAAGACTCGAAGAAAACTTAACATTATCAGGAAGCTGCCCAGTACACAGTGCTGCACTAATGATAAGATCCCGAAGAAAATCTACCTGCCCACAATACATTTGGACAATACTGCTAGTACATCGAACATAGCAACCAAACCTCATTACAAAAGCCTGAATAAAGTGTGTAACCAGGCATTGTATATTGTCATAGGCACCATGAGATCAGCACCAATCTCGGAATAGACAACACATAACCCACCACTAAACAGGAGAAGAGAGTTCAGGACAAACACACAGGCAGCCAAGCACAGTGCATTTCCTGACCACACAAATCAATAACAGGTCGTTACAATCTGTTGAAAGAGGTTAGAATATCCTCATAAAGACAGCATCATTGCAGATAAAACATCGATCAAAGCCACCAGCCCAGGTAACATCAGTTACCACCGATTCCCCATCCCAAGCCAGTGGAGTAGAGACATTCATCATTTGCATCTCTGTCAGTGCCACTCTTTATAACCAAGGATGAACACAGCATCAGAGCAAGACAGTTCTAACACTAGCATGCTGTAAGCAAAATACAAATAGAAAGCATAGAGTCGTGTCAGCGCAGACAAGTCAGGCACAGACGCATCCTTGAAGGGAGCTGGGATGCACATCCGGAACCCTAATGGTCACAGGTGAGCAGAGATTCTACTATGGCTTCCAGTGTGCCAACCAGAAAGCAGAAATCCATGCCACCAACACCATAAGCAAAGCGGCACCCCAACACTCAGGTCAATTCCTTGACTGATGCCAGGTTTACATAAGAGGCAGTCAATGTCAGGCAGTCTGCCTTAGTTAGACCCAGCAGGCCGTTATGTGCATGCACAGGCTAGTGCTCCGGTGGACCCCTTCATGATGTGGTATTCAAAGAAATGATGAAGCAGGCTGGCTGGAATACCCATGTGTTTAGGAACAAGAGGACAAAACTAGTTTGATGTTTGCAGCAGAAAGGACAGCATGCAGTCCCTGTACAAACTAATGCAATGACATGACAGTTACCACCAGCTGTCATAAGGAACGCAGATCACTATCTTTCATTTAAAACCAGGGCATAACAAACTGAACCAACACAATGGACAACTACTTCCACCGTGCCTCAATTCGGCTCCGTCCCTGTGATGAAGCGAACAAGACAAGGGAACGTGTCCTCCAGGACTGTCAGAGTCACCAGTCTCTACTGAAGGAGGTCTGGCTGACTCCTACCGACCTGCTGGACAAATGATAAAGGTATTTGTCTGCTCTGGTCAGGAACCACATGTTTATCCTGAAGGTTGATCTCGAAGTGCCATGGCGTTCGAGAGGTTGAAAGCCTTGAATAAGAGGAGAGAGAGAGAGAGAGAGAGAGAGAGAGAGAACACACACACACACACACACACACACACACACACACACACACACACACACACACACACACGCACGCACACACGCACACACACTGATGGACTGAAACCAATTTATTGTCAGATTAACTCATGGTTGTACTCTCTCACACACACACACACACACCACACACGCACACACGCACGCACACACCACACACACACACACACCACACACACACACACACACACACACACACACACACACACACACCCCCCCCTTTCAGATGAATTCATGCACCTCACAAAGTACAGAATACGAAAAGATCTTCTGGCAGTTATGAATACATACAATAATTAATTAATCAGTCAATCAATCAATCAATCAATCAATTAAATAATTAATTAAATAATCAGTCATTCAATCAATAAATTAATTAGTCCAATAATTGATTGATTAATTAATTGATTAGTCAATTAATCAATCAATCAATCAATCAAATACATCAATAAATGAATAGATACATGAATACTATATACACACACTATAGATTTTGCAATGCTCTCGGAACAGAGTTAAAAACGTCCTTTTCAAGAACACTCTCCGGGGAAAACTGGGGTGCGGCCTTTGTTGAGGCCGACAGAAGAAGTCACTGATGAACAGCTACAACAATGGACTGGGTTTAACACTGGTCACGAACTTTTCATCGCCATGGCACAAGTGTGACAGAATGTCGTACCTCAAAGAAGACACGTTCCGGTTTTGGTCGCCACTTCGCTTTGGCTCCATGATTTTGGAAATAAAAGGGGAAACAATTTGTCCACCTATCCACAGAGTCTCTGTCGGTCAGTCTGTTTGTCTGTCTGTAGACCTGTCTGTCTGTTTGTCTGTCCGTCGGTGTCTGCATGCCTGTCTGTCTGTCTGTCTGTCTGTCTGTCTGTCTGTTGTCTGTCTCTCTCTCTCTCTCTCTCTCTCTCTCTCTCTCTCTCTCTCTCTCTCTCTCTCTCGTGCTGTAAAAGTGAAAACTGAAGAACTGGTTTGGGATGACAGTAAAATAAAGGTGTTTTTTTTAGATTCTCTCCGATCACGAGAATTACAGGAAAAGTTGTCACGCACATTAGCTGACACTGATACTCATGTCAATGGTTCTGTTGGCTTGTTCATGGCGTGCCTACTGTCAGCGGCAAATTGCATGAAGGAAACAGTGTTCACTAACAACCAGAAGAAAGAGGCAGAATGGTTTGACAAGGATTGTCATCGAAGCAAAAAAAAAAAAAAGATGCCAGGACTAAGCTGCGGAAATGTAGACGCAAAAGGTCAGATCCAAACTGGTAGGATTACTTTGAGAGCAAACAGTCTTACCAAACTTTAGTCAAAGAAAAGAGAAAAGCATTTAAAAAGCGAAAGTAGATGCACTCATGAATCATATAGGTAACCCAAAACAGTTCTGGAAAGAAGTCAACTCGTGTTTGCATCTGAAGTTCAAGGAAGTCTGTAGTGAAAAAAAATACAAAAGACAAATGGTATGATCATTTCAATGACGTGTTCAAATCGAACCAATGCGCTTCAAATGAATCTAATGTACATCGTTCTATTGATTTTGCTACGCTACCAGAAATTGACACACTCGATCAAGCCATCACTGAAAGTGAGGTTCGAAGAGCATTACGACACTTAAAATCTGGCAAAGCTTGTGGCTCAGATAACATCCTGGCAGAAATGCTGATGTCAGCAGAAGAGGCAGTATGTGCGTTTCTCACAAAGCTGTTCAATTCAGTTTTTTTGTTTGTTTGTTTTTTGTTGTTGTTGTTGTTGTTTTGTTTTGTCGTGGACTTTTCCAGTCATGTGGCAAGAAGCCATCATTGTACCCATTTTTAAGAAAGGTGATCGTGAAAATTCGTCCAGCTATAGAGGAATATCACTCCTGAGCTTGATGGGAAAATGTTACACATCTATTTTGAACAATCATTTATATTTCTGGTTGGAAGATAATAACAAGTTGTCAGAATCACAGGCAGGATTCAGAAGAGGATACTCTACCACAAATCATATTTTTACGTTATACTCTGTAATCCATAAGCATTTGAGCAAAACCTGGAAAACTATATGTATGTTTCGTCGACCTAAAGAGGGCGTATGACTCAGTTCAACATGTAATCTTGTTGAGAGCCCTGGTCAAAGCTGACACATCGTGTGCATTTACCAAAACGGCAATGGCGACGTACGAATCTTAAAAACACGTACGCGGGCAGAACGACTTCACGTACTGTTTCGATTGCCCGCAAGGTTTGAGACAGGATGCGTTGCAAGTACAACATTTTTTCTCTGTAGTCATCAATCAGTTATCAGAACAATTGTCAGTATAAGGAAAGCATGGTGTACAACTTTGTTCCGGTCTTGTTGAACTATCTGATGTTTGCAGATGATCTTGCACTACTGTCACGTTCGCCATCTGGCTTGCAGAACCAGCTTGATTGTTTAGTAAAGACCTGTTCTGATCTCAGACTTGAAATCCAGTGTGACAAAACTAAACTGATGCTTTTTTAGGAAGGGAGGGTTCCTTGGGAGACATGAGAAATGGTATAATGGAACAGAACAACCCCGAAGTCGTTAACAGCTATGTATATCTTAGTTTTACTTTCACAACACGCTTATCACGCAGGAAAACGCTTAGCGATCAAAGGCAAACGAGCAAACTACCGACATTATCCGATCTCTGAGGCGAATCGATGGTATGACGAGAGAAACGTTTATCAAACTGTTCGGCACAGTGGTTTCAACCAACTCTTTTATACGCTTCGGAAATCATGGGACCATTGCAGGACAGTAATCAGGTAGACAAAGTCCATTTGCATGCCTGCAAAATGTTCTTGAATGGCCCGGGCGCACACCATCACTCATGGTATACGGTGAACTAGGATGGTACCCCTTCAAGTGATCTGCTGTATCAGAGCTGTGAAATACTGGCTACGTACCATAAAAATGGACACAGATCGCCTACCCAAGCAAGCTTACGACCTACTAAATAGGCTGGATAACCAAGGGAAAATAAACTGGATCACAAAAACTAGAATACTTTTACAGACATTGGGTTTCAATTTCGTTTGGCTTCACCAAAGTGTGGAAAATGATCAAATGTTTTTGTCTGTTTTTAAACAAAGAATTACAGACGTAGCAAAACAAGAGTAGTTTTGCAGACATGAGCAACAGTAGACGTTTCACCTTGTATACATCATTCAAAACCGTCGTGTTTATAGCCGTTGATTGGCTCCTGCGACGTAATGTTCCAGATCCAGATCCAGAAAATGTGCTTGTACCAGAACATTATGTTTCTGAAGTTAAGATAATGCGCTTCAGAGAATCCTTGACGAGGTTCAGATTAGGGGTGAGTGACATAAACTCTCACAGAAATCGTTTCATGCGGGATACTTCTGCGGGAATGAGTGACTGTCCCTTCAGTACAGATGGTCTAGAGGATGAAAAACACGTTTGTGTGAGTGTCCTCAGTACAGCAATATTCGCCCAAGTATTTTCAAAACTATTCCACCTCCATTTGGAAAACCAGTCTCTGATTTAGAAATTTTGACATGTAAAAATGCTAATATTACTCGTCAGCTTGCTTAGTTTTTTGTACAAATGTTTTGAAATAAGAAAAAAAAAGAGCCAATTGACTGCATGCTTACATTTGATTTTGTGTGTTTATTTGTGTTCAGGTCGGGGCAATAAAAGGGAAGTTAGCTAAGGTATCTATACCACAAAAAGGCATGGCTATGAAAAAGTAACTCCACAATCAAGTCGTATTATTTAGTCTAAAAAGAAAGATTCACGATTGTGTTATTCTAAACAGTGTGCTTGTTTGTATTCTTGGAAGATTCCGATGATGTAAAATAAGAATCAGTTGCGTGCACATTGGGATAAGAATGATAACTGGTTGATAGCCGACAATTTCACTGCACTGTCTAGAATCAGGTACATGTTTTGTTAAATGATAGAAGTGTGATAACATCTTCTTGCAAAGGACCTATTAATATTCATTAAACAGACTCTGTTCCTACACCTAACCATTGATTGTCTGTGAATGTCACTGGAAAACTAGCAAAGATGAATGCGGCAATAATCCCGGCCAATATCTGTTAAAACAAAAATCTGACCAGGAGAAACTCCTCTGAAAAAATGAACCTCTGAATAATGGTATCATAAAGTGGCTGATTGGGTGAAGATTAATTTTACAGTCAACACAGACTTTATTGAAAGTGAATATCTTAAGGACACAACACTTCATTTTTTTTTCAAGCATTTAAACATGCCACTGATATCCCCATACCAAATTTTGGAGCAGTAAAATCGCAAATGAATTCTCAGCGTCTTCAACCATGTGTTATGCAACAAGTCTTCTCATGCTTATAAATGATATAAATTCTCATGCTTATAAATAAAACACAAGTTCAAAGGATATCTAGAGACAAATACAGTATAGAAATAAATAGGGGAAATGATAGAGAATCTTTGCAAAAAAAAAGGAAAGAACAAATATACAATATTTGTATAAATTCTCAAAAAGTGACATTTCAGATCACACTCAAAAATATTTCGAATAATCTAGAGATGTGCGATGAACAAAATGTGCTTCATTTTCCTGGTTTACCACTACATAATTGCACAGTAAACTATTCCCATTTACACTAAAACAAACAAACAAACAGGCAAACAAAGTGAAATGTTCATGAGTTGCATCAGTGGCTTTTTGGAGAGAGAGGAGAAGAGGGGGAGAAAAGGAGAGAGAAGAGAGAGAGAGAGAGAGAGAGAGGGGGGAGAGAGAATCTGAACTCTGAACTCTGAATGTTTTAATAATAGGCCCTTGGCCCATGTCATAGTGGGCTGTCACAAAGTATATAGCAATAGAACTATTGGGCATATGGCATGAAAAACACAAGCGTTGCACTCAAATTTCAAACATTTCACCCTTGGTTCAAAAATACTGTGGCGCATCTTCAAAAGCCCCTTTTCTAGAAAAAGTGCCAGGCTACATTCAAAGATTTGTGTTCAGATGCAAATAACATTGTCAACTTAAACTTGGAGGGACTACTGTAGTACTTGGGTGGGATGTATTGTTCCCCTTAATTCTTGTAAAGGACATTAATAAAAGGGACTTCAGTTTCTTTTTTTTGGTTTTTTAAAAGCGGGCCAAAAATTTCTTTTCCCCTTATTTTTTTCCAAAAAACTTTTGTGAAATTTAATTTTCGACACCCAGCCCATTCAATCAGGTTATTTACCTTTAGAAAGGAACATTGTAGTAGGGGGGCCCAAAGTTTTAAACAGACTTAAATGTCCTGAAAACTGGAAAAACCCTCCAATTTATTTCAAAACCACTGCTTTTATAGTTTGAACATCAAATTCTCAAGTTTAAAAAAATTTTCCTTTTTGTTCCCAACCCCTTTTTATTCTCCCAAACTTCTTCAAATCCATCTTTTAAAAAAAAAACAGACTTAATGCCCAAGTGTTTTTTCTACCATGAAATAAAAACAATTTTGTAGACTTTATATGCCAAGATGGGGGGATTTAAAAAACCCCCACCCATATTTAAAAATTTTTTTAAAAAATAAATTGACATGAAAGGAAACCTACCAATTCCCCCCAAGATCTTAATTGGGGTTCTGAGCCACATTAAAAATCTTTCATGGAAAAGGGCACTTTTTAAATGCGGATTACCAAATATCCCCCAGTTTCCCCCCCATAAAGTTTGGGCTGAATTTGAGGTCGAACAACTTAAAGAATAAAAGGGCGATTTTTCCCCACAGACCACAAAAGTTTTAAAAATTAAAGACCCTCTTTTGTTTGCTTGCAATCAAAGGGTATTAAAAGGGGAAAGTCTTTGACATTTGATTCCTGAAATCTGACATTTTAAAAAACTTATCTTATTCTACCAAAGAACCCACTGTTAAATCTCAAGAAGGCCCCCCTTTTTTAAAATAGACTTTTTGATTTATCCGAATTATTAACCCCTAGTTTTTTTTAGCTTTTTAAAAATTTTAATATTTTGAAAACCCAAATAACAAAAATCAGAAGGGGGATAAATCGTCGCAAACAAAAAAAATTTAAAATTTTTTCCAAAAAATCGGGAAAAGTTGGTTCCAGTTTCCCCCCCTTTTCAATTTTATTTTCACCCCAATATTGAAAAAAGGGAAAAAGGGGATAACATTCCCCCCCTTTTTAAAAAAAAACCCGAGGGCACAAAAGGTTATTAAATCTTTACCAACTCAACTCCCCGTTTAACCGGTTAATAACTTAATCCCGGGGTAATTTTTTTTTCCTTTACCCCCCCTTTTCTTTAGAATATCCCCAAGTTTCTGAACAACGGAAAAATTTTTTTTAAAAACGAAAAAAAACACTTCAATTTCTTGTGTAAATAAATTTTTTTTTGAACTATACGAACAGTGAAAAACGGGGTAATAAAACAAATTTTTTTTTTTTTAAAACCCCTCCCTGTTTTCATTAAAAAAATTTATTTTCCAATTTCCATTTGTTCAGCCGTTGTTTAGTTAAAGGCTTACAACTTATGCACAATTCAGAAATGATATCCCCAAAAAATTACGGCTACATTACATCACTTTTTAAAAAAAGGGTTGAAAGGGCTTCGACCACTGAAAAAGGGAAAAATTTAGTAAAAAACAGTTTTTTAACAAAAAAAATAAAAACGGGAAAATTTTCTGTAAAAAATTTTTGAAAATTTCCCCCACAATTCCATCGGGCCCGGGCCCCACCGTTTTTTAAAAACGTTTTCGGGGGAAACATTTTTTTGGATTTTCCTGTTTTTAGAATGTCTGGTTTTAAAATGTTTGATTTTTTATCTTTGACTTCCCCCGCAACAACCGTTTTTGTTCTCGGATAATTGGGCTAAAAAAACCCCCCGAAAAGTTTTGGTACCAATCTTCTTTCTAATGTTTTGAACTGTTTTTTTTCACGAAAAATTTTAATTTGTCCAAAAATTTTTCGTAGGGGTCGTTTTTGTTTTGCAAAGTTTTACAATTTTTCCCCAGAGTTTTTTCTTTTTGTCTAGAATTTTTAAACTCTCCTTTTGATTAAAACAAATTTTATTCTTCGTATCGCCGCCGTCTTAGACTGCCCCCAAATTTTTTGGGGGGCTGTTTTTTTTTTTTTTTGCTTTTTTTTTCAAACCTGGGTTCCTTTTTTGGCCCAAATTTTAATTTTTTTCTCATAAAACACTGCATCAATTTAAAACCTTTTTAAAAAGAAATCGTTCTTTTAAAAAATTATTAAGTCGTTGCCCTTTCCAGTTTTTCCGAAACTCATCCCCCCTAAATTTTACCTTTTGAATTCTCAATTTTTTTTTTTTTTTCCCTAAATTTTTTCAATTTTAAATGATTTTTGGATTCTGTAAGAGCTACATACACTTTTGTAATAAAAATTCAAAGGGGTTGTTTTGTTCTATTTTGGCCAACATTCAAAAGACACAATATTTTAAGGACATCTGGCAAATTACGAACAACAATACGCATCCTGTTGGGCACATAGGGAAGTAAAAAACCCAAGTTAAAAACATTTTAAAAAGGCCCTTAAGGATAACCCAAAAAAAAAACTGCAGACAAATTCAACAACATTTTCCAAAAAACATTCTGTATCTTATCTTTTAAGTTCGCATAAAACGTTGTCTGATGTCTTCCGCAAAAGGGGAAAAACTATGACATCTCATCTGCTTCTGTACCATTTTCACCCCCCGTACGTGCATTGAAGTCACCGAACAACAAAAAAGGGGGTTGCCAAGGAAAATTCCCCCCAACGTCCATAATACATTGGGGGGAGGGGAGAGAGAGAGAGAGAGAAGGGGGAAAAAAGAGAGAGAAAAAGAGGAGAAAAGAGAGAAGGGGGGCAAAAAAAGAACAGAAAAGAAAAGAATAAATAGAAAGAATTTTTCAAAAAGGGAAAGCTCCTTTGAAAAAATCCAAAAATGAAAGAATGTGAACCCCAAAAGAAAAAAGTTCCCCAAAAAGGGCAGGAGAACAAACATTTAAACTGAAAAAGTTTTCCCCTTATATGGGAAAAAAAAATGCAATTTTAAAAAAAAATCATGCATTTGAAATTTTGTACCTTTAAAAGTCCTCCATTTCAAAAAAAAATTTGATAAATC
>CM065735.1:55947867-55965342 GCA_033310375.1 Conus canariensis | reverse complement strand
ACTTAAGCTTTACCACGCTTGTCAGAATCTAGCAAGCAGAGAAGTAAAATGCCTTATTTTGTAATCATGAAGAAATTGTTCTTGCCTGAATAATAATTTTTTTTGACAGTGTTTTCTTAGAAACTTTGATGCTCAGGCTCCACCGGTTGCTCAGATATCATGCTGAGATCCTGAAGCCTAGATGAATCTTCTGTTAATGTAGAACAGCCTATATCAATTCATCTGTGCAGTGCATCAGATACTGGCTGAAGAATGTGCAGATGGACGATGACAGATTACTACTAAAAGCATATAAGATGTTGCTGGGATTGGAATCGCATGGTAAAAGATCGTGGGTTTCAGGTGTTCGAGATTTTCTGTTTCTGTTTCATAATGGATTTGGGTTTGTTTGGATGAATTGAGGGGTTGGAAATGTAAATGCGTTTTTGAAGCAACTTTGGCAAAGACTGATCGATGATCAATGGCAAAACTGGCATGAAAACATCCAGAAATGTGAGAGATTGTCCTTTCATAGAACTCTTAAGATATGTGTTAGATGTGAAAAATATCTCTCACTTAATATTGACAGGCATATTAAAAGTTATCAGACAAGATTTAGATTAGGAATTTCAGACATCAAGACACATCAGTATCGATATGTAAATGCCAATAACATTAGTATGTTGTGTCCTTCATACATAAATGCAAATGAAGACAAATTGCATCTCCTACTTCGTTGTCCTGTGCTGAAGGATTGACGATATGAATGCATTCCTCGGAAATTCTTTGAAAACCCTTGCTTATTTCGAGTTGCTTTGCTCATGGCAAATAAATATGAAAACGTACTGAAGACCATATGTGTATGTTTATACAGGGCCTTTAAGAGACGCACAGCTATGGTCAGTTAATTGAACCCAACTATCGTTTTCATTGTGTATAGTTAGCGTGCTTATCTGTCAGCTTCCAATTGTTAAACTTATCATGTTACCTTACTGTATGAATTGTTATTGTTATACTGTACCCCAGAAGGGGCCATGGCCTATTCCGATTAAAATCGTTCGTTCGTTCGTTCTCTCTCTCTCTCTCTCTCTCTCTCTCTCTCTCTCTCTCTCTCTCTCCACACACACACACACACACACACACACACACACACACACACACACACAGCACATGTCCACACACACACACACACACACACACACACACACACACACACATTCCACACACACACACACACACACACACACACACACACACACACACACACACACACACACAACACACACACTGGCTCCCAGCATATACACTCAGTGCAGCATCGTATTGGCAACACTAGGCTCACACCTGCTTCCCCTCCCCTTCCCCTACAGCAGCCTTCCTTATCTCGCACCACGCCCACAACTCCTTCCTTTCTCCACGAAGGGGGATGAGACTTGTTTGATATCATCATCAAGGTTAGCTCATGCTACATTTGGTGGACTTGAAAAACAGAGAGCAGGTAGGTCTATGTCATGCGATTCGGAACGCATGATGCATAGACCAGAAAGAGTTAAGATGAAAGGAAGATAAAGGGTTAATGAAGATGAACAGAGAATTATGCAGCAAAATGAAATGACGTCAAAATAGGCTTTATGACGGATTTTTTCTTCTTTTTTTTCGACATTTTTGGATGAATAGGTAGCGCTCGCTGCCGGACAGTCAGTTCGCAACGGGTGATTGATAAAAATAAAAAAAAATCAATCCCAAGTCCAGCTGGCTGCTCTGGCACTTGGTCCTCAACGGAACTGCATTTGACCGTTGCACCTCTTGTTCTTGTCGATGCCAATGGCACCTTTGAAGATCATGGTCAGCTGTCTGGTGATCGTCGAGCTTTTCTCTGTGTGTTTTCAGGAAAAAAACCCTGATGACGCTTCTTTTCTCATGGTAGCTGACGCTACTGCTGTTTGAGCGGTGTCTCGGGATTGGTGTTTTGCCCCCTCACCTGCCCTTTGATTTCTTGGGACTCAATAGAAGGCTAGAATCCACAGATAGCGGTTGGGGAAGAAAAGTTACAAGAAGGAGATGCAGTAAGAGACAGTGAATGAAAATGAAAAGACAGTAGATGAGGAAGAAGAGAGCAGACAGATTGGGAAGAAGAGACAGTAGAAGAGGAAGAGGAAACAGTGGACAGAAAGAAGAAGAAGAAGTGAGAGACTGTGCCGTGAAGAAATTGTTGAAGAGTTAATAGCGGACGAAAGGCCGTGAATACGAGAAAGTGAGTAGAGGAGGAGGTGGGTGATTTTCCGGTCCATGGCTGGGCCCTGTCTTCTCGTGGAGGACACGGGAAGCTTGTGCAGTTAGGGCCACTGGGGTGACCCTTGGAGTAGACGGCAGGTGGCTGTTGGTGTTTGGGTGGACGTGAGTCCCCACGGACAGATTGTGAGTAACATAAATAAGACAGTATACATCTCCTGACAAGACTTTGGACAGCGAGGATCGCCGAGACAAGTAATAACATGTAGCTGATGTCACGAGGAGACCTAAACAGAAGTGTTTGCAGGAAGTGAGAAGGGATAAACACTTGAATAAGAGTTAGACCAAGAACTATAGAACGATAAAAGTGAATAATCATAACTGTTAGAACTAGGTAGTTAGTGATTGAAGGGTGGACTTTTGAATTGTGAAAGATTTCCTTTCTGTTCCCCCTGTTTTGATGATTAGAAAAAGGGGAAGAGGGCCTTAAGTCAAGTGATATATTAACTGTATTTGTGTATAGTAAATTTAAATTGAATTGAAAATATTCATCATTATTTAGAAGTGTGGTTGTATGGGTCTAGCTTTCCCATGTGATGGAGACAGGGAAAGAAACTTAATTTTGTATAACGTTTTCCCTCAAATCATACTGACTACGGAAGTTGCTGTTTTGCTTTGAAGGATGAATGTGATGTGATGTTGTTTAAAAGATTAGTACATTATGGTAGGTAATTGGGTCTTTTGAGTGTTCATTTCTGGGAGTCAGATAGCGTGATTGTGAACCGAGTTAGTTAATGTTGCGTGCTCCTTGATTGAAAAGTGAAATTGTGGGAGTAAATGTTAGTGGTAAATGTTACTGGTATAAAAGGTGTGTGAATCAGGATACCGCAACATTACAGTCTACCCCTGCTGCCCCACTACATCCACCTTCGGCCTCCCATCCCACCATATCTTTCCTTATCTTCCAGTACACACGGAAACCCTCACAGCCCCTACCCTGTCACCCTCACCAAAGGGGAGTAAGCTATTGCTGCAATCACCATCCATGTAATTCATACTCCGTGTGGCCGGTTAAATAAACAAGAAACGAGTAACGTTCGGAATTCTTTTCTGTTTTTTGCGTGTGTGTAGGAACTGGCGACTAGGGGCCATTTTGACTGTCCTAAACACCACACACACACACACACACACACACACACACACACACACACACACACACACACACACACACACACATTCTGAAATCCATGCCATAACCCACAAAAATGTCTGTTTTCTTTGTTCCCATTGCATGCTTCTAACCAAAGCAAACTGTTCCATGTTTACTGCAGTCTGTGCCTTAGCAAGTATGTTGGATCAGCACATCTGGCACATGGTTGACTTTTTAGCCAGAAAGAGAAAGGCGTTTCTTCAGGGTGAAAGTTTCTTTTTTGTTTGTTTTGTTGTGTGTGTGTGTGTGTGTGTGTGTGTGTGTGTGTGTGTGTGTGTGTGTGTGTGTGTGTTGTTGTTTGTTGTTGTTGTTGTTGTTGTTGTTGTTGTTGTTTGTTTGTTTGTTTGTTTGTTTTGTTTGTTTGGTTTTGGTTTTGTAAAATTAAACCACTTTAGTCAGAAAGAAATGGAGATATGAACTGTTTTTACTGTCCAAAACGCCCGCATCTCTCTTTTGCTCCTTTTTTGCAGACGTAAATTTCTTGTCCGGATAATTTGCGGCAAAACATGATTTCTGTAGATGATTCCTTTTCAATCTAACATACCTTCCTGAAAACAAAACAGTGTCAAAACAGTACATGTGGTGATTATAGTATTTAGGAACAAATTAAGCATTATATGTGCAGATGTACTGTTTGGGCATAAAAAGTAGAATCTTATTAATGTTACAAACCAAACCCAAAAATCAGCTATGACGTTTTAAATTATAAAGATATATTTTTCCTTTCAAATGAGATTATTTTTTAAGCATAACAGTATTTGGGGAGAACACACTTCTTTCTGACATACCAAAACGGTTTGCAAAGTGGGACGACTGCAGGAGTAAATCCAAACAAATCTTAAATGAATGTTAGCGAACCGCCCCAAAAAACGTGGACAAACGAATCAAAAGACAAAACACGACGCGTTTCGACCCTTTTTATTTGATTTACGAATTCTGTTATTATTATTATTATCATTATTGTAATTATTTATTATTATTATTATTATGATCAGTATTATTATCATTACCGTTATCCCTTAACAATATATATATATATATATATATATATATTTAACCAAAGCTTGCTCTTATGTCTTAGATTGAAGAAATAGGGGGAGATAAGCATTAATATCTGCAGTGGTAGTTAATTCTGCCTAACTAACAGTATGTATTTGAGAGGGTGAATGGGGAATAATACATGCTTCTCAAAATGAGCCTTCAGCAAGCTTATAGTCTCCAAGGTGGAGACAATGTCCAATGGGGAGGACACTCACTAACATGTAACTCCTGGTCAGATACCAGTATTTTGAAACCTGATTGTTTCTCCTCAGTGACCGCGGAAAGTGGTAACTTGACTCCTCTGCCTTTTGGGTTTTAAGAAGAATGCTATCCCAGAAAAAAAAAGCTGGTGTGCAATACAGTAGTATGTTTGTTGAGTTTTCAAAAAAAAACAACAACCAAAGGTGCCATCTAAGAAGCAAAAGAAAATCACGAAAGAGCAAAACAAGCCACATTTTCTTGTGGAAAGTTGAAAATATAAAACGATAACCTCTTAAGACATAAGTGCCGAGGGCCAGTTCTTGGAATGAATCCGCAAGGGACTAAATTATAATAGACTAATAAATTCCAAGGATAAGTAACCGAGCACCATTCCAGCGACATACAGAGCAGCTTGGTGTTGCAATGACTGCAAGAAATATTCAATTATAAACAAAGCTTGCTCTTATGTCTTAGATTGAAGAACTAGGGGGAGATAAGCATTGATATCTGCAGTGGTAGTTAATTCTGCCTAACTAACAGTATGTGTTTGAGAGGGTGAATGGGGAATAATACATGCTTCTCAAAATGAGCCTTCAGCAAGCTTATAGTCTCCAAGGTGGAGACAATGTCCAATGGGGAGGAAACTCACTAACATGTAACTCCTAGTCATATATCAGTATTTCGAAACTTGATTGTTTCTCCTCAGTGACCGCGGAAAGTGGTAACTTGACTCCTCTGCCTTTTGGGTTTCAAGAAGAATGCTATCCCAGAAAAAGGCTGGTGTGCAATACCGTAGTATGTTTGTTGAGTTTTCAAAAAAACAACCAAAGGTGCCACCTAAGAAGCAAAAGAAAATCATGAAAAAGCAAAACAAGCTACATTTTCTTGTGAAAAGAAGAAAATATGAAAAGATAACCTCTTAAGACACAAGTGCTGAGGGCCAGTATATATATATAATATATATATATAATATATATATATATATATATAATATATATATATATATCATGCTTTTATTATTATCAGTACCATTATTACCATCACCTTCACTACAGTTCTTTGCAATATCATCATTAACACGATTGTTAGTATTGATATTACAATCACTACCATTAACATCACTATCGCCAACGCCGCTAGGACTGTTGCCACGACAACCTTGCTGTTTAAGAACCTTCTAACCCACTCGCCTTTCTCCCATACTACAACTGCTATTGCCATATCATCAGCAGAAGCGGTAGTAATCCTGTCATTTATTTATTTACATGTTCACTATTTTGATCATCATCATTACCATTATTGTTATTCCTATAAGTATAAGGATCATCATTACTACCTTGACTCGCACATTATCTCCTTTCTGGCAGACTCATTTTCATTCAACGCCTATCGTGAGCTGAAGTGAGTGAAGATAAGTGATTGCTCGTTCATTTTCGTTGTAATAATTGTTTTGTATCTTGCCTGAAGAAGACCTTAGAGGTCGAAAGGCGTCGTGTTTTGTCTTTTGATTCGTTTGTCCACATTTTTGAGGCGGTTCACTAACATTTATTTAAGATTTATATCAGAACGTATCAGTTTTCTTTGGATTGTATCACATTTTACACAAACATGCCTTTGACTTTCAGTTTATTCTTTGGCACGTCTGTCAGAAGGTGAAATTTGAATATTCTAGGTAAATGTTTTGTAGTTGGACAGTAAATTCGTTGTTCTTTCACCCTTGGCTTGCTTCACCTTAAACGGTTTCTAAACTCCAGTGTCACATAATGTTGACAAGCTGCTTGCAGTGGCCATGTTCTTTTATTTATCCTGTCAGTTTCGGTCTGTGTTAATTATAGCCCAGCTGACCTCGATGACATATATCAGTGCTTTCATCATTTTTTTTCTATAGACACACAGATAAGCATGTACATCCCTGTGTTGATATTCAATTGGTTGTGATGCAGATATTCTGGCTTTGACGAAAAATGACATTTCTCTCTCTCCTCTCTCTCTCTCTCTCTCTCTCTCTCTCTCTCTCTCTCTCTCTCTCTCTCTCTCTCTCTCCTCCAATACCATCAAATATCTAGTACACACCCAACTGTATCCAGTATACTACCTCAACAACAACACCCAATTCTTTGACGATCTGCAAAATTCACCCCCTCCCTGCTTGTTTCACATGTCTATCTGTTCTCGCTTCTACGGCATCAACCAGCCCTTGTCAACTAAATTCAAATTCTGTATGGCCACACACGTACATATGCACTGCAGACATACACAAGCATGTACGAAACGCAAGAGTATATAAGCCAATACGTGTCTTCTTCCATTCAACTAATCCACACTTCCAATCATCGTGACCACTCATGGTGACCCTGGAGACCTTGATCTATGACCCTACTCGTTGACCCCTACTTTTCCTGTAACGTCAGAAATTCTCACTCAAGTCTTCTAATGAGCTGTCATATAATGAGATTTACACTACTGAAATAAAAGGTTACCTGATATTAGCACGTACAGAATGTAAGATTAAGACTCGAAGAAAACTTAACATTATCAGAAGCTGCCCAGTACACAGTGCTGCACTAATGATAAGATCCCGAAGAAAATCTACCTGCCCACAATACATTTGGACAATACTGCTAGTACATCGAACATAGCAACCAAACCTCATTACAAAAGCCTGAATAAAGTGTGTAACCAGGCATTGTATATTGTCATAGGCACCATGAGATCAGCACCAATCTCGGAATAGACAACACATAACCCACCACTAAACAGGAGAAGAGAGTTCAGGACAAACACACAGGCAGCCAAGCACAGTGCATTTCCTGACCACACAAATCAATAACAGGTCGTTACAATCTGTTGAAAGAGGTTAGAATATCCTCATAAAGACAGCATCATTGCAGATAAAACATCGATCAAAGCCACCAGCCCAGGTAACATCAGTTACCACCGATTCCCCATCCCAAGCCAGTGGAGTAGAGACATTCATCATTTGCATCTCTGTCAGTGCCACTCTTTATAACCAAGGATGAACACAGCATCAGAGCAAGACAGTTCTAACACTAGACATGCTGTAAGCAAAATACAAATAGAAAGCATAGAGTCGTGTCAGCGCAGACAAGTCAGGCACAGACGCATCCTTGAAGGGAGCTGGGATGCACATCCGGAACCCTAATGGTCACAGGTGAGCAGAGATTCTACTATGGCTTCCAGTGTGCCAACCAGAAAGCAGAAATCCATGCCACCAACACCATAAGCAAAGCGGCACCCCAACACTCAGGTCAATTCCTTGACTGATGCCAGGTTTACATAAGAGGCAGTCAATGTCAGGCAGTCTGCCTTAGTTAGACCCAGCAGGCCGTTATGTGCATGCACAGGCTAGTGCTCCGGTGGACCCCTTCATGATGTGGTATTCAAAGAAATGATGAAGCAGGCTGGCTGGAATACCCATGTGTTTAGGAACAAGAGGACAAAACTAGTTTGATGTTTGCAGCAGAAAGGACAGCATGCAGTCCCTGTACAAACTAATGCAATGACATGACAGTTACCACCAGCTGTCATAAGGAACGCAGATCACTATCTTTCATTTAAAACCAGGGCATAACAAACTGAACCAACACAATGGACAACTACTTCCACCGTGCCTCAATTCGGCTCCGTCCCTGTGATGAAGCGAACAAGACAAGGGAACGTGTCCTCCAGGACTGTCAGAGTCACCAGTCTCTACTGAAGGAGGTCTGGCTGACTCCTACCGACCTGCTGGACAAATGATAAAGGTATTTGTCTGCTCTGGTCAGGAACCACATGTTTATCCTGAAAGTTGATCTCGAAGTGCCATGGCGTTCGAGAGGTTGAAAGCCTTGAATAAGAGAGAGAGAGAGAGAGAGAGAGAGAGAGAGAGAGAGAGAGACACACACACACACACACACACACACACACACACACACACACACACACACACACACACGCACGCACACACGCACACACACTGATGGACTGAAACCAATTTATTGTCAGATTAACTCATGGTTGTACTCTCTCACACACACACACACACACACACACACACACACACGCACACACCACACACACACACCACACACACACACACACACACACACACAAAACACACACCACACACACCCCATTTCAGATGAATTCATGCACCTCACAAAGTACAGAATACGAAAAGATCTTCTGGCAGTTATGAATACATACAATAATTAATTAATCAGTCAATCAATCAATCAATCAATCAATCAATTAAATAATTAATTAAATAATCAGTCATTCAATCAATAAATTAATTAGTCCAATAATTGATTGATTAATTAATTGATTAGTCAATTAATCAATCAATCAATCAATCAAATACATCAATAAATGAATAGATACATGAATACTATATACACACACTATAGATTTTGCAATGCTCTCGGAACAGAGTTAAAAACGTCCTTTTCAAGAACACTCTCCGGGGAAAACTGGGGTGCGGCCTTTGTTGAGGCCGACAGAAGAAGTCACTGATGAACAGCTACAACAATGGACTGGGTTTAACACTGGTCACGAACTTTTCATCGCCATGGCACAAGTGTGACAGAATGTCGTACCTCAAAGAAGACACGTTCCGGTTTTGGTCGCCACTTCGCTTTGGCTCCATGATTTTGGAAATAAAAGGGGAAACAATTTGTCCACCTATCCACAGAGTCTCTGTCGGTCAGTCTGTTTGTCTGTCTGTAGACCTGTCTGTCTGTTTGTCTGTCCGTCGGTGTCTGCATGCCCTGTCTGTCTGTCTGTCTGTCTGTCTGTCTGTCTGTCTGTCTCTGTCTCTCTCTTCTCTCTCTCTCTCTCTCTCTCTCTCTCTCTCTCTCTCTCTCTCTCTCGTGCTGTAAAAGTGAAAACTGAAGAACTGGTTTGGGATGACAGTAAAATAAAGGTGTTTTTTTTAGATTCTCTCCGATCACGAGAATTACAGGAAAAGTTGTCACGCACATTAGCTGACACTGATACTCATGTCAATGGTTCTGTTGGCTTGTTCATGGCGTGCCTACTGTCAGCGGCAAATTGCATGAAGGAAACAGTGTTCACTAACAACCAGAAGAAAGAGGCAGAATGGTTTGACAAGGATTGTCATCGAAGCAAAAAAAAAAAAAGATGCCAGGACTAAGCTGCGGAAATGTAGACGCAAAAGGTCAGATCCAAACTGGTAGGATTACTTTGAGAGCAAACAGTCTTACCAAACTTTAGTCAAAGAAAAGAGAAAAGCATTTAAAGCGAAAGTAGATGCACTCATGAATCATATAGGTAACCCAAAACAGTTCTGGAAAGAAGTCAACTCGTGTTTGCGTCTGAAGTTCAAGGAAGTCTGTAGTGAAAAAAAATACAAAAGACAAATGGTATGATCATTTCAATGACGTGTTCAAATCGAACCAATGCGCTTCAAATGAATCTAATGTACATCGTTCTATTGATTTTGCTACGCTACCAGAAATTGACACACTCGATCAAGCCATCACTGAAAGTGAGGTTCGAAGAGCATTACGACACTTAAAATCTGGCAAAGCTTGTGGCTCAGATAACATCCTGGCAGAAATGCTGATGTCAGCAGAAGAGGCAGTATGTGCGTTTCTCACAAAGCTGTTCAATTCAGTTTTTTTGTTTGTTTGTTTTTTGTTGTTGTTGTTGTTGTTTTGTTTTGTCGTGGACTTTTCCAGTCATGTGGCAAGAAGCCATCATTGTACCCATTTTTAAGAAAGGTGATCGTGAAAATTCGTCCAGCTATAGAGGAATATCACTCCTGAGCTTGATCGGAAAATGTTACACATCTATTTTGAACAATCATTTATATTTCTGGTTGGAAGATAATAACAAGTTGTCAGAATCACAGGCAGGATTCAGAAGAGGATACTCTACCACAAATCATATTTTTACGTTATACTCTGTAATCCATAAGCATTTGAGCAAACCTGGAAAACTATATGTATGTTTCGTCGACCTAAAGAGGGCGTATGACTCAGTTCAACATGTAATCTTGTTGAGAGCCCTGGTCAAAGCTGACACATCGTGTGCATTTACCAAAACGGCAATGGCGACGTACGAATCTTAAAAACACGTACGCGGGCAGAACGACTTCACGTACTGTTTCGATTGCCCGCAAGGTTTGAGACAGGATGCGTTGCAAGTACAACATTTTTCTCTGTAGTCATCAATCAGTTATCAGAACAATTGTCAGTATAAGGAAAGCATGGTGTACAACTTTGTTCCGGTCTTGTTGAACTATCTGATGTTTGCAGATGATCTTGCACTACTGTCACGTTCGCCATCTGGCTTGCAGAACCAGCTTGATTGTTTAGTAAAGACCTGTTCTGATCTCAGACTTGAAATCCAGTGTGACAAAACTAAACTGATGCTTTTTAGGAAGGGAGGGTTCCTTGGGAGACATGAGAAATGGTATAATGGAACAGAACAACCCGAAGTCGTTAACAGCTATGTATATCTTAGTTTTACTTTCACAACACGCTTATCACGCAGGAAAACGCTTAGCGATCAAAGGCAAACGAGCAACTACCGACATTATCCGATCTCTGAGGCGAATCGATGTATGACGAGAGAAACGTTTATCAAACTGTTCGGCACAGTGGTTCAACCAACTCTTTTATACGCTTCGGAAATCATGGGACCATTGCAGGACAGTAATCAGGTAGACAAAGTCCATTTGCATGCCTGCAAAATGTTCTTGAATGTGCCCGGGCGCACACCATCACTCATGGTATACGGTGAACTAGGATGGTACCCCCTTCAAGTGATCTGCTGTATCAGAGCTGTGAAATACTGGCTACGTACCATAAAAATGGACACAGATCGCCTACCCAAGCAAGCTTACGACCTACTAAATAGGCTGGATAACCAAGGGAAAATAAACTGGATCACAAAAACTAGAATACTTTTACAGACATTGGGTTTCAATTTCGTTTGGCTTCACCAAAGTGTGGAAAATGATCAAATGTTTTTGTCTGTTTTTAAACAAAGAATTACAGACGTAGCAAAACAAGAGTAGTTTGCAGACATGAGCAACAGTAGACGTTTCACCTTGTATACATCATTCAAAACCGTCGTGTTTATAGCCGTTGATTGGCTCCTGCGACGTAATGTTCCAGATCCAGATCCAGAAAACTGTGCTTGTACCAGAACATTATGTTTCTGAAGTTAAGATAATGCGCTTCAGAGAATCCTTGACGAGGTTCAGATTAGGGGTGAGTGACATAAACTCTCACAGAAATCGTTTCATGCGGGATACTTCTGCGGGAATGAGTGACTGTCCCTTCAGTACAGATGGTCTAGAGGATGAAAAACACGTTTGTGTGAGTGTCCTCAGTACAGCAATATTCGCCCAAGTATTTTCAAAACTATTCCACCTCATTTGGAAAACCAGTCTCTGATTTAGAAATTTTGACATGTAAAAATGCTAATATTACTCGTCAGCTTGCTTAGTTTTTGTACAAATGTTTTGAAATAAGAAAAAAAGAGCCAATTGACTGCATGCTTACATTTGATTTTGTGTGTTTATTTGTGTTCAGGTCCGGGGCAATAAAAGGGAAGTTAGCTAAGGTATCTATACCACAAAAAGGCATGGCTATGAAAAAGTAACTCCACAATCAAGTCGTATTATTTAGTCTAAAAAGAAAGATTCACGATTGTGTTATTCTAAACAGTGTGCTTGTTTGTATTCTTGAAGATTCCGATGATGTAAATAAGAATCAGTTGCGTGCACATTGGGATAAGAATGATAACTGGTTGATAGCCGACAATTTCACTGCACTGTCTAGAATCAGGTACATGTTTTGTTAAATGATAGAAGTGTGATAACATCTTCTTGCAAAGGACCTATTAATATTCATTAAACAGACTCTGTTCCTACACCTAACCATTGATTGTCTGTGAATGTCACTGGAAAACTAGCAAAGATGAATGCGGCAATAATCACCGGCCAATATCTGTTAAACAAAAATCTGACCAGGAAACTCCTCTGAAAAATGAAACCTCTGAATAATGGTATCATAAAGTGGCTGATTGGGTGAAGATTAATTTTACAGTCAACACAGACTTTATTGAAAGTGAATATCTTAAGGACACAACACTTCATTTTTTTTTCAAGCATTTAAACATGCCACTGATATCCCCATACCAAATTTTGGAGCAGTAAAATCGCATGAATTCTCAGCGTCTTCAACCATGTGTTATGCAACAAGTCTTCTCATGCTTATAAATGATATAAATTCTCATGCTTATAAATAAAACACAAGTTCAAAGGATATCTAAGAGACAAATACAGTATAGAATAAATAGGGGAAATGATAGAGAATCTTTGCAACAAAAAAGGAAGAACAAATATACAATATTTGTATAAATTCTCAAAAAGTGACATTTCAGATCACACTCAAAAATATTTCGAATAATCTAGAGATGTGCGATGAACAAATGTGCTTCATTTTCCTGGTTACCACTACATAATTGCACAGTAAACTATTCCCATTTACACTAAAACAAACAAACAAACAGGCAAACAAAGTGAAATGTTCATGAGTTGCATCAGTGGCTTTTTGGAGAGAGAGAGAGAGAGAGAGAGAGAGAGGAGAGAGAGAGAGAGAGAGAGAGAGAGAGGGAGAGAGAGAACTCTGAACTCTGAACTCTGAATGTTTTAATGAATAGGCCATTGGCCCATGTCATAGTGGGCTGTCACAAAGTATATATAGCAATAGAACTATTGGGCATATGGCATGAATAACACAAGCGTTGCACTCAAATTTCAAACATTTCACCCTTGGTTCAAAATACTGTGGCGCATCTTCAAAGCCTTGTCTAGAAAAAGTGCCAGGCGTACATTCAAAGATTTGTGTTCAGATGCAAATAACATTGTCAACTTAAACTTGGAGGGACTACTGTAGTACTTGGCTGGGATGTATTGTTCCCTTAATTCTTGATAAGCCGGACATTGCAATACAAAGTGGACTTCAGTTTCTTCTTGGCTTTCACAAAGCGGGCACATTAGTTCTTGTTCCATTAGGTTTCTCCTGAAACGCATTTTGTGTACATTTAATTGCGACACTCCTAGCCTCATTCTAATCAGGCTTATTCTAGCCTTTAGATGGCTAACTGATTGTAGATAGGTGGCCAAAGTTAAATCAGACTTAAATGTCCTGTAAAGCTGGAAGCGACCACTCCAATTTATTTCAACAGACCACTGCATTTTATAGTCTTGGATCAATCTACTTCTCAACGCTTTCAAAAACTCCGTTTCGTTCCCAACCCCTTGATTCTCCCAAACTTCTTCAAATCCATCTTATGAAGAAAAAAGCAGACATTAGATGCCCAAGTGTTCTTATTCGTACCATGAAAATATAACAACATTTTGTAGACTTTATATGCCAATCGATGAGGTGGCATTTTCAAAATTCTCAGCCAGTATTTAATACTTTTTAAAAATAAATTGACATGCAAAGGAAACCTACCTAATTCTCCATAGATCATTACATTAGGAGTTCTGACGCTCACATTCAAAAATCTTTTCATGGCAAAGAGGTGCACTTTTTCTACAATGTCGAGATTACCAAATATGCCCCAGATTTCCGCCCCATAACTAAGTATTGGCTGAATTTGAGTGTCGAACAACTTAAAGAATACAGTAGGCGATTTTTCTCCCACAGACCACAAAAGTTTGAAAATATTAATGACGCCTCTCTTTGCTTTGCTTGACATATCATAGAGGGTATGTGAAAAGGAAAGTCTAGTTGACATTATGATTCCTAGATATCTGTACATGTTTACAACATTCATCTTATTCTGACCAAAGAACCACTGTTCATGCTCAGAGATATGGCCACCATTTCTAAATATGACTATATTTGATTTATCCAGATTTACTGTAAGACCTAGTCTTTTAGCTGTGTTGTATAAGACGTTTAACTGATTTTGCAAACCAATAACTGAATCAGAGAGGAGGATAACATCGTCTGCAAACATAAGAATTAAAATTTCCAGAAAATCAGGGATAAGTTGGATTCCATGCTTTCCCTTTTCAATTATTTCTACAGCCAACTCATTGATAAAAATGGAGAACAGAACGGGACTACACACTTCCCCCTGTTTTAAACCGAGAGGACACGAAAAGGCTTCACTTAAATCGTTACCAACTCTAACTCTCGCTTTCACCGTGTTATATATACTAGTAATAGCCCGGTACATTTTTCCATTTATCCCCCTTTTCTTTAGAATATCCCACAAGTTTACTCGAACAACGGAATCAAAGGCCTTTTTAAAATCGATAAAGACTACGTACAATTTCTTGTGTAGCAATAATTGTTTTTGAACTATAGCGAACAGTGTAAAAACGTGTCAATAGTACTATATTTTTTTCGAAATCCTGCCTGCTTTCATTGATGACATTATTTTCTTCAATCCATTTGTTCAGCCGTTCGTTTAGTATATGGCTGTACAACTTACTGCACACATTCAGCAATGATATCCCTCTATAATTATCGGCTACATTCACATCACCTTTTTTAAACAGAGGTTAGATAATGGCTTCTGACCACTGTAAAGGATAAGTTCCAGTAGAAAACAGTTTATTGAACAAAAGAATCAAAAACGGAATAATTACTGTAATAGAATTTTTGAAAATTTCCCCCACAATTCCATCAGGGCCTGCGGCCTTACCGTTCTTTAATGAACGTACTGCAGCGTAAATTTCACTTTCTGAGATATCCTGTTCTAGAATGTCTGTGTTGAAGTGATTTGATTCTTTATCGATTTGTACTTCTCTCTCGTCAACAGACTCGCTTTGTTCATCGGTAGTCAAGTTGGACTGAAAGACCTCTGAAAAGTGTTGGTACCAATCATTCTTGCTAATGTCATTTCGAACTGATTTTTACACGATAAATATTTTAATTTGCTCCAAAATTTCGTAGAGTCGTTTATGTTGTCATGCAAAGTCTTTACAACTTTTTCTCGATGAGTTTTCTTTTTAGTCTGAGAAGTTCTTTATAATCTCTGCGCTTTTGATTATACATAATTCTGATCTCTTCGTCATCGTCCGTCCGTCTGTAGTACTGTCTCAAATTTGGCGGAGCTGCTTTTTTTCTTGGTTGCATTCCTTATCAAACCATGGGTCTCTTCTTTCTTTGCCAATTGTAATTGTTTTTCTCATACAACTACTAGCATCAATTAATGACTCATTAAACACAGAAATCGCTTCATTAATATCAGTATCTATTAAGTCAGTTGCCCTTTCCATGTTTTCCTGAAACTCATCACCCATCAATTTACCTTTGAATTCATCAATTTTTTCTTGGTCCCATACAATTTTTTCAAGTTTAAATGTATATTTTGGATTCTGTAGAGTAGCTACATACACTTTAGTGCTGAATACAACTTCAACTGGCATGTGTTTTGATTCTATTCTTGGCCGAACATTCAAAGAGACACAATATTTTAAGAGACATCTGGACACAATTACGTAATCAACAATACTGCATCCTGTTGGTGACACATAGGTGAAGTGACCGAAGTTAATATCATCTTTAATGGCACCATTAAGGATGAACAGATCAAAAGAACTGCAGACATTCAACAAGCATTTACCAAAATCATTCTGTATCTTATCTTTTGAAGTTCGCAGTAAAACGTTGTCATGAGTGTCTTCCTGCAAAGGACAAATGACTATGACATCATCATCTGCTTCTGTACCATTTTCACCCCCTGTACGTGCATTGAAGTCACCGAACAACAAAACAGGTGAGTTGCCAAGAGATTCCACAACGTCCATAATACATTGAGAGAGAGAGAGAGAGAGAGAGAGAGAGAGAGAGAGAGAGAGAGAGAGAGAGAGAGAGAGAGAGAGAGCAGAACAGAACAGAACAGAATAGAATAGAATAGAATAGAATTTTATTCAAAAAGGCGAAAGCTCCATTTGAATGGATGCCAAAAATGATAATGAATGTGTAACCCAAATATGAAAAATGTCATCCAAACAGGCGCAGGAGAACAAGATCATATGTAAGACTGAAAAGAGTTTTCCAGCTTATATGGAAAAATAATGACAATTTGAAAAACAAAATCATGACATTCGTACATTTATGTACTCAATTCACAAAGTCACTCTCATACAACAAATAAATTTGATAAATCAAAACACAGCTATTTCTCTTCTCTTAAAGGCTTTGTAAAGATATACTGTAAGATTTTTAATGACTTCTGTTTTTGCAATGCCAGTAGACGTGATGTTAATCTGAAATACTGGGATTGTTATAATACTTGTGTGTATTATATTATGCCTTAAATAATCAAAAGCAGGACGGCAAAAAAGAGTGAATGTCATCATCTGTAGCAGATCTAGACAATGGACATTTCGTTATACGTTCACTATTCCTTTTTATATCTTGATCTGAGTACTGAAAAATCAGAAATCCCAAATCTAAATCTTGTTAGTGTATATCAAATAAATCTGTCCATATCCGAAAGTTTGTATGGTTTCAGACAATGAGATATCTTGAATTTCCTATAGTTTATAAATCTATCACTGTCATTCATATGACAATTCTAGTTTTGCCACCTACAATCGATTACCGTTTGTTTAAACTCTCTTATGAAAGAATCTGTGCATCCTAATTCGAAACCCAATGCACTTTCCCTCTATATGACCAATGTAATCACGTTTTGTATGCTTTGCATAGCAGTCTATGCTCCTCCATTCGAGTTAATTTCAACCAGTATCTGATACAAGAAAGACTAGAATTAATAGATGGGGGATTGATTCAATTCACCATACA
>CM065735.1:55940367-55942867 GCA_033310375.1 Conus canariensis | reverse complement strand
GGGGTTCAAATCTGGTGACCTGGCAGGCCAGTCCATTCTTGTCACCTGCTGCCCTTGTAGGAACTGATTCACGATGGCGGCGCGGTGGCACGGCGCGTTGTCGTCCTGGAACTGGGCGCCCTGGCCAACTGCCCTCAGGGCGGGCATCACAAGGGGGCGGATGATGGTGTCGCGGTAGGTGGCACCGGTCAGGCGGCCTTCAACACGGTGTAGGGGGGTCCTGTGACGTAGGCTGAACCCACCCCACACCATCACGGAGCCACCTCCATAGCGGTCATGCTCCCTGACGGCAGCGTCAACGTAGCGTTCTCCAGGACGTCGCCAGACGCGAACCCGCCCGTCGTTGAACCTGAGGGTGAACCTTGACTCGTCTGTGAAGAGTGCTGTTGCCCATTCAGCTCTTGTCCACCTTCTATGACATGCTGCCCAGGCCCGACGATGAGCTCGATGCGTTGGGGTCAGTATTGATCTCACTGCTGGGGACCTTGACCTCAAGTTGGCGTCGTGGAGCCGGTTCCGAACTGTCTGGGTACTGACGTTGACGTTGCTGGCTTGTCGTAGCTGGTCTCGGAGTACTGTGGCACTGGCTGAACGGTCTCTCAGACAAGCGATAACAATGAACCGATCCTGCTGTCTGGAGGTGCTTCTCGTCTGTCCACGTCCCTGCTGTTCTTCAACATTTCCACTGTTAAGCCAACGGTCTCTGAGCCTCAGAATGACTGGGTGACTCACTCCAAGCCGTCGACCAATCTCCCTCAAGCCAATACCTTCTTGGTACCATGCTATCGCTCTTCCTCTGTCGGTGTTGCTTAGTCGTTGTCTCGCAGGCATGGTTAAATCTTCCTAAATTTCGCGACTTTTTATACCCGTCAAATGTGCTAACTGATTGCAATTCTGCTCAGAAAAGACCTTGCTTTCACGTGCATCACATTTTTTTTCTTGCTGTGTCTGTGTCAAAATCTGGGAGCGACACAAGTTCGATAATTTCTCGGGATTTTTTTGCCTCAGATGCGACGCGGTAGATAACTGCTGACCGACTTTAACATAACAAAAATGCACGAGGAGTAGTATTTGAGAACCGGGTAAGCTTATCCAGCAGAGTTTATTCAATTATCAGTATTAATTGGTTTATCAGAGCTTTTTAAAAATTGCATACAAAAATTAGGGGTGGTACTTCAATTGTTTTTAGTAGTGTATATTATATATATATATATATATATATATATATATATATATATGCAGTCATGAAATTTGGACTGGTACACCCATGAGAACGCTTCTGAGGAGGCTGTCATGTCACATCCAGTGACCATTACACAATGGCATCTGCCGGGGAGCAATTATGTCCCTTGACGTCATAAGGGAATACCCTGTGCGTGCCTGCACCCTATGTGAACACAGCGCCGGCTTCCAAGGGTAACGCAGGATTCCTCCCAGCTGCTTTGGCAGTTGAAGACAGTACTTTTCTGGGTCTCACCTGCACCTTCGAGTATAACTCTTTCTTGTCTGCCTTTTGACCTACTCTGGGGAAAGGCCCAGTGATGGTGAGGAAAGTCTTGCTGACCGCAGGGAAAGTCTTGCTGACCGCAGGGAAAGTCTTGCTGACCGCAGGGAAAGTCTTGCTGACCGCAGGGAAAGTCTTGTTGACAGCAGGAAAGACTGTAACAGGCATCCTCTTCAAAGGACACGTGAGATCTCATAGCGAAAGTTTGGTCGTGTCTAGAATTGTACTGTCTTCACCTATTAGTGGAACAGCAACGAGTGAGACTGCTGGAAGCACACGGCAGTTGCTTGAAGGTGGTGGTTTTCGCTGGTGGGATCTTCAGTCATGAGATGCGGGCTGGGTACGCTCCCGTGACAGTTCTGTCGTGTCACATCCAGTGGATATTACACATTGGCATCTGCCGGGGAGCAGTTATGTTTCTTGTCTTAACAAATTGTCCTGTGCTTGCCCGCATCCTATGTGAACATACAGCAGGCTTGCAAGGGTGGTGCAGGATTGGTGTGTGTGTGTGTGTGTGTGTGTGTGTGTGTGTGTGTGTGTGTGTGTGTGGTGTGTGTGTGTTGTGTTAGAATACCTTCCCTGCACCTAATCCATATGTAAGGTGGATAGGTAGAGAAGAGGGGAGAGGGGTAGGAGATGGGGATGGGGAAGAGAGCTAGTGGACACATCATCTTCCACACCATCACCAGCTCATTGGCTTCCTCTCTCTTTTATTTCAAATCATGGTTGGCTCGAACCAACCACACCAACCACCGACCTTTACATTTACAAACACTTGAATAACAGAACCAGCATCACAGCCTTCACCATACTCTGGTCAGTGAAGAAATGATCTCAGAGCCTGAACGCTGTGAGTATATAGGCCTTCCAGCCTCTTTCAACGAGATGTTTCTAGAAAGTCCTTTGTGGCCTGAGTCACAATGGAACCACTACAAGCGTCTAAAGTGTCTAAGATCTGGCTTCACGGGCAGCTCTTGAACATACATTCTATCCCCC
>CM065735.1:55922867-55932867 GCA_033310375.1 Conus canariensis | reverse complement strand
TTTCAGAACAAAAAAGGGTTATAAGAATTGAAATCAGTTTAAACCAATCATCTGCAATGAAATCATTATGATAAACATCAACAACAGCAACACAGTAATGACACCAACAAGAGGAACAACGAAAACGATGGCGACAACAATAACAATCATCATCATCATCATCATCATCATCATCATCATCATCATCATCACTAAAATAATTCCTGTCAAAATGGCGCGGGTGCTAAATCACTACTAGACCAACCATAATCATCCATTGTAAATGCCATTATGTATACAAATCATCTATCAGCAATATTATATTTACTCCGAACAGATTTTTTTTTAAATAAAAGGAACTGAGAGAGAGAGAGAGAGAGAGAGAGAGAGAGAGAGAGAGAGAGAGAGAGAGAGAGAGAGAGAGAGAGAGAATTTCTTCAGCTCACAATCCATAAAACATAGATCATCGCGCCCACACAGTGCACAAAATGCATATACTGTTTAACATTCACAGCAAGCTACGAGTAACAAAAGTTCCAGTTTCCCTTTGCCATGGTCGTAGTTCTGTGGGAATAACGTACAGCCAGACAGAAGCAGAGTGTCACTGTATAAGACAGTAGACAGGGATATATGTATGAATATACCCCCCTTCATAACCACCCCTCCCCCTTTTACCTGAGAGTATGAACGGCACACAGCAAACACACGGACAAAGGGAAATATGGTGCACAAAAGGAAGGCCTTATTTGTACTCACACACGCAGTCTCACCAACAGAATAGCAGATGAGAACACCAAGATCTTTACATCCAAACACACACGCAGTTTTTCCCACAATGCAAGTAAAAACAAAGCAAAAAAGAATCCAACTATACTAATGACCCCAGTGCGCGACCATCACCACATGGCCCCTTATGCATACATGTGCACGCATGTGCTGCGCATTCACATGTAAGGGCCCCTTCCCTCAAGAGGCAGCACACACACACACACACACACACACACACACACACCACACACACACACCACACACACACACACACACCTCAGCCCACTAAAGGCCAGTACCAGAAGGAACAAAGATGAGAACTACATCACCTGGTAAATCCCGGGCTGAAAATCAAACAAGGCTGATATCCCACCGAACCCGAGATGCCCACGTGATGCTTCAGCGTACACCCCCCTTCCCCAAGCTGTATTCCTTATACTATTTTTTACTGGTGTCAGACTATCCCTACACCCAAACTCAATCCCCAAAATATCACTTAAAGCACTTAAATTGTTCAAGTGACCCGAAACCCAATCGTGCACTTTAAATATCACACTCAAAGTCCCTGCTGGACACTCGACACATGCACAAAAAAAAACAAAAAAAAAAAACGGCAATACAGAAGTGTTTTCTAATACCACCATGTAAAAGTCCGTCTCTGATTCACCAGCCCTCACATCAATGTACCGACAAAAAAAAAAAAACAAAAAACAAAACAAGACCTGCACTGAAGCGCTTGAGACAAAGCAGTTGAAATAAAGTAGTGATGAATCGCAAAGTCCGGTCCCCTACCTACTAGGCACCAACTACACCACCACAATTCACACGGAGCACAGCGGGTGTTTCTTTTTTTTTTTTTTTTTTTTTTTTTTGACGCAGATGATGTACCACACATTACACCTTTAGTAGGCCCTCGAGGTGCTTGCCCACCCCGAAGAAAAGAAGATAGAACCGAAGTTGGAGGAACTGCAAACACTGGGCTGCAGAAGACGGAGTTGTCATCCAGTCCAGAACACACCCTGCCGGATCCACGTGCGTCCCACTCTAGGCAGAGGAATGGGCAGGGATGACAGTGGAAGCAGATGTATGACGACCCCCCAAACCGAGAGGCCGATCCTCACGGATTCGCTGTGCAGGAGAAACAAGTAGGAAAACTCGCCGAACCTGTGAAAAAGGAAAAGTGTCTTACTACCACAGAAAAATAAATTATTTGCTGCTTCACTTAAGTAAACGGTTCTGAGTGTTTTCATTTTTAGCATTTCACATTGACTCATTAAATATAGTCCTGAGATGTACACGTCACAACCCAAAGTGCGACAGCTGATTGGAATTTTAAACCTTGACTTATACAATCAGCCACCTTGACATCAAAATTCTCTCTCACCAGAAACTTTCCATCACAAATCTAAACGACTCCATTGACTTTCCATTTCCATCAACGGCCGCAAACATACTTGTAACCGTTCCTTCATAACAGTGATTATACCGTCCGAGTTATGTTCCTACGACTTCAGTCCCATCGAAGTCTCCAGGACACAATGATTCAGTAAGAATGTAAATCATATTTACTCCAACGAACAACCGACCGTTAGTGACTACCAGTACCAGTCACAGTTCAGGGCCTATTACCTAATAACATGCTTAATAGAATCATCAAACACATCTCGAGCAAAAAAAAAATGATAGAATTGAACTGGGTACCTGAATTCCTAGCAGGCACAATCATAATCCCGCAAATGTCGAAATTATCAAGCGCTAGAACAATTACCAATTACGTAAGCCAGACAAGGATTTCCGAGCGCTGCTATACGTCATCCTAAACATTGCCTACCAACACCACAATGCTGAGGAAAACCTTTTGAATACTAGCGCACCCATCGACTAAAACAAGAACCATATGCAATAGCAATGAGTAGACTTCTGAGGCACAATTCCTCAGTATCTGAGATATCTTTTATTATCATCTGCTATTTCTCTCTTTTTTTCAATTGTGATAAACTATACTAAGTAATCTAACTGATACTACTCTTGTATTTAACATAATCATTAATTCACCTGCAATATTTAGTAATAATTAGAAAGAAAAACTCTTTTATTAATGTAATAATCCCTAATTTACATATCCGCCCATCCAAACCAGTTTGGTCCTACGCTTAAACACCAAAAGTGAACCTCTACAAGACGTGCCTATCCGAGGTAAAAACCAACCGTCACCTATCGATCGATAAACTTACACACGCTCAGACACA
The DNA here is from genome assembly GCA_033310375.1 of Conus canariensis. Taxonomy (NCBI): domain Eukaryota; kingdom Metazoa; phylum Mollusca; class Gastropoda; order Neogastropoda; family Conidae; genus Conus; species Conus canariensis. The sequence goes on along the minus strand of CM065735.1, from coordinate 55,929,871 downwards.
GCGCATCAGTCTGCCCTCTGCACCCGCCAGCGCCGCGTGACAGACTCTTTCCTTTTAATACTAAAAGTTTCGGTCCTCTGACACCAACCTACACTCGTCAGAAAATAACTAATCCTTACCAAACTTGAAAAAAATATGCCCTTGAGATTGATATTTTCTTTACACCTACGAACACTACCCAGTACTCAACATATATGTCTTAGCACATCAATACCACTGTAACTAATCCACCTATCTGCATCAACGTAGATCCGAAACACACATTTTATTCCTACGCCTACGCTTTCCTTGACTTTAAGTTCAATTATATACCTTTTTTTTCCTTCAAACTTCCGCGCCTTTAAATTTCCTCATTCTCTTCTCTCCTCCCACATAATTTTCCCCCTTAGTCGAACTCACATTAAAAAAAAAAAACTTGCAAATAAAAAAAAATCAAAATCCTCCAGTTCTGGAGACCGAAATACAAAAGTTGATGAAACAATGATATCTGCAAACAACCGACTTACAGCCCTCCCGAATTTCCGCTACTTTACACGCTCACCTTGGTCAAAACGGGAACGACACACACTGGACGACACCCTCAGTCGCAGGGACACAGCCAGACAGCCTGGGTAGATGCAGAACCCGTCACTGAACACCGAAACGCCGACAGTCAAAAACTCAGGTAGCCAAACCTTCACAAGTCGGTCGAGGGCATACCCAGAACCCCTGCCTCAACAGCAGAAAAACATAAACTTGAGCACTAGGCTAACCCAACCTTCGCGGATGAAGCCTCCATTCGTACTGACTTGCAGACACACGACAACACCCCGAATTCACCTCGGGAACTCACAAGACAGCACCATATGCACGGAATTCCCCGATCGCATAAAAGAACTCCAGTTTCACGAGTGTTCGTTTATGCACGTAAAACCCCCTATTCTGGCGAGTTTATGCGTTCTCCTCCTTCCCCCCTCCAAGATTGACAGGAAACCTACTCCCGACAGGAATCACGCACTTCATGTCCACTGCCCACCTGGAAATGGACGGGCCACACTCTATAATTGTCGCTGAGGCGACCAGAACCAGTTCGTGCGTGACACAGAGGATGGAGAAAGACAAGTGGAGACTGCAGGAGAAGGCACAGCCAGGCAACAGCGACAGCCAAGACCGTGGGAGGCACATAAAGTAAATCGCTAATTTGCGAAACATTGCCAAAAGATTTATGCCAGCATTTAAATCATCCCACAGACTCGGTGGATATTTCCAAAGCACAACACACACACACACACAACACACACACACACACACACACACTTGCGCACGTGACAGTTGACCTTCCCCAAACAGCTTGGCGCTCGAGCCAGGCAGCCCCTTCCCCTCCCTCGGTCCGCCCCTAAACGGCCGCTCCCACCCCGCTGCCTGCAGACGAAAAAAAATTAAAAAAAAAAAAAAAAAATATATATATATATATATATATATATATAATCCAAAGGGATGGTGCCCAAACGCAGAGCAGCCAACGGCTTCTCATTGTCATCAAATGAACATCATTGACATAGGAGCAACTAACGCTGCTCAGATCTGAAACCTATAATTAACGATTATATCAGAGACCTCTGGCAGGAGGATTGGAATACACAGACAGATAACAAACTCTTTCAGATCCGTCCAAATCTTGAGGAGTTCCTCTCATCTTCGTCTGGTGGTCGTAACGAAGAAACAGTTCTGTGCCGGCTGTACTCCGGCCACTCGTATTTTACCCATTCATACCTTTTAAAAAGTGAAGAAGCTCCGTGGTGCATTCCATGTCATGTGGCACTCACAATGAAACATATTCTTTTAGAGTGTTGGGACTTGCACGATGTGAGACACAAACATTTTACAGCAGATTCCATGAAAACCTTGTTCAGAGATGTTCGCCGGACGCGATCTTTGAGTTCATGAAACAGATTAACATTTTTCATCGGATCTGAGATTTTACAGTGGAAAGATTTTTAACAAACTTTCGGATGTTTTTTTTTAAATGTATTTTAAAGAATTGTGTGAATGAATGACTTGTGAGTTGATTTTAACGTGGTGACAGCCCTGATGTGGCCCTTTGCGGTCGGCTGGGCTATAAGCAACATTATCTTATCTTATCTTATCTAACTAACGGCTTCTCATTGTCATCAAATGAACATCATTGACATAGGAGCAGCCAACGGCTTCTCATTGTCATCAAATGAACGTCATTGACATAGGAGCAGCCAACGGCTTCTCGTTGTCACCAAATGAACGTCACTGACATAGGAGCAGCCAACGGCTTCTCATTGTCATCAAATGAACATCACTGACATAGGAGCAGCCAACGGCTTCTCATTGTCATCAAATGAACGTCATTGACATAGGAGCAGCCAACGGCTTCTCATTGTCATCAAATGAATGTCACTGACATAGGAGCAGCCAACGGCTTCACATTGTCATCAAATGAACATCATTGACAAGATCGATCACCATCCGGATTCTCCGTCCACAAACAACAGAGAAATGAACCACGTGACGGCACCTGACCGCCACAAAACCAATTGACATGCTTTCTACATAATCAATCTTAGCAAATTTGAACAAAGAGGCAGACTGGAAACATACGAAATATCATCTGCATTGTATCTTATATATGCACATTAAGATAATTTTCACATCATTTCATTACATTATCTACAATGTTTTACATTATTTCATACCCTATAACGATCAAAGAAAAAAACACAGAGAAAGAAGATGAAGTACAATGATGCTACTAAAATACTCTATGGTGACAGATGTTCAACATATCGTTCTTTCAATTCCTTATGGCAGCCTGAGAAATATTTAACTGATATTACAGTTCCCCAATTTCGCAAAGTATATCAAGAAATAAAAAGATGGGGAGGGGGAGGAAGATTATGAAGGCATCTCTCTCTCTCTCTCTCTCTCTCTCTCTCTCTCTCTCTCTCTCTCTCACACACACACACACACACACACACACACACACACACACACACACACACCACACACACGCGCGCGCACACACACACACACACACACACACACACACACACACACACACACACACACACACACACACACACACACACACACACACACATCGTGATAAATAAGTGTTATGATCATTGATGCTAAGAATTTATTGTCGCTAAATAATAACTTGTAACCACATGTCAATGCAAAGAAAAAAAATGTTGATATTACTGATGCATTGTAGTTGTCTAATTATCATCTTTAGCAGCTTGTTGTATGTTAATATAATGGAATGTAACTCTCTCTCTCTCTCTCTCTCTCTCTCTCTCTCCTCCTCTCTCTCTCTCTCTCTCTCTCTCTCTCTCTCTCTCTCTCACCCTTCGATAGGAGGATCGCTTATTCTATGTCTGTATGTGCTGATTTTAATTTCTTCTTTGAAATCAATTTCTTTATTCTTGTTTGTTGTTTCAATCGCTTATTTTCTTTTCTTTTGAAGTCACCTACGCCTTAAATGTTAATGGATGAACAACTCATCAACTTTTAATGCATTTGTAAAGATATATGGGATAGCATTCTTCTTTCCCCATTCACCCTCTCAAGACATACTGTTAGTTAGGCAGAATTATCTACCACTGCAGATATGAATGCTTATCTCCCCTATTTCTTCAATCTCAGACATAAGAGCAAGCTTTGTTTATAATGAATATTTCTTGCAGTCATTGCAACACCAAGCTGCTCTGTAAGTTGCTGGAATGGTGCTCGGTTACTTATCTTTGGAATCTATCAGGTTTTTTTTTTTTTTTTGTAATTTAGTCCCTTGCGGATTCATTCCAAGAACTGGCCCTCAGCACTTGTGTCTTAAGAGGTTATCTTTTCATATTTTACATTTTTCACAAGAAAACGTAGCTTGTTTTGCTCTTTCATGATTTTCTTTTGCTTCTTAGGTGGCACCTTTGGTTGATTTTTTGAAAACTCAACAAACATACTACTACGGTATTGCACACCAGCCTTTTTCTGGGATAGCATTCTTCTTAAAACCGAAAAGGCAGATGAGTCAATTTACCACTTCCCGCGGTCACTGAGGAGAAACAATCAGGTTTCGAAATATCGGTATCTGACCATGAGTTATATGTTAGTGAGTTTCCTCCCCATTGGAGATTGTCTCCCCCTTGGAGGCTATAAGCGTGCTGAAGGCTCATTTTGAGAAGCATTTATTATTCCCCTTTTACCCTCTCAAGCACATATTGTTAGTTAGGCAGAATTATCTACCACTGCAGATATGAATGCTTATCTCCCCCTATTTCTTCAAACTAAGACATAAAAGCAAGCTCTGTTTAATTGAATTGAATTTATATATATATATATATATATATATATTATATATATATATATCACATGTTTGTGTATATGTTCTCGCTTTCTGCAAATTTTGTGCAGATAGTCATTTCTTTTGTGTCGTTATATTTGTTTTTATTTTGATTTTTTTTTTCACATTGGTTCAGGTTTAATCTCCACCTTCCTTTGTTTTCTGACATCAGTGTGACTGTACACACTAACTGCCCTTTGTTTTCTGACATCAATGTGACTGTACACACTACTACCCTTTGTTTTCTGACATCAGTGTGACTGTATACACTAACTACCCTTTGTTTTCTGACATCAGTGTGACTGTACACACTGACTGCCCTTTGTTTTCTGACATCAGTGTGACTGTACACACTAACTGCCTTTGTTTTCTGACATCAGTGTGACTGTACACACTAACTACCCTTTGTTTTCTGACATCAGTTGACTGTTCACACTGACTGCCCTTTGTTTTCTGACATCAGTGTGACTGTGCACACTAACTGCCCTTTGTTTTCTGACATCAGTGTGACTGTACACACTAACTACCCTTTGTTTTCTGACATCAGTGTGACTGTACACACTAACTACCCTTTCTTCTAAGCCAGTCCCATATTGAAATTTCCTTTTGTTTTTCCTTTCTAATTAAAATATTTTTTTTATTAACTTTTGTATTATACCTTCTTGTACCTGTCAACAGGAAATGAAGAATCAGGCAGAAAGGCTGGTACCTTCAACTCAGCCTAGTTGTATCCTCTTTAGGGATATCAATCGTCTACCTACCAAGATTTTAGTTATTGTTATTGTGACTAACTGGACTAAAATCCACTTAAAAAAAAAAACTGTCACCGATCGGCGGTACTGAACCAGCACGTCCATGTGTTCAGAGTGGTAGCTCAGAATAGACAGCGTGTGCGCTTATGCGTGCGAGCGCGCGTGTGTGTGAGTCTGTGCGTGTGTACGTGCATGTCTGCCGCGCGCGCGCGCGCGGTGTGTGTGTGTGTGTGTGTGTGTGTGTGTGTAGGGTTGGGGTTTTAGTTAGGTGGGGGTTAGGCTAAATTCCTCAGGGTTAGGTAGGAAGGTTAGGCTATTTAGGGATTGGGGAAATAGAACATACAATATTCTTGCCTTCAGTCTTCATTTATTGAGGGAGTGGAAGAGGAAAGTTGGTTTCGTTTCCGACTGTTACTCTTTGTTGCTTTGGTTCCATATGAGAGAGGCCGAGGCAGGATACCAGCTGTTGTGTTGTCAAGGCAGTAAGTTGTTGTAAATTGTCGTGTTGTTGCACGAGCAACAACTAGTCCGTTGGTTGGGTGTGTGAGCTCTGCGGAGGGATACACTGTTCTGACCAATGGTTGCTTTGTGTTATGAGTGAAGCTCACTTGATTCCAACCAGGGTGGAATGCGTTGGGGTAGCTTCACTTCTGTCCCTGGTGTTCGTCGGAGTGGACGTGCTCCTTCTAGATGCAGCGGGAGCGCCGTTAATAAGTGCTGAGTGTGACTTCGAGTCATAGTTAGGGCCAGGTCCTCGTCGGGTTTGGTGTGCCCTTGGCCTGTGCCGCGTTTCTGTGTCGTCCTTGTTGGCAGCCACTTTCAGCAAGTTGCAGAACTGGTGTGGTTGATCGTCTGTCTTTTCAAGCTGGTGATCTGTTATGTTCGTGGTGTTGTGGTTCCTCGTGTTGTCTTGTATTTAGGTCGAGTTGTACTGTGGTTGTCTCAAGTTGTTATTAGCTGGTATTGTGTTCGTTGCGTATACTGGCTGTCTGGAATGTTGTTGTTTTGGTTTCGTGGTTGTAATTTGTTGTCAGCCGGTTTGTGTTGTCACCTCTTTTTCTGTCTATATTTTAAGTAGTGCACATAGCGGTTCCGGAGTTCGATTGTCATGGGGCAGTTTGGCTAGACAACTTGGGGTCAATATAATAACCATTGATGGACGGTGAGGCACGATATCGATTGTGGCTAGTTCGTGCTGATTTCAGTTGCTTCAAGAAGATAGTGATATGAGTAGTTGCGTTTGGGTAAGACCATAACATAATTCAGGTGCAGCTGTGTTTGCGTGAATCATAAACAGGTGTGATGATTGTGCTCAATTTTCAGTTGTAAATTGTAGTAATACGTTAAAATTGAGTAACGATTTCAGAGTTGCCCTGCACAGCATTGAAATCGGTTAACTGTGCAGTAGGGCCAAGGCCAGTTTGTGGGTGAGTGGTTTTTACCGGGGTACAGTCGTGACCATTCACGTTATATTGGTGTCCTTTCACTTTCGTTTAAAGTCATGGTTCTCGACGTGGGTGACTTGCACGTGCAGACTGTATCTTTGACGAGTGTGTGCGAACACACGCGCCAGGTTGTGTTGAGAGCAATATGCGCATGAAGGCAAGTCTTATGACACCCTTCAAGGAGACTGGCACAGTGATAGGTGTTGTGTGCACATTGTGACGTACGCATTTCGCACAGAACAGTGAGTCCATATGGTTGGGAGTTTTTCTGTAGAGCAAGTGACAGCCATCACACATGCAGGGATATATGTATTTGTGACAAAACAGGGTTGGAAGGAAGATGCCTTAGGTTGCGTGGTGGCAGCCCCATTATGAATTTTAGTAGTCAGAAGGAAGGGAGACGTACACGTTAAGGCGAGTGGCTTAGCAGTCGGCAGGATAAGGAATGGATGGTGTGCA
>CM065735.1:55910367-55912867 GCA_033310375.1 Conus canariensis | reverse complement strand
CTCACTGTCAACATCTGTAGGCTTGATGTGTTCAATAGCATCCTGTGTAGTGCACTGTGTACTGTGATCTTCAACTCCTGTGTCAAACAAGGCCAGTTGATTCACTACACAAGCGTTTCCGTTATCTGCACCAACCTGTTCAAGCCGTGTATTTTGCTGCTTTGCTCGTTCCTGATCACGTCGCACCTGACTGGGCGGTTTCTTTCTATAATACTGAACTCGAGCTCCTCGGTTCAAGACGGGATCTGCCGTTGTTGTTTTCACAGGGACGGCTGGCTTCAGTCGTAGGACGACGACGGTGTTGTTACCTTCTCCTGCGATTTTCCAGCTTGACACTGTGTTTTCGGTTAGCCGGGAGCTCAGAGCTGTCTCCACAGTCGCTGGAAGTCCAGTAATTGGCATTGTCATAAAATAATCGAAAATAATTTTCGTAGTTTAGAACAAATGGCGCCCTGTCGCTGCGTGTCAAACCACGTGACCCCGAAGTGGAGAGAGAGAGAGAGAGAGAGGGAGAGAACTCGTGAACTGGTGAACTCGTGAACTCTGGACTTTAATGTGAGGCCTCCAGCCTATCCACATAAGACAAGTAACATGACAATGTTTATGCCGCTGAAAATGAATGATTTGTATAGAAAGATTTTCAAAAAGAAGGATGCTCATTTGGCAATAAGAAAAGTAGCAAACTTAGGTTTATAACATTTCATTTCAACTGTTCATCTCTAAAACGTAAAGCGTAATGTACAAACATAGCAACATCTCTCATCATGACAGCATTTTCGTTTTGCAATAGTGTCTTCAACTGGACAGGAAAGCTATCTTTATAGTGTTTATGAATATATTTTTCTCGTAATATTTTGTTACTTGGACATTTTAGAAGAAAATGTATTTCGGTTTCTTCTTCACTGCAAAAAGGGCAGGTGGTTATTGCTGTATTATCGGTATACTTTTTATTTGTTTGAAGCTCATTTACACCTAATCTGACTTTTGCTAATGCCCTTCTGAATTTTGTAATTGTGATATCATATAATATTTCTCAGGTTGATGCAGTGATTTAAAGGATCGGTAGACAGTGTAACGATCACTACCTTCTAATTTACTGTGCCAGTCCTGTTTGAAACAGTCTACCATTCTCTGTCTAAACACTGATAAGAATGTCTTTTCATCTCCCACCCTTCCATTTATCCACACTTCTGAAAATCCGCAGGAGTCAAAACAACGTTTTATGTCTAAAGCCCAGTTGGCGGATTTGCTAACTTCTTTCAATTCTTTTTCGTGTGCTTGTTTCGCTATTCGATTTGGCGTCATTTAAAAAAAAAATCTTGAACCAGTATTTCACTGCCCGTAAAGTACTATCAATATATAGAAAGTATCTGCCTAGCTCACCACAAACGAGAGTATTTGGCATCTTTATCCCAGTTCCCTAAAACTTAATACAAGCAAAGAGATGTATGTCGTTCTATTGCTTTAAAATGTGTGAGGCCCTGTATATCTGATGAATATAATATCAATGGTTTTAATCTGTTCATCAAATAATTAAAGAAAGTTGACATATCCATATTACCGGGGCTGTACATAGTTTTCATGATATCTATCTCTTTGCTTTTGGCTTTTCCTGCAAACTAAGTGAAATATCTATAGACAATTTACCTACAAGGGACTCGGAAGAGATCAGGCCCCCAGACTTGTGGCATGCAGGCCTACCAGTTTGTGGATACGCCCAGGTGCCCACAAACCAGACTCTCAACTACGGGTCAAATAGTTTCACTGCCTTGTGAATGTGTTGAGAGAGACAATGGCTAAGGGAGTAAACCCAGAAAGAAGTGGAATTCCTAGAGCAGATGGTCGACACACCATGTCACCTTCCAGCTGCGCTGATACCTTAGTGTACTAGCTTGTCCTTTCCACTGGATCCCATCAACAAGGCTGAGAGGGAGATTCTGGCGATATTGCACTCAAGGATCTCCACACACTTCGCCCAGGCTTGTGTCCTGGAGAGGTCACTCCAGTGTCGCCATCCCTGCGACAGAAACCATACGGGAGACAACAGTTGTGAGTTATAAGCCCAGAGCGTATTGGCGTAAGCTTGGGTGCTACGGGTTGTCTCCAATCGTGGGAGGGATCATTGTGTCCCACTGGTCAGCTACCACCCGCCTCAAGATGGGCAGCTCCCAGCCAATGAGGTGCTAACCCGCCACAGTCTGCCTGCTTCAATGAGTGCTTGGAGCTCAGGGAGAAGAATGAAGATCAGACTGTAAACCCTGCACCAGGCACAAAAAAAAAAACTACCAGCCTTGCAGTTGGCAGCCCAGAACGTCAGAACGATGTGTCTTTCTGACGACCTCCAGCAAGTTGACGACCGCAGGAAAACAGTCATCATCGACCGCGACCTGATGAGGTTCAACATCCACATCGCCATGCTGCAAGAGACAAGGCTTTCCTCGAACGGCAGCCTTAGGGAGGACCACACATTCTTTTGGCAAGGACTGGAGCCAAAGGAGCA
>CM065735.1:55890367-55905367 GCA_033310375.1 Conus canariensis | reverse complement strand
TTCTCATCTCCTGAATCATCATGTCTCTTTTGGCCTTTCTTTTGGCCTTTGACCACCATTCAGTTTTGAACACGCCCAGTCCTTGTCTGTTGGTCAGTGTGTGTCCTGGTATTTCTCTGATCTTGAGACTTTCATATTATGCATTTGATGGGTTGATTGCTGAGTTGATAGCAGCTTTGCGCTATGCACGGTTTGGTTTTCATGGTTTTATTGCTGTGTTGATGGCAGCCTTAAGCATAGTATGTATTGGATGGTTTTATTGCTGTGTTGATGGCAGCTCTACTCTCTGCATGTTTTCTTTTTAATGAGTTGATAGCTGTATTGATAACAGTTCCTTGCATGCTTTGTTTTTTTGTTTTTTTGTTGTTGTTTTTTTTGGGGGGGGGTTGATTGCGTGTTGACAGCAGAGTCAGTATTGTAAGTGTAGCTTATTTCTGTGCTTAGTCTGCAATCTTGCAGGAAGGTAAAGAAAGTCTTACATACTTCTCCTGCTCTCTCTGTCTTTAGTATCTTCATAACAGAAACAACGTGTTGGTCATGGAGCACATGAAGGGATAGACACCCGAACGTTAGACAGCTGTGTGACGTCATGAGCAACAAACGGGTGTGAAGAGGGTGTCCAACTATGTTTTTTCCTGAATAAATTCAAACTTTTGTGAAGCCTGTCCAACAGTTGTGCAGCCATCGATTTTTCCACGATGCATGCAGCCTCAACAGCAAACATTGGCCGTTTATCCTTAATGTCAACAGTCGCTGCATATGCTCCTAAAGCACATTGCTATATTCCTCATACACTATGAGTGTGTAGGTTTTTTTTTCCACCTTTATTGTTGTACAGTGCCTCTGTCACTGATTTGGTTTTCACGAGTTGATTTCGTTTTAGGAAAGAAATGGTCAGCTTATCATCAAATGGTACAGAACACGCCTACATAAACAAAAGAGATAACTGGTCACAAAATATACAGAACACATTTTGTTAAAGGAAGCATTTCTAAGCAACTTGGAATGTGGACTTTTTTTTAACCTATATAGCAGCCTTTATCACTTGCATTTTTCACCTGGCATATATCCTTAAGTGGTAATCATGCCAGCAAAGCATCGTTCAAGGTACAGCTGATTGTATGTCCTTCTAAAACGTACTTTATCAAGCTTTTTAGTTTACAAATATTACATCAAAACAAACAAACAAAACAAAATCATTACTACCTCAGAACATTTAAATAGACTGACAATTAAGCCAGTTGAATGTCGTTTTAACATCTTATAACAAAACTTCCTTTTCCAAATCTTTATACAGAAACGGCAATGAAGTGTTTCTTTCTTTTACGCCTTGCAAGGAAGGTTCTACTTCAATTGCTGACATCTTACATCATCACCACAACATAGTCACGAGGTTACAAACGGCAATCATATCAAAGTCAATGCAAAATATATATTATACATAGGACATAAACAAACACTTCAGCATACTGTCAGGTATATCTATGATGTACAAAATGTTGCAAAATATGTACTTAGTAATCTATGGAGAAAGAATACAAAACAACGACAAGCATAAAGCACGGCAAATGTCTTTTACTACAACAACAACAACAACAACAACAACAACAGCAAACAACCAACCAAACAAACAAACAAACAAAGCAGACAAACACAAAAACAAACAAACAAACAATCAAAATAAAAATGGGCACATACAACACACAACACACACACACACACACACACACACACACACACACACACACACACACACACACACACAGAGAGAGAGAGAGAGAGAGAGAGAGAGAGAGAGAGAGGGTGGTGGGGGAAGTCATGGATAGCTGACTGTTCAGATGATAAACTTAAAGGAAGTTCCGCCGAATGAAAGAGACAAACAATTTGGAAGACAAAACACGACGCGTTTCGACCTCTTCAGTCTTTCTCATGCAAGATAAACAACATTCAAGACAACGGAAACAAAGAACGAAGGATCACTTATCTCCTCAAATTGCGCGTAAAAAGGATGTCCAAAGAGGTCGAAACGCGTCGTGTTTTGTCTTGTAGTTTGTTTGTCTCTTTCGTTTGGTGGAACAGTAAATCTTCAACAACTGAACAAGATATCAATAATTATGTTACAAAAGTCACAAAATTAACACAAGCACAATGTGAAGATAAAGAAGGTTCCATGACAATAGAGGCAATATTAAAGGCTTTAAAGATATGTAGAGCAATAAATGTCCAGGTAAAGATGGAATAATGGCTAATGGTCTTAGATTTTCTCTGGAAACAGTAGCACATTTTCGCAGTACGTTCATTAAATGAAGGCTATTTTAAAGGAGAAATATCAATTACGCAAAAGGAAGGCATCATTATATGTTTACCGAGGCACACACACACACACACACACACACACACCACACACACACACACACACACACGCACACACACATATTCACATGTGCTATTCACATGTGTGTGCTCCACACACACACACACACACACACACACACACACACACACACACACCACACACACACACACACACACGCACGCACGCACGCACGCACGGACGCACGCACTCACGCCACACACACACACACACACACACACACACACACACACACACACACACAACACACACTTTTGTTTGCCTCTGGTCTTTAATACCTCTCCAGCATAGTTAACAAATAAACAAATCTTTAAGAGAGAGAGAGAGAGAGAGAGAGAGAGAGAGAGAGAGAGAGAGAGAGAGAGAGAGAATTTATGTTTTAAGACAGCTGTTACAGTGTTGACGTGGAAGGCCTATGACCATGCCCCTCTTTCAACCCATCCCACATATCTACCTCACCTCTCTCTCTCTCTCTCTCTCTCTCTCTCTCTCTCTCTCTCCCTCTCCTCCCCCCCCCCCCCCTTTAGTTTTTTTTTTTCTCTCTACCCACCTCCCTCCCTGTTTGTCATGGTGAGGAAGGTGAAGGTGAGTGAAGACGGAATAAATAGTGGGCAGAAGCGAGCTCCCCAGCCTTCTACACTCCGCCTGCTGACACGCCATCTCCTCTCTCAGTCTCCCCTGACAGCTGCCTTCAGTCGACCCTGCCGTCATCTCAGCGCAGACTTGGTAAGGTGAGGCGGACTCTTTCTTTTTATTGTACTGTGTTAGTGTGCTGGATGGGTGGGATTGCACTGCTCTATGACGTGTAACCAAAACCGAATGAAGAAATGTATGCTTGTAACATAATGTTATGGTAATGGCATGCTGTTCAGTTTGTACTTATACTGCTTTTCCTTCATTACCTTTGTAGGGTGCTATTTTCCGTCATTACCTTTGTAGGGTGATATTTTCCGTCATATTACCACTTTGTAGGGTGCTATTTTCCGTCATTACCTTTGTAGGGTGCTATTTTCCGTCATTACCTTTGTAGGGTGCTATTTTCCGTCACGCTCCATCACCCACTGTTCCTCCCTTACCCCACACACCACACACACACACACACACACACACACACACCACACACACACACACACACACACACACACACACACACACCACACACACACACACACAAGCGTGCGCGCGCACGCACACACACGCACACGCACCCTATATCCCCCTTTTCCCCTTATGTATTATTTTGCTGTTGTCTGTTGTTGTTTTAGCTATCATTTCTACCCATGCGGAGTCCAAAAGGTTTTGTTTTTTTATTTCCATTTTTGCAAGGGCCAACTCCTGTATTTTTCTTACTGCCTTTCATTTTCAGACTTTTTTCAATTTTGCTCATTGGAGCGTCCATCCCATCTTTTTATTCGTTTCAAACTTTGTTTCTTTCTTTCCTTTTCTGTCTACTTTCATTTAAACTTAAAGTCGCTCACCATACATGGTCTGCTTATTCTCCTACTAACGGACATTTGCATGCCGATTTTAATATTCCGGTATTTTAGACGAAAAATTCCCTGGCTCCTGAGAGTTGTTGTTTTCTTCTTCTTTTTTGTGACAGCTGTCTAGGACACACATAGGTCGTCGATCTACAGTCTTGTCCAAACGATTAACGTGGGAAGAAGATTAGGAGGAGCACGGGGTGGGGACGTGGTAGTTCCACACTTTGCCTGTCAGTGGTCTTTCATCGTTACATTAGTTTCAGTTTCAGTTTCATCAAGGAGGCGTCACTGCGTGCAGACTGGTCCATATACGCTACACCACATCCGCTAAGTTTTGAGACCACACTATGCATGATTTGTAGCTGATGGATATATGAATTAACAACAAAGATGAGACAATTGAAGAAGAGGGTCTCGTGGCTACGACTCAGCGGATGTCTGACCTACGCATTAGCCCAACGCGCTGGTACCAAGGAGTCTAACATGTGCGCGAGTCGTTGGGTTGTACGAAACCCGAAGGCGAAGTGAAAGTGAGGGCCGTCTTTGACGTGCTCAGGTGGGATCCCGCCGCCCCCGGTGGTGGGCGCACCACCGGCCCATCTCATCTGCGCTGTCGGTGAGGCGGAGCAGGAGCATGTACATTGGGACCCGAAAGATGGTGAACTATGCCTGAGTAGGACGAAGCCAGAGGATGCTCTGGTGGAGGTCTGCAGCGGTTTTGACGTGACATTAAGAAGTGTCTAATGCAACCCTGGTATAGCCTCTGGCCAAACAGTCAGCTTGGATGGATTTTCTCAACAACAACAAAAAAATCAGTCATTTCTTGAATGTCAACGGGAATAAATAGCTGTTGTGATCGTTGGCATTATTGGGTTGTTGTTTTTGTTGTTGATGTTGTTGTTGCTGATGTTGTCGTTGTTGTTGTTGTTGGTTTTCTTCTTCTTCTTCTTCTTCTCTTCTTCTTTCTTCTTCTTCTTCTTCTCTCTCTTATCATTGTTATTGTTATTATTGTAGTTGTTATTATTCTTGTTTTCTTTCTTTCTACTTACGCAGGCTGATACTCCTGTGGACAATGCCTGTATAGACAGGCAGTGGAGTTTTGTGTGTATGACCGGTTTTTTTTTATCCCGCCATTAAGGCAGCTATACTTCATCTTCGGGATAGTTGTTGTTATTATTATTATTATTATTATTATTATTATTATTATTACTATTATTACTATTCTACTTCTTCTTCTTCTTCTTCTTCTTCTTCTTCTTCTTCTTCTTTATTATTATTATTATTATTATTATTATCATTATTTCATTTGATGTTGATTTGTTCTTGTTTCTTTTGATACTTTTGGCCATTTATTTGTTTGACACGTAACAATATTTTGATAGAAGAAAAATGGCAGGCTTTGTGCACAATGTTTGAAGACGTTTTATAAAACTACAAGAATGTAACACAGGTTTTTGCACTTCAGGGTTTCATTCACCCTGTCTGTAAAGGACAGAAGAGGGTACTCCTCAATTACATCCAAAGTACTGGTTGAAAGGGAAATTAGTTGCAAGTAGAAGGAGCTTGGTGGTGGGGATGGAAGAGGGGTGAGAAGATTCTGGCAACTCAGAGTTCTGTCTCTCTCACCACATGCGCGCGCGCGCGCACACACACACACACACACACACACACACACACACACACACACACACACACACACACACGGACAAACACACACAAAACTGCACACACCAGGAGCATGTGTGGTGACTGCCTATGATACATGTTCACATCATGGATTCACACAGATATATATCTTTGGTGGAATTGATCTTTTCCTGTTCTGCCCCTGCATACTTTCCTCTTAGCATACTCTGGCGACTTTGTTATATCTGATGCTGAATGAAAAACAAACAAACAAAAACTCCCTTTGGCACATTTTGTTTATAACATACCTATTGTGGCGGTCAAGTCTCCACTAGGCCATTTCGTTACAGGGGGATTTTTCCCTTTGAGTTGACATTGGGTCTGACTCCATTTGCCAAATAGTCCTTTGAATGAGACTATAAACCGAGATGCCGTGTGTGAACGCACACATGACATCTTGCACACACGTAAAATCCCATCACCAACTTTCGGAAGAGAAGGCCAGTTTGGCTGTTGGTATGGATGACACATTACACATACCTTGCACCCTGCGTGAGGAATTAGAAGAATGAAGAAAAGCAAAGAAACAGAGAGAACGATATTGACTGGATGACACCGGAAACGACTAAATGAAGTGCCGCAGGCAGCTCTTCAATTGGCACTACCAAGGTAGGCAGCGCGTTGTGTATACAAGAGTGTGGGTTGTCAGCGCCTAGAACCTTTGGCAAGGCACTTTTTAAATGCTATGTTACTATTGTAGCCGGGTACTAACAGTGTTTTTATTTGTTGGTTGCCCATCGTCGACGAAATAATTTGTTCGAGTGTTATCTTCCCCCTTACCTCCCTTGATTGATGAATCTGGATTATTTTGCGTAAACTCTTTAAAATGTGAATGCCTTAGAACCTACATATTTGTATATACGTCATGGAAGTCGCAAAAATTAATGTATTTTATTCCTTACAACCGTACTGGGCTGAGAAGCCCATGTTTTCTCTAAACCATTATTTTGCACAATTAATCGTGGCACCATTTTGAGTTGTCCGTCGAACAAACCTTGAATAATTCCTCATTTCGAAAAAAAAAAAAAAAATTGAAAAAAAAACTAAAGAATCCGAAAATGGACGTTGAAAGTAAAGTCCATAAACTCTCATTTCATATATCACATGTCTAGGAGCCTCTCGTGAATAAAGTGATTTCCCTACACTTTGGAGAAGTTTGTTTACATACTTAAGCACTTGTGCATTCACACACACGCACTCTACCTTACGAAATTCAGACTTCCTGATTGAGATCTTGCTGATGACTCCATTCCTATGATGAATACAACTAAAAATGTATGAACATTATCATCCAATAGACCATTTCAACAATAATATTTCATCGAAAATCATATGAAAACCACATATTGATGGTCATGTAGTGAGGAAAGTCAGCTGTGTTTTTTTCATCAATTTTCAAAAACAAAGTTCTCGGCTCAGACACCATCTTGGATAATGAAATGTAGGCCTATATTTAGGGGAAAAAAAGCGAAATGCCAGCTATTTATTCATTACAAAATTAATTTACACTGTTTGGTCTTTCTTATCCAAATAGAGAAATATATGACGCAAACACGTTCAAAGTGGGTTCACTCTCTGACTTGAATCATCAATAATCTAGCACAGCACACAAAATTGTCAAATGTGACTTACTGCATTTTATTCCTTGGGTTCTGAAGTTTTCATCGCTAGTAGATATGTTTGAATACTTTGAATGGACGGCGAGCCAGACAACACTGACTCTGCAGCAGATAGCACACTTTTTTTTTTTTTCATTTCCTTCTCGTGAAGCCCGTTTTGAGTGCAGCAGTGTGTCGCTGGCTTTGCGTGGCGGCTCGCGCTACATATTTAAAGGCGCTGAGTGTGCTCAGTGTACTCCTTGGTCCATACTACTCCTTGGTCCGTGTTACTAATGTGTGCTCAGAGTGTGCTCAGTGTGCTCCGAGAGTGTTCCCAGAGTAGCGGTCTTGGTGTGTGCTCCTGGTGTGTTTTCCTGGTGTGAGCGCCTTGTTAGGGAAGGGAAATGAAAGGGAAGGAACTCCACATCATTCCTCTGCATTGTCTTTGCTGGCTGCTTTCCCTTAGCAGCTGAACGTACCACCATTGTCTTCACCTGCATACCCCTTATCCCCACCACACCACCACACTATTATTGTTATTATCATTTTTATTATTACTATCATAACTGAAACTAAAAAACAAAGGTAATCCTCATTAAATCAGACTTAAGATGTATTTTGGGGACCACTAGCATATAGCCATTCTAGTGACCACACGCACATTTCCAACATTTACATAGAAAACACAAGTGTGCATTTTGTCCGGCCTGCTGTAGTGGCATCCCAATCCATCTTCTGCTCCTCCCCCACCCGCCACCTACCTGAAATAATTGATTTTCCCTACAGCACTACTGAGTATGTAGTCTCGTCTTACCTTCTGCTTGTGTTGGGCAGACCCCTGTAAATGTCTTGTGGCTTTAGCGGTGGTGATTTAGTTACAATGCTTTTGTTTGAATAACTAGTTAGCACACTTAGTTGACGTAGTATGTAGGGGCCATGTGATAAATTCTACTGTATTGGTATATCTCTTATTTGTGACAGAACAGTGTTCATCTGCTGTGTGTTGGCAGAGTTTTTTCATAGCAGAGACGATGCTAATTCACATTTACACTGAAATATGAGATCGTCTGAATTCCATGTGACCAAGGGGTAAAATGACAGGTGAAAGATCAAACAGTTTGAAGTTCAAACTATGCATGATTGTGCCAGTGATCTGTCTGTGTCTCATGACGTGGATAATCCTCATGACTGGGAAAATAAACATCACAAATGTGTCAATCAACAGGACCGAACATATCTTAAAAACATCAACTGTTTGGAATGAGTTTGACCTCTGATGACAGGAACTCGGTGTGCATCTTGTGCTCTCTTTGGCAGATGTAAAACGTTGAAACAAAGATGCAAGAACCCTGAAGGATGTGTTGAAGAAAATTAAGTGTCCAAATATACTTTTCAATCAGATTTTCAATCTGCTGTCGAGTCAAGAGATTAATAATAATAAAAAAAAAAAAAAAGGTCATTGTAATCTACACGTGAAAAAAAGAAATTCCCTCCATGGATCATAAGCAAAGTGCATGAAGTATTCCCACGTGCAGTATGGGAAGGTCTAGACAGAAATGGGGCTGCATTTGCGGCTGCTGCACTGACAAAATCACTTCAAAGAATCTATTCCTGATTATAATGGCCATTTATATAGCCTTAGCCAATTTGCGAGCGATATTTGTGGTGTATACTGATGATGTCTGAATGTTGTCTAGTATCGTGTAATATTTGAGAATTCATTTATGAGTCAGTGCTGAATTTACGAATTTACACTCCCGTGAGTCAGAAAAAAACATTGAATGAGTATCGAAACATCTCGTAACAAGAATGGAATATATGTTCTTGATTAAAGTACATTGGCCACTTTCGTTATGCTGTTGCCCGAAATGCGTATCATAATAATTTGTCTTCTTCAGAACGTCCTAAGTCATTCTTGTAGTTGTTTGTTTTTGTCAAGGTGCTGTTTTGGAATTGTGGAATTGGGGAATCCACTGTTTTAGCATCTTTGTATTCTTAATCGACGCATTTTACCCTGAGGTGAAAAAGTTTTTTTACCTTTGTTTTCTCTTGTGGAATCAACTTCTGTTGAGATCCGTCTTAAAGAAATATCTTGCTGTTTGGGTTGTTTCAGAAGTGAAAAACCTTTATCATGCAGAAACTGACAATCCTGCTTCTTGTTGCTGCTGTACTGATGTCGACCCAGGCCTTGATTCAAGGCGGTATAGGTAAGAGTTTGGGTTCGTGTTTCTTAGTGGTCTGCCGTTTTTGTTTTTTAATCGCTGTTTCTGATTTAGCTTTGTTGTTTTTTTTTAATTTAAGTGTATTTCTACACATTTGTATTGATGAATGAATATGATGAGAGAGGAAAAAATACACAGAAGCACTTATATCAAAATTAGCTTCAAATTGTGTAACTATTTATACTAATTCTGCAATATTAGGTACATTAATTAAACGAGTACATAAACATAGGTTCTAGATGGAAATCGTAATAAACTCTCGATCCTCTGTTTACCCTTCACGTAATCCTGAATGATTATGATGTGGGGGAGCGTTGTTCCTGTTTTCCATCTTAATGTTCTGTTTTTTTTCAGTATGTTTTATAGACCATATGCATCCTCTGCAAACTACCTGAATAATCTTTATGCTATACCTATCTGAAAAAATACTCTCGTATTTGTAGTAGTGATTTTTTCGTCAACAAAGTCTTTAACAAAACATATATGACGAAACTAACAGATGAGAAAGGAAGTTTATTTTTTAAGTACATGGCCAAACAAATCGGTGATTTCCAATAGAAACACGATGTTGACAAGATGACACGGCTTCTTCAGATGTGTTTACAGATCTGATGAAAGCTTTACAAATAAGACGAAGTAAAGAAAAAAAAATGATACGAAAAATTTCGAAAACAAAACCTGATTTCAAGATGTCCCAATGCCTGGGTGACCCGCTGATTATGTATACTGAGAACAATAAATCATCTGAACGTCAATAAACATGCGCCATGAAAAATTGGAAAGGTCTTGTTCTTTTTTTCTGTGAACAATGGAAAAAAATCACTTGGCTGCAAATATAAAAAATATGAAACATTTGAAAATAATGCAAAGTTCAACAGAACTAAATGTAAGAAAGTGAGATTCACTTATACGGTGTCACGTACCATAGATTCTTCCAACATCATTGTAATCCAGAGCAGAATGTATGTAAGATTGTACACTGCCCAAACCAGTTCAGTACTGATTAATTTCTATATTGTAGCTTCCGAACTTGTTTAATAATCAGACTTTTATTTGGAGGGGAGGAGGGGGGGGGGGTAGATGGAGGAGTTCAAAATGGGTGGGCATGTAGGCCTACACTCCATTCCGGCCTCGTCTGACATTTTCAGAATCTACCACCAGTTTCACCGAACAGGGTGAGTCAGGCTTTGCGGTATGTAATTCTTATTAATAAACTGTAATGACCTACTCCTGTTGCGCTTTAGCTTTGAAAACCACGGTCTTCTTGAGCCAGCAGGATGTAACAACTCCTCACAGTACACAGAAGTGATGCATAAGGTCTTACTTTATGTTCATTTTACAAAATGATCCATGAGAGCTTGGGCCATGGTTAGCTTTCTTCTGGCACTCTTATTATAGATTTTTCTTCGCATTGTTAAAATGGCCAAACATAATCACGTTTATTGAAGCATCCTCCTATTTAGCCACTTTATTATTGGCTGACCTTGTACTGTGTGCCGGTACTGCATTGTGTTTGTACCAGCGCTCCACTTTTTATACTTCAGTCATCGTGTAATGGTATGATTTCTTACTGGCCTAGGTGATGGTTGTCGTGGGAAAAACAGCTAGGTAGTGTGGTCCATTCTCTTTGGCGTTGTTGTGTTAGGACTGGCCAAGCTTAAGGGCGTTCCAATTAGAGACAACAACTCAAATATCATTGAGTGTGGTTGTAGCCTGTGGCCCGCTGCTTGTCTGGCATGGCGATACCGCGGCTGGGACCCGTAGGCCGATCGGCAACTTAGCTGGTAGGTTGGCTTGTTGGTTGGTCGGCGGAGCACGGCTGTGATGTAGCGATGTCATATTGGTAGCGGGCTGAAGAACATATAATTAACTTTCTTTTGATTGTTAAAGAAATATAAAGACACTGATGGACGGGATTTCGGTGCTGGTGTGTACACTCAGCTGGGAAATGCTTAAGTCTGTTTAAATCTATATTTTGAAGGATCATTACAGTGAACATAATTATGTTATGCGTTATATACAACAGCTATCACATGGTACCACACGGAGAAAACATTATTTCATTATTATAAATTGTATAATTATGTATATTGTTTAAGTATTATTAATTCATAAGAAGAGAGAAAGTGGGGGTGTGGGTGGGTAGGGACGGGAGGGGGTGTGAGTGGAGTGAGCGGGTGTGTTTGTTTGCCTTTATGTGCTTGTAGTTTGTAAGAACTCAGAGGATTGTGCTTAGTGATTTTTGTTTGTTTGTGTATGTGTGTATATCCAACAAAAAGAAAACAACCTTTCCTCGGCATACATTGAACTCTCACTCAAATCCATTCAAACCGAAAGAAAAGATAACTCGTTTCTAATAAGTTTCACGGATTATTTACTACAATATTGTCAGACATGTACAAATATGATTAACAACAAAAAAATATGTGATAATTTGCATCCGGAAATGTACAGCAAAGAGAAAGATCATGTTGATGACAGAATGGAGATGAGAGAAAGAAGGAACTGTGGAATGGAAGACAGAATGAGGAAAGAAATAAAAAAAATGTATTAAAAAAAAAGAGACAACAACTGTTACGGAGATGATTCACATTGGTATACTGAGGTTGATTTCTAATCAGGCGAGGTCTTCAACAAAACCAAATACGCATGCGTGTTGCTAAACACAAGGTCAAGGTTGATCAGGACTTCCGATCCACTACAAAACATGCATACTGTACATACTGTTCTTTTCTGTCCAAGACTCTATGATTCTTTTCACAAGTCAGTTCTGATCAGACGTCCCCACTCTCTAAGTCAAAAGGAAACAGCAACGTGATGCACACATAGTACCTTCAACACTAAATAGGTACCCTTCTTTTTACTCATGATGCCAGTAAATTTACCACTATTGCTAGAGACAGTGAAACAGAATCCATCTCTTGTTCTCACGTGTTCCTCTCCAATTTTCGAAGGTAAACATTGTCTATGTGGTGTGTTGCATGTGGCCAAAAGGCCTAGGGGATACCCACTACTTATTCTTTCAGATTAGCGCATGTGTCTTCAGAAAATCCTTGTGTTCTAAACTTACCATGACACATTGCAGACTGACAAAGACTGACTGTTTTTGTGGTGGGTGGTGCACATCCATTTGACGTAGATAGGCGACTTGTGTGATTTGGGCTGAGGAAACAACAGGTCTAGCGTTGTCATTAATGGTGGCAACAAGGGCTGGTTTTTCCACGATGGAGATGCAATACCCCCACCCGCCCATCCCCCCCTCACACCTTTCCTCCTCCCGTGCCCTCAGCTTGCTTGTTCATTCTTGAACTTTGCCAGTCCCCCAGAGAAGAGGCTAAATGCAGAAAAAACAGTACACAGCTTGACTGCCCCAGTGGATACTAAATGTGTCAATAGTATGTATTCCTGGATCTGGAAAGAAAGACAGTTCTGGTAAACTGAAAGCTGATTCTGCAGGCAAACACATCAACAGTAGGATTTATGTGCCAGAGACTCAGACAATAGTTCTGAGAGCGGCTTCCACACTCTATGTTAATGTAGTAGGATTTGTGTGCCAGAGACTCAGACAATAGTTCTGAGAGCAATTTCCACACTCTATGTTAATGTAGTAGGATGTGTGTGCCAGAGACTCAGACAATAGTTCTGAGAGCAGTTTCCACACTCTATGTTAATGTGCACTTTCTAGACAAACTGTCAGCCTCCATATTGCCAACTTCAGGATTGTGAGCAGCATTAACCCATATAGTTCCGTCGTCCATTTAAAATCCACGGTCATTCTGAACGATCGATGTTTCTTTTGTCTTTTCAGTATGGAAGAGAGAGTCTGTCATGCTTGGAAGTAGTTTTCTTCTGTTACTTTTTCTTTGATAGTCTTTTAAGCTCTGCGCCATAGCATTTTTCTCATGTCTGAGAATATTCTTTGTACATTTCCTATCATATTCTCTGGTCGTTTAGATATAATTTTGATTCCTCATATGGCTTCAAGCATATCTAGGTCAGATATAATTTCTTTTTCTTTTCAGTTTTGATTGAATACTCCCCACCTTAAACTGTTCATGCTTTGTTTCAAGGTACAATCTCACAAAGAACAAGCAAAGCTCAAAGTCAGTGATTTCCAAAAGCAAGGGGTGGTTTGTTGTTGGACAGTGTTACTGGTGGGCATTTTGTTTCTCTTGGCCTTCCTTCTAAAAGGGTTTGTGGCCTCTGGATATGTACTCCTTGCTTCCATGGCTTTCTTTCTAAAGGAAAGATGCAAACGAACAAAGACTGGTACTGCCTTGGTGCCCGTGGCCTAAGTGCAATATTTGTGGTTGACCTCATATCGAGGGTTGACTGCCAGAACCCAGTATCTCATATACATATATCTTGTGTATGTTTCTGGGGTTTTAGAGCTTTCCTTATTGACGTATGAAACTTCATTTTGCATAGCTGTTTGGGGGTCAGGACAATGCACAAAGCACGAGTGGTAGAGATTTCACTGAGAAGTAATGTCGGTGCTTGTCCCTTCGTTTTTTCATAAGCCAAGGCTTTCATAACCTGTGAGGGCAAACACAACAGAGAGCCCAGCGATACACAGAGTACCATGTAGGTGTATTGAATCCTGTCCTGGCAAACTTTAACAGTTAGTCAGAGACAAGGTTAAAGAAACCACTGCCATGGATGGGTTTTTGCGTGTGTTTGCCATGTTTACGTTTGCTTTTCCTGCAGATTGGTTTGGGGCTACAAACACTTCTTTCTTCGTTTTAGAAACATCATTAAACAGTGTCCCAGTGTGGGGTACTTAGTTTCTCCCTAACATTGTTCGTTTGTTTTCTATAGCTTTGATCCGAACTGTGACTGCTTCAGTTTCAGTTTCAGTTTCATCAACGAGGCGTCACTCCGTGCAGACTGGTCCATATACGCTACACCACATTCACTAAGTTTTGAGACCACACTAGGCATGATTTGAAGCTGATGGATAAATGAATTAACAACTAAGATGAGACAATTGAAGAAGAGGGTCTGTGCGGATGTCTGACCTACGCATTAGCCCAATGCGCTGATCAGACCTTGAGTGCCTACCTACCATTTTTTTTTTTTGTATGTGTAGTGGATGTACACGTGTGTGTGTCATGTGTGGGCATGGACCCATGTGTGTGCGTGGGCGCATGTGTGTGCGTGTGTGTGTGTGTGTTTGTGTGTGTATATGTGTGCGTGTATGTGTGTGCGCGCAGGCATGTGCACGCGTGTTGTGTTTGTGGTGTGTGTGTGTGTGTGTGTGTGTGTGTGTGCCTGCATGTATGTGCGCGTGTGTGTGCGTGTGCAGAAGTGAGTGTGCATATATGTGTGTGTGTGTGTGTGTGTGTGTGTGTGTGTGTGTGTGTGTGTGTGTGTGTGTGTGTGATTTCTGGGTTTGTGTGAGCACACGTATCTGCATATAGGCTATATGTAGTAGCATATCTGTGTGTATGTGTGTGTGTTTGTATGTGGGCGTGTGCGCATGTGCGTCTGTGTGTACATTTGTGCGCGTATGTGTATGTGTGTGTGTGTGCGCGCGCGTGTGTCGGTGTGGACGTGCACATGCACACATGTGTATATGTGTGTGGGGAAGAGCGAGCGAACGTACGCGCACACGTTCGTGTGTGTGTGTGTGTGTG
>CM065735.1:55867021-55890267 GCA_033310375.1 Conus canariensis | reverse complement strand
ACATTCCTCCATATAATAGCCCTTATTATAATGAAACAGAAATTGATAATGGAATTTATTTGCTGGAACATTGTATGATTGATATTAATGAAAAGTGTGGGAGATCTTCCTTTCGTGGTGATGTGTGATTTTAATGCAAGAACTGGCAGTGCTAACGCCGAGTTCTCCCTCCCAGACACCGTTATATGGAAGGATGACAGTACAGAACTGGAGGAACAATTCCGGAGAAAATCTAAAGATAATACAATAAATGATTTTGGCCGATATTTGCTTAAATTATGTGAACAATTTTCATTAGTGATATTAAATGGTCTTCTACCAGGAGATAAGAATGGTGAATTTACATATATTGCACATAACGGATCAAGTGTTATTGATTACTTTCTTATGTCTAGATGTATTTTTGAATACACCTTAAACTTGCGAGTTCTACATACTGTTGAATGTAAACATTTACCTGTAGAACTTACATTCAGTCCTGCAACGTCTTTAGCTAATGTCCCTAAGAAACCAGTGAAGACTATGATAGAAAAGTTTGTTTGGAACCCGGAAAAAATTAACGAATATCATCAAGCATTTATGTCACATATATTTACAGACATTTTTAATCAGGCTACAGAACTGATCGATAATGATGTAAACTCAGCGTTGAGGAAATTCTATGAAGGCCTGGCTCTCGCTGGGCAGTGCATGAAGAAACAAATAGTATTAAGAAAAACACAAAACAGTCCGTGGTTTGATACCGAATGCAGGAAAATGAAATCAGAGTTACAACGCGCTCTGAGAAACTTTACTAACTGTAGTAATGAAAAACGAGCAGATGAACTCAGACACATATACGTTGATAAGCGAAGGGATTATAAATGGCTTTTAAACAAGAAAAAATCCGAAGATAAAACGCGCACGCTAGATTCACTAGATGCAAATATAAACGATCCCAAGACATTTTGGAGAACTATAAAATCAAGAGTTTTCACTAGAATTCCAGACACTTCTATCACAATGGACGAATAGTATGATCATTTCTATAAGGTGTTCAACTTCAACGATAATTCTATCCAAGATGAAATATTACAGAGAGATAACATTCATGAAGATGTGTGTTTCGAGAGTCAGTGGTTTGCTAATAATAGAATTATAGAGAACACCACATTAAATTCAGAAATAACAGAATCAGAGGTTAAAGACGCAATCAGAGCTTTAAAGAATGGAAAAGCGGCCGGACCAGATGGATTTAGTGGCGAGTTTTTATAAACACGCTCCTCCTTTAATTATTTCATTCATCACCAAATTTGTCAACAAATTGTATGATTCTGGGACTTTTCCACTTATCTGGTCCGAATCAGTTATACACCCGATACACAAAAAAGGCGATATTAATTCGCCTGACAATTATAGAGGTATTTCATTGCTAAACATTTGTGGCAAACTGTATACTTATATCATAAATAAACGCTTGACACAATGGGTGGAAGAAAATAATATATTAAACGAATCACAAGGCGGATTCAGAAAGAGCTATAGTACAGTTGATCAGATATTTACTTTAATAAGTCTGGTGCAAAAACAGTTGTCTTCTGGAAAGAAACTTTATGCTGCGTTTATTGACTTTAAAAAAGCCTTTGACTTAGTAAATCGAAATCATTTGTGGTTAATTCTTCGTAAAAATGGTATTCATGGCAAAATGTATCGAGCTATTAGGAGTATATATCAAGTTGTGAAAACTAGAGTCAGAGCAAATAATGATCTTAGTGAAGCTTTTATGTGCCCCCGTGGGTTAAAACAGGGGGACAACTGCAGCCCTATTCTTTTTTCTCTGTTCATTAATGAACTCGCTAATGACATTGTGACACATGGTAAACACGGAATAAGCTTATCACCTGACTTGTTACAGATTCTAATCATGTTATTTGCTGATGACGTCGTTCTTTTTTCCCACACCATAGTGGGTCTTCAGCACCAGCTGAACGTATTAAGTAGCACTGTTGACAGACTCCAACTAACTGTCAATGAAGAAAAATCTAAAATAGTAATATTTAGAAAAGGGGGCCATATCGTTTGTCGAGAAAAATGGTTCTATAAAGGTGTCCAGCTAGAAATAGTAAATGAATATAAATACCTCGGAGTAATGGTATCTACAGGTTTAACGTTTTCATACTCACTGGAGGAATGGCTCTGAAGGCGAAGAGGTGTGTTCTTAGTGTTTTGAAATTTCTATGGTCACTTGGAGAAAATAATCCCAAACTTTTCTTTAAAATTTTTGATTGCCAAATTCAACCTATGTTAACATATGGATCTGAGGTGTGGGGTCTGACAGCAGATCATACAGTTATTGAAAGAGTTCATCTACTAGCCATTAAACGTCTGTTGAATGTGAGTATGAAAACACCAAGTGCACTTGTGTACTGTGAACCTTGGGGGGGGGGGGGGGGAAGAGAGAGAGAGAGAGAGAGAGAGAGAGAGAGAGAGAGAGAGAGAGAGAGAGAGGGAGAGAGAGAGATTCAGATTCAGATTCAGATAATTTATTCGTAATAGCCCATGGCCCCTAACGAAGGGGTGTGTGAACATACACAGCACAATAAGTATAAACAATTATAATACATAATGAAACAAAAAGCAAATCGTTGTCACATGTTCAAGAAGAAACACTTTCTCTCAATTTAAAGGCTTTGTACAGAAACAATGAAAATTGTTTAGCAACTTCACAGAAGTGGAAGACAGAAGTAGGTTTAATTTAATCATAGATGGCTGTCTATAATATTTAGGCTTGATGTACTTTTCTCTGATGTTTCTGAGATCTGGACAGCATAGAACAAAATGTATTTCTGTTTCCTGTGACTCTACATAAAAAACACATCAAATCCTAAACATCATGCGTTCGATATCTAAGATAATGACAAGATAATTCTGATATGCCTATTCTAAATTTTGCTGTTACATGCTTTAAATGTCTATCTATATCTCTGTCGTAGAACAGAGAAAGAGAGAGAGAGAGAGAGAGAGAGAGAGAGAGAGAGAGAGAGAGAGAGAGAGAGAGAGAGAGAAGACAGCTAACACTATCAAATGAAATGGGCCATCTGCTTGTGTCAAGGGGAACAGTGGGGCTGGGAAAACATCAAACAAAAAAGCCATGATGAGTAAAAGAAAAATGATAAAAAGAAAGAAAGAAAATGAAATAGGAAAAAAATTCCACGTATACAGAAAACATAAGAAACTAGGAGACGGCAGTGGGTGGAAGATGACAATATCAATCACAAAAAGCCCTGTAACTAAAATGCACAGCCCCAAGGTAACTGGAGAGAGAGAGAGAGAGAGAGAGAGAGAGAGAGAGAGAGAAGGGTGTGTGGGGGGGGGCAGGATGACAAAACAGCTAATGTAATGAAAGAGGTGATCTTCCCGTGTCGAGGGAAACAGTTAGGTGGGAATAACATCAAACCAGAAAAGCCATGAAAAACCAAAAAAAAGACAAAAAATGGCAAAAAACTATTAAAGCAGTGGGGACGGAAAGAGAAGATATCAGAGAGAGAGAGAGAGAGAGAGAGAGAGAGAGAGAAAGGGGGGGGGGGCAGACAGACAGACAGACTGACTGACTGACTGACTGACTGAATGAATGAATGATCGACTGACTGACTGACTGACTGACTTACCGACCGACCGGCCGACCGACTGATTGCACATTTAAACAATTGAAAAAATACAACCTACAATTCCATTACACTAACTTGAACTTTCACAGGGTTTTGCACTTAACTGATACATCGAGAAACATCGAGGAAATCCTCATATCACCCACCCTTTCCCAGACTGTCCGTTTAATTCACTTTTACTGTGGAGTGACCATGCCACTACAGGCCAGAGAGGACAATCCACTGACGGGAAGTAGTTCAATGAAAAGTTCACATTTTTCCTTCTGTCAATTAACGGTCTTTTTTCATGTCAGATTCATTGAGCCTCTCCCCATCACCCTCCCCAATCCCACGGTCACGATTCATTGAGCCTCCCCCCGTCAGTGTAAATCACCCTCCCCAGTCTCGCAGCCATGAGTGTAAATCACCCTCCCCAGTCCCGTAGCCATGAGTGTAAATCACCATCCCCAATCCAGCAGCCATGAGTGTAAATCACCCTCCCCAATCCAGCAGCCACGACTCATTGAGTCTCCCCTCGTCAGTGTAAATCACCCTCCCCAGTCCCGCGGTCACGATTCATTGAGCCTCCCCCCGTCAGTGTAAATCACCCTCCCCAATCCCGCGGCCACGACTCATTGAGCCTCCCCTCGTCAGTGTAAATCACCCTCCCCAATCCCGCAGCCATGAGTGTAAATCACCCTCCCCAGTCCCGCAGCCATGAGTGTAAATCACCCTCCCCAACCCAGCAGCCACGACTCATTGAGCCTCCCCTCTTCAGTGTAAATCACCCTCCCCAGTCCCGCGGTCACGATTCGTTGAGCCTCCCCCCATCAGTGTAAATCACCCTCCCCAATCCCGCAGCGATGAGTGTAAATCACCCTCCCCAATCCCGCAGCCACGAGTGTAAATCACCCTCCCCAATCCTGCAGTCACGCAGTCACTGCCTGTGTTATATCAGCTTCTGGATAGAGTACAATTTCAGAACAAAAAAGGGTTATAAGAATTGAAATCAGTTTAAACCAATCATCTGCAATGAAATCATTATGATAAACATCAACAACAGCAACACAGTAATGACACCAACAACAGCAACAACGAAAACGATGGCGACAACAATAACAATCACCATCATCATCATCATCATCATCATCATCATCATCATCATCATCATTCATCATCATCATCATCATTATCATCATCATCATCATCATCATCATCATCATACATCACTACAATAATTCCTGTCAAACTGGCGCAGATGTTAAATCACTACTAGACCAACCGTAATCATTCATTGTAAATACCATTATGTATACAAATCATCTATCAGCAATATTCATATCTACTCCAAACAGATCATTTAAAAAAATAAAGGAACAGAAGAGAGAGAGAGAGGAGAGAGAGAGAGGAGAGAGAGAGGAGAGAGAGAGAATTTTCTTAAGCTTACATTCCATAAGACATAGATCATCGCGCCCACACAGTGCACAATATGCATATACCGTTTAACATTCACAACAGGCTACGAGTAACAAAAATTCCAATTTCTATTTGCCATGGTCATAGTTCTGTTGGGATAACGTAGAGCCAGACAGAAGCAGAGGTCGGAGAAAGACAAGTGGAGACATGCAGGAGAAGGCACAGCCAGGCAAAAGCGACAGCGAAGACCGTGGGAGGCACATAAAGTAAATCTCTAATTTGCGAAACATTGCCAAAAGATTTATGCCAGCATTTAAATCATCCCACAGACTCGGTGAATATTTCGAAAGCACATACAGAGAGAGAGAGAGAGAGAGAGAGAGAGAGAGAGAGAGAGAGAGAACACACACACACACACACACACACACACACACACACACACACACACACACACACACACACACACACACACACACACTCCTGCACACGTAACGGTTGACCTCCCCCAAAAAGTTTCGCGCTCGAGACCGGCAGCCCCTCCCTCTCCCTTCTCATTGTCATCAAATGAACATCATCGACATAGGAGCAGCCAACGGCCTCACATTGTCATCAAATGAACATCATTAACATAGGAGCAACTAACGGATTCTCATTGTCATCAAATAAACATCATTGACATAGGAGCAACTAACGGCTTCTCATTGTCATCAAATGAAAGTCATCGACATAGGAGCAGCCATCGGCTTCTCACTGTCATCAAATGAACATCATCGACATAGGAGCAGCCAACGGATTCACATTGTCATCCAATGAAAATCATCGACATAGGAGCAGCCAACGGTTTCACATTGTCATCAAATGAACATCATCGACATAGGAGCAGCCGACGGCTTCTCATTGTCATCAAATGAACGTCATCGACATAGGAGCAGCCAACGGCTTCTCATTGTCATCAAATGAACGTCATCGACATTGGAGCAGCCGACGGGTTAACATTGTCATCAAATGAACGTCATCGACATAAGAGCAGCCAACGGATTCTTATTGTCATCAAATGAACGTCATGGACATAGGAGCAGCCAACGGCTTCACATTGTCATTAAATAAACGTCATCGACATAAGAGCACCTAACGGCTTCACATTGTCATCAAATGAACATCATTGACATAGGAGCAGCCAACGGATTCAGATTGTCATCAAATGAACGTCATCCACACAGGAGCAGCCAACGGCTTCTCATTGTCATCAAATGAACATCATCGACATAGGAGCAGCCAACGGCTTCTCATTGTCATCAAATGAACATCATCGACATAGGAGCAGCCGACGGCTTCTCATTGTCATCAAATGAACGTCATCGACATAGGAGCAGCCGACGGCTTCACATTATCATCAAATAAACGTCATCGACATAGGAGGTGCCAACGGATTCTTATTGTCATCAAATGAACGTCATCGACATAGGAGTAGCCAACGGCTTCACATTTGCATCAAATGAATGTCATAGACATAGGAGCAGCCAACGGCGTCACTTTGTCATCAAATGAACGTCATCGACATAGGAGCAGCCAACGGCTTTTTATCGTTATCAAATGAACATCATCGACATAGGAGCAGCCAACGTCTTCACATTGTCATCAATTGAAAGTCATCGACATAGGAGCAGCCAAATGCTTCACATTGTCATCAAATGAACGTCATCGACATAGGAGAAACTAACGGCTTCTCATTGTCATAAAATGAAAGTCATTGACATAGGAGCAGCCAACGGCTTCACATTGTCATCAATGAACGTCATTGACATAGGAGCAAGTGACGGCTTCTCATTGTCATCAAATGAACGTCATTGACATAGGAGCAGCCAACGGCTTCTCATTGTCATCAAATGAACATCATCGACATAGGAGCAGCCCATGGCTTCTCATCGTCATCAAATGAACATCATGGACATAAGAGCAGCCCATGGCTTCTCATTCTCATCAAATGAAAATCATCGAGATAGGAGCAGCCGATGGATTCTCATTGTCATCAAATGAACATCATTGACATACGAGCAGCCAACGGCTTCTCATTGTCATTTGATGACAATGAGAAGCCGTCGGCTACTCCTATGTCGATGATGTTCATTTGATGACAATGAGAAGCCATGGGCTGCTCCTATGTCGATGATGTTCATTTGAAGACAGTGTGAAGCCGTTGGCTGCTCCTATGTCAATGGTGTTCATTTGATGACAATGTGAAGCCGTTGGCTGCTCCTATGTCGATGATGTTCATTTGATGACAATGTGAAGCCGTAGGCTGCTCCTATGTCGGTGATGTTCATTTGATGACAATGAGAAGCCGTTGGCTGCTCCTATGTCGGTGATGTTCATTTGATGACAATGAGATGCCGTTAGCTGCTCCTATGTCGATGATGTTCATTTGATGACAGTGAGAAGCCATTGGCTATTCCTATGTCGACGATATTCATTTGATGACAATGAGAAGACGTTGGCTGCTCCTATGTCAGTAATGTGTTGTTTTTTTTTATGACAGAGAGAAGCCGTTAGCTGCTCCTATGTTGATAATGTTCATTTGTTGACAGTGAGAAGCCGATGGCTGCTCCTATGTCAATGATGTTCATTTGATGACAGAGAGAAGCCGTTGGCTGCTCCTATGTGGATGATGTTCATTTGATGACAGTGAGAAGCCGTTGCCTGCTCCTATGTTAATGACGTTCATTTGATGACGGTGAGAAGCCGTTGGCTGCTCCTATCTCGATGACGTTCATTTGATGACAATGAGAAGCCGTTGGATGCTCCTATGTCGATGTCGTTCATTTGATGACAGTGAGAAGCCGTTGGCTGCTCCTATGTCGATGACGTTCATTTGATGACAGTGAGAAGCCGTTGGCTGCTCCTATGTCACTGACGCTCATTTGATGACAATGAGAAGCCCTTGGCTGCTCTTATGCCGATGACGTTCATTTGATAACAATGAGAAGCCGTCGGCTGCTCCTATGTCGAGGACGTTCATTTGATAACAATGAGAAGCCGTTGGCTGCTCCTATGTCGATGACGTTCATTTGATGACAATAAGAAGCCGTTGGCTGTTCCTATGTCAATGATGTTCATTTGATGACAATGAGAAGTCGTTAGTTGCTCCTATGTCAATGATGTTCATTTGATGACAATGTGAAGCTGTTGGCTGCTCCTATGTCAATGATGTTCATTTGATGATAATGTGAAGCCGTTAGTTGCTCCTATGTCAATGACGTTCATTTGACCACACAAGAGCTATCAGTTCAAGACCAATCAAGAGCTATCAGTTCAAGACCAAACAAGAGCTATCAGTTCAAGACCAAACAAGACCTATCAGTTCAAGACCAAACAAGAGCTATTAGTTCAAGACCAAACAAGAGCTATTAGTACAAGACCAAACAAGAGCTATCAGTTCAAGACCAAACAAGAGCTATCAGTTCAAGGCAAAACAAGAGCTATCAGTTCAAGACCAATCAAGAGCTATCAGTTCAAGACCAAACAAGACCTATCAGTTCAAGGCCAAACAAGAGCTATCAGTTCAAGACCAAACAAGAGCTGTTAGTTCAAGACCAAACAAGAGCTATCAGTTCAAGGCCAAACAAGAGCTATCAGTTCAAGACCGATCGTGCTCACAGGCAACAGAGTGCTCATCCCCACCAAAAGGCCAGACTACTAAGTACAGACCATACACACAAGACATCAAGGTAGTAGGAAAGGCCAGTTGCGAGCATTGAGCTACCAAGCGCTAGGCTTTCAAAGAAGTATATTATAATTTCATCGACAAAAATGCTACTCTGCCACATTTTGCGACGAAATGCTATGCTCAAAACAAAAATATCAGAAATTAAAACAAAATATACTTGACAGACTTAATGGCATCTTAAACAGTTACATTTATTCTTATATCGTACTTAGTAGTCCATCTAGTTTGATGAAAAATTTCCCGCTCATATACAGGCTCTGTGTATTATTCCAGTGAAGTATAGCCAAGGCCACAACATGTTAATACGCATAAAACACGCGTGTATTATAATACCGACATCCACTGAGAAGCACCACGTGAAATGCAGAACTCGGTGCAGCCTACAGCGCCGTGCACTGAAAAGCTCAAAATCAAGTCATAACATTGGATGAGGTAAAGACAGTGGTTGTGCCAGCCAAAGCCAAATCATTATCTGGTCAAGCCATCAACACCGATGCGTCTGTCATTGTCATCAAATGAAACGTCATCGACATAGGAGCAGCCACCGGCTTCTCATTGTCATCAAATGAACGTCATCGAGATAGGAGCAGCCACCGGCTTCTCATTGTCATCAAATGAACGTCATCCACATAGGAGCAGCCAACGGCTCCTCATTGTCATCAAATGAACGTCATCGACATAGGAGCAGCTAACGGCTTCTCATTGTCATCAAATGAACGTCATCCAGATAGGAGCAGACAACGGCTTCTCATTGTCATCAAATGAACGTCATCGACATAGGAGCAGCCAACGGCTTCTCACTGTCCCCAAATGAATGTCATCGACATAGGAGTAGCCAACGGCTTCTCACTGTCATCAAATGAACGTCATCCAGATAGGAGCAGGCAACGGCTTCTCATTGTCATCAAATGAACGTCATCGACATAGGAGCAGCCGACGGCTTCTCACTGTCATCAAATGAACGTCATCGACATAGGAGCAGCCGACGGGTTCACATTGTCATCAAATGAACGTCATCGACATAAGAGCAGCCAACGGCTTCTTATTGTCATCAAATGAACGTCATGGACATAGGAGCAGCCAACGGCTTCACATTGTCATCAAATAAACGTTATCGACATAAGAGCACCTAACGGCTTCACATTGCCATCAAATGAATATCATCGACATAGGAGTAGCCAACGGATTCAGATTGTCATAAAATGAACGTCATCCACATAGGAGCAGCCAACGGCTTCTCATTGTCATCAAATGAACATCATCGACATAGGAGCATCCGACGGCTTCTCATTGTCATCAAATGAACATCATCGACATAGGAGCAGCCGACGGTTTCTCATTGTCATCAAATGAACGTCATCGACATAGGAGCAGCCGACGGCTTCACATTGTCATCAAATGAACGTCATCGACATAGGAGTAGCCAACGGCTTCACATTTGCATCAAATGAATGTCATAGACATAGGAGCAGCCAACGGCGTCACTTTGTCATCAAATGAACGTCATCGACATAGGAGCAGCCAACGGCGTCACTTTGTCATCAAATGAACATCATCGACATAGGAGCGGCCAACGTCTTCACATTGTCATGAATTGAAAGTCATCGACATAGGAGCAGCCAACTGCTTCACATTGCTTCAAATGAACGTCATCGACATAGGAGAAACTAACGGCTTCTCATTGTCATCAAATGAACGTCATTGACATAGGAGCAGCCAACGGCTTTACATTGTCATCAAATGAACGTCATTGACATAGGAGCAAGTGACGGCTTCTCATTATCATCAAATGAACGTCATTGACATAGGAGCAGCCAACGGCTTCTCATTGTCATCAAATGAACATCATCGACATAGGAGCAGCCAACGGCTTCTCATTGTCATCAAATGAACATCATCGACATAGGAGCAGCCCATAGCTTCTCATTGTCATCAAATGAACACCATGGACATAAGAGCAGCCCATGGCTTCTCATTGTCATCAAATGAACATCATCGAGATAGGAGCAGCCGATGTAATCTCATTGTCATCAAATGAACATCATCGACATAGGAGTAGCCGACGGCTTCTCATTGTCATCAATGAGAAGCCGTCGGCTACTCCTATGTCGATGATGTTCATTTGATGACAATGAGAAGCCATGGGCTGCTCCTATGTCGATGATGTTCATTTGAAGACAGTGTGAAGCCGTTGGCTGCTCCTATGTCAATAGTGTTCATTTGATGACAATGTGAAGCCGTTGGCTGCTCCTATGTCGATGATGTTCATTTGATGACAATGTGAAGCCGTAGGCTGCTCCTATGTCGGTGATGTTCATTTGATGACAATGAGAAGCCGTTGGCTGCTCCTATGTCGGTGATGTTCATTTGATGACAATGAGATGCCGTTAGCTGCTCCTATGTCGATGATGTTCATTTAATGAAAGTGAGAAGCCATTGGCTATTCCTATGTCGATGATATTCATTTGATGACAATGAGAAGACGTTGGCTGCTCCTATGTCAGTAATGTTTGTTTGTTTTTTTATGACAGCGAGAAGCCGTTAGCTGCTCCTATGTTGATAATGTTCATTTGTTGACAGTGAGAAGCCGATGGCTGCTTCTATGTCAATGATGTTCATTTGATGACAGTGAGAAGCCGTTGGCTGCTCCTATGTGGATGATGTTCATTTCATGACAATGAGAAGCCGTTGCCTGCTCCTATGTTAATGACGTTCATTTGATGATGGTGAGAAGCCGTTGGCTGCTCCTATGTCGATGACGTTCATTTGATGACAATGAGCAGCCGTTGGCTGCTCCTATGTCGATGTCGTTCATTTGATGACAGTGAGAAGCCGTTGGCTGCTCCTATGTCGATGACGTTCATTTGATGACAATGAGAAGCCCTTGGCTGCTCCTATGTCGATGATGTTCATTTGATGACAATGAGAAGCCGTCGGCTGCTCTTATGCCGATGACGTTCATTTGATATCAATGAGAACCCGTCGGCTGCTCCTATGTCGATGACGTTCATTTGATAAGAATGAGAAGCCGTTGGCTGTTTCTATGTCGATGACGTTCATTTGATGACAATAAGAAGTCGTTGACAGCTCCGTTATCGACGACGTTCTTTTGATGACAATGAGAAGCCGTTAGATGCTCATATGTCGATGACGTTCATTTGATGACAATGAGAATTCCGTTGGCTGCTCCTATGTCGATGATGTTCATTTGATGACAATGAGAAGCCGTTGCCTGTTCCTATGTCAATGATGTTCATTTGATGACAATGAGAAGTCGTTAGTTGCTCCTATGTCAATGGTGTTCATTTGATGACAATGTGAAGCCGTTGGCTGCTCCTGTGTCAATGATGTTCATTTGATGATAATGTGAAGCCGTTAGTTGCTCCTATGTCAATGACGTTCATTTGACCACACAAGAGCTATCAGTTCAAGACCAAACAAGAGCTATCAGTTCAAGACCAAACAAGACCTATCAGTTCAAGACCAAACAAGAGCTATTAGTTCAAGACCAAACAAGAGCTGTTAGTTCAAGACCAAACAAGAGCTATCAGTTCAAGGCCAAACAAGAGCTATCAGTTCAAGACCGATCGTGCTCACAGGCAACAGAGTGCTCATCCCCACCAAAAGGCCAGACTACAAAGTACAGACCATACACACAAGACATCAAGGTAGTAGGAAAGGCCAGTTGCGAGCATTGAGCTACCAAGCGCTAGGCTTTCAAAGAAGTATATTATAATTTCATCGACAAAAATGCTACTCTGCCACATTTTGCGACGAAATGCTATGCTCAAAACAAAAATATCAGAAATTAAAACAAAATATACTTGACAGACTTAATGGCATCTTAAACAGTTACATTTATTCTTATATCGTACTTAGTAGTCCATCTAGTTTGATGAAAAATTTCCCGCTCATATACAGGCTCTGTGTATTATTCCAGTGAAGTATAGCCAAGGCCACAACATGTTAATACGCATAAAACACGCGTGTATTATAATACCGACATCCACTGAGAAGCACCACGTGAAATGCAGAACTCGGTGCAGCCTACAGCGCCGTGCACTGAAAAGCTCAAAATCAAGTCATAACATTGGATGAGGTAAAGACAGTGGTTGTGCCAGCCAAAGCCAAATCATTATCTGGTCAAGCCATCAACACTGGATGCGGCTGTCATTGTCATCAAATGAACGTCATCCAGATAGGAGCAGCCAACGGCTTCTCATTGTCATCAAATGAACGTCATCGACATAGGAGCAGCCAACGGCTTCTCACTGTCCCCAAATGAACGTCATCGACATAGGAGTAGCCACCAGCTTCTAACTGTCATCAAATGAACGTCATCCAGATAGGAGCAGGCAACGGCTTCTCATTGTCATCAAATGAACGTCATCGACATAGGAGCAGCCAACGGCTTCTCATTGTCATCAAATGAACGTCATCGACATAGGAGCAGCCAACGGCTTCTCACTGTCCCCATGAACGTCATCGACATAGGAGTAGCCAACGGCTTCTCACTGTCCCCAAATGAACGTCATCGACATAGGAGCAGCCAACGGATTCTCACTGTCATCAAATGAACATCATCGACACAGGAGCAGACATCGGCTTCTCACTGTCATCAAATGAACATTATCGACATAGGAACAGCTAACGGCTTCTCGATGTCATCAAATAAACAACACTGACATAGGAGCAGCCAACGGCTTCTCATTGTCATCAAATGAACATCATCGACATAGGAGCAGCCAACGTCTTCTCACTGTCATCAACTGAACATCATCGACGTAGGAGCAGGTAACGGCATCTCATTGTCATCAAATGAACATCACCGACATAGGAGCAGCCAACGGCATCTCATTGTCATCAAATAAACATCACCGACATAGGAGCAGCCAACGACTTCTCATCGTCATCAAATGAACATTATCAACATAGGAGCAGCCATTGACTTCTCATTGTCATCAAATGAACATCACGGACATAGGAGAAGCCAACGGCTTCTCATTGTCATCAAATGAACATCCCGGACATAGGAGCAACTAACGGCTTCTCATTGTCATCAAATGAACATCATTGACATAGGAGCAGCCAACGGTTTCTCATTGTCATCAAAATAACATCATCGACATAGGAGCAGTCAATGGTTTTCTATGTCATCAAATGAACATCATTGACATAGGAGCAGCCGACGGTTTCTCAATGTCATCAAATGAACATCATTGACATAGGAGCAGACCATGGCTTCTCATTGTCATCAAATGAATATCATCGACATAGGAGTAGCTGATGGCTTCTCGTTGTCATCAATGAACATCATCGAGATAGGAGCAGCCAACGACTTCTCATTGTCATTTGATGACAATTTGAAGCCGATGGCTGCTCGTATGTCCGTGATGTTCATTTGATGACAATGAGAAGCCGTTGGCTGCTCCTATGTCGATAATGTTCATTTATTGACAGTGAAAAGCCGATGGCTGCTCCTATGTCAATGATGTTCATTTGATGACAGTGAGAAGCATTTGGCTGCTCCTATGTGGATGATGTTCATTTGGTGACAGTGAGAAGCCGTTGTCTGCTCCTATGTTAATCACGTTCATTTGATGACGGTGAGAAGCCGTTGGCTGCTCCTATGTCAATGGCGTTCATTTGATGACAATGAGAAGCCGTCGGCTGCTCTTATGTCGATGACGTTCATTTGATGACAATGAGAAGCAGTCGGCTGCTCCTATGTCGATGGCGTTCATTTGATGACAATGAGAAGCTGTCGGCTGCTCCTATGTCGATGACGTTCATTTGATGACAATGAGAAACCGTTGGCTGCTCCTATGTCGGTGATGTTCATTTGATGACAGTGAGAAGCCATTGGCTATTCCTATGTCGATGATATTCATTTGATGACAATGAGAAGACGTTGGCTGCTCCTATGTCAGTAATGGTTTGCTTTTTTTTTATGACAGCGAGAAGCCGTTAGCTGCTCCTATGTTGATAATGTTCATTTGTTGACAGTGAGAAGCCGATGGCTGCTCCTATGTCAATGATGTTCATTTGGTGACAGTGAGAAGCCGTTGGCTGCTCCTATGTGGATGATGTTCATTTGATGACAGTGAGAAGCCGTTGCCTGCTCCTATGCTAATGACGTTCATTTGATGACGGTGAGAAGCCGTTGGCTGTTCCTATGTCGATGACGTTCATTTGATGACAATGAGAAGCCGTTGGCTGCTCCTATGACGGTGTCGTTCATTTGATGACAGTGAGAAGCCGTTGGCTGCTCCTATGTCGATGACGTTCATTTGATGACAATGAGAAGCCCTTGGCTGCTCCTATGTCGATGACGTTCATTTGATGACAATGAGAAGCCGTCGGCTGCTCTTATGCCGATGACGTTCATTTGATAACAATGAGAAGCCGTCGGCTGCTCCTATGTCGATGACGTTTATTTGATAACAATGAGAAGCCGTTGGCTGCTCCTATGTCGATGACGTTCATTTGATGACAATAAGAAGTCGTTGACAGCTCCGTTATCGATGACGTTCTTTTGATGACAATGAGAAGCCGTTAGATGCTCCTATGTCGATGACGTTCATTTGATGACAATGAGAAGCCGTTGCCTGTTCCTATGTCAATGATGTTTATTTGATGACAATGAGAAGTCGTTAGTTGCTCCTATGTCAATGATGTTCATTTGATGACAATGTGAAGCCGTTGGCTGCTCCTATGTCAATGATGTTCATTTGATGATAATGTGAATCCGTTAGTTGCTCCTATGTCGATGACGTTCATTTGACCACACAAGAGCTATCAGTTCAAGACCAATCAAGAGCTATCAGTTCAAGACCAAACAAGACCTATCAGTTCAAGATCAAACAAGAGCTATCAGTTCAAGACCAAACAAGAGCTATTAGTTCAAGACCAAACAAGAGCTATTAGTACAAGACCAAGCAAGAGCTGTCAGTTCAAGACCAAACAAGAGCTATCAGTTCAAGGCCAAACAAGAGCTATCAGTTCAAGACCGATCGTGCTCACAGGCAACAGAGTGCTCATCCCCACCAAAAGGCCAGACTACACAGGAGCAGCCAACGACTTCTCATTGTCATCAAATGAACATCACGGACATAGGAGCAGCCAACGGCTTCTCATTGTCATCAAATGAACATCACGGACATAGGAGCAACTAACGGCTTCTCATTGTCATCAAATGAACATCATTGACATAGGAGCAGCCAACGGCTTCACATTGTCATCAAATTAACATCATCGATATAGGAGCAGCCAATGGCTTCTCATTGTCATCAAATGAACATCATTGACATAGGAGCAGCCAACGGCTTCTCATTGTCATCAAATGAACATCATCGACATATGAGCAGCCCATGGCTTCTCATTGTCATCAAATGAACATCATTGATATAGGAGCAGCCAATGGCTTCTCATTGTCATCAAATGAAAATCATCGAGATTGGAGCAGCCGATGGCTTCTCATTGTCATCAAATGAACATCACTGACATAGGAGCAGCCAACAGCTTCTCATTGTCGTCAAATGACCATCATTGACATAGGAGCAACCAACGGCTTCTCATCGTCATAAAATGAACATCATTGACATAGGAGCAGCAACAGCTTCTCACTGTCATCAAATGAACATCATCGACATAGGAGCAGCCAACGGCTTCTCATTGTCATCAAATGAACATCATGGACATAGGAGCAGCCAACAGCTTCTTATTGTCATCAAATGAACAGACGCATCCAGTGTTGATGGCTTGACCAGATAATGATTTGGCTTTGGCTGGCACAACCACTGTCTTTACCTCATCCAATGTTGATGACTTGATTTTGAGCTTTTCAGTGCACGGCGCTGTAGGCTGCACCGAGTTCTGCATTTCACGTGGTGCATCTCAGTGGATGTCGGTATTATAATACACGCGTGTTTTATGCGTATTAGCATGTTGTGGCCTTGGCTATACTTCACTGGAATAATACACAGAGCCTGTACATGA
This sequence comes from Conus canariensis, assembly GCA_033310375.1. Lineage (NCBI taxonomy): Eukaryota > Metazoa > Mollusca > Gastropoda > Neogastropoda > Conidae > Conus > Conus canariensis. The sequence continues at coordinate 55,873,503 of CM065735.1, read as the reverse complement.
GCGGGAAATTTTTCATCAAACTAGATGGACTACTGAGTACGATATAAGAATAAATGTAACTGTTTAAGACGCCATTAAGTCTGTCAAGTATCTTTTATTTTAAGTTCTGATATTTTTGTTTTGAGCATAGCATTTCGTCGCAAAATGTGGCAGAGGAGCATTTTGGTCGATGAAATTATAATGTACTTCTTTGAAAGCCTAGCGCTTGGTAGCTCAATGCTCGCAACTGACCTTTCCTACTACCTTGATGTCTTGTGTGTATGGTCTGTACTTTGTAGTCTGGCCTTTTGGTGGGGATGAGCACTCTGTTGCCTGTGAGCACGATCGGTCTTGAACTGATAGCTCTTGTTTGGCCTTGAATTGATAGCTCTTGTTTGGCCTTGAACTGATAGCTCTTGTTTGGTCTTGAACTGATAACTCTTGTTTGGTCTTGAACTGATAACTCTTGTTTGGTCTTGAACTGATAGCTCTTGTTTGGTCTTGAACTGATAGCTCTTGTTTGGTCTTGAACTGATAGCTCTTGTTTGGTCTTGAACTGATAGCTCTTGATTGGTCTTGAACTGATAGGTCTTGTTTGGTCTTGAACTGATAGGTCTTGTTTGGTCTTGAACTGATAGGTCTTGTTTGGTCTTGAACTGATAGGTCTTGTTTGGTCTTGAACTGATAACTCTTGTTTGGTCTTGAACTGATAGGTCTTGTTTGGTCTTGAACTGATAACTCTTGTTTGGTCTTGAACTGATAGCTCTTGTTTGGTCTTGAACTGATAAGTCTTGTTTGGACTTGAACTGATAGCTCTTGTTTGGTCTTGAAATAATAGCTCTTGTTTGTCTTGAACTGATAGGTCTTGTTTGGTCTTGAACTGATAGCCCTTGTTTGATCTTGAACTGATAACTCTTGTTTGGTCTTGAACTGATAGCTCTTGTTTGATCTTGAACTGATAACTCTTGTTTGGTCTTGAACTGATAGCTCTTGTTTCGTCTTGAACTGATAGCTCTTGTTTGGTCTTGAACTGATAGCTCTTGTTTCGTCTTGAACTGATAGCTCTTGTTTGCAAGGCCAGTAATCACGGATGTTATTGGGCAGCAGATTTACTTTTTATTTACTGGCCATCCATCGATGGTAGTGTTTCTGAGTGTTGACAATTCAGGATCACCATCAGTTTCCTGTTTCAGTTCTTGAGGTTTGTCAGAGGAGAACTGAACTACATGGACTGACTGCTCCAGGTTGTTGTTCTTACCGGGGCCACGATTTAGCTTGGAGAGGCCCTCCGCGAGAACCATTTCCTTTCCAGCGTGGCACTTGATGCTGCAATGATACTGCTGCAGACAAAGCGTCATGGGAGGAAGGCGAGGTGAAGTCTTTGCCAGGGTTTTCTGCTGGACACGGATTTGTTCGAGTGGTTTGTGGTCACTTTCTACAACAAACTTCTCCCCAAAGATATAGTGTGAAAGTGCTCTCACCCAAACACAACGGCAAGCAGCTAATGTTCAATGTTGGCATAGCGCTGCAGAGTTTTTGTCACAGGTTTGCTGGTGAAGGCTATAGGCTGGCCATCGTGAAGTCGTGTTGCTCCAAGTCCAATTGTTGTGCGTCTACTTGGATGACAGAAGTTTGTTGAAATCAAAGTGCTGATGCAATATGTCCTTGCAGAGTGTTGACTTGGTATTGTCAAATGCCTGTTGTAGTGATTCGTTCCACTGAAAATGCACGTCTTTTCTGGTCATGGCTGTCAGTGGTGCTGTTTGATTGGACAGCCTTGGGATGAAGGGAGACAGGACATCTAAGAACTGTTGCAGCTCCCTCACATTCTGTGGGGCCGACACGGTTTGAATCTCTTTGCTTTTTTCAGGATCAGTGTGAGCTCCATGAGCATCATAGGCCATGTCCAAGAATGCCATCTGTGGTGTTTTGATCCTGCACTTGTCAGCATTGAAGACAAGTCCACATGTTGGGGCAATCTTCATCAGATGGTGGAGGATTTTGTTGTGCTCTTCGTCATCCTTCCCATGCATGATGACGTCATCTGTGTTTCCTGTTGTGCAACGACACATGACGTCATCTGTGGTTCCTGTAGTACCAGGACACACGACATCATCTGTGGTTCCTGTTGTGCCCGGATACATGACATCATTTGTGGTTCTTGTTGTGCCATGACACGTGACGTCATCTGTTTCCTGTTGTGCCCTGTCACGTGGCGTCATCTGTTGTTCCTGTTGTACTAGGATATATGACGTCATTTGGGGTTCCTGTTGCGCCAGGTCACATGACGTCATTTGTGATTCCTGTTGTGCCAGGACACATGACATTATCTGTGAATACTGTTGTGCCAGGACGCATGACGTCATCTGTGATTCCTGTTGTACCCAGACACATGACGTCATCTGCGATTCCTGTTGTGCCCAGACACATGACGTCATCTGTGGTTCCTGTTGTGCCAGGACACATGACGTCATCTGTGGTTCCTGTTGTGCCAGGACACATGACGTCATCTGTGGTTTGATTTTATGTATTTATATGTTTTCAGGTCTAAGGCAATAAAATGGAAGTTAACAGAGGTATCTATATCCACAAAAGGCATGATTATGAACAAAGAACTCTGCAATAAAATCAGATTATTGATTTTTAAAGGAAAGATCCGCGTATATTCCATTTTAAACAGTGTGCCTGCTTATATTCTTGAAGATTCCAATGATGTAACTATAAATCCGTTGCATGCCCATTGGGATAAAAATGATAATTGGTTGATAGCTGACAATTTCACTGCACTGTCTAGAATCTGGGACTTGTATTTCTTGAACGATAGAAGCGTGATTAAATCTTCTGGCTATCGATCTAATAATTATTAAACAGACTCTGTCCCTAAACCTAGCCATAGGTTGTTTATGAATGTCACTGGAAAACTAGCAGAGATGAATGCGACAATAATCGCTTGCTAATTCCTGTTGTAATAAACTTGAAAACTGATCAGGCAATTCCTCAGAAAAAAATGGAACCTCTGTTCGTGTTATAAAGTGGCTGATTGGGTGAATATCATTTGTACAATTAAAGCAGACTTATTTGAAAGTGAATATCTTAAGACAGCATCACTTCATTTCTCAAAGCATTTAAACATGCCACTGATATCCCCATACCAAATGTTGGGGCAGTTAAATCACATACATTTTCAGCGTCTTCAAACATGTGTTATGCAAAAAGTCTTTTTTTTAGCTTCTAAATAAATGACAACATTCAAAAATATTTAAGAGACCCACACAGTTTAGAATAAACGGAAAAAAGATAGAGAATCATTGCAACAGAAAAAAACGACGAATCAAGTATGCAATATTAATTTAAACTGCCATCAAGAAATTCTGTCACCAGGTCTAGTCCACGGACATACTTACGACAGGCCACCAAACAAATAGCCCTTTCAACTTTGTTTCACCATTTTGATAAACGAATATGATCAACATATTTCATTTTCCCCCACAATCAACTAATGATGGACTTAGTTTGTTTTGAACAGTGAGTTGTGCAACAGTCTCCTCCTCTACAAACGCAGAGAGAGAGAGAGAGAGAGAGAGAGAGAGAGAGAGAGAGAGAGAGAGAGAGAGAGAGAGAGAGAGAGAAGAGAGAGAGAGAGAGAGAGAGAAATCTTTCAATTAATGCGGGTAAATAGATAAGCTGAAACTACACTATGCCCTCAAAAGAAAACAAAATCAAGGACACAGAGAACAAATTCTTCCAAAATGTACATTCATCATAGGTAAAAGAGGGGGGGGAGGGGGGTATTAATTAAACGGAAAACCAAATAACGAACCAAATAGTGTTTTGCCTAGTTATTTGTTTGTCCCTTTTGTGCGGCAGAATAATAATAATTTTCTTTCAAATACCAACTTTCAAGATGATTCAAAACATAGATAGCATGAAAAGACATACCCCCCTCCTTCCACGTACACCCCCCCACACACACACACACACACACTCACACGCACGCACGCACTCTCTCTCTCTCACACACACACACACACACACACACACACACACACACACACACACACACACACATACACACACACACACACACACACACACACATACACACACGCACGCACGCACGCACGCACGCACGCGCGCGCGCCCACGCACACACACACACACACACACACACACACACACACACACACACACACACACAAAGAGAAGAGTAGAGAGAGAGAGAGAGAGAGAGAGAGAGAGTCCAAGGAGAAGAGATGTGATCTAATCAGCTGGTGTCATTCATCATGGCCGTCAATCCTCCTGTCAATTGATTTCTGATTTTCCACAAACAAATGGGTTGTTGTGATTGTTTGCTAGCTTTAGTAGTAGTCCAGCCAATCCTTTTTTATCTTTCTGGGCATTTCACTTCACCTGGCTGTCCTTCTCGATGTACTCCTGGTAGTACGCTGATTGGTCAGAGGAGCAGCTGTGTCTCCTCTGATGGAGTTCTTTCCTCTCTGCCATCAATTCCCATGAGTCATCACTGATCCAGGATTCCTGTAGTGACTTCTTAAACCCTAGGATTTCTTTTCCAGCTGTTGCCATGGCATCCTTCATCTCCCCCCACCATTCTGTCGATCCTGGCATTGTTTCAGTAAGGACTGAATACCTGTTGCTCAGGAAAGCTTGGAACTGGGCCTCTGTGGTGGAGTCCTTTAGTTTGCTTGTATTATATCTCTTGGACGGAGTCTCTTTCTTTTTTCTTCTCTTCGGTTTGACCTTCAGCTTTGCTATCACCAAATGATGGTCACTGCACACGTCTGCTCCACGGTACACGCGTACGATTTGCAGACATGGGGTTCTCCATCTTGGCCCAATCGCGTTGTGATCGATTTGAGTCTGAGTCCTGTGATCATTTGACATCCATGTGATCTTGTGAATATCATTATGCTGGAATAGTGACGAACCAATGTTCATGTTGTTCATTGCGCAGAACTGCGGGAAGCGTTCACCATTATCAGTTCTCTTGCCATACCCATGTGGTCCAAGCACATGCTCAAAGCCAGAACGATCCTCTCTAATCTGTGCGTTCAAGTTGCCCATGATCAACAAGATATGATGGCGTGGTACTTTTTCAACCAAGTCTTGAAGCTGCTGGTAGAAGGTGTCTTTGTCTGCATCGTCGTGGTCATTGATTGGGGCGTGGCGCTGGATGATGGTGACCTTGGTGTGTGACGTGATGAATCGTGCTGTCAGGAGACGCTCGTTCACTGGTGTCCATTCTTCTAGTGCACTGCCTGCATGTCTGTCAAGGATAAGAGCGACCCCGTCATGGTGGATGTTGTCACGACGACCTGAAAACAGGATGCTCATGTCCTCTGATGTAAATTTCCCTGACTCTGTCCAACGAGTTTCGCAAAATACCTAGTATGTTGACTTTGTAGACCTTCATTTCTTTGATGACTTGTGCCAACTTGGATGACTGGAACAAAGTTCTTACATTCCAATATCCAATTCGTGTAAGCATTTTCTGCATATCTGCAGGTGCTTGTAGACAATATCAGCAAGCTTGCAAGCAACACTGGCCTCATTATCAGTGCCAAGAAGTATAAAGACATGCTTACCGGTAAACACCAAGGGCCAACAGACATTCTCATCGACCAAAAACACGTGGAAGTAGTAGAGAACTTCACGTACCTAGGCAGCTCTATCAACAACGCCAATGACCTCGACCATGAACTGAAGTGTCGTATTGGGAAAGCAACATCAGCATTCAATCAGCTGAACAAAATATGAAACAGTACGAAATTCTCCCTAAGAATCAAATTGAAATTTTATAACTCCAGTGTGATCTCAACGCTGTTATATGGCTGTGAAACCTGGCAACTGAAGACCACCCAGGAGAAGAAACTCGACGCTTTTGATACTAAGTGCCTATGTAAGATCTTGGGCATCAAATGGTCAGACTTTATACCAAATGAAGAGGTCAGGGAGAGGTCCAAACAGCTCCCCGTGTCAACCATCGTCTGCAGACGGCGCCTCCACTAGCTGGGTCATGTCTTAAGATTACCCTTTTCAAGACCTGCAAACCAGGCCATTAAATGGACCCCAGCAGGCCAGAGAAAAAGTGGACGATCCAGGATGAGCTGGCGACAGACAGTGGAGAGAGACCTCAGATTCATTGACAGAGGATGGAGTGATACTACCAAACTGGCTGAGGACCGTGCACAGTGGAGCGCCTTGACTGCCTCATGCGTCGCAAGACGCGGGAGCATCTAAGTTTAGTAGTAGAGTAGTAGTAGTAGTAGTAGTAGTAGTAGCAGCAGCAGCAGCAGCAGCACGCAGTAGTAGTAGTAGTAGTAGTAGTTGTAGTAGTAGTAGTAGTGGTGGTAGTAGTAGCAGTAGTCGTATTCGTAGTCGTAGTACCACCAGCAGCAACAGCAGCAGCAGTAGCAGTCGTCGTCGTCGTCGTCGTCGTCGTCGTCGTCGTCGTCGTCGTCGTAGTAGTAGTAGTAGTAGTAGTA
>CM065735.1:55834521-55862021 GCA_033310375.1 Conus canariensis | reverse complement strand
GTGTGTGTGGGGTGTGTGTGTGTGTGTTACTGTGTGTGTGTGTGTGTGTGTGTGTGTGTGTGTGTGTGTGTGTGTGTGTTACTCTGTGTGTGTGTGTGTGTGTGTGTGTGTGTGTGTGTGTGTGTGTGTGTGTGTGTGTGTGTGTGTGTGTGAATGGTCATATCCGGAGGAAATATTCCTGTTAAAAAGCTTTTGCTTGTTTGGTAGTGTGCAATGGGTAAGTGCAACTTTACACTCGCTCATTTGTATGCTTCTGTTCTGGTTTCATTGTGGATCATCCATCGTTTCTCGACTTTGCCTCTTCGCTTGCATTCACCAAAATAAATCTCACACTACTGCCATCGCAACGCCCACTACACTGAACGCAAGGAATAGTTATAGCACTGACATTTTTGTGATTACTCCATCCAACTTTTTTTTTTCGAAATTGTCAGGGTGAGTATGGCCACTCAGAACACGGCTACACGCCACAATGAACAAAGACATGCCCAGAATTCCTCCCTGTCACAGGCATGCACTGAAGTCAGATTTAGTGAAATGGAATTTTTACCCTGGGACAATCCAGACAATATTGTCAGCGCAGATGTTGAAACCTTCTCAAGAAAAATGAAGGATGTTATGACAGGCATCTTGTTTTTGATTGGTGGACCAGCCAACGTCATCAACATGGCGGTGTTCTACAGACAGGGTCTTAAGGATCGTGTCAATCTGTGTCTGTTTTCGCTGTCTTTAACCGACTGCTTGTACTTAACAGCGAGCATGTTCCTCCATGGGGAGAATATCTATTTGATTTTCGCCTCCGATGAAGTCATCCCTCCCACAAATGAGTTCCTGACCAATGGTAACTTCGTTGCCTTTATGGGCCTTTGTTTTATTTCTCTATTTCTGTCAGCTATTATTGCTTGCGAAAGATGCTACTGTGTGTTCAGTCCGCTGAAGTACCAGAACATGTTGCGCACTAAGACGATGGGTTTGATCATTGTTGCTGTATACGTCATAGTCCTCAGTCTGTTTTTCATCGTTGCATTCAGATACAGAGTGGGGTGTATTCATGATCCTGAAACGGGTGCAGTCATACAGGCGATGGTGGCTGGAACATTTTATAACAGACACAAAGATTTCATTGACTTTCTGGACAGCGTTGTGTTTGGTGCTGGTTTTCCCGGAGGTACCATAGTAGTGGTGTTGATAGCTACCACACTCACTGCCATCAAACTTCGTCAGATAATGGCATGGCGTACCGGAACATCGTCATCTCTGTCTGCACGGGAGGTGGCACTGACCAAGATGCTGATTGGCAGCTCTGTGTTTTTCATTATTTGTACATCCCCTAGTTGTGTGTTCCGTGTGGCCAGTCTGTTTTTGCCAGAGATGAGAGTTGGCGGTCGCCATCACAATTTCTATTATACAACTTTGTGGATTTTAGCGGTGTTCAACTACGTCAACTCCACTTTCAATTTCATCATATACTATATGATGGGTTCTAAGTACAGAGAAACAGTGTGGACTTTGTTCTCCAGAAAAGTACTGGATCGGAAAAATAAGAACTGAGAGAATGTACATTGAAAATATGAAATCATGCAATATCAATTTGCACACACACACATATATATATATATATATATATATATATATATATATATATCCATCTCTCTCTCTCTCTCTCTCTCTCTCTCTCTCTCTCTCTCTCTCTCTCTCTCTCTGTGTGTGTGTGTGTGTGTGTGTGTGTGTGTGTGTGTGTGTGTGTGTGTGTGTTTGTGTGCGTGTCAGAGAGAGAGAGAGAGAGAGAGAGAGAGAGAGAGAGAGAGAAGAGAGAGAGAGAGAGAGAGAGAGAGAAACATCAGTTTTAATTGCATCGCTAAACGTCTGACATGTCACCTAGTGGTGACAAGATGCTTTGTTATTCAAAAGCGCAGCTGGTAGTGTGGGCCACTGATAAAGATGACAGTAAGAAGAACTGAAGTCTGCTCGCCCTTCATCAGTGGCTTAGAAGAGATTGACACGCAGCTGGAAAGGAATGCATTGAATGTTCCGCTTGTTTACTGCTGCCGAATGTCGGCGATTGGGGGGGAAGGCACCCTGTGTCCCATGCTACCCACTGACCCAAGGAACTGATCCACCCTATTGCAATGCTACATACCCGTCTTCCTGCATTGCCTCTCTCACTTCACTACCCACTCTCTCTCTCTCTCTCCTCTCTCTCTCTCTCTCTCTCTCTCTCTCTCTCTCTCTCTCTCTCAGATATGGATATAACAAAGGCCTACTACTTGCAATACTTTTTTCATCACAATGATCCATTATTGACAAAGGTCGTTACATTATTCATTCATCTATTCTTTATTTGGTTGTTTTATGCATTTATTCAGTATTTCATTCTGTTCATTTAGTCATTATTTTCTTTACACTGAAATTGAACCATTCGTTATTCTTCCACTTGTTCATTTAAAACGTGTATTAGAGTATGCATTTGTGCATTCATGCATACGCACACATACAGAGAGAGATGGTGGGGTGAAGGAGGGAGGGTGAGAGAGATGGCGGGGTGAAGGAGGGAGGGTGAGAGAGATGGTGGGGTGAAGGAGGGAGGGTGAGAGAGATGGTGGGGTGAAGGAGGGAGGGTGAGAGAGATGGCGGGGTGAAGGAGGGAGGGTGAGAGAGATGGTGGGGTGAAGGAGGGAGGGTGAGAGAGATGGTGGGGTGAAGGAGGGAGGGTGAGAGAGATGGTGGGGTGAAGGAGGGAGGGTGAGAGAGATGCGTAAATAGGAAGTGACTGATGCGCACACAAACAATACTTCTTCCAGTCCTGCTAAACCCCTACCCATCCATCTGTACTTACTGCTCTCTCTCTCTCTCTCTCTCTCTCTCTCTCTCTCCTCTCTCTCTCTCTCTCTCTCTCTCTCTGGGGACGTGAGCGGATGTTTTGCATGAGAACTCGCGCGTCAAGTGCTCTGTCAGTTAATTGATAACTGGCTAATTGAGAGTCAGACTGGTCCTCAGAGTGGTGCACGGACTTTATGAGGAACAATGCCTTCTGGACCTGCTGAGTTTCGAGCAGCATGTGGCGGATTCCTGCCTGTATTTCAAAATTTCATGTTGAAACGGGCTAGAGAGAAATCAGCAATGCGTGTCGCCATGTTGAGACTGAAGTGCCGAGGAGACAGTGCTATGTTAGGACTGCTCCTCTTCTATTTGTTCTGGGGGAGTTTGCTTCTCCGATGTGGTGACGTGGAGAGCTATCCATGTCCTAACTCCTCCCAGTCCAGAGACAGCACTAGGCAGACCCGACTGACCAGCGCCAGTGGAGGAGCAGCCAGCAGCAGGGTCAGTATGGAGAAACCTGGCCATCCTCACGGAGGGGAACGTTCACTGTCAGACATCATGAGCAAGCTGAACACCATGGAGTGTAAATTCGACGCGAAGCTCGACGATGTGAAGCGGAACATGAATGCCGTTCGTGAGGAATATGCTGCCATGCAGGAGGAGCTGAAGGGGCTTCGGGAGGAGGTCACCAGTCTACGCCAGCAGAACCAAGACTTGACCAAGACGATGGAGGAGCTTGAGACGAAGACCGACGATCTTGAGGGGAGATCCAAGTGGAACAAGCTCATCATCTATGGACTGCCACGTCAGGAAAATGAGACTCCTGTGGACTGTGAAAATGTTTTGAAGGACCTCATTACCAATACGTTAGAGTTGTCCCAGGATTTTGAATTCGATAGGGTGCGTCGACTGAACAATAGGCAGGACTCTCCCGTGATTGCTCGTTGTGTTTTTTACAAGCAGAAGCAGGACATTCTCAGAGCAAAACGTAAACTACAAGGAACAAACACTTTCATCGGAGAGGACTTCTCGACCAGGGTGCGAGAGCTAAGGAAGAAATTGACACCTCACCTCAAGAAAGCCAGAAGTGATGGTAAACGGGCTACGTTAGTCTTTAACTACCTCCTTATCGACGGCAAGCGATTCACCATAGGTACTGACAATGGGCTTGTTGAATTAAGATAGGAACTCGGCCGGTCCAAAATTAGACTTTGTGATGTGTCCTTAACAGTGAAGGGAACCAACGGCGAGCTGACACCGGTTGTTTCAACTCAGCGCTGTGTATCGACAGCTCGTGAGACGAGCCGTAAGGTCGTGTGTTATGAGGAAAGCTCAGTAATGTCAGTGCTGGTAGAAAATGTTAGCAACACAGATGGTGATGTGTCTGATGGAAATGTTTGTTTGATGTCTTTGTCCTCTAGAAATGATGTTTTATGTAATGGTGACACTTATAATGAATTCAACTTTTTTCGTTTCTTCACTGGAATGTTAATGGATTGCTTTCCAAAATGCAGAATAATGATTTTATTTCTTATGTGTCTGGTTTTGATTTTGTATGTTTTGTCGAGACGTTTGCAGATTTTTTTCAGTCGCCTGTGTTCTCTGGGTACACAGTTTACTGTACACGTGCATTAAAGTTTACGGCACGAGGAAGGCGTTCCGGTGGGCTGGTGTGTCTTGGAAAAAATGAGATCCCTCCCTTTTTTACGCCTTTGGATATTGTATCTGATTTGTTCTGTGCTTTTCTTGTTGATAAATCTTTGCTTGGTACCTTAAAACATGTTATCTTCGTATGTGCCTATGTACCTCCGGAGGGGTCGCCCTACTATTCCTATTTTGATAAAGAAAATGGGGTTTCCTTGTTAGAAGAATTTCCATGTGATTGTTTACTTTTTGTTGAAAACGATGTGGATGTGATAGTGTGCAGTGACTTGAATAGCAGAATCTCAAATTTCTCATGTGATTTTGAAGTAAGCATGTTTACAAACAATGATCAACATAAAAGTGGGCCACCTCATGTACGAAATTCAGAAGATGTTGTCCTGAGTAATTATGGAAAGCTGTTATTTAACATGTGCACAGCTTTGAAATTGTGTATTTTAAATGGAGTGTGTAAGGGCTACACATACATATCCGACAGCGGTAGCAGTGTGAATGACTATTTTTTGATGTCTTATGATTTGTTTTCTACCACTTCCAATATTTGTGAGATGCATGTGTCTGAGAGAACAGAGTCTGACCACATGCCTTTAGAACTGAAGTTCGCTTCCTCATGTCATAACTGTGAGCCCGAACAGGTAAACAACAGGCGCTGTACTATTGCAAAATTTGCCTGGAGCGAAGCTCATGCTGATTTGTTTAAAAATGTAATCCTTTCTGATGAAATGCAAGTGCGCATGCAAGAGGCAGTAAGACTGCTTGATAATGATATTGAAGAAGTGTTAAGTGTGTTTAATTCTTGCATAAAAGAGGCTGAGGAATATATGAAGAAACAGGTTTGTATTGGAAAATGTCAGAAAGAAGACGACTGGTATGATATGGAATGTCTAGCTAACAAAAAAAAATGTTCGTAATTTATTAAAGAGATATCGACGTTCTCTGTCAATACCGTCTCGTGTAGCCTACTGCAAAGCTAGGCGAGAATATAAACATTTTTAAAAAGAAAAAGAAAAGCAATATAATTATATTCTGTTGACAGAATTACTTACGTCTGTAAATAATCGGAAAGATTTTTGGGACTGTGTCCGCAAAATTTCCAGAAAAAGGAAGCGACCCGTAAATGATATAAGTTTAGAAACATGGTGTCATCATTTCAGAGATCTGTTAGAAGGAAACGCTGGGTCTCATAATGATCTGGGAAATGAAAATTACATTGACGAATCTGATCATGACGATGACAATCTAAACCGTCCAATTTCCAAAGAAGAAGTTATAGTTGCGCTAAGAAAGGTAAAACCTCGCAAAGCTGCTGGTCCAGATTGAATTATCGGTGAACTGATAAAAACTGCGTGCCAGTCAAGTTTATTTCTAGATTTTCTGGTTAAATTCTTTAACTCTTTATTTGATCAAGGGGTATATCCCAGAAGTTGGTCCGAGTCTATTGTCATCCCATTGTATGAAAAAGGTGATTCAAACGATCCAAATAATTATAGAGGAATTCCATTGTGTAATGTTGGTAGTAAACTGTACAGTGCTATTATCAACAGGAGATTACAGGAGTGGGTGGAAGAAAATAACATTACCAGGGAATTTCAAGCTGGGTTCAAGAAAAACTATTCTACAGTTGATCACATGTTCACATTAATGGCATTTGTACAAAAACAGTTTTGTTTAAATCGTAAATTGTATGCTGCATTTATTGACTTCGAGAAGGCTTTTGATTCAGTCAATAGAACCTTGCTGTGGCCTATCCTGTTTAAAAATGGTATCCATGGAAAACTTTATAAATGTGTTATAAGTATGTATAATTGTGTAAAAGCAAGAGTGCGATCTGGTGAAGCTCCAACAGACTATATAAAGTGCACTTCTGGTGTGAAACAGGGCGATGTCTGTAGCCCTGTTCTGTTTTCTTTATTCATTAATGAAATAACACAGGAGGTTATACATTGTGGAAGGCACGGTGCATATTTCATAAATGACGTTTTAGAAATTTTCATTCTTCTTTTGGCTGATGGTGTGGCCTTGGTGTCAGAAACAGTGGTTGGATTACAATCCCAGTTAAATACTTTGCAAAGAGTTGCTGCTTCATTAGAATTAAAGGTTGTGTAAACGGTGTAATAAGACAGTTTATGTTGGTGAAACCGGACGTTCATTGAAAGACAGAATAGCGGAACACAGACGTGACATCAAGTTCCAAAGAGAAAAGCCAATAATGCGACATTTCCTTCAGCATTCAGTGGGAGACCTTGCTGTTGCAGTGTTGGCAAAAGCTTACGGTGAAAGCAAAAGCTTCAGACTTATTACTGAAGAAAAATGGATAAGGACATTAGATACTAGGATGCCAAATGGATGTAATGTTAAGACAAATTTGTAACAACCCTATCCAGATTTACCTACGAACAACATTGATGATTTGCAGAAAATGTATTATATATATATATATATATATATATATATATATATATATATATATTATATATATATATATATATATATATATATATTTCAGATGACAGTTCTTGTATGCCATGCACAGTCACAGACAGGACTATGGTCACATTATTCTATGGTTTCATTTTCGCTGTGATTTATGGAGCGTATTGTTATGTTTTTGAAGTACATTGGTTACAGTATAACTACACACACACACACACACACACACACACACACACACACACACACACACACACACAACTTGCACCCCCTCCCCCCCCCCCCCCCTTTTTTTTTTTCTCTGTTGATGACATCACATATTATGATGTCAGAACTTGCGTAATATATTTATGACGTCAAGTCTTTGCTCTGACCAGTTGCCAAAGATGGATATCACGTGGTTGCATTGTTTTTGTTTTTTTCTCTTGAAAAAGGCCACGTGGCCGAAAATTAGAAGAGAAGAGTGGCATTGTGATTTTCTATACTGTGTGAATATGGTTTCGGATTTGTATGGGTGAACAAAGGTGTTGGTGATATGAGTGCTTTTATCCAGGTATTCCGAGAAAGACTCGTTGGCTGCAGTTGGCAACATTGGAAGTGTCATGTACAGAACAGTGACAGATTTGAATTATATAGAACGTTTAATAATCTACGATGTTTACCTTATATATCCTTATATAAGTGCTCAACCCCTTGGGGAGCAACATTTGTATATATATAAACTTTTAATAATATTTCTTAACAGATGTTGCTCCCTAGACGGTTGAGCTTTTTCAGATTTTTAAAAGACATTTTTTTTATTGTTCGTGATATATATATATATATATATATATATATATATATATATATATATATATATATATATCAATGAAAATGGACAAACATTTAAAACGCATCATGACTAAGTTTGTATTTGGTGTTTCCGGTCTCTTTACTCACTATTTTCGATATAGACAGTCATGTAGTGGACATTTGATCTGTCCTTTGTATCGAAATGCAAAAGAGGATGAAGTTCATTTTGTATTGGCTTGTCCAGTACTAGACGAACTTAGAGAGGAATTCATCTCAAGAAAGTACTTCAATAATCCATGCCTTTTCAAATTAACCTTGTTAATGTCGTCATCTAATGAAAACACAGTTAAACAGTTAGCGATTTATTTATATAAAACATTCAAAAAGCGAACTATGTATGTAACATAAAGAATACCAAGATCAATTTTCGACATGAGTTTATGATGTACATCCCCATTCTAAGGGGCTATGGCCTTTAAGAATAAAACATTTGAGTCTTGAGTCTCTCTCTCTCCCTCTCTCTCTCTCTCTCTCTCTCTCTCTCTGACACACACACACACACACACGCACACACACACACACACACACACACACACACACACACACACACACACACACACGTGCGCGCGCGCAATTCAAAGATTCAAACTTTTAATCCTGTGACCCCTTTTGGGGCATGGAGGCCTTGAAACAAATCAAATATAAATTAAACAAATTAAACATATAACAAATACCCTATGTTTCACTCACTGAATATAATGTTACACAACGTTACTAAATTTTAGAAACTTCGCCAAGTTTAGCAACACTCTTTTTAACTACCACACAGCAAACGACAAAAGTTAAATACGGACTTTATACATATAAATTTTCTTGGTATAAACTGTTTGGCGTCATATACTGTACCATGTTAGACCATAGCATTCCACGGCAGTTAGTCAGCTCTGCCAGGCCGAAGATTTTGGGTGGCTAATGCAGTAATAAGACAGTCACGTGACGCCCACCCTACTTCCGCGGAAGGAAGAAGCCGGTGTAAACTTCCTGTACCTCATTCTCTCTCGGCCTGCCGTCCAAGCAAGGTAAGTCTTGTGCTCTGTCTCGCCTTTTCTTTGCCGTTGTGATAAGATAGCCTTGTGTTTGCTTCTTTACTTGTTTTGTTGTGGCTTGCGCGCTGAACCCTTACCCGTGCCGGTGAGGCTTTGGTTTGGCGTGTTTTATTGATTTTTATTAACCACACGCTTCTCGCGTTCGTGCCTTGTTCTCGGCACTCGCGACTTTGCTTTCCGTGCATCTCGCAGTTCGGAATTTCGGAACTACATTGCCGGTTCCACATCTCCTCGCTGTAATTAGCCTTTACAGCCCTTTGTCTGCGAGTCCCATTTCGCTTCTCCTTCCATTCGGATACCTGATTCGACGACCTTCCTCGTCGTTTCACTCAGTTTCCATTCCTTTTGCCGGTCTTTCAGCCATTTTGTTTCGACCGGCCAATACCGGCGGCACATACGATCGAGCTTCTTTGATCGAACAGCGCTATTTCAGTGCATTTATCGCACTACCAGTGCCCCTCCCGAGGTTGTTCGAGCTCTTTCTATCCCTCGATCCACCTCTTTGTCTCCCCTTTGCGATCGTGTTTTCCGTGTTTGTCTCGCCACCAGTGCCCAACATGGTGAAGGACACTAACGGGTCGAGCCACTCCTTTGTTCAGGAGTCGCCTTCTGCCCCGGAGGACCCGAGTGTCGATTCCAGGGGACAAACCGCTCACACCTATGAGCGTACGGTCGGTGTGGAGGAGGGTTCCGCGCAGGGGACGCGCGACCATCGTTGCGATTCCTCCTCTACCCGATCGGCGGACACACGATCGTTGCGATCGAAGTCGAACAGGCAATCGGCCGTCATTGCCGACTGTTTTTCTTTCGATACTGCCTCTAAATCTAAATCCAAAGGCAAGGCCCCATGAAAGGACATGCCTGTTCAAAATCTTCCCATTCTTCGGCCAAATCGCCTGTTCACCTTCGATCGCACAAGGAGACTCTCGCCTATCATGCTGCGTCCGGCGATCATCGGCCCCTGGGGACCCTTGCCGAGACCCGGACCAGCATGGGTGACGACTCGCGGCCGGAATCACCGCCCGTCACCCGATCAGATGAGACTCGTGACGCTAGCTACCCCCCCCCCCCCCCCCACTAACGTCACGCAGTCGAATCACGCTCTCCCCAACCGTGTCCAGGTTCAGCCATGACTCGGACGCGAGGAGCGTCATCACTCCGGTGGAGGGGTTGTGGGCAGTCTTTGGTGGGACCCCCCCACTGACAACCCCGGGTCAGGGACGCAGGCATCGACCAGGTCGGATCTGCGCCCTCACCCCCAACGGTCGAACCACCCCGATCGACCGTTGAACTCTCCCCTAGGGGTACAGGACATTGGGGAGTGGACTTCTTTCGCTTCCCTGTTGGGCAACGTCTGCGGTCCCGTTCCTCCAGGGGGAGGATCGACCAGCGGGACCAGGGGTAACCCTTCATCCTTTGAGGTGGACTCGTCGCCGCAGCCATCCCAGTCCGCTTCCACATGGCCAGGAGGCTCGGCTACCGTACCACCCACGGCCACCCTGCCATGCAGGGGGCCAGCACGGACCACACCCGGGAGATGCAGGAGGCAGTGCTCTCCCTGGGGCAGGTGTGAGACAGCTCGCCTTCTCGCTACCCTCCCCTTGGTGCCCAAGGTTACCCGGGTCCCCGAGGAGACTCTGCCCCAGGGCCGCCACAGCCCTCGTACTCCCCGGGGACTGGTGGCTCTATTCCCCCGAGGGGAATCAGTGGCTTAGGGCTGACACCCATTCCGACTCCACCTCCGGTCACATGTGGCATCCGGCCTCCCAGAGCTGGATCAACCTGGGCCCCCCTTCCTCTCGGGCGCTGTCCGATCGGCAATCCCCTAGTCTGCCCACTGAGTATGGAGCCACCAGGGACCCGTCCTCGTTTTTCCCCACTACCCAACGAGGGCGGGACTCCCACGCACCCCTGCCCTGGCCCTCCAAAGGTGGATCTAAACATCCCCTTCAGGAATACTCTGACCCACAAGTCGAGGACAGGGTCGAGGACTCCCTCCCCCAGTCTGGTGACCTTTCCATCTTGGAGAGCTGGTGCCCAGATCTTGTTGTTAGGGAATCCCCTTCCTCTGACAACATTTTCTCCTTTAGCCGTTTCACTGGGTCCCCCCCCTGCCCAGTGATCATGGCCAAGGATAGTCGCCCCCCAGACCCTCACTCCCTTGTGGGACAGATCAACATCTTTCGCCAGGGGTGCACATGCCGTCCCTCCACCGGGGATTGACTTCTTGTCAGCCCCTAACGCGGCTCCAGTAGGAGTTTTCCTCAAGGACCCGCGTCATGGCCCCCATGTCCTTTCCCTCTTCTCTGCCAATCCGGCCACCAGGGTTATTGCCATTTCCCCTGCTGACCTCAGGTTCACGCCCAACCTCGCCCTTCCCACTTCCACCCCTGTTTCTATCAAGAACTTGATGGAGTGGGACAGAATTGCCAGGACTGGCATTCTTCACACCACCGCGGGACATGCCTTCATTGACATGTTCCTGCAGCGAGTGGAGGAGCTCTGGGCAAAGGAGGGCGGCACTGCCTCTGTGTCTTCGGACCCTGACGACACTGAGACAGACCCTAGCCTGTTTGGCGACCCCCTGATGCGCTTTCTTGTCAACAAGATATCGCATCACCTTTGGGCTGCGGCGGACAGCGCAGCCAGGAGTCACTTTAACTGCCTGTTGGCAGTGAGAGATGCTGTGTTATCACAGGCCAATCTCTCCCTGGTGCTCAAGGTGGCCTTACGGTGCATCCCGGGTCAGGAGCAGTCGCTTTTCGGCGACTATTCTACTGCTGTCATCACCCATGCAGTCGAGGAACGCAATCAGGCTGCGTCTTTTGCGGTCAAGCCCCCTCGCCAACATCGCCCTTCTGGACCCTTCTCCCGTCTGGCCCTGCCCTCCGCCAGACCCCAGCCCTACCCCGATCAGGCCCCCCCTCGCACCTCAAGGCCCGCCAGATGCCCTACTTCCGCCGCGCCTAGGTCGAAACCGAAAACCCCCCAACAGAATTTTCGGTTCGGCCAACAGGCCCGGCCTCGGAGGTGACTAGCAGACTCACCTTCGGAAGAGCGAGAACTGGCAGACTTCTCGCCCCTCCCCGGCCCCTCTGGCAGGCAGTCTGTCCCGACATGCCCACCAGTGGCGGCGTATGGGACTCAACCCCTGGATAGTGTCAGTGTTACAGGAGGGGTTCCGTCTGCCCTAGGCACACGAACGCCCTCCCCCCCCCCCCTGCTGTCCTCTCCTCCTCCTTCCCCCAGCGATCCCCCTCCCACCCAGGTGGAGGCCCTTCACCTGGAAGTCAAAGAACTTCTCCGGAAGGGCCCCATCACCGAGATACCCCACCCCAACCCCGGGTTTTACTCTCACCTGTTCGTGGTTCCCAAGTCCTCGGGAGGCTGGAGGCCCATCCTCGACCTTTCCCCACTCAAGAAGTTCCTCAGACCAACCAAATTCAAGATGGAGACCCTGGCCCAGATCAGAGACTCCATCCACCATCTGGACTGGGCCACTTCTTAGATCTGAAGGACGCTTACTTTCAGATCCTCATTCCAACCCCGCCAAATGCGAGCTCTCGCCCAGTCAGAGATTCTCCTTCCTGGGCATGAGTTTCGACACCACCTCCATGCTAGTCTCCCCGACCCCGGAGAGGTCCACCCGCCTGATGGACCTCATCTCCCACCTTCACCTCTCTCCCCGCCCGTCGACAAGGACACTTTCCTCCCTTATGGGGATGATGGAGTCCCTGTCACCTCTCATTCGCCTAGGCAGGGTTCCCAAGCGACAGCTTCAAAGGGAGTTCCGCCGTCGTTGGTCGCAGACCACCGACCGCTGGGACCAGACCATTCCCCTCGGGCCTTGGTTCTTTTGGGCCACGGAGGAGTGGCTCAGCCCCTCCACCCTGAGCCCCAGAGTTCCCATCTCCCACCCATCCCAGGCCCTAGAACTTTACACAGACACCTCCAACTCGGGCTGGGGGGCCCACTTGGAGAGCAGTCAGCCTCGGGGGTGTGGGATCCATTGACTGCCCATCTCCACATCAATATCCTGGAACTGGAGGCAGTCAGGCTAGCCCTCCTCCACTTCCAGACCCTGGTCTCGCACCGATTTGTTCTCCTTCTCACGGACACCTCGGTAGCCTGTTACATCAACAAAGGGAGGGGGGGGGGGCACGCTCCATCAGCCGCTCCCTCCGGACAGAGGTCCTCCTCCGCTGGTGTCACACGCAAGGAATCACCCTTCGTGCGAAGCACATAGCGGGGACGCACAACATCCTGGCAGACTCTCTCAGCCGCTCCAGGTCCATCCTCCACACGGAATGGACCCTCAGCAGGCATACACTAACCTCGGTGTGGACACATTGGTTCAGACCCATGATCGACCTGTTCGCCACCCGATTCAATCATCGTCTGCCAGTGTATGTGTCTCCCATCCCGGATCCTCAGGCGTATGCCATCGACGCCCTCTCCCTCCCCTGGTCCGGCCTCTTAGCTTACGCCTTTCCCCCCTTCCCGATCTTCCACAAGGTGATCAGGAAGGCGAGACTCGAGGGACCCAGGCTCATCCTCATAGCCCCATGGTGGCCCACTCAGTCCTGGTTTCCGGACCTCAAGTCCCTCACTCATGTACCCCCTCTCCAGTTGAACGCCCGGTGGGACATGCTCAGGCAACCCCGCTTGGGTCGCCCCCACTCCAATCCCCAGACGCTTCGCCACCACGCCTGGCTTCTGTGCCAGCCCAATTGTGAGCATCTAACCCCACCTCCCAAGCGGACAGGTCCCAGTCCGTCCTCAACATCCTCTCCAACGCCGGGGCCTCTCAGGACCTCCGAGACCTAGCCATGGCCTCTCGCAGAGCTAGCACTGAGTCGCTTTACGATTACAGATGGAGGAAATGGGTCTCATGGTGCAAAGAAAACACTGGTTCCACACAATCGCCCCTCCTATATCCAGATAGGAAATTTTCTGTCCCACCTTAAGCTCTCACCCAGCTCCATACGGGGCTACAGGTCAGCCATCTGCACGACCATCCGCCAACTGGGCGGACCTTCCTTTGAGAATGACTTCCTTCGCAGAGAGATCTCTAGAGGAGTGGCCCTTCGTGAGGCCCATTCCCCAAGGCGCGTTCCCCTTTGGGACCTCTTCACTGCACTTGACGTTCTCAGGAAACCACCTTTCGAGCCTATCTCCTCCCTTCCCTTTGATCTTCTCTCTATGAAAACCACCTTTCTCCTCGCCCTGGCTTCGGCCAGGAGGCGAAGCGAGATCCACGCTCTCAGCGGGGACCCCAGAGACATTGCCTTCCACAGGGACGGCTCTGTCTCCCTTAAGTTCCTTCCCAAATTCCTAGCTAAGAACCAGGAACCCGGTAGTCCCTCCCCCTACCTCGTCATCCGCTCATTGGTGGATATCCTAGGCGGAGAGAGCTGTGGTCACATGGTTCTGTGCCCTTCCAGGTGTCTAAGACACTACTGGGAACGTTCGCGCCCCAGGCGCGCTTCTCAGAGACGTCTCCTTATTTCCATCAACCCCAATAATAAGAAAAACATCTCAGCTGGCACTATCTCTAGGTGGCTGTCCAAGACGGTCAAATCGGCCTATGTCCAGGCGTCCAAGGCCCTCCCCATCTTGTCCCCCCGAGCCCATGAGGTCAGAGCACTAGCCGCTTCTGCAGCTTTCCAGCACTCTGTCCCCCTGCGCCAACTCCTGGAGGCAGCCTACTGGCGTTCGGAGAATCCCTTAATAAACTTTTATTTAAGGGACATCCGCATGACCAGGGCTGACGGTTCTAAAGGGATATCCTTTGTGGTGGCTAATGCAGCCATATCGGTTAACCCCAAGAACCACTAGGGCACTTGCCCTCCTCCTTTTGCGATAAATTCTGCTATGGTCTGACATGGTACAGTATACGACGCCAAAATGGGGAGTTTGTATTATACTCCCTGTTTGGCTAGTATACTTACCATGTCAGACTCTAATGCCCACCCTACCTTCCCCACTAGCACCAAGGTCCTTGGGGTTACCTGGCGTACAGGCCTCGACGAATGAGGTACAGGAAGTTTACACCAGCTTCTTCCTTCCGCGGAAGTAGGGTGGGCGTCACGTGACTGTCTTATTACTGCATTAGCCACACAAAATCTTCGGCCTGGCAGAGCTGACTAACTGCCGTGGAATGCTATGGTCTGACATGGTAAGTATACTAGCCAAACAGGGAGTATAATACAAACTCCCCATATTTCTAATGTCGATATATTTGGTACATTTCATTGCAAAATGAAATTCATCACCAAGGTCATTCTGGTTGCAGTCCTGACAGAATCGTTCATCGTGAGGTATTCCAAATCGTCTGTCAATTTCCATCATGAGACCAGCCGCCGTGGCGAAGTGGTTAACGTCGCGGACTCCCGGCTGGGAGGTCGCGGGTTCGAATCCCATCAGAGTCATGTGGGTTTTTCTGCCCCGACCAGCTCCTACCCAGAGTTGAGTTTGCTGCGGACTCAGTTGGGAAGACTGGGACCACACAGTCGAGTTTCATCCACTTAATGGATGCGTTTCTGAGAGTGTTGCTCAAATTTCCTGACCAACGCTGCAGGTGCCTGTATCTCTCGGGCCTGGTTGATGCCGGGATATATTATGAAAGGAAGCGTAGAGTACAGCCCTGTCATGTAGTCTCAGACCGAAATGGAAATCCGTAGCATCATCTTAATCATCCTCATTCTCATCGATCAGCATTAAAAAAAAAATGTCTCAAATTCTGTGGCCCTTCATGCCCTGCTCTCATGGTGACCTCAGTTTCGATGTCCTCTCCACGTCTGTGGCCTTGGTTTGGTTCCGTCGGGGTCACAGGTATCGGCGAGTCCATGGGGGCTGTCGTTGGACGGACGTGGTGGCGCCCTCCGGAGGGAGAGCTCACTCACGCCGGCTCCGCGACTAAGCAATTATTGTCGTCAGTAGGGGGCTTAGTAGGTGGTGTCCTGCGTATGTTAGATCAGAACAGGCGCCACTGAACACCACCGAAGTGACTCGGCAGCAGTGCAGTGTCTTCTCCGGTGGGTTGCCTCTTGACGACTTGACATTGACTGCTCCCTGTGGATTGTCGGTGCCGGGGCTGCGGCGGGGCTGACCGGGCTGTGGCTGTGGACGGGGTGTCGGAATGAGCGGCGTGTGTGCACTGCCTCTGAGGTGGCGCAGAGGTTGGGACAGCAAAAAAAAAAAAAAAAAAAAAAAAAATCATGAGTTTATGATTGCCTCAGCGAAACCGAATCAGTGGGTATATATAAACATCAGGCCAAATTTCAACATATTTTTCACGGCAAAACTCTGTTTTAAAATTTCTGTAAAATAAACACTTATTTCTAGATTCTAAAGCATCATTCCATGCACGTATGTAAATGTCTTCTAATTAATTACGAACATTTCTACAGAGACTGAACAGACGAAAACATTTGTGTCTTCCACACACAGTCGAATCAGGATATCCCGTATACACATCAACCACCTAGATGTAAAACCATGGTTTCTGTATAAATCATATAATACTTGATCCAGTCTAGATGGATAATTGTTTGTTCGTGGAGAAAGTAAGGGTGACCAGAAATTTATCATTTGTGCATAGACTTGAACTGAAACAGGATACAGTTCTCCATATATCAGTTCTGTTTTGGTAGAACCATTTAAATGAAAAGACGCTTAACAATTTAAGCTGAAAACTTTTCATTAGCTTTTAATCACTATATCCCCAAATTTCACAGCCATATAAACGAACAGGCTGTACCATTGACTGATATAAGTCCAGTACAATGTTTATAGGCAAATCTTGAAATCTTGCCATCTTTAATGAAGAAAACATTGTACGTTGCGCTTGGTCATACACACACATACACACACACACACACACACATACACACACACGCGCGCGCGCGCGCGCGCGCCACACACACACACACACACACACACACACACACACACACACACACACACACACACACACACACACACACATTCTGAAATCCAGGCTGTGACAAACCGAAGTGTCTATTTTGTTTGTTCCATTGCATGTTTCCAGTGAAAGCGAATTGTTCCATGTTTACAGGCATTCTGTGCCTCAGCAAGCATGTAGGATCAGCACATCTGTCACACTGTTGATTTTTTAGCAAAAAAAAAATGCGTTTCTTCAGGATGAAATAGGTTTCTCTGTAAAAATATGACACTTTGGTGAGAAGACAAATGAGGAAATGACCTGTTCTTACTGTCCAAAACGCCTGCATCTCTCTTCTTGCACGGTTTTTTTGCAGATATAACTTTCATATATATTGACCGGGTAACTTGTGCCAAATTATGATTTCTCTACACTGAAAACAATTTTATGTCAAAACAGTACAATTGGTGATTATAGAGTTCAGGAACAAATTAAGCAGTATATGTGCAGATATATTGTTTCTGTATTTAAAAAAATATGTGCGATTTTATTAATATTACAAACCAAGAAGCAAACATCAGCCATAACGTTTTCGATAATAAGATTTATTTTATCTACGTAAAGGAGGCTACTTACATAGCATCACCACCTATCAATTATCCTACAGTTTTGAAGGCTGTTGAGGCGTCGTGGAAGACTTCACAACCAGCTTCTTCCACTCCTCCCAGTTCTCAGACACTCTTAGGCAGTTGCTGGTGTGAGGCCAGTCCATGCACTGATGTTGTCCTCCCATCTCTTTCTTTGTCTTCCTCTCCTTCTGTCTCCTCGCACTGTTCCTTGTAGAATGGTTTTAGCGAGTCCTGCTGATTCTGATACATAACCATACCATCTTATTTACCTTCTTTTGTTGTTAAAAAGTCTTCGTATGGTCCAATGGCTTGCCTTTCTCTGGTCTGGACCATCCAATTGGTACAATTGTTATGTATGCGATGCTAAGGATTCTGCAGAAGCATCTCATCTCTAGTGCCCGAATCCTTCTCTCAAGTTCAGCTCTCGGAATCTATGTCTCACAGGCATAGAGAATTATGTCAATTACCTAGGAGCAAATCAGTCTTATGCTGGAACTGATCGATATGTTTATGTCATTCCTGATGGATCTTTGTCTTTATAACATACATTTATGTCAATCAAAAAGAGAGACTTGTTTCTGACTGATCACAACGTCTCAGTTTTCTTTGGATGTCATCATAGTTTACACAAGCATGCCTCCGATTTTCAGTTTTATTATTTGTCACGTCTTTCAGAAGGTGAAATTTGAACATCTTAAGTAAACGTTTTGTAGGTGGACAGTAAATTCGTTGTTCTATTGCCCTTAGCTTGCTTCACCTTAAATGTTTTCTAAACGCCAGTGTCATGCAATGTTGACAAGCTGCTTGCAGTGGCCATGCTTTAATTATCTTTTCAATTTCGGTCTGTGCTGTTTATAGCCCAGCTGACCTCAATGAGACACGTCAGTGCTTTCATCATCTTTTATAGACATACAAATAAGCATGTAGATCCATGTTGATATTAATATGGTTATGATGCACAATACAGATAAACATGACTTTTCTTTAGAACTCTAGTGCTGACGGAATTTACATTCGCATTCCTTGTCTAGTAGTTACTCACAGACATTCTGGTTTTGAAAAAAAATATCATCTCTCTCTCTCTCTCTCTCTCTCTCTCTCTCTCTCTCTCTCTCTCTCTCTCATCTCTCTCTCTTCTTCTCTCTCTCTCTCTCTCTCTCTCTCTCTCTCTCTCTCTCTCTCTCTCTCTCTCTCTCTCTCTCGTAATACCATCAAATATCCATGTATACACCGAGCAATATCCAGTATACTACCTCAGCAACACCACCCAATTCTTCTGGTTTTGACAAAAAATATCATCTCTCTCTCTCTCTCTCTCTCTCTCTCTCTCTCTCTCTCTCTCTCTCTCTCTCTCTCTCCTCAATACCATCAAATACCCATGTATCACCGAACAATATCCAGTATACTACCTCAGCAACACCACCCGATTCTTTTTTTTTTTTTTTTTTTTTTTTTGACTCTCTGCAAAATCCAAACCACCCCTGCTTGTGTCACATGTCTGT
Organism: Conus canariensis; assembly: GCA_033310375.1. NCBI lineage: Eukaryota > Metazoa > Mollusca > Gastropoda > Neogastropoda > Conidae > Conus > Conus canariensis. The sequence goes on along the minus strand of CM065735.1, from coordinate 55,843,174 downwards.
CTGTGCGCACTTTTACGACAATAAGTAGCCTGTGTTACTAAATTCAAATTCTATATGGCATCACTTCACACACATACATACGCACTGCAGACATACACAAGCATGCACGAAACGCAACGGGTATATACGCGCATACGTGTCTTCTTCCATTCACCTAATCCACACTTCCAATCATCTTGACCACTCCTGGTGACCCTGGAGACCTTGATCTATGACCTTACTTATTGACCACTACTACCCATACAACGTCAGAAATTCTCACTCAAGTCCTCTAATGAGCGTCAGATAACGACATTTACACTACTCCTGAACTAAAAGCTTATCTGAAATTAACACATGTAAGAGCAGGTCCAGAAGAACGCTGAATATTCTCAGGAAGCTGGCCAGTGCACCTCCCGAAGACCCCTACCAGCCCACAATACATTTGGACAATACTGCTCACATATCGAACACAGCAGCCAATCCTCATCAGGAAAGACTGAATAAAGTGTTGATCCAGGTATTGCATATCGTCACAGGCACCATATCAAAGCCAATAGACATCTGGGAGTTCACAGCACATAACCCACCACTAGATAGGAGAAGAGAGAGTGCAGGAGAACACACAGGCAGCCAAGCACAGTGCATTTCCTGACCACAAGATGAACAACATGTCTTTACAGTGTGTTGAAAGGGTTAAGATATCCTCATATGAAAGCATCATTGCTACAGAGAAAACATTGATCTGAGCCTGCAGCTTAGGTAACACAAATTACATCTTAGTCCCCATCCCCGGCCAGTGGAGTAGAGAAATTCATCATTTGCATCTCTGTCAGTGCCACTCTTTATAACCAAGGATGAACACAGCATCCAGAGCGAGACAGTTTTAACACTAGCCATGCTGTGAGCAAAATACAAATAGAAAGCATAGAGTCGTGTCAGCGCAGACAAGTCAGTCACTGACGCATCCCTGAAGGGAGCTGGGACGTACATGCGGTACCCTAATGCGTCAGTCACTGACGCATCCCTGAAGGGAGCTGGGACGTACATGCAGTACCCTAATGGTCACAGGTGAGCAGAGGTTCTACTATCTGGCTTCCAGTGGACCAACCTTACCTTAACCTTAACCTTAAATCTCTCTGTGCCAGGAGGCACATAAGGCTTGGACGTCTCTCCTCCACTGTGTTCGGTCTGTAGCTGCATGGCGTACAACACTCCATGTTTTCCAGCCTGCGCCGTTTCTCTCCTTCTCCACCATTCGCCGCCATGTTGTTTTCGGTCGGCCTCTTTTCCTTCTTCCCTCTGGTGTCCAACCAAGGGCCACAGCACAGTCGTCGTTCCTCTCCTTCCTCATTATGTGTCCAATCCAGTTCCACCTCCGTCTCCTCACCTCCTCACTGGTCTTTCCTGCTTCTGCCATCTCAAGAACTGTCTTATTGGAGACATGTTGTTGCCATCGGATCTTGAAAATCCTCCTTAGACACTTGGTCTGAAAGGTGTCCAGCTTTTCTTCCTCTCCTTTAGTCAGTTTCCAAGTCTCGCATCCGTAGAGTAGGACGGACAAGACAAGGCTCTTGAAAAGGGAAGCTTTAGTCTTTCTGCCTATGTCGTTGGCTTGCCAGATGTTTGATAGCCGCTTCATCTGTGCGCTGGCCAAGGCTACTCTCTTCTTGACATCAGCTGTGCCTCCGCCGTCCTTTGTCACATTTGCACCCAGATATGTGAAGCTCTCTACCTCCTCTACTTCACTTCCTCCAACTTCAGCTTATCGTCACTCCTGCTGTTGGCTTTCATGGCTTTGCACTTCTTGGCATTCAGCTTCAGTCCAACTTTGGCTGCATTGTCTTCAAGTTTTGTTGTTTTACCACAATGCAGAAATCAATGCCACCAAAACCATCAGCCAGGCAGCGCCCCGACACTCAGGTCCATTCCCTGATTGATGCCAAGTTTACATAAGAGGCAGTCAATGTCTGACAGTCTGCCTTAGTTAGACCCAGCACTGCAGGCCATCATGTGCATGCACAGGTTAGTGCTCCGTGGATCCCTTCAAGATGTGGTATTCAAAGAAATGATGAAGCAGGCTGGCTGGAACACCCATGTGTTTAGGAACAACAGGACAGAACTAGTGTGATGTATGCAGAAGAAAGGTCAACATCTAGTCCCTGTACAGACTAATGCAGCGACATGACAGTTACCACCAGCTGCCATGAGCAAAGTCAATCACTATCTTTCATTTAAAACCAGGGCATAACAAACTGAACCACCACATGGACAACTACTTCCACCTGCCCCAATCCAGCTCCGTCCCTGTGATGAAGCAGACAAGACAACGGAACGTGTCCTCCAGGACTGTCGGAGTCACCAGTCTCTAATGAAGGGGATCTGGCTGACTCCTACCGACCTGATGGACAAATGACAAAGGTCTTTGACTGTTCTGCTCAGGAACGACATGTTTGTCCTGAAAGTTGAAGTGCCATGGCGTTCGTGAAGTGGAGAGCCTTGAATGACACACACACACACACACACACACACACACACACACACACACACAACACACACACACACACACACTATTTCAGACGAATTCATGCATCTCATAAAGTACAGAAGGCGAGAAGATCATCTGCCGGTTACGAATACATAAATAGATAGATAGATAAAAATGAAATAGACTGATAAATAAATAAAGTAAATAGATAAATATATCAATAGATACATAAATGCTACATACACGTTATATACAAATTATTTTTGAAAAATGCTCTAGGAACAGAGTGAAATTGTCTTCTTCAAGAACACTCTCCAGGGTAAACTGGGGTGCGGCCTTTGTTGAGGCCGACAGAAGAAATCACTGATGAACAGCTTACAACAATGGACTGGGTTTAACATTGGTCACGAACTTTTCATCGCCATGGCACAGGTGTGACAGAATGTCGTTGCCCAACGAAGGCACTTTCCGGTTTTGGTCGCCACTTCTGCTTTCGCTCCTTCATTTTGGAAATAAAAGGGAATCTAATTTGCCCTCCTATCCACATTCATACACTCTCAGGCTATGTGTCTGTCTGTCCGTCTGTCTGTAGACCTGTCTGGTCTGTCTGTCTGTGTGTCTGTCTGTCTGTCTGTCTGTCTGTCTCTCTCTCTCTCTCTCTCTCTCTCTATATATATATATATATATATATCTTTCTCTCTCTCTCTTTCTCTCTCTCTCAAACAGAAAGAGAGAGAGTGAGTGAGAGAGAGACAGACAGACAGAGAGAGAGGTAGACAGACAGACAGACAGGTCTACAGACAGACGGACCGACAGACACATAGCCTGAGAGTGTACGGATGCTTGCATTTGATTTTGTGTGTTTATTTGCTTTTAGGTCCGGGGCAATAAAGGGGAAGTTAGCAAAGGTATCTATACCACAAAAAGACATGGTTATGAACAAGTGACTCTACAATAAAGTCAGATTATGAAGTCTAAAAAGAAAGATTCACGATTGTGTTATTCTAAACAGTGTGCTTGTTTGTATTCTTGAAGATTCCGATGATGTAATTATGAATCAGTTGCGTGCCCATTGGGATAAGAAAGATAATTGGTTGATAGCCGACAATTTCACTGCACTGTCTAGAATCCGGGACTTGTATTTGTTGAATGATGGAAGCGTGAAGAAATCTTCTGGCGATCGACCTATTAATATTCATTAAACTGACTATGTCCCTAAACCTAACCATTGATTGTTTATGAATGTCACTGGGAAACTTGCAAAGATGAATGCGGCAATAGTCACTTGCACATTCCTGTTGTAATGAACTTGAAAACTGACAAGGAAATTCCTCAGAAAAAAAACGGAACCTCGTTTCGTATCATAAAGTGGCTGATTGGGTGAAGATTAATTGTACCATTAAAACAGACTTTATCTTAATATCTTAAGGCCACAACACTTCATTTATCGAAGATTTAAACATGCCACTGAAAAACGAAGCAAGATGCAAAGCATATAAACGTACTCCCAGTTTATCCTGAATACGAGTGAGATATTCCATAAAGAGGAAAAACCGTCTTTGGCTGGTGTTAGTAATGGCTATTCTGGTAAACATCGGCCATCATCTGTGACCTATAATGAACATATTTACAAATTTTCAGAAAGATCGGCCAAGTACTTTCTGAGATTTTCCATAAAGAAGAAACCCATTATGGGCCATTAGTAACGGCTATAACGGTAAACTTAAACATCGGGCATCATCCGAAACCCATAATGAACATTCCTGCACATTTTTAGAAACATCGGCCACGTACTTTCTAAGATATCCCATGAAAAAGAAGAACCGTTACGGGCCGTTACACCCGTTAGTAACGGCTATAACGGTAAATTAAACGTCGGACATCATCCGTGACCCATACTGAACATACCTACAGATTTTCAGAAAGATCAGCCAAGTACTTTCTGAGATATTTCATAAAGAAGAAAAAACGTTAGGGGCAGTTACAGCCGTTAGTAACGGCTATAACGGAAACTAAAAACGCCGGGCATGATCCGTCGCCCATAATGAACATACCTACAAATTTTCAGAAAGATCGACAAAATGCTTTCTGAGATATTCCATAAAGACGAAAAACCGTTATGGGCCGTCATAGCGTTAGTAACGGCCATAACGGTAAACCGAGACATCGGGCATCATCCGTGACCCATAATGAACATACCTACATCGGCCATCATCTGTGACCTATGATGAACATATTTACAAATTTTCAGAAAGATCGGCCAAGTACTTTCTGAGATTTTCCATAAAGAAGAAAACCATTATGGGCTATTAGTAACGGCTATAACGGTAAACTTAAACATCGGGCATCATCCGTAACCCATAATGAACATAACTACACATTTTCAGAAATATCGGCCACGTACTTTCTAAGACATTCCATGAAAAAAAACCGTTACGGGCCGTTATAGCCATAACGGCACCATCCGTGACCCATAATGAACATACCTACAAATTTCCAGAAAAATCAGCCAAGTACTTTCTGAGATATTCCATAAAGAAGAAAAACCGTCATAGGCAGTTATAGCCGTTAGTAACGGCTATGACGGTAAACTGAAACATCGGGTACTGTCCGTGAGCCATGATGAACATACCTACAAATTTTCAGAAAGATCGACAAAATGCTTTCTGAAATTTTCCATAAAGAAGTAAAACCGTTATGGGCCGTCATAGCCGTTAGTAACGGCTATAACGGTAAACTGAGACATCGGGCATCATCCGTGACCCATAATGAACATACCTACAAATTTTCAAAAAGATCGGCCCAGTAGTTTTGTCTGGATCGAGTGGAACACATTTTGACCACGGACGGACGGACGGACACACACACACACACACACACACACACACACACACACACACACACACACACACACACACACAGCATTTCTTCGTTCCCATTCTAAACTACTCCCTGTTCCATAGCATTCGCATTCGCATCCCTGTTCCATAAGAAGTGGGAGTACAAAAAGGGAGAAGCAAATATGCAATATTAGTTTAAACTCTCAAAAAGTGATTTTCAGATCACAATCAAAAGTATTTCAAACAATCTAGAGATGTAAGATGAATAAATGTGCTTCATCTTCCTGATTACCACCAAATAATTACACAGTAGCCTATTCTCATTTACATTAAAACTAACAAGCAAACAAAGTGAAATGTTCACCAGGGGTCCAGTTGTATCAGTGGCTTTTGAGAGAGAGAGAGAGAGAGAGAGAGAGAGAGAGAGACAGAGAGAGAGACAGACAGACAAAGAGAGAGAGAGAGAGAGAGAGAGAGAGAGAGAGAGAGAGAGAGAGAGCAGAAAGAACAGAACAGAACAGAATTTTATTCAAAAAGGCTGAAGTCCCATTTGAAGGGTGTGAACAATGACAATGAATATATAATAGAAACATGAATGAAACTGTCATCCCAACATGAGCATGAGAACTAGATTATATGTTTTCCAGCATATATGGAAAAACAATGACAATTCGGAAAAAAGACATCAGATTCGCACATTTATACACTCAGTTCACAAAGTCACACTCATATAACAAGTAAATTTGATAAATCAAGATACAGCTATTTCTCTTCTCTTAAAGGCTCAATATTTTTAATGACTTCTGTTTTCCGCGATGCTTGAAGTAATGTTAATCTGAAATCACTGGGATTCATATAATACTTTGGGTGTTTTAAATTATGCCTTAAATCATCAAAAGCAGGACAACAAAAAGCAAAGTGAATTTCATCATCTGCAGCAGATCTACACAATGGGCATTTCTTTACACGTTCACTATTCCTTTTATATCTTGTTCTGTGCACTGATAAATCAGAAATCCCAAATCTAAATCTTGTGTCGAATAAATCAGTCCATATCCGAAAGTAAGTATGGCTCCAGACCATGAGATGTCTTAAATTCTCATGTATGATTGTTATATATTGTGTGATTTGATGTCTGTTGTGATATTGTAAACGCCTAGGGCATTCAATTGATTAGGCGTCATAAATGTTCATAATAATAATAATAATAAATTTCCTATAGTTTATACATCTATCGCTGTCATTCATATGACTATTCCAGTGTTGCCACCTACAGTCAATTAACCTTTGTCTAAACTCTCTTATAAAAGAATCTGTGTATCCTACACCTTGGTTTTACCGTACATAACAGAAGCCAAAACTATTCAAAACATCACGAACTTTCGAAACCCAGTCCACTTCCCCTCAGTTTGAAAAAAATGTAATAACGCTTTATGTGCTTTCCATGGAAGTCTATGGTCCTCCATTCGAGTTAATTTTAACCAGTATCTAATGCAAGAAAAAGTAGAAGTAATAGATAGGGGGAATCGATTCAATTCGCATACACAAGATCATTCTTTAATACGAATAAATGAATATTTTCTGTCATTGATGAAGCATCTTCTAAACCCCAAATCTCAGCACTATATAGACGTATAGACTGAATCGGTAAATACCAAAGCTTCAAGAATAAGTTCTCAGAGTTATTATTTAATTGATTCAACTTATAAATAATATGAACAGCAGCTCGTGTCCCTTTATTTGCTAAATCTTGGCATGCAGGCTTAAATCTCAGTATTGTGGAAAACAAGATGCCTAGATATTGAAATGAATTCACTACATTCATCTTTACACTGCCGTAAAATCATCTCTCTGTGCTTGCTAGGTATCCGCCTTTCCTAAAAACCACAATGCTAGATTTTCCTAAATTTACTTTAAGTTGTCACTGGCATGCAGCTCTATGAAGACTATTTAGTTGCGTCTGCAACCCAACCACAGTTTCTGATAACAATATGATGCCATCAGCAAACAAAAGAATAAACAATTCAATCATATCCATATCGAGACTAGCACCATGTCTACCATTATTAAATGTTTCAAGCGCAAGTTCATTGATAAACAAACAATAAAAAAACAGAAGTGGACAACAAACATCGCCTTGTTTTACACCGCTCGTACAATTGATATAACCTGTATACTGTGTATCACAACGAACTCGAGCTTTAACAACCTCATACATAATTATGATACATCTGTAATTTTTTCATTAATTCCACTTTTTATCAAAATAGGCCACAGTAATTTTCTTACAATTGTGATGAATGCTTACTCCAAATCAATGAAAGATACGTACATTTTTCTATCAAATAAGAATTGTTTTTGAATGACTGCTAACAATGTAAATATATGATCGATTGTAGAGTAATTTTGTTTAAACCCAGCTTGGAATTCACCAATAATGTTGTTCTGCTTGACCCATTCCTATAATCTTGCATTCAGAGCTATGAATTTTCATCATATCTACTTACCCTCCTAAAACTCGTAGAGCTGTATATTTTGCTACGTTTGTCTGAAAGAGAAATTCCTCAGTAATCATTGGGATCGTTGATGTTGCCTTTGTTAAACAATGATCAAGATATTGACCTGTGTGAAATAGTACAGTGAAATAATTTACAAAGAAATCAATAACATCAATGCCTGAGTTTTTTTTTTTTTTAATAGCTCTCCAATTATACCATCCAGTCATGCTGCTTTCTTGCTGTTCGATTTTCTCACTGACAGTATTACTTCTTCTTTTCATATAGGTCGATTCAGAAAGTCAAGAGAGATAGAGAGTGAGGGAGGGAGAGAGAGAGATATATATATCAGGTGTCACACAAATCATCTAAGACGTGCCTGAGATGCAATCAAGGAATTCCGTTACCAGTCCACGACATACAACAAGCCACCAAAGAAATATTCCATGTGGCTTTGTTCCACCATTCTAATAAACGCATATGATCAACACACTCCATTTTCCCCGCCACCAACTGATGATGACACCTGGTTTATTTCATCAGCGAGTTGGGCAGCAGTCTCCTCCACACACACATTCACAGAGAGAGAGAGAGAGAGAGAGAGAGAGAGAGAGAGAGAGAGAGAGAGAGAGAGAGAGAGAGAGAGAGAGACGCTTGACGCGCGTTTAACGCCGCGCCATTTATTGTGAGGCCAAAGGTCTGTACACAAAGAGTTCGCAGCGTCAAATTTTCGATTTTTCCAAAGAAAACAGTATGAATTGAAATGAAACATAGTTCTCGTTCGCTTGCATAAATTCAGTCTCAGTAAGGAGACGCCAGCCTCAGAATCGGGGATTCCCGATTCTCTCGCT
>CM065735.1:55831144-55834421 GCA_033310375.1 Conus canariensis | reverse complement strand
CACACACACACACACACACACACACGCACGCTCGCACGCACACATGCACGCACGCACCACACACACACACACACACACACACACACACACACACACACACTCACACACACACACACACACATACACACACACACACACACAACACACACACACACACACACACACACACACACTCACACACACACACACACACACACACACACACACACACACACACACACATACACACACGCACACACACACACACACACACACACACACACACACACACACACACACACACACACACACTCACTCACATGTGTGCCCGCATACATGGACACTAATCAAGCTCGTTTCCTAGGCTGTTATATACTTTTATAAAAATGATTCAAAAAAATGGTGTCCAAAATATAGTTGTAAATTAATGTAAACAGATCAAAAAGGCCTATGTTGCGCTTAAGGCCAAAAATGGATAATAAGTAAAACAGGCGAACAAAGAAATCACTGTACTATTCTGAAGACTTCAGAAGAATAGATTGTCAGAAGAAATTACACAGTGCCACGATTTGAAAGTGTGTGTGTGTGTGTGTGTGTGTGTGTGTGTGTGTGTGTGTGTGTGTGTGTGTGTGTGTGTGTGTGTGTGTAGGGTGGGTGGGTGGGGGGGGAGTTCCTAACACTGTTATGTCACTGACTGTTTCACACTGTTATGTCACTGACTGTTTCACACTGTTATGTCACTGACTGTTTCACACTGTTGTGTCACTGACTGTTTCACACTGTTATGTCACTGACTGTTTCACACTGTTATGTCACTGACTGTTTCACACTGTTATGTCACTGACTATTTCACACTGTTATGTCACTGACTATTTCACACTGTTATGTCACTGACTATTTCACACTGTTGTGTCACTGACTGTTTCACACTGTTACGTCACTGACTGTTTCACACTGTTATGTCACTGGAGTGTGCCCTGGCATGTAAAAACACTCTTAAGAAGTTGATTTTAAAATACACGCACCCTGACATACCGTAGAGAAATTTGAAGTAACTGATTTTAAAATACACGCACCCTGACATACTGTAGAGAAATTTGAAGTAGCTGATTTTAAAATACACGCACTCTGACATACTAGAGAGAAATTTGAAGTAGTTGATTTTAAAAAAATACACGCACTCTGGCATACTGGAATTAAATTTGAAGTAGTTGATTTTAAAAATACACGCACTCTGACATACTGGAGAGAAATTTGAAGTAGTTGATTTTACAATACACGCACTCTGACATACTGGAGAAAACTTCGTTGTGCTTGTCACAACTTGACAAGAAATCACAATAACCAAAAATGATTGGTGTCAAGGTCCTGAATTTGACTTTTCTCCATCATTGCAACGCAAGTCATAGATGTGTTGTTATTTGTTAGTGTGTAAAATCAAGAGTTCTTTATCAAGCTCATAGACATGATCCACAAGACCTACAGAACTCACCTCAGTGACAAGACCAGCAAAAGAAAGAAGTAGAATTACTAGCAAACCAGGCAGCTCATCCAACAAATGCTTTGGCAGAGAAAGAACGATTGGTGGGAAAAAAGCAGAAAGTCTGCAAGCCATGGCTGATATCAACGACATGAAGACATTTCACGCGGGCCTTCGCACCATCTATGGGCCAAAGACTTCTGGGTCAACACCCATTCGATATTCGTGCTTCTAAGCAGACCACACTGCTGACAGATATGACTGGCATCCTTGCTCGCTGGGCTGAGCACTTCAATGCTGTCTTGAATAGAGACTCGTCAGTATCTGAAGAAGCAATCGCAGCGCTCTCCCAACTGCCAGTGAAGGAATCTCTGGCAGACCCACCCTCCAGTACAGAGACTGCGAAGGTTCTGAATAAGACCACGTCCGGGAAAGCACCAGGAGCAGATGGAATTCCAGCTGACATCCACAAGAATGGAGGCGAGGTACCCCTGGAAAAGTTGACCAACCTCTTCCAGTCCACATGGGAAAAAGGAGAGGTGGCCAAACCTCAGAGACGCCTCTGTTGTACACTTCTACAAGAGGAAGGATGATAATGCGTCCGGTGACAGTCATTGTGAGATTTCCCTCTTGTGGATCGCAGGAAAGATTCTTGCCAGGGTCATTTTGAACAGACTCAACACCCACATAGCAGAGTCCGTCGTTCCTCAATCACAGTGCGGTTTTCGCGCAGGCAGGGGTACAACCGACATGGTGTTTGCTGTTCGCCCGTTACAGAAGTGTCGTGAGCAGAACCAGGAGCTCCACATGGTGTCTGTTGATCTCATTAAGGCCTTCGACATCGTCAATCTGACTGGCTTGTGGAAGATCCTTCACAAGTTTCGTTGCCTGGAAACCTTCACCTCACCGATCGTTTCATTTCATGATGGCATACAGGCGAGGGTGCACGAAAACGGAGATACCTCTGACCCATTCCCAGTGAAAAACGGAGTGAAGCAGGGATACGTTTTAGCTCCCACCCTCTTTTTCATTCTGTTTGCTGCAATGCTGATTGATACATCCCAGTACTGTGACAAAGAGGTATGCATCCAGTTTCGTTCAGATGGCAAACTCTTTAACCTTCGATGACTTCAGGCCAAGACTAAAGTATTTGATGCCCTTCTGAGAGAGTTCCTCTTTGCTGATGACTGTGCACTGGCCGCGCACTCCCATGAAGACATCCAGTGCATCACAGATCGCTTTGCAAGGGCCTGTCAACGCTTTAGACTTACAGTCAGTCTTGGCGAGACCGAGGCCATGCTCCACCATCCACCGCCCGGAGTTGGCAGTGCTCCGCCATCACCTGTCTCATCAACATCACAGTGATAAAAAATGTGGAGAAGCTCTGCTGTTTGAGCAACACTGTTAGCAGCTACGGATCTCTGAATGCAGAAATAATGTTGCGCATCGCAAAGGCCAGCTCTGTATTTGGCAGACTCTCAAAGAGTCTGTAGTAAGACCATGGCATCAAGTTTCGCACAAAATGGTGCCGTGTACAGAACTGTCGTTCTATGTCCTCTCCTCTTCTGTTGTGAGACGTGGACCACGTACCGCCAATACATCCAACGGGAACACTCCCATCAACGATGCTTGCACAAGATCTGCAGCATCAGAAGGCAAGACATAGTATCCAACCTACAGGTCCAGAAGAAGTGTGACTTACCCAGCACTGACTGTATACTCATCAAAAGCCAGCTCTGATGGACACGACAGAATGATTGCCATGTCGACGGCGCAGTTTCATAGTCTTCCATTATTTCTTTACCTGTGTTGCTGGAT
>CM065735.1:55818644-55826144 GCA_033310375.1 Conus canariensis | reverse complement strand
AAAACGAACCTGATTCGCAATGTCAGAAAGATTCAGATACCCCTACCGAGGATTGATCTTTTTAAATCTAGTCTCATTTACTCCGGTGGTTGTTTGTGGAATGACCTAGTGTCTTCATTTAATGTAATTTCTAGTTTAAACGTTTTCAAAAAACAATACTTCTCATATCTGATGCTACGCTTCCTAAACAGTGTGACTAATGATAACATCATGTAACCTTCTTTATACGTTTTCAAAATTATTGTATGGATTCAAGTACAAATGATGTTTAAATGTATTTGAATGTTCATTTGTGTTCCTTCGTTACCCCTTCTCTATATCTTGTCATGACATACTGTTCACCTGTCCACCTTTCATTGAAGTCCTTCGTTTCTCTCCTTCTTCTTCTTCTTCTTCTTCTTCTATTTTTTGTTGTTCTTGTTGAATGTATTTGCAAAGTTGTTTTCTCTTTCTCTTTGTGTGTGTGTGTGTGTGTGTGTGTGTGTGTGTGTGTGTGTGTGTGTGTGTGTGTGTGTGTGAAAAGTTGACTGTCATATTTTTGGATTGCCTTTTGTATTTCAGGCTAATATTCTTTTCACTATCTAGATGGTTCGTTGTTTTTGAAGTCACATATTGTCATTATTTTTTCTGCTTCATCGAGGGCAAGATGTAAAAAAGCCTGTATTGTGCTTATTCTTTATCCCTCATTAAAAAAGATTCGTTCGTTCGTTCGTTCGTTCCTTTCCTTTCGGTACTCAGCTGATAATAATTCCATCTTTTAAGTCTATCCCCTTAACCATGGTTGATACAGATGTAGAGAATGTTTAACCTGTCCCTAATTTCCTCTCTTTTAGAATTACTGTTGAAGATCCAATATTAAAAACAACACATGCACTATGTTTTCTCCCCCCCCCCCCCCCCCCCCCCCCCCCTCCTTTGACAACTTGACGCCTAGAGCTATTTTATTCATTTTGAGCAGAAAATTCATGACTGGGTATACGTACGTGATTCCGTCTGTGGGTTTGCTGATGTGTGAGTCCGTATGCAAATGAAACATATGTTACGCTCGATGTGGATAATCGCCTAATGTGAACATTATGCAAGTAATTTGCCTAATGTGAACATTAGGCGAGCAATTTGCACAATGTTTACAATAGGCAAATTACTTGCATAATGTTCACAACTTAAGCAAGACTTCTACATTAGGCAATGGCGTTTTGCCTGATGTGAATAGAATGAAGAACCGTGGTCGCTGGAGTGGAAAGCAAGGAAACTAACCACTCAACTATGCTGACCTCTTACTGAGCATTGAGCATTGCTTGTTTTTTTTTTTTTTTTTTTTCTTTTTCTTTTTTTTTGGCATCAGTTCTCGGATCAATGGAGCACCTAAGGTGGTGATTTTTTTTTTTCTTTTTTTCTTTTTTTTTCTCTTTTTTTCTTCCCTAAGGCCAAAATCCACCTCTTCATTTTTTGGTGCATCACACTGTCCTCTTCATCTGCCAAAAAAACAAAAAGCGGAAAAAAAAACAAAAACAATTTCCACTACTAGGTTTTTTTTCCTCTCTTTTTTTTTTTTCTTCTTTTCTTTCCCAGCCAATCTCTTACACACCATGCCTAGTCTGTATGTTCTCTTACACACCATACCTAGTCTGTATGTTCTCTTACAAATTGACATATTTTTGCTGATTTTAGTGTTTTGGCAATTGATACAAAGTGTCTGGGTTTGTTAATGTACTAATGTGTGGTGTACTGGCACACTCACTCTGATAAAGTGTTGCTGCATTATACGGAAACGGAACCAACATAGATGAAACAAAGGACTTAATTATTTTTAGTTTTTCATTTTGTTTTACACATACACCCGCACACATGCTCTCGCTCCCCCCCCCCCTCCCCCCTCTCTCTCTCAAATATGCTAACAATGGTAGAAACCTGTTAAATACACGACACGATACCAAAGCAAAAACTATGCATAAGCAACCAATTCCGTATATACACATGCCTGAAAGGATGTCGTTGGTCCCTATTGCCCGTCTCCCTCTTCTTCCCCCTACCCAAGCGCGTGAGCGCACTTCACAACACACCACCACCACCACCATCCACCCACTCCAACACCCATCCACCCCCACCCCCACCCCCCACATCCACCCACACCCCCACAAGAAGAGAGAGAGAGAGAGAGAGAAGAGAGAGAGAGAGAAAGAAAGGAAAAAAAAAAGGAGAGAAAGAGAGAGAAGGATAACAGACAGACAGACAGTTAGGCAGACAAACAAGCAGACAGGCGGACAGAGACGGCGTCTTTTAAATGGATTTAGGGATTTACTTTGTTACATATCGTCTCACCAGTTGTCTCTTCCCCGATGAGGCCAATCCTATAATGAAAAGAAATCATGCATGAACCTCTTCATATTCCACATTCCCCACGTGCAACAGTCTTACACATACGAAAACGAAATAGTGCAAGAAAGTACGGAGGAGTGGAGAACGAAAAGGCATATTTACCTTGGGGTCACTTTCTTTATGAAAGAAACGTCACCAAGACTGTGTTGTATGTGTGCGTGCGTGTATATGTGTGTGTACCTGTAGGTGTGTGTGTGTTACAGTGCATGTGCGCGCACGCAAAATGCACAAACACAAGCATGTTTTTGTAACTGAGTGTATGTCTTTCTCTCTCCCTCTCCCTCCCCCCTCCCCCCCCCCCCCCCCCCATCCCTCCCTCTCCGTGCGCGCGTGCGCGTGCGTGCGTGCGTGTGTAAGAGTGAATGCATGCATGAAATCTCTTTATATTTTCCTCAGTTGCAACTGATTTTCGAATATGACTGAAATTGGCAGCCTAGATTCCGTTTTTTTATAAATACTTATACACATCTTTGCAGTAATCACAACATGGTTTATTTTCAGTAGTTTATGTCTGTCAAGATTTTCTTGTCTAAGAATTCCAAACAGCACAGTATCTTCAGAAAACACAATTCTTGTGTTGTATACAGCTAATATGTATTGACTGACAAATTTCCAAAACGAATTAACCTTATGACAGTGAAAAAAGAAATGTTCAATGTAATCAATTTCATCATTGCAATATGAACAATTTCGATTATCCCTATAACTTTCATTTTGCATAGCATTATATTAGTCGGGTATATATTTTGTAAAATTTTCCATTGTAAAACTCTCAGTCTGGTTTCTTTTGTGCACAAGCGGGGTATCTTCCATACATTTTCATTTAACTCCAGTCCATATTTATTAGACCAAAAACGGGCTGCACATGGTTCCGTGTAACTGAGGGAACACAAAGTCACACGGAAATCCTTGCAAGATATATGCTTTTTGTTACAGAAAAGAGGTGGTTCTGAAAAATCTGTATCATATCTATCTTGTTCACTAACCCTAGTATTAAAAATATGTGTGGCCGCTGACACTACATTATACTCTAAGATCCTTGCAGGGAGGTTCCTATCTTGTTAACCACGTCCTGGTATGAAAGCATTCCATTTGGACCATACATGTCACTAACATTTAGTATTTTGCCCTTTATCCAGTCAGGGAAGAAAAGGACATTTCCTCGATATTTTATGTACTGGTTATTCCACAGTAAAGAGGGAAAGGGTGAGACATCTTCATGTTTATTAAGATCTAGCCATGTTTTCAGAGTAATTTTCCAAAAATGTGAATGTATCTTGTCTAAACCTTTGAAAAGTGCGCTTTTAGTATTTGCATAAAAACACGTGACATTCTCACCAAAGGGTAGAAATATTTTTCTCGGAATTATAGTCCACCTTTCATTGTTTGTGGCCTTACAGATTCTTACAACCCATGACAGGAGAAAAGCAGATTGTATCTGTCTTAAATTTATCTTAAATAAATGTTAGCGAACCGCCCAGAGAACGTGGACAAACGAGTCACAAGACGTGTTTCGTCTTGTGACTCGTTTGTCCACGTTCTCTGGGCGGTTCGCTAACATTTATTTAAGATTTGTTTAGATTTCCGCCTGCAGTCCTCTCGCTTTGCAACTAGATTTAAATTTATCATTTTCAATCCTCCTTTTTCATATTCACTGCACATTACGCTTCTTTTAACTTTTTCAAATGCCTTTCGATTACAATGTTTTTTACGCCAGAGAAATCTAAAAAGCATGCGATTTATATCTGATAAGATCTTATCAGGAATAACAAATGTTTGCATAACATGGACCATTTGTGAAATAAGAAATGTTTTAATAATATGTATTTTACCCATTATACTAAGATCTCTTTTTTCCCAGGCGTGAATAATTCTCTGAATAGTTTCTATTCTTTGCAACCAATTGTCCTCAACTAAAGATGCCAGTTTATCATTCTCATAATAAATACCCAGAATCTTTAGTTTATTTTTCCACGTAAAGCCATAAAAACTGCACTATGTTTTCTACTACCTAGCCACATAGCTGCTGATTTATTTTTATTTATAACCAAACCAGAAAACAAAGAAAAATCATTGAGTATATCTAATGCTTGTATCATGTCATGCTGATCTGTCAAAAATAAAGTAACATCATCTGCATAAAGCGCAATTTTGATTACATTAACAAGCGTATCTCTTGAACCCCCTAAATCAATTCCTCTAATGTTTCTACAGTCTTTTATCTTTATTGCTAGCAATTCTATAGAAAACACAAATACTAAGGGAGAAAAAGGACATCCTTGTCGGATTCCTGTTTCAACCGCAAAATAGTCGGATATCCAGCCACTATACAAAACACAACTACGAGTATCAGCGATTAATACTTGAAACCATCTAATGAATTCTTCACCAAACCCGTACTTTTTGAGAGCTGTTACATGAAGTCTTTAGATATACTATCAAAAGCTTGTGTATAATCAATACTTAAAAGCAAACCAGGAATATTTTCTACTTTTAGATGATCAATGACATCATCAATTAGTCTCAATAGCGTAGCTGCTCGACGTCCTTTTATATACCCAACCTGATCTTCACTTACTAAATCTCTAATTACTTGACATAAACGATTTGCCAAACATTTAGACAAAAGCTTGTAATCGCTATTCGTTAACGAAATTGGTCTCCAGTTTTTTAAAACATTTCTAGGTAGATCTTTGCCTTTGTGAATTAATATAATGACTGCTTTTCTCTGAGAAGGAGAAAGCGTCCCTTTTTCAAATGCAGAGTAAAGTGATGATGTTAACAAACTTTTTATATGACACCAAAATACTTTTAAAAATTCTGTTGTAAGCCCATCACTTCCTGGCGAAGAACCATTTTTGAGGGCTTTAAGAGCCATTAGCAGTTCATTCTCTGTCAAATTGCCTTCACAACTATCCTTCTGAGAATCAGAAAGCTGTGGTACTGAGGTATTAGATATAAAGTTATCTACCATTTGTTCCATGTTTCCTGCACTTACCTTTTTCTTGTACAACTTCGAATAATAGTCTCGCTACATTTTCATTATTTCTGACTGTTGTGTAATTGATCTACCATTTTCATCACGAAGTTCTTCTATTATCTTTGAATTTGCTCTTGATTTTTCCAAGTTTAGGAAATATTTTGTGTTCTTTTCACCCTCTTCAATCCATTTCATTCTAGATCTTACCTGTGCTGCACGTGCTTTATAAGTTTCCAATAATTCTAATTCTTGCATTAAGTGCTGTCGCTGATTTTGATAATGAATATGATTAGGGTTTTTTGCAATCTTAATATCTATGTCGTTTAACTTACATTGTATTTCTAGTAACTTATTCCTTCTGTCGATGCTCTTACCTTTAGCATAAATTATTGTAAAACTCTTAATCTTCATTTTTAGGACTTCCCATTCCGTTTGAAAATCGACGTTTTCGTCCATATGAGATACATAATCATCTATCAAACTATTCATCTGTGTGACATAGTTTAAGTCATTCAACAATGAGTTGTTGAACTTCCACAGCCCAGGTCCCCTCTCAAAGCTTGAGAATTTCAATTTGATGGAGCAACCTCTGTGATCTGTGAATGGGATAGAATGAATATTACAGTCTATTGTTTTGTCAAACAAATCATCATTGGATATGAAATAATCCAATCGACGTGCAATAAAAGGAGAAGTTTTATGCCATGTAAATTCCTTGTCATCTAGATGAAACAGTCTCCAGGTATCATACAGGTCATGGCTTCTTATTAAATCATTAATTTTCTTTACTGTGCCCTCTGCATGTTTTTCTCCAGAGATGATATCTGAATCGTTATCTAATACGCAGTTGAAATCCCCCCCAATTAACAAATGCTCTGACTCAGCATTAGAGATAACATCTCCGAGTTCATCAAAGAAAGTATTCTTTTCATTGTCATTATTTGGAGCATATACATTCACAATGATCACTTTTTTTATGCTGAATTTCTATTTCAATGGCCAAAATTCGTCTTGAATTGTATACTATCTTGTAATTATCAACCACATTGTGCCGAAATAACACAACTTGACCACAACTATGTGAAGTATAACTATTATATAATAATTCACCTTTGCCCCATTCTTTTTTCCATTGCCCATAAGTGATATGTGTTTCTTGCAAGCAAATTACATCATACTTTTTCTCTTTCAAGTATTTAAATATTGATTTTCTTTTCCAACACGAGCGCAAACCCCGTGAATTTAATGGAAAAAACAGTCAATCCAGAATCACAAGCCATAAGGGAAGTCCGTAATCCAAGCCATTTTCAAATCCAAACGCAAGCCCGTAAACAAAGTCCGTGTAACGCGCGTAAGCCGTCTCCGTCAGGTCAAACCGTCACACTCGGTGAAGACTCACCCACCATCTCCCCCACCTTTACTTTGCCCACTCGACACGGAGCGGTCAGGTGAGGGCCGCGAACAGGTGAGCATTTTAGCCTTTGGCCCGTCACGCCACTGGCTAGGTGAATCCTCGTCACCTGACCTCTGTCGCTTGCCACCGGTGCTGCGTGAACGCTGGTCCTTCCCACGCGCACCGTATTGCCGGATATTTTTCCGCGGCGAAGGTGTAGACGAATCTTTGCCCTTGTCAATTTTATCAGTTTGAGTTTCGGGAACCACATCTGTTCGAGAGTCTTCAAAAACATCTTCCCCATCCTCAAACAAATTTGCCCCTACCTGAACGTCTCCTGACTGCTGGTTCTCATCCGTGAGCCTTACCTCTTCTGTATGCTCAATCTGAGCACATGCCTCTGCTTCAGAGATAGGTCCACTCACCTGGGGGTCAGGGAAAGTGCCGCAGGCCGGATCACCACGCTTGTGGCCACTCTGCAGGCAGTCCCTGCAAGTCACCAGATGTTGACACTGGTGTCGGTGGTGTCCTGACTGCAGGCAGTTAGAGCACACAGGGCTCTGTGACACCTTGGGCTGCTCCTTGTGGTAGAGGCGAGCAGTGAAACTACCCACCTTTACAAACCTGTCCAGTGGTACTAATGGAAGGTTAATGAACACAAAGCGTCGACCTGTAACAAAACGGGTTAGCTTTCCGTCTCTGTCCCTGATTTTCTCCATTGCTTTGTATTGCTTGTTGTAACAGGGGT
>CM065735.1:55783644-55816144 GCA_033310375.1 Conus canariensis | reverse complement strand
CTGAAGTTGTTGACTGGACGTCCACATCATCCTCAAAGCCAGGGCGCTGTTGAACGTCTAAACGGAGTCATCCAGGACAAATTGACCATTTGGATGAAGGAGAACAACAGCAGGAAGCAGTCAATAGGCCTTAAGTTTTTTCAGTGGCAAGTTAACATCAGCCGTCATGAAACAACCGGCCACAGCCCATTCAAAGTTACATTTGAACAAGATCTGCAGGTTGGATTAGGATCATCTATCCTGCCAAGTACAGCTCTTCGTGAGATATATACCGAGGAAGACCTTGAGGCATTTCTGGAGTCGGAGGAAGCTGAAAATGCTGACACTGAACTTCCTACTGAGGCATCAAATGTGACAGAGGCAGATGCAGTTGCAGGGGGCAGAGGCAGAAGCAGAGACAGAGACAGATGCAGTGACAGAGGCAGAAGCAGCAGCATCAACGGAGATAGAGACAGAAGCGGAGACAGAGACAGAAGCAGAGACACAGACACAGGCACGGCAGAAGCAGTAGATCCAACTTTCCAAAAGATCCGTGCTTCGGCTGATCGAGGACAATCTAAGGCAGCAGCACGGATGACAAGACGCGGCAAACACCTGCTTCATTGGCCAGTGTGCTACGCTTAGGGTCCCGGATGTGGATCGTGGTCCAACAGATCCCAAAACCTGTTAGTGGTCGTCCTCAAGAAACAAGATGGGCTATACACTGTAGTTTGCCGGGAAGGAATTCTAGGACCAAAATATACAGCTGCTGACCTAAGTACAATCGATCAGCCCCTGATAAAAGCAGAAGATGTTCCTGATGTCTGCCTATCAGTTAGAACAGCAACAGCAAGGGCCACTGGCGGGCAAGGACATACTAAGTGTCAATGTACAACTCAATGTACATCAGGACGATGCAGCTGCCTAAGAAAAAAAAAAAAAACTTAAATGCAACTCGCGCTGTCAGCCGGGCAGATCATGCAAACATTTCTAACTAAACTCGGCTGGACCCTGAGATCTGTTTGACTGACTTTTTTCTCTTTTATTGATTTTTCACTGTTTTCATTGATTTTCGGCTATTGGCCACATCGATGTGGATAGTCATGTTTTGAGATTTTTTTTTTTTTTTGGATGCCTGTGTCCGTTTTGTGATTGCAAGTGTGTTCTTTTCTATTAAATTGCAATTCCAGTAAGATGTCTTAAAACTGTCTCTACATGTTTGTTCTGTGGCATCTCTATCTCTATCTAAGTCTTATTCACATCAGGCAAATTGAGCTGCACAATGTGTGTTAGGCAGCCGTATTCACATCGGGCAAAATTGAACTGCATAATGTGAACATTAGGCATCTTTTTGCCTAATGTTGACATTTTTTTACATTACGCAAGTCATTGTACCTAATGTGTACTATATTCAATTTTCTGCCTAGTGTTCACATTAGGCAATTATCCACATCGAGCGTAACATATATGCAGTCATGGAATTTGGGCTGGTACACCCATGAGAACGCTTCTGAGGAGGCTCTGTCCTGTCACATCCAGTGACCATTACACAAAGGCATCTGCCGGGGAGCAGTTATGTCCCTTGACGTCATAATGGAATGCCCTGTGCGTGTCTGCACCCTATGTGAACACAGCGCAGGCTTCAAAGGGTAGCACAGAATTCCTCCCAGCTGCTTTGGCAGTTGAAGACAGTACTTTCCTGGGTCCCACTTGCACGTTCGAATATATCTCTTGCTTGTCTGCCTTTTGACCTACTCTGGGTAAAGGCCCATTGATGGTGAGGAAAGACCCACTGACGGCAGGGAAAGTCCTGTTGACAGCAGGAAAGACTGTAAGAGGCATCCTCTTCAGAGGGCACGTGAGATCTCATAGCGAAAGCTTGGCCGTATGTAGAATTGTACTGTCTTCACCTATTGGTGGAACAGCAACGAGTGAGACTGCTGGAAGCTCACAGCAGTTGCTTGAAGGTGGTGTTGTTCGCTGGTGGGATCTTCAGTCATAAGATGCGGGCTGGGTAGGCTCCCGTGACAGTTCTGTCGTGTCACATCCAGTGGACATTACACAATGGCATCTGTCGGGGAGCAATTATGTTTCTTGTCTTAACTAATTGTACTGTGCGTGCCTGCGCCCCAAGTGAACACAGAGCAGGGTTGCAAGTGTGATGCAGGATTGGTCCCAGCTAGTTTGTCTGGCAGTTGATGAAGGTCTACTCTGAGGCCTACTCGGACTTTTGAGCGTATCGTTTTCTTATTTCTAAGTACTGTATAAACAACAAAAGAGGGAAAAAACGAAACAGAGCAAATATAATCAAATGGACGCAGGCTAAAACGTTGTCCTTGTTGAGGCCATAAAGCTAACGTCGAGTAGTAACAGAATACAAATATTCAGACACACAGTTGCCTGTTTTCATGAAAACAACCTTAGCAAAGATTTGTGGTTTAAAAATTAGATAGAGACAGGTGGGATAGGGGAAAGAGAGAACAGGTGGAGATAGAGCACTGCATAGAAAGAAGGCAGTAAAGGGGGCGGGGGTGGGGGGCGGGGGGCATCTATCCATTTATTATAGGCACGGAGGCATCACAGCATTATCTGTGGTGTGTGTGTGTGTGTGTGTGTGTGTGTGTGTGTGTGTGTGTGTGTGTGTGTGTGGTGTGTGTGGGTCTGTCTGTCTGTGTGCGTGCGTGCGTACGTGTGAGTGTGTGTGTGTGCGTGCGTGCATGTGTGTGTGTGTGTGTGTGTGTGTGTGTGTGTGTGTGTGTGTGTGTGTGTGTGTGTGCATGTTAGAATACCATTTCCTGCACCTAATCCATAGTTCCTTAAAGTTGAAAAGGAAAACTGGAATATAAAATATGAAAACAAACAGCTGATGACGCACACATGTTCTTTCAGTCTCTTCAGTCTCAAAACTTTTCACCTCTTTATAGAATGTAGTAGTAGTAGTAGTAGTAGTAGTAGTAGCAGTAGTAGTAGTAGTAGCAGGAGTAGTAGAAGAAGAAAATAATAGTAAAAGTAGTAATGGTGGTGTGTTGGTGAATGTTGTTGTAGTAGAAGTAGTAGTAGTAGTAGTAGTTGTTGTTGTTGTTTTGTTGTTGTTGTTGAGGAGGAGGAGGAGGAGGAGGAGGAGGAGGAGGATGTTGTGAGAAATAGTAGTAGTAGAAGTGTGTAGTGGAGACAGGAATAGCAATTGTCGTCATTGCTGCTGTTGTTATTGTTGGCATTATCACTTCATATAATCATTGTTATCATTAGACTATTATTGGTTCTTCAGAAATCGTCCTCCATCCTTCATTACAGTCAATACCTCTGCAGAGCTCCTTCCGCTGCCCATGCTGTTGCCTTTTTGTTGTTGTTGCAGCTGTTTTTCTGGGTGCTTTTCGATCAGTAATGACACTGCAATTTTAATTTCATCAGTGCAGAAAAACACATCAATGCCGAATTGATAATTAGTTATAACTATTATTATTGCCTTTATCATTGATCTGACATACTTCTCGCCACGCCTATCTTGGGAGTACCGGCGTGTGTGTGTGTGTGTGTGTGTGTGTGTGTGTGTGTGTGTGTGTGTGTGTGTGTGTGTGTGTGTGTTTGCATCGATATCTAACTACTCCCCCCCTCTCTCTCTCTCTCTCTCTCTCTCTCTGTATATATATATATATATATATATATATATATATATATTGTTAAAATAAGTATTAAAAAGGAATATTAAAATACTCTACAAATTTGTTTCAAGCTGGGTGGCTATCTTCACGATGATATTTGGGTTGCCCACCGCCGGTGTTATATAGCGTGTGGGGCCCGATTGCAGCTATTTTCACGTGTGGGTTGGTTGCACGTGTTTTTTTTTTTTTTTAAGGTTTTCAGGTTGTTGTTTGGGGTGTGTTCACTAACAACGATTTCCATTTGTGCCTGCAGTTGTTTACTATTTCTGTTTTAGTGTTTAAAGTTGCTAAGTGTGGTTTACATAGTATCAGCCATTTTTCAGTTAAACATAGGTTGCATCTTTTTGAAATGTTGCTGTATGGTGATGCCCTTTTTATGATTTTCCAGGATATATTGTAGTTTATTTTTGCGTCTTTAAGTTTCCAAATGTATTTGCTCAATTCTGTTTGGTTTTTGTATTTTTCTTTATTAAATGACTGTTTGTGGTTTGCATATCTGGTTTTGAAGTGGTTTTCAGTAATCCCTATGTATGTTTCGGACTATTCATGCTATCCAACATCAAGAAACAACTCGGAAAACAAATTGGACTATACAGAGACGACGGCCTTGCTGCACTAACCAACAACCCAAGATCCATCGAAAACAAGAAAAAAGAACTATGCAAAATCTTTCAAAACCACAACTTAAAAATCACCATTGAAGCAAACAAAAAGGTAGTGAACTACTTAGACATAACACTTGACCTAAACAACAACATATATAAACCATACAAGAAACCTAATGACACACCTATCTATGTAAACATCAAAAGTAACCATCCACCATCTGTGCTAAAGACCATACCCAACGGAATAAACAAGAGACTCAAATCTGTCATGCAATGAAAGAGTATTCAACAACGCAGCAGTAGAATACCAAGAAGCACTGCAAAAAAGTGGGTACAATTATAAACTACAATACAACCCAGATAACAACACAAATAAAAGTAAGAAAAACAGGAAAAGAAAAATCATATGGTTCAACCCTCCATACGACGGGAAACTCAAAACAAACATAGGGAAAGAATTCTTTAAAATCTTAACAACTTCATTCCCAAAAGAACACAAACTGTCAAAAATATTCAACAAAAACACCGTCAAACTATCATACTCATGTATGCCCAACCTCAAAAACCTAATTGATGCATCCAACAAAACGAAAATCAACACAGCAAAGAAGGGTGAAGAAAGGAAATCTTGCAATTGCATCAAAAAAGAGCAGTGCCCCCTAAGCAACAAATGCCTTTATAAGAATATCGTATACCAAGCCACTGTGACATCAGAAAATGAAGAAGAAACATACATTGGGATTACTGAAAACCACTTCAAAACCAGATATGCAAACCACAAACAGTCATTTAATAAAGAAAAATACAAAAACCAAACAGAATTGAGCAAATACATTTGGAGACTTAAAGACGCAAAAATAAACTACAATATATCCTGGAAAATCATAAAAAGGGCATCACCATACAGCAACATTTCAAAAAGATGCAACCTATGTTTAACTGAAAAATGGCTGATACTATGTAAACCACACTTAGCAACTTTAAACACTAAAACAGAAATAGTAAACAACTGCAGGCACAAATGGAAATCGTTGTTAGTGAACACACCCCAAACAACAACCTGAAAACCTTAAAAAAAAACAACAACACGTGCAACCAACCCACACGTGAAAATAGCTGCAATCGGGCCCCACACGCTATATAACACCAGCGGTGGGCAACCCAAATATCATCGTGAAGATAGCCACCCAGCTTGAAACAAATTTGTAGAGTATTTTAATATTCCTTTTTAATACTTATTTTAACAAATGTTGCTCCCCAAGGGGTTGAGCACTTTTAGAACCGTTTTAGGCTGTGCAACTGCATTGATCTATCTTCTATCTATCTATCTATCTATCTATCTATATATATTATATATATATATATATATATATATATACACCACAGAATTATGGACTGTGGTGTGTCTCTATTTGACACCAAGAGCACAGACACAATCAGCCGTGTCTCCCTGATGAGTCCGATCCAGCAATACAAATAAATGTGCCTTTGAGAGGGATTGCGATGGTTCCCTCAGGCAGCTAGTGAAGGGTTTCTCGTATTTATAATATATTCCCCATTTTATTCCTCTTCAATTTTTTTTTTTTTTTTAAATTTCAAATCTTTGCCAAGTCATTACTATAACGACTGAAGAATTGTTAACCTGCACTTGTTTTCCCCCACTACTTAATTGTTCAGCATTATATATATATATATAATATATATATATATATATATATATATATATATATGTGTGTGTGTGTGTGTGTGTGTGTGTGTGTGTGTGTGTGTGTGTGTGTGTGTGACTGAGAAAAGTGATTCGATGAGGGAGATAGTTTGGAGGGGATAGAGGAGACTTATAGGAGTGATAGAGGAGACTTATAGGAGTGATAGAGGAGACTTATAGGAGTGAGAAGAAAAGAAACCCTATGGACTTAGAGATGGACAGTCGAGAAAAGAAACAGGCGATATTAGATCAGATACGCCCCCGTAACCCTAAAAATAAATATGCATGTACATACGAATATCTACAACAACACGGGTAAATGACCAGTCATACAAACATTTATTCATTCACCCATGGCATCGAATTTCAATATTATTACTCTACTACGACGCGCCTTGCACTCTATCAATCATACATCTACTCTAACCCACACTCATACACATTCGCTCAACCCCAGTCCTATGACCCTTAAGCTAATTAGGTCACTAAATTAATTTTATAGTTCCTTCACAAAGTTCCTCCTTGAACTGTCCAGGAAATATTAGAAGAATGCCTTTCTTTTCACCAGGATAACGTCTATAATAATAACCACACAAAAAAAACCACGATATCTGTCTTCACCCCTTTAGGGTTCAAATGTTCATCCAGTAGATCTGCACGTCGAGGACCAACACTGATGCTATCCCACGCGAACGAAGAATCCACGGAAGCTAACCCAATGATAATACAGTTCAATATCGCCCTCTCAGATCGATGGATAAAACAAAACTAACCCAGTTATCCATCCCGATGTAGAAGAAGCATCTCTCTGTCGCCCACCCCAAAAGCAGATCATAGTTCTAGCTTGCAGTAGCAAAAGTAAATCTCTCCAATGCTCACCCCACATTTAACACATAGTCTAACTTTGACAAAATAAAAGATTATCTATTTTTCACCTCAAGGCGAATGTTCACCCCTCAAGTCGCTCAGCTCGTAGCAACAAAATATAACAAAAATTTTGGAGTCCACCCCTCGTAAACAACTACTCTGACGTAGATCTCTGGAAATTGTGGATGGTTGTAGTCCTTCGATAGGGAAGGGACAGGGAGGGGTATGAAACAAATGGTAGATGGAATAGGGTACAAAAAAGAGATGCAGAACAGGATCTAGCGACTTCCAGAGCAGAACGATATGGGCCGCCCAGACGTAACGACTGAGGATGCTGTAGCCTAGCATGTAACAGCCCAGCGCAGAACAGCCCAGCACGACACAGGGCAGCACAGCCTGCATATCACAGGATAGCACAACCCGTGTAGCACACGACAGCACAACCAACGTAGCACAAAATAGCACACCACCTCTTGAGACGAATTAACATAGACAGTTGGCCAGTCTGGATTCAGATTCCACTACTAGAATCTACAGAGAATCCTAGGCTAAACAATACAGCATAGACAGTTTCTCTCACTTTTTTTTTTAGAAACTAAGGCTAAGTTTTCAACAAAGAATACAAAGATTTCCCTTGCTAAACCTAGTTTAGCCTCCAAGGGCTCCCTTGCTAAACCTAGTTTAGCCTCCAAGGGCTCCAGATAGTCCTAAAACTACTCCTCTCGGCGGTTACCAAACCTCCTCTGACTCCAATCCTGAAGATCTAATCTGTCAACACCACAATGACTTTTAACTGGGACTCTTCCCCAAAGATAGATCTAAACATCTGCATAGAGAACGACTAAGTAGACATACATATAGAGGAAGCTATCCTGACACATATGGTTTGTGAAGTGATGGGCGGGCTACCCTATTTTCCAGGGCTTAACATTGTATTTCTAGAAAATTCATATCCATGGAATTTAAATTCTCATGCTCAAACATGAACGAATTACCATGTGTATTGAATTTGACGGTTGTGACAACCCCCCCCCCCCCCACCCCCCCTTTAAGATTAAAAATCACCATTTTAAATCTAACACACAGAGTAAGGCACAACAGACAAATTCATCATAACTTCATTCAACTCTGTACCAAAAATATCCTTGCCAAATAGTCTTTGGGCTTATGTAAATGATCACACCCAGCAGGGTGTAAATTTCCTACATTGCATAGTACCAACGTATAACTGAAATGTCTACCTTTCACCTCTCTTATTTCATCAAGTCCTCTCCTGGTAGTCCATGTTTTCAGGGTATCTCGTTACGTAATCCACGGTGACAAGTACGTAGCGATGAGCGCTAGTGGGCCATCGAGATCCATCCCCACTTTCTCAAACGGATCCTGGATCAAGGGCGTCTTCCCAAGTGGTACTGGAGGTACTCTGCCCTTGTCAGTGGTCTTCTGATTTTTCTTGCACGATTGGCAGTAACGAGAAACGTCTGCGCACACTCCTGGCCAGTAGAGATGGGATAAGACCCTCTCTTTGGTTTTGTTCGTGCTGAGATGATCCGACATCGGCACATCGTGCGCTAAGGCTAGTACTGATGGTCTCAAATCCTTAGGCACACATATCTGCTCCTCCTTCTTGTTCTCTCTGACAAAACATCTGATAAACACACCCTCCTTTTTCCTGTATCTCACTCGCCCTTCCTTCGACTCAATGACCAGACCTGTCTCACATGCTTCCCTTGCCTTCTTCAAAGTCTTATCTGTTCCCTGCTTTTCTATCAAAGTCTCTCTGGGCGCTATGTTGATCTGTTTGCGTGGCTTCAAAGGTGTCGCGGGTTGCTTGGCTTTCTTAGCTTGCGCTCGGGTCTGCACTGCTGTGATAGGTACTGCGTACACTGGAACTTTCTCGAGGGGTTTTCCTTTTCCTCGTTGGATAAAATTTCCAATCAACACCTCCTCAACAGGCCGTTTCATAACCAAAACGCACACCTTTCCACATACGAACGGCGACTCTAGCTCTACCTCTGCTACAGGTAATCGTGATCTGCATCTGGACTCTGCCAGTACTACGGTCACAAAGTCTCCTGTGTAACTCTCTGGGGGTACCAATTTTTCGGCTACCACGGTGTATCCTGCTCCTGTGTCTCTGATACCATCCGCTGGTAGTCCATTGACTCTCACCTCACATCTGGGCGTGTACGGTTTAGCTGCGCATAAGACACACAAGGACGGAGTAACAATATCTTCTTCCTTCTGCTGACTCACTACTTTCACAGCTGCTACCCTCTCTTCACAATTCTTGGCAATGTGCCCCATTTTGCCACATTTGTAGCACTTAACATTCTTTCTCAGTGTTGACTTTACTTCTGTCCCCTCACTATCTTGGGGTCTTGGAGAGTTAGCTTCTCCTGTCTCCTTATGTTTAGCCCTCTCATTCTCCGCTCCTGACGACTCTCGGTTGCTATTCCCACCGTCCAGCCGTCTTGATCTAGAATCAAAATTCTTTAGGTCTCGACTGAGTCTCTTTGCTTCCACAACTATATCTGCCCGTTTGGCAATATCATCAGCGTTGTCCTGGCACACCTTCTTCACTTCCACTACCAAGTCTTGGTGAAGAATTCTATACAATTGCTCCTGGAATAATAAGTCCTTCACGTCGTCCACATTCTGTTCGTCCCTGTTGGCCGCTTGACACCATGACAAACAAGATCTCATTCTAATCAGTGCCTGAGCGAAAGACTCATCTGCTCCCTTCTTCATCTCTCGGAATCGGTGTCTATATGCTCCAGCGTCAAGTCTGAAGTGACCGAGAAGTGCCCTTTTTACTTTTCTGTAGTCACTTAGGTCATCTGGATGCATTCTAAGTACAGCCTCTCTTGCTTTTCCTCTAAGTAACGATACCAGTCTAGGTGCCCACGATCTCTCACTCCAATTACACAAACTTGCCATCCTTTCAAAATAAGTAAGATAGGCATCCACGTCTTCCCCATCAATCAGAGGATCCATATGAGCTGCATGGGTGTTGCTCTCCTCTCTACGTAAACGCAGTTTCTCGTCTCTTCTAAGTTCCTCTGCATCTCTCTTTCGTTCTTCTGCCGCTCTTGCTTGCCTGATCTCCTGCATCTCATCTCTTTTTAGTTGTAGTTCCTCATCTCTTTTTCTTTCTTCATTTCGTCTAACTTGTTTTATTTCTTCTTGCTCCTTTTTATCACGCACAGATGTTGTTATGAATGCTGCAAGATCTCCTCCTTGCAAACCCATGTCCACTCCTATCCTTCTGTATCTTTGATACATCTGCACCTCTTCGTCTTCTTCCTCACTCACTTGCAATGCTTCTCTATCTAGAATCTCCTCTACTACTTCTTGATCCGAATCTGCCATCTTGCTTATTCTAATTTCCTTCAATTTCTTGCCCGATCTTAGTTCCATAGAACTAAACCTATAGGCTATAGCTCCTCTCTGCTGTCCACGCCTACAAAAGTTATAGACTACAATATTAAAAGCTAAGTTATTGTTTCTCCATTCACCTTATTTATCAATATGCATACCTGAACCAATATAATAAGAAACCACAATGAGTTGATAACTACCCCTTTTATATATATTTCTAGAGTACTATAATATGTTTTTATTTAATTACCAAACCTTGAGTAAAAAGATGACTACTTTCCAGTGCCTATAATAGATTATCCTATGTGATGCTGTTTGATTTTACTATTTATCTAGCCCTGATGTGTCAGAGACTTTTGACTTCACGTCAAGGCTCTATTATTAAGGCATCTAATAATTATTCTAAGGAGTTGACAACCGATTCCAATGAATGAATATTATCTTGTGCCTATGCTAACTGATCGTCGTCTTTTTTTTCTAGCCTGCTACCGAAACGTTGTTATGAACGAACTCGACCTACTGCATCAAAACAAGGCTGGTTGGAATGCAAACTACGAAACGAGGCTAATCGATGTCAATTCTCCAACGGTTGCCGATCTAATCTATTTTTTCGACCAAATGAATATTTTCTTACATACACAAAGATTTAAAACAAATATCTATACAAAATTTGTGCTATTAACTACGGGAGGGTTACAAATACAATTTAGACTGCCCCCTCGACATCTGATCTAGATCTAGATCTACCGGGGGAAACTATTCCGGTGTCTTTCGAGAAACTTACTGTTTCATTCAACGTGCCACTCGCTTAGCTAAAACAGTGCAAAACTTCCATCACCCTTTTTGCCAGGGGTCATCCCGATAGATCCCCGCACCGATAGATCCCCGCATCGGTAGATCCCCGCATCGGTAGATCCCCGCACCGATAGATCCCCGCATCGGTAGATGTCTTATGAGTTAAAATGAACATGGTTTGACGTAGTTGACGAGTGGTCAGTGTCACAACACGTCCAGATATTATTCAAACGGCAGCAAGCGTCCTGCTGTTGGAATAAAGTAACATTCAACGGGATAAAATTTCTGTCTGGGACTGTTTGACATGACCTAGGCCTATTTGAAGAGAGAGAGAGAGAGAGAGAGAGAGAGAGAGAGAGAGAGAGAGAGAGAGAGAAACTCGAGCACAAATTTTATTTTGTATTGTGTAAATTAACTTCTCTCTCTCTCTCTCTCTCTCTCTCTGACTCTCTCTCTCTCTCTCTCTCTCTCTCTCTCACACACACAGACAGACAGAGAGAGATCGAAGCACTTTGACGTCATTACTGGAATTACACGCACTTGTTTCCACCATGACGCGGGAACGACTCATATTCCTGAAGGGGAAAAAGGATGCTGCATTATGTGCCCAAGCATGGCCTGATACAAAAAAAAATTGGTAACAGATATTGAAACTGCAACACTAATACGTTCATTTTTTTACATTCAATGAATGTGCTGCTTTCTGATACAAATTAGAAACCGCTTCTAAATGAGGTCACTAACCCCCACCACCAAATCTGTGGTAGGACCAAACTGTTCTAGATTTGGAATCCTAGAGTTGTGAACAATTGCTTGAAGATTGCATAGAGCGTAGAGTTCCTTGTTTTGCTTTCTGATACAATTTGGAAACCGTATGTAAAGTGAAGTGATGCATAATTGAGACAGATTTTTGCGCCGGATTTTCTCTTTCAAGTATTTTTTTTTTCAATATCTGAAACTTCAATGCATACACTTGCGTGCCAGAATCGTGTGTCAGGGTGTTTTGTGGTTGAGCAACGCAAAATAATCTGCATGTAATTTTCTGTTTTTCTCCTCAATCTGGCTTGACTGCTGCTTGTCTTCGGCTCGCTGATTGGTTGAAACAGGGAATTCCGAGCTGTTCTAAAAAAGGAAATCAGACTCAGACTGCCGACAGGAAGCTGAACAAGAGTGCTGCACACGCGTCCCTTGAGGAAAGAAATGGCTGCCCAAGCTCCCCATGCACAATTACTTCCCGGAGAAAAAAGAGGGAAGGTGTTAGTTGTGGCTGGCTTTCGATATCACAGACACAAGATTTCAGGAGGCTGACTTGTATGGCACTGCTGGAGACGGGATTGCAGAACAATCATAAGAACTAATGTGTTTGCACAAGACGAAGCCAACCCCAACATACAAATAGCCAATCCCAATGAACCGACACACAACCATTGTGAAGACAGTAGCATGACAGAACACATTCGGATCAGACGAGACATGCAAGAGGTAGTTGCCCAAAATGCCACCCTGCCTGTCAGAAGAATATACGACGCAGAAGTGGCTAGGCTCCACAGACAAGGAGGTGGAGACCGACCGACCATTCCCAACTTCAGTTCTGTGAAATCGTCAATCGAACAGCGAAGAAGAGCTATGATGCCACCCATACCTGCCACTTTAGCCGACGTCCAGATTGCCGGCCCATGGGCCGAAACGTGGCTTGGCAGTCGGTATCTGCAGCACCTGGACAATCAAGCTGGCATTGCTGTTTTCGCTACTGACGAGAACTTCAAGAGCTGGCTCAAGCCAGACTGTGTATATGGACGCCATTCAGAGTGGCCTCCCCACACAGACATTTTTTACATCATGGACTTCCTGCTTGTCATTCCCTTGTCCACGTTCTCATGGATACCAAAACTGTTGCTCACTACCGACATGTTTTCCAGGAAATCCAAGCACGTGTGAGAGCTCAAACTCATCACCGCTGGAGACCAGGTATGGTGATCACCGATTTCGAGATTG
Source organism: Conus canariensis (assembly GCA_033310375.1). Lineage (NCBI taxonomy): Eukaryota > Metazoa > Mollusca > Gastropoda > Neogastropoda > Conidae > Conus > Conus canariensis. The sequence continues at coordinate 55,803,152 of CM065735.1, read as the reverse complement.
CTCTACAAACTGCTGTTCGCGTAGAGTTTCCTGCCACAGCCGTACGTGCATGTCATTTCCACTTTACTGTGGAGAAAAATCCAGGATCTTGGACTGGCTGTAGCGTATCGTCAAAATCGCCGCATCAAGGAAATCTTGAGGAAAGTGATGGCGCTTGGGTATCTGCCACAGGCCCTCATGAGACTCAACTTTACCAACTTGGAAAATGCAAGACGTACAAGACGCCTAGCCGTGCAAAACCCATCTGTGGACGATTTCTTCAGGTACATCAGAAACACGTACGTGGGACAAGCCGCTACGTTCCCCCGGACGTGTGGAACGTCTTCAACCGAGACATGAGCCAGCGCACAAATAACAACGTGGAAGGTGGGTTTAGTAGCAGCAATAATAGTAGTAGTAGTAGTGATGTCAGTCCATGGATTTCGATGAGGACCATGACTTCAATCTCCTATTATGATCTGACGCTGTGGGTACGGAGGTGGCCAATCAGGCCAATCCGTGCCCTCAATGCTCGCCCACAAGTGGGACACATGTGGGCGGGTGCTGTAGTGGAAGCGAGGGTGGCTCGAGCTTTGCGTATTGTGCATTTCCGCTGGGCTTCAGTGATGTGTCTGCTTTCAGCGGCACGTGCTCCTGTTGAGATTGTACTTCGCCATGTTGTTCGATCCAGGGCTTCTGTCTCCCATGTTTTGAGGTTGATGTCAAGGTTTTTCAGAGACACTTTGAGGCTGTCTTTGAAGCATTTTTTTTTTTTCTGTCGTTGTCCTCCGACTGATCATTTTCCCTGGGATAGTTCTCCATACAGCAGTTGTTTTGGTATACGGCTGTCGGACTGACAACATGGCCAGTCCATCTGACTTGGGCTTTCTGTAGGAGTGTGTGGACACTGGGGATACCAGCTCGTTCAAGTACTTCAGTGTCCGGGATTTTGTCCTGCCATTTGATGTTGAGGAGCCTGCGGAAGCTCAAGTGGTAGTGGTTGAGTTGTTTGGCATGTCTTGTGTAGATGGTCCAGGTTTTGCAGGCGTAGAGGAGTGTGGTGAGAACCGTGGCATGATAGACCTTCAGTTTGGTAGTCAGGCTGAGTCCTCTCCTCTCCCAGACATTCTCACGAAGCCTCCCGAAGGCAGTGCTGGCTTTCGCTATTCTGTTGTTGACTTCAGCATCAATGTTCGCCACTCTTGAAAGTGTGCTGCCCAGGTATGTGAAATTGTCCACAGTTTGAAGGTTCTGATCTTTCACAGTGATGTTTGGCGTCTGGTAGGTCTTTCCAGGTGAAGGTTGGTACATGACTTCAGTCTTTTTGGTGCTGATGGTGAGACCGAAGTTGTCACATGCTTGTGAGAAGTTGTCCACTTCGTGCTGCATCTTCTGCTCTGGCATTGAGTGCACAGTCGTCAGCGAACAGGGATTTCTTTCACTTTTGTGACAGCCTGCAAGCGCTTGGGCTTGAATAGTTCTCCATCAGTCCACAGTAGTAGTAGTAGTCATGACGTTTGTATTCATGGGTTTACTTATTATTCTGAAAGGCCTTGCCACTATTTAATAATTATAACTCATACAAACTTTTATTGTTTTCTAGCCTACCATCGAGCGTTCAGCGTTGCGGTACAAGTTCGCCACCCAAGTCTGTGGACATTTGTTCGACACTTGAAAGATCTTCAGGCAAGTACAGAACAAAAGATCACATCCGCGGAGAATGGCGACACTCCACCTCGCCGATGCAGAAAGTGGAGGCAGCTGGAGAGAAGGCTGACAAACTTAAAGAGACAGTACAATGCCGGCAACCGCAACCTCGATGACTACTGGAGAGCAGTCAGCAATTCAGTCTGGGACGTGGTTTGGACATGCACAGTGTTCTCCAACAGATGTTATCCTGGCTCCTCCTACCCTCTCTCTTATGGACTAGTCGTTTCATAAAGTGTTCCTCTGCTGAACTTGACTGTTTCACTCGAGCTTCAGTTTGTCATTTGATATTTTAATTTTGCCCAAATCATAAAATATATTTTGTTTCTACACGTTTTGTTTCTTCTTGCGAAGTCATCTCTTCCATTTAGAAAAAGGATATTGGTGAGCTCCACTCTCTGGAGATTGTTTTTATAATTGAGTTTGTAACTGCGCTTAGATTTTTTTCACCAGAAAACAACCTCGAGAAAGCAGTCCGTTACATTCATATCCCAAACTTTCACTGACTTTGAAACATAAATATAGCTAACTGCTGTCTTGAGATTCCTTTCATTATTTTATTTCTTAATTTTGTTTTCAATTTTTGACAATTATTTTCAAAATAAATGCTCCAGTAAAATTTCTAAATTGTCATTAAGTTCACATTCCATTTGGGAAATGGAGATAGCTAACTGCCGCTCATCGAGATTGCTTTTACAATTTGAATTTTTAAAAGTTTCGTTCAGATTTTTTTTTTTCTACTGCAAAACAACCTCAACAGAGCAGTTAATTATTTTCATATTGGAAAATTTGACCGATTTCAGGACATGGTCACGTGGATATAGATGACAGCTGTCTTGCGATTTTGTAATCAATTGATTTCTTAATTTTGTTTTGATTTTTCACAATTGTCTTAAAAATGAATATTTTCATTCAAATTTCTGAATATCGTTAAGTCAGCTATACCATTTTTAAAATGGAGATAGCTACCTGCTGCTCTCTCAAGATGGCTTTGAAAATTGATTTTTTTTTTTTAAATTTCCTGTAGATTTTTCAACGAAAATCCACCTCGACATAGCAGTCGTTTTTATTTATTGATCTAGCTGACTGCCTTTCTTTTCATCATCTGATACCTTTAATTTGTCTTATTTTTTCCACAATTTTCTTCGAAATAAATATTGTTCAATAACATGAATTATTGTTTGTTCTATTGTAATGAAAGAGTTGATAGCTGCCCAGAAATGTATATACAGTAGAGTTCGGTTTAAAAAAATCGCTTACAACAAAACTCGGCTAAACGTATGTACAGTATATTTTTTAATAATAATGAATTTTGAAAGGCGCAATTCCAAATGATCTACACTTGCTCAAAGCGCCGCGAGCTGAACCCAACACGCACGCTCACGTCACCACGCGCATTCACTCACTCACACTGACATACATTTACAATGACGTGGTGCGAAGGTCAGCTCAGCTATTAACGGAATTTAGAATCGCTTTGTATTTTTAATTCATAATTGACTGCAACCTAAGCCAAAGAATTTTTTCGGTCATAAAGATTTTGCTTACAAGGAAATAGTATAAGAAAGCAAACTATTTACCCCTGGCGACTATATTACATGTTCTAGCATTAACAAAACACACACACACACACACACACACACACACACACACACACACACACACACACACACACTTAAAGACAGAGAGGAGAGGAGAGTAGGGTATCTTCACCGAGGTTGTTGTAAACCTCGTTTATAAGAAATTAAATAATTATATCTAGTTGCAAAGCGAGAGGACTGCAGGCGGAAATCTAAACAAATCTTAAATAAATGTTAGCGACCCGCCCAGAGAACGTGGACAAACGAGTCACAAGACGAAACACAACTAGTTTCGACCTCTTAGGTCTTCATCAGGTGAGACATTAACGAATAAAACAATGAAAATTCACTTAGCTTTGATCGCTTCAGATCACTTGGTAGGGTTCAGCGCAAGGAAGAAGGCGTTGAATGAGAACGAGGCTGTTGGAAGGGAAATAGTGAGCGAGTCAAAGTCGTAATGAAGATAATAATATTACTGATAGGAATACTAATAATGGTCAAAATACTGAGAAAAAAAAAAAAAAAAAAAAGGGACAAGATTACTACCAATCTGTGTCAATAAGTATGGGTATAGGAGAAAGGAGAGTGGGTTAGAGGATTCTTAAACAGCAGGGTTGCCGTGGCAACAGTCCCAGAGGCGAAGGTGATGGTGATGTCAATGCCAGTGGTAGTATCAATACTAGCAATAGTATTACTGAATGATACTGCTAACAACGATAGTGAAGGTTAAGGTAATGAAAGCATGATACAGAAATATATTTAGAAAATACAATTTTTATAATAATCAAATAAATAAATAAATGAAACATTACAAATAATAATAAATTAAAAAATCAGTAAATAATAATAATTTTAAAAAAATAATATAAAAAAAAAAATAATAATAATAATAATAATGATAATAAATGCATAAATAAGATAGCTATAAGTTGTGTGAGGTGAATAGTGGGAGATAAGGTAGTATGTGTGTGTGTGGTGGGAGGATATTATGGGCTGAGATAGAAGTGGTGGGTTGGTACATGTTACTTTAAGGTGTAGATGCTATGAGGGTGGAGGGAAGAAGGGGATGGGTTTACGTACTAACTGGGGGAGGGGGAGGGGCAACATATTCACACCTATACACAATCTCTCTCTCTCTCTCTCCCCCCCCCCCCCCCCTTTCACGACCAACGATAAAGGAGCCAGCATTCTATTTATTATGTGTGTGTGTATGTGTGAGTGTGAGTGTGTGTGTGTGTGTGTGTGTGTGTGTGTGTGTGTGTGTGTGTGTTCCATTTGTAATATCAGCCTTATTCATTGGTTACCCCCACCTCCACCCCCAGCAACCGCCATATCCACCAACACCCCTACACACATCATTACTAGGGCAGGGGGAGGGGGAGTAAGTCGATTGATGTAGCAAATGGAGAGACTCAGAGAGTGTAGGAAAAGGGAAGATGATGATAGCTGCAACCTATGTCTGAGGTAAACAGAGGGAGGTAGGGTGGTATGGGTGTGTGTAGGTGGGGGATATTTCAGGCTGGAGCTGCAGAGATGGAATGGTACATACTACTTTTGGACGTTGATGCCATGAGGGTGGACGGTGCCCAGTTTGGCAATGAGATGAGATTCCTGCATAAGGCGTTCCAAGCTGTCACTCTTAGATTGCCAAAGTGCCAAGACTTTGACATGGTTGATGTTGTGTTGGGCATGGTTGAAGTGTAGAGCGACTGGTTTGGGCCGATGGTGGCGGATGTCGGCCAGGTGTTCAGAGATGCGCGTCTCAAGTGTGCGAGATGTCTCACCTACATAGATCTTACCGCACAGCTGACAGTGGATGGCATACACAATGTTGTGGCTCTGGCAGGAGAAAGTGCGTTTAATAGTGAAAGAGCCTGTGGGGCCATGTAGGATGGTGTCTGGTTTGGTGAGAGAGCAGATTTTGCAGTTGGGTTTTGAGCAGGGGAAAGTACCTGGTGGCTTAGGTGTTGAGATTTTGTTCAGCTTAGAGCGCACCAGTAGGTCGTTGAGGTTTTTGTCACGTTTGAAAGTGATCATTGGTGTGGTCTCAAAGGCAGGTTTATGGTTTTCTACTATGTGCCAGTTAGACTTCAGGATCCTGCAGATGGGCAGATTGTGAGGATGGAAGAGAAGGCAGGCAGTGGGTCTGTCTGTCTCTTTGGGAGGTTTAGTTTCCAGAGTAGATGTTCTGGATTTAGCTGCAGTGCGGCTGAGAGCATCACTGATGACGGCACTAGGGTATCCACGGTTGGTGAAAAAATCAGACATTTTGGCTGCTTGTATAGTGAAATCCTCTTCGCTAGAGCACAGTCTGCGTAGGCGAAGGAATTCAGAATATGGAATGCTATTTTTAGTGGACTGGTGGTGGGAAGATGTGTAGTCCAGGTATGAGTGCGCATCAGTAGGTTTGTAGAAGACTGAGGTTTGAAGCAGTCCATCTTTGAGGGAGATAGTGATGTCCAGGAAATTAACTGACTGTGAAATGGTGTAGGTCAGCTGGATGGATGGATGGAAGGTCTGTGCAAAGTTGAGGAAATTCTGGAGGTCATGTTCTGGCATGGATGTGGCTCCCAATCCATCATCTATGTATCTTTTGTAGAGCTCTGGTGTTGGGCCTGTGTAAGAGGTTAGTAGGCGGTGTTCTAGGTGTCCCATGAAGAGGCAGGCATAGGATGGTCCCATTTTGGTTCCCATAGCAACACCACTGATTTGTGAGAATGTGTGGTTGTTGAATTCAAAAGTATTGAGGGTGAGGACTAATTCTGCAAGTCTGACTAGTGTAGCTGTGGGAGGGTGTTGTTGGTTGGGGGGCCGTTTGTTAAGAAAGAATGCGAGGGCCTTCAGTCCATCAGCATGAGGGATGGAAGTGTAGAGAGAGACGACATCAAGGGTAAAGAGGAGGCTGGGTTTGAAAGTGGGATCTGTGTTGTATGAATTAATCATGTTGAGTGTGTGTGTAGTGTCTTTGAGGTATGTGGGGAGGCCTTGTACTATGGGTTGGAGGAGAGAGTCTAAGTACTGTGAAATGTGTTCTGTAGGGCAGCTGCATGCAGATACTATGGGTCTGCCGGGAGTATTGGTTTTGTGTATTTTAGGGAGCAGGTAGAAGGTGGGTTGTTTGGTGTCTGTCATTATGAGGAGTTTGGCTGTCTTCGGTAAGTTGTTGTGTTTGATTTCTTGTTTAACTGTGGTTGAGATGAGTTTCTGGTGTTGGGGGAGGGGTGATGCTGTGAGTGGTGTATAGAAATTTGTGTCTGACAGTTGTCTGTGTGCTTCTTTTATGTACAACTGTTTGTCCCAGACCACCACTGCACCACCCTTGTCTGCTGGTTTGATGACAATGTCTTGTCTTTGTCTCAGTGATTCAAGGGCTTTTTGTTCATCCCGTGAGAGGTTGGAATTGCGGACAGGTTTGGATTTAACTTGAGAGATTTCTTTTCTACACTTTTTGATGTAGAGTTCAACTTCAGTGGATTTGTCAAGAGGTGGCTGGCGAAGCACTGGAGTTCGAAAAAGGTGGGTAAAAATGTCTGAGCTGTCTGGTAGAGGGGGCTTGGGCACACCGTCAAGTGCAGCCATCCATCTTAATTTTCTAAAGAATCTTTCAACATCAACGTGGTTTTGATATTTATTCAAGACTCAGACAGCTCATCCATACACACAACCAGCTCATTCACAATCACTGCTACCAGATTAAGCAAGACAAGTTATCAAAATTACGAAACAAACACGAGGCAAACCCAGACCAGTTGAATCCCCCTACACACAAAACTGACCCTTCTATCACCCATGAGCAACACCGCCACCTTGTTCGCTGCATTCCTGATAATCTGACTCTCACCAATGATGAAAGATCAGTCCTGGCAAAAGGTCTGAAATTTATTCCCATTCAGCCTGCCACCAATAAATATCAAAACCACGTTGATGTTGAAAGATTCTTTAGAAAATTAAGATGGATGGCTGCACTTGACGGTGTGCCCAAGCCCCCTCTACCAGACAGCTCAGACATTTTTACCCACCTTTTTCGAACTCCAGTGCTTCGCCAGCCACCTCTTGACAAATCCACTGAAGTTGAACTCTACATCAAAAAGTGTAGAAAAGAAATCTCTCAAGTTAAATCCAAACCTGTCCGCAATTCCAACCTCTCACGGGATGAACAAAAAGCCCTTGAATCACTGAGACAAAGACAAGACATTGTCATCAAACCAGCAGACAAGGGTGGTGCAGTGGTGGTCTGGGACAAACAGTTGTACATAAAAGAAGCACACAGACAACTGTCAGACACAAATTTCTATACACCACTCACAGCATCACCCCTCCCCCAACACCAGAAACTCATCTCAACCACAGTTAAACAAGAAATCAAACACAACAACTTACCGAAGACAGCCAAACTCCTCATAATGACAGACACCAAACAACCCACCTTCTACCTGCTCCCTAAAATACACAAAACCAATACTCCCGGCAGACCCATAGTATCTGCATGCAGCTGCCCTACAGAACACATTTCACAGTACTTAGACTCTCTCCTCCAACCCATAGTACAAGGCCTCCCCACATACCTCAAAGACACTACACACACACTCAACATGATTAATTCATACAACACAGATCCCACTTTCAAACCCAGCCTCCTCTTTACCCTTGATGTCGTCTCTCTCTACACTTCCATCCCTCATGCTGATGGACTGAAGGCCCTCGCATTCTTTCTTAACAAACGGCCCCCCAACCAACAACACCCTCCCACAGCTACACTAGTCAGACTTGCAGAATTAGTCCTCACCCTCAATACTTTTGAATTCAACAACCACACATTCTCACAAATCAGTGGTGTTGCTATGGGAACCAAAATGGGACCATCCTATGCCTGCCTCTTCATGGGACACCTAGAACACCGCCTACTAACCTCTTACACAGGCCCAACACCAGAGCTCTACAAAAGATACATAGATGATGGATTGGGAGCCACATCCATGCCAGAACATGACCTCCAGAATTTCCTCAACTTTGCACAGACCTTCCATCCATCCATCCAGCTGACCTACACCATTTCACAGTCAGTTAATTTCCTGGACATCACTATCTCCCTCAAAGATGGACTGCTTCAAACCTCAGTCTTCTACAAACCTACTGATGCGCACTCATACCTGGACTACACATCTTCCCACCACCAGTCCACTAAAAATAGCATTCCATATTCTGAATTCCTTCGCCTACGCAGACTGTGCTCTAGCGAAGAGGATTTCACTGTACAAGCAGCCAAAATGTCTGATTTTTTCACCAACCGTGGATACCCTAGTGCCGTCATCAGTGATGCTCTCAGCCACACTGCAGCTAAATCCAGAACATCTACTCTGGAAACTAAACCTCCCAAAGAGACAGACAGACCCACTGCCTGCCTTCTCTTCCATCCTCACAATCTGCCCATCTGCAGGATCCTGAAGTCTAACTGGCACATAGTAGAAAACCATAAACCTGCCTTTGAGACCACACCAATGATCACTTTCAAACGTGACAAAAACCTCAACGACCTACTGGTGCACTCTAAGCTGAACAAAATCTCAACACCTAAGCCACCAGGTACTTTCCCCTGCTCAAAACCCAACTGCAAAATCTGCTCTCTCACCAAACCAGACACCATCCTACATGGCCCCACAGGCTCTTTCACTATTAAACGCACTTTCTCCTGCCAGAGCCACAACATTGTGTATGCCATCCACTGTCAGCTGTGCGGTAAGATCTATGTAGGTGAGACATCTCGCACACTTGAGACGCGCATCTCTGAAAACCTGGCCGACATCCGCCACCATCGGCCCAAACCAGTCGCTCTACACTTCAACCATGCCCAACACAACATCAACCATGTCAAAGTCTTGGCACTTTGGCAATCTAAGAGTGACAGCTTGGAACGCCTTATGCAGGAATCTCATCTCATTGCCAAACTGGGCACCGTCCACCCTCATGGCATCAACGTCCAAAAGTAGTATGTACCATTCCATCTCTGCAGCTCCAGCCTGAAATATCCCCCACCTACACACACCCATACCACCCTACCTCCCTCTGTTTACCTCAGACATAGGTTGCAGCTATCATCATCTTCCCTTTTCCTACACTCTCTGAGTCTCTCCATTTGCTACATCAATCGACTTACTCCCCCCTCCCCCTGCCCTAGTAATGATGTGTGTAGGGGTGTTGGTGGATATGGCGGTTGCTGGGGTGGAGGTGGGGGTAACCAATGAATAAGGCTGATATTACAAATGGAAACACACACACACACACACACACACACACACACACACACACACACTCACACTCACACATACACACACACATAATAAATAGAATGCTGGCTCCTTTATCGTTGGTCGTGAAAGGGGGGGGGGGGGGGGGAGAGAGAGAGAGAGAGAGAGAGAGATTGTGTATAGGTGTGAATATGTTGCCCTCCCCCTCCCCCAGTTAGTACGTAAACCCATCCCCTTCTTCCCTCCACCCTCATAGCATCTACACCTTAAAGTAACATGTACCAACCCACCACTTCTATCTCAGCCCATAATATCCTCCCACCACACACACACATACTACCTTATCTCCCACTATTCACCTCACACAACTTATAGCTATCTTATTTATGCATTTATTATCATTATTATTATTATTATTATTTTATTATTTTTTTTATTATTTTTTTTAATTATTATTATTTACTGATTTTTTAATTTATTATTATTTTTAATGTTTCATTTATTTATTTATTTGATTATTATAAAAATTGTATTTTCTAAATATATTTCTGTATCATGCTTTCATTACCTTAACCTTCACTATCGTTGTTAGCAGTATCATTCAGTAATACTATTGCTAGTATTGATACTACCACTGGCATTGACATCACCATCGCCTTCGCCTCTGGGACTGTTGCCACGGCAACCCTGCTGTTTAAGAATCCTCTAACCCACTCTCCTTTCTCCCATACCCATACTTATTGACACAGATTGGTAGTAATCTTGTCCCTTTTTTTTTTTTTTTTTTCTCAGTATTTTGACCATTATTAGTATTCCTATCAGTAATATTATTATCTTCATTACGACTTTGACTCGCTCACTATTTCCCTTCCAACAGCCTCGTTCTCATTCAACGCCTTCTTCCTTGCGCTGAACCCTACCAAGTGATCTGAAGCGATCAAAGCTAAGTGAATTTTCATTGTTTTATTCGTTAATGTCTCACCTGATGAAGACCTAAGAGGTCGAAACTAGTTGTGTTTCGTCTTGTGACTCGTTTGTCCACGTTCTCTGGGCGGTTCGCTAACATTTATTTTAAATAATTATATTTCAAAATTGCTACTTGTAACCGAGGCCTTTGGATACAACAAACCTCGGATACAAGACACAACCCAAGCTCCCCCCCTCCCTGTGCGGCACATATTGTCGCCGCTGCACATATTTAGTCGTCATGTATCTTTCTGAATTTCTTTGACTCTTTCACAACGGCTGGGCTGCAAGATTCTGAAACCCACTGGCCCTCCTCTCTACTCGCCATCGCCAAGATCTTGAATTTCACCCACGGAGTTTATGGAGTGGAGTGATATTGTTTTTGGTGTGTGTGTGTGTGTGTGTGTGTGTGTGTGTGTGTGTCTGTCTGTCTGTCTGTATCTGTGTCTGTCTGTCTGCGTCTTCTCTCTCTCTCTCTCTCTCTCTCTCTCTCTCTCTCTCTCTGTTTGTCTACCTGTCTATCCGTCTGTCTGTCTATGTGTGTCTGTCTGTCTGTTTGCCTCATAACTCCCGAACATGTTAACAGAATTGCTTCAAGTTCGTGAGTGTAACTGACCAGTGGCCACTTCATCCGATCAAAAACAGGTCGATTGTGCACAATGCCAAGGCATTCTGCTGACGTCAAAATTCCTTTGACGTATTTACTGTTGCCAACAGTTAAGCTTACTTCTTGAAAAAAAAAAATCGTACACAGACATACTCTCTCTCACTGTCTTGCTCACTTTCTCTCTGTCGCTCTCTCTCTTTGGTTAAACCAGTTTAGATCCACAGACCTCGAGATCTATTGGTGTGGGGATCTATCGGTGCGGGGATCTATTGGTGTGGGGATCTATCGGTGCGGGGATCTATTGGTGTCAGGAGCTATCGAGGTGCACCCCGCCTGCCAAAGATTTGGAGCAACGACCTCACTGTCTTTGACCAAAAATACCAATTATCAAATTCTTTTCTCTGCTAGATTGCAGTCAGAGTATCAGTTCTGAGTCATTCAAACATGACATACATAATAATATTCACACATCAAACTTCATAAAATCATCGTACATTTTATAACAAATGCAGCATTTTCAACATTATATCTTCATGCACATTACATTCATTCACTCACATTCATACACCTACAATTTTGACCCTCCCGTCCCAACCGGAATGAAAACTACTTAATATATTCCTGCTTGACTCATTCACTCCCACATTCACTGGCTGCGTCAAGCCGCGACGAACAAAACAACATTCAAACTAGTTCTAACACAAATTAGGTTCGTTACTACTTTAAGTACTAATGAATCCCACCACTGCCACCAATTGTCACTGAGAGAGGGATTCGATGAGGAAGATAGTTTGGAGGGGATAGAGGAGACTTATAGGAGTGAGAAGAAAAAAAACCCTACGGAGTTAGAGATGGCAGTCGAGAAAAGAAACAGGCGATATTAGATAAGATATGCCCCCGTAACCCTGAACATAAATGTGCATGTACATACGAATATCAACAACAACACGGGTAAATGACCAGTCATACAAATATTTATTCATTCACCCATGGCATCGAATTTCAATATTATTACTCTACTTCGACGCACCTTGCACTCTATCAATCATACATCTACTCTAACCCACACTCATACACATTCGCTCAACCCCAGTCCTATGACCCTTAAGCTAATTAGGTCACTAAATTAATCTTATAGTTCCTTCACAAAGTTCCTCCTCGAACTGTCCAGGAAATATTAGAAGAACGCCTTTCTTTTCACCAGGATGGCGTCATCCAGTAGATCTGCACGTCGAGGACCAACACTGATGCTATCCCACGCGAGCGAAGAATCCACGGAAGCTAACCCAATGATAATACAGTTCAATATCGCCCTCTCAGGTCGATGGATAAAACAAAACTAACCCAGTTATCCATCCCGATGTAGAAGAAGCATCTCTCTGTCGCCCACCCCAAAAGCAGATCATAGTTCTAGCTTGCAGTAGCAAAAGTAAGTCTCTCCGATGCTCACACCACATTCAACACATAGTCTAACTTTGACAAATTAAAAGATTATCTATTATTCACCTCAAGGCGAATTTTCACCCCTCCAGTCGTTCAGCTCACAGCAACAAAATATAACAAAAATTTTGGAGTCCACCCCTCGTAAACAACTACTCTGACGTAGATCTCTGGAAATTGTGGATGGTTGTAGTCCTTCGATAGGGAAGGGACAGGGAGGGGTATGAAACAAATGGTAGATGGAATAGGGTACAAAAAAGGGATGTAGAACAGGATCTAGCGACTTCCAGAGCAGAACGATATGGGCCGCCCAGACGTATCGACTGAGGATGCTGTAGCCTAGCACGTAACAGCCCAGCGCAGAATAGCCCAGCGCGACACAGGGCAGCACAGCCTACATATCACAGGATAGCACAACCCGTGTAGCACACGACAGCACAACCAACGTAGCACAAAATAGCACACCACCTCTTGAGACGAATTAACATAGACAGTTGGCCAGTCTGGATTCAGATTCCACTACTAGAATCTACAGAGAATCCTAGGCTAAACAATACAGCATAGACAGTTTCTCTCACTGTTTTTGAGAAACTAAGCCTAAGTTTTCAACAAAGAATACAAAGATTTCCCTTGCTAAACCTAGTTTAGCCTCCAAGGGCTCCTTGCTAAACCTAGTTTAGCCTCCAAGGGCTCCAGATAGTTCTAAAACTACTCCTCTCGGCGGTTACCAAACCTCCTCTGACTCCAATCCTGAAGATCTAATCTATCAACACCACAATGACTTTTAACTGGGACTCTTCCCCAAAGAGAGATCTAAACATCTGCATAGAGAACGACTAAGTAGACATACATATAGAGGAAGCTATCCTGACACATATGGTTTGTGAAGTGACGGGCGGGTCTACCCTATTTTCCAGGGCTTAACATTGTATTCTAGAAAAATCGTATCCATGGAATTTAAATTCTCATGCTCAAACATGAACGAATTACCATGTGTATTGAATTTGACGGTTGTGACAGCGTGCATATGCACGTTTTTATGTGTGTGTGTGTGTGTGTGTGTGTGTGTGTGTGTGTGTGTGTGTGTGTGTGTGCGTGCGTACGTGTGTGTGTGTGTGTGTGTGTGTGTGTGTGTGTGTGTGTGTGTGTGTGTGTGTGTGAATTGTCATATCTGGAAGGGATATACCTGTTGAACAAGCTTTTGCTTGTTTTGCAGTATGCAATAGATAAGTGTAACTTTGCACTTAACTCATTTTGTTGCTTCCATTTGGGTTTCCTTGTGGTTCATCCATCTGTTCTTGTCATTACCGCATCTCTTGCATTACCCAAAATAAATTACACACCACCGTCATCGCAAAGCCCACTACATTGTACGCAAGAAATTGTTATGGTACTCACACTTTGTGATTGCTCTATGCAACTTTTTTCCCTTTTTCTAAATTGTCAGAGTGAACATGACCACTCAGAACACGGCTACAAGCCACAGTGAGCAAACAGATACCCAGAATTCCTCCCTGTTAGAGGCATGCATTGAAGTAAGATTAAGTGAAATGGAATTTTTACCCTGGGACAATCCAGACAATATTGTCAGTGCAGAAGTAGAAATGTTTTGGAGAAAAATGAAAGATGTTGTAATAGGAATCATGTTTCTGATTGGTGGACCGGCCAACGTCGTCAACATGGCGGTGTTCTGCAAACAGGGTCTTAAAGATCGTGTCAATCTTTTCGCTGTCTGTCTTTGACTGACTGCCTGTTCGTCACAGCCAGCATGTGTCTCCATGGAGAGAATATTTATTTGATTTTCAGCTCAGAAGAAAGCATCTCTCCCACAAACAAGTTCTTGGTCAATGGTAACTTCGTTGTGTTTATGGGACTTTCTTTTGTTTCTCAATTTCTGTCAGCGATTATTGCCTGTGAAAGATGCTACTGTGTGTTCAGTCCATTGAAGTACCAGAACATGCTGCGCACTAAGACAATGGGTTTTATCATTGTTGCTGCATATGCCATGATTCTCAGCCTGTATTTCATTGTTGCATTCAGATACAGATTTGGGTGCATTCGTAATTCTGAAACTGGTGCAGTATTGCAGGTGATGGTCGCTGGCATATTTTACAGAAGTCACAAAGATCTCATTGACTTTCTGGACAGCATTCTGTTTGGTGTTGGTTTTCCCGGGGGTACCATAGTAGTGGTGTTGACAGCTACCATACTGACTGCCGTCAAACTTCGTCATATAATGACATGGCGTACCAAAACATCTTCATCTCTGTCTGCACGCGAGGTGGCACTGACCAAGATGCTCATTGGTGGCTCTGTGTTTTTCATTATTTGTACATCCCCTAGCTGTGTGTTCCGTGTGGTCAGTCTGTTTTTGCCCCAGATGAGAGTTGGCGGTCGTCATCACAATTTCTATTATACAACATTGTGGATTTTAGCGGTGTTCAACTACACAAACTCCTCTTTTAATTTCATCATATACTATGTGATGGGTTCTAAGTGCAGAGAAACAGTGTGGACAATGTTCACCAGGAAAGTACAAGATGGGAAATTTAAGACCTGAAAGAAGGTTCATTGAAAGTATGAAATCGTGCAATATTGATTTATACATACATAAACATAAACTGACTGACTGAAACCATTTACTGTCAGATTAACATAGTGTTGTACTGACATTTTAAAAAGAAAAACCTTAATGAATTAATGAGGTAACGAAAATAATACAAATAACATCTGAATGACATAAAAATCATAAAGGAAAATTAACAGGGAAACATTTAACATTTCTAAGTAACATAATAAAAATTCAGAAATTGTAACAATAAAGCAAATTACATCTTAACTGTACTGAAAATCAACAATCTCTCTCTCTCTCTCTCTCTCTCTCTCTCTCTCTCTCTCTCTCTCTCTCTCTCTCTCTCTCTCTCTCTCTCTCAGAACACCATAAAAAAAAATTTAAAAAAAAGGAAAGACCCCCCCCCCCCCCCAAACACATGCACACAAACACACACCATCCAAACACACACACACACACACTCTGTCTCTCTCTCTCTCACAGACACACACTCCCACACACACACACACACACACACACACACACACACACACACACACACTCACAAAAACCACGCTTCCCCTTCCCCCTACTCACGTGTATGCAAGCACGCACATATATTCACTCACAGACAAACAAATAAAAACCAAAACTCTCTCTCTCGCACGCGCGCGCGCGCGCACACACACACACACACACACACACACACACACACACACACACACACACATACATACACACAAACCGCCACCTCCCCTACACACACTCAAAACATATCCACACAAAAAACGTATAGACGTACGCACAACATGCTCTCACATATAAACAAAACGAAGTTCTTCCCCCCCCTCTCTTTCTCTCTCTCTCTCTCTCTCTCTCTCTCTCTCTCTCTCCTCTCTCTCTCTCTCTCTAGCGCGCGCACAACCTGTGCAAAAGTTTCGTAAATGGAATAATGCGACCTAGTACACGTGAGAGTCGGACAGCTATGTCATGTAACAAATTCTTTGCTCTACGTGTACATCAGACCACTAAACCAAAAAAAAAAAAAAAAAAAAAAAAAAAAAAAAAAAAAAAATCCGTTAGAAAAATCTGCCAAGTGGATGAGACTTGATCAGATTTACAGCCAAATTGGCTAGCCTCCACCCATTTTCTGGGTTGGGACAAAAAACACTATGCAATGTTAAAGGTAGATTTTTAGACAAAATTTTATCATGAAGACATTGAAAATACGCTTTTGTTAATGAACATTCAAGTAAAAAATGAGATACATTAAGGTTTTGACCACAGACACACAAAGGAGATGGTTTTAAAAACCTGCCAAACCAACAATCCACCCGTATTCTGTGCAATAAATTTCGATTCGGAATAGAACCTGGCGGACTTATACAATGACTGCCGGGGGCAGAAAGATCCCATCTGTTCTTCTGAATGGCAGCTTCAATGTACTGTGTTCTTCTCTGGTCCCAGAGTGCTTTTGTCAGAATATTGTTTATTTCAAGAACCGAATAAGGAATATCACATAAAACTGTATTCGATTTGCACATTGAAGCCTCTTTTGCACAGGTATCAGCCAGTTCATTCCCTCGAAGATCGCAGTGACCGGGTACCCATAATAATGTTATTTTGGAACCTCGCATCATTAACTGGTGAATTGAAAATAAAATTTCACTGACGAGATCAGGACGACTTGATGTATTTTGAAGGTGTAAAGCCGTTAAAGCAGACTTGGAATCTGACAAAATCAGTATTCTTTCTGGTAAGACTTGCACATCAAGAATGAAATTAATAGCTTTCATAAGAGCAAATAACTCAGCAGTGAAAATAGAACAACCTTTGGTAATATGAAATCTTTTTTCAATGTTAAGGGAAGGTATCACGAAAGCAGCACCAACCTCAGAAGTACACGAAACTGAACCATCAGTGAAAATATGCAGATAAGATTCATATTCAGTGTAAATCAATTCTTTAACAAGAGAAGCAAGCAAAAGTGGATTCTCATTTTTAGTAATATTACCATAGGAATAGAAAAAATCTGCTTGCTTCATCAACCAAAGGGGGAAAGGGTATTTGGTCATTTTAACAATGTTGTCAAGCGAAAAGTTGCATGCATGTAAAAGAGGAGATACATAATCAGACAATGAAGTATATGCTTTTTTATTCCGTATCTCTCTAGAAACGTAGGTGCTTTCATCAAGTTCAGAAGTAACTGAGTTAGGGACTGTTCTTGCTCGTGCTGAGTAGCTACAAGCACAGAACATCCTATGTTCATTTAAAGGCAAAACTCCTGCCTCTCTGTAAGTCATATCAATTGATGCCCATCTTGGAAGCCCCAAAGCAATTTTAAGTGCTAAGGAATCAATACTAGTTAACTTATGTAAATCTGTCTTTGGTGCAGTGAAAAATACTTCTTGACCATAACTTACAATCGAACGAACTGTCCCTAAGGCGACATGGATAAGATTAGATCCATAATTTATTAGAGGGATTCCAGTTAGGACTCGCAGTAACGCAATTTTCTTTCTTGCCTTTTCCACGAGATGATTTATATGTTTACACCAAAATAATTTATAGTGAAAAATAACGCCTAGAAATTTTACTTGCTTACTTGGGAAAATGAAAGAATCACCTATTTGTACTTTTACAGCGTCCCTACCTTCAAAATCGATATTTTTCTTTGTAAATATAATAAAAACCGATTTGTCCGTTGATAAGTTAAAACCGTTTGAATTCAAATAATTAACAAGTTTACTGACCGCAAATTGAAACTGTTCAACAATTTTATTACTCTTGATTTTGTTTTTTGTAAAATTACAATTTACATTTTTCCACATTGCAATATCATCTGCATAAGCAGCTAAAGTTGCCCCTTTCGTGTCAATCTGATTAAGATCATAAAGCATCAATGAGAAGAGGATTGGAGAAATGACACTTCCTTGAGGGACACCCATGTTAACATATCTTGTACTTGACAGCACACCATTTAGTTTTACTTGTAGCGTTCTTCCAGATAAAAATGATTGTAAAAACATGTGGAAACGACCTTTAATCCCAATTTCATGAGCCTTGGACAATAATTTAAAATGCCAAACAGAATCGTACGCTCTATGAATATCAAAAAACGTGGCTAAAGTAGAGTGTCGCTTAGCCAAGGCTTTTTTGACGTGTGAAGCTAAAAGACTAACATGATCAGTGACACCCCTCCCTTTTCTGAAACCAGCTTGAAATATTGGCAAAATCCCATTCTTTTCAAGGAAATGTTCTAATCTGAATTTCATTATCCTCTCAAAAAGTTTTCCAATGTGAGGAGTCAAAGAAATGGGTCGAAAATTAGAAGATTTTCTTTTTGATTTTCCTTGTTTATGGATAGGTACAACTGTTGCTTTCTTCCAAGCCATTGGCAGCTTTCCAGAATTCCAGCATAATTGGAAGAACTCTAATAATTTTTTCAAAAAGCATTGTGGAAAATGCTTTATCATGTTGTAAGAAATGGGATCAAATCCTGTCGCAATTTTACCAGATTTTAGACGGCGAAGTGAGTACAGAAGCTCCTCCATTGTTAGATTTTTATTAATATATAACGTGTTGTCATTGTCATGTGGTTCAATGTTTCTCCCTTCGTTTTCAATAGTTCTTCTTCGTTCTTGCTCTTCTTTAGGCAGATGTTCAGTCTGACTCATTGCTGCGAAAGTGTCAGCAAATAATTCAACTTTCTCCTCGTTTGTTTTATAGATTTTATCGTTTTCAATCAAAACAGGATCTGGGAGATGAAAAGAACCTTTAGATTTTCTAATTTCTTTCCAAAGTAAAGCGCTATCGTTTGGGTGTTTGGAACAGTTGATGACTAAGTTTTTGTAATATTGCTGCTTTGCAAAAGCAACAACTTTGTTACTATTGGTGTTAGCTTTTTTGTATTCAGCGTGTAACTGTTCCACTCTACTTTTAGGCTGCGTATGACGGCTTATCATCCAGCTTTTGAAGGCCTTAGTTTTCGCACCCACGGCGACTTCACACGCAATATTCCACCAAGGGTTTGACGCTTTCTTTGGATGATTCTTTAATTTGACTTTTGGGATTGCAGAATCTGCAGCCTTAAGTATAAGTTTTCTTAATTCAAAATAACAATTTTCCAAACCTTTCTCTAACACTGTATTTTGATTGAAATTTAGAAAAGACGAACCTGCTGTCAAAATGTGATTGAAAAGCGCCCAATTAGCCTTATCTTCATTATATTTAGTGCATTCAGAATTGTAGATTGTTTTTTCAGGGCTCACTAGAAGTTGGATTTCAATAGGGAGATGATCACTGCCTAACGGTATTTGATGAACCTGCCAAGTACACAAAGGGTTTATGTCTGGGGAAACTAAAGACAAATCTATCGGTGAGCAACGCTGATCTGATCGATCAGCAATTCTTGTTATAGAGCCGTCATTTAA
>CM065735.1:55768644-55776144 GCA_033310375.1 Conus canariensis | reverse complement strand
TGTTGAGAATGACTCTTAGCATGATTTTGCTGGTGTGGCTGATCAGGCTGATTGTCCTGTAGTTGTTACACTTTCGAAGGTTTTCTTTTTTGGGGAGGGGGATGATGAGTGATTTTGTCCACTCATCAGGCCATTGTTTGGTCTCCCAGATCTTCTGACAGAGTGATGTTACCACAGTGACCAGGTCATTTCCCCCGTGCTTGAGGAGCTCTGCTGGGATGTTGTCTGCTCCTGGTGACTTGCCCGCTGGAAGGCTGCGGATGGCCTCCTCTACTTCTTCCCTCATGATAGGCAGTGGAGAGGGTTCCTTGGGTGGTCTTGTTTCCTTTGAAGCACGCTGGTGTCTGGCTGTATGGGATAGTTGTATAGTTCGTCGCAGTACTCTGTCCATCTGGCCAGCACTGCGGAGCTCTCGGTCAAAAGGGTTCCGTCTTTGTCCTCGATTACTGTTGATTTGTTCTGCTGGGTCTTTGTGAACGTCTTCAATGCCTCGTACGCTTTCTTGCTATTCCCTTGCTCCGTGCTTTTCTCAATGGCTTCGCACTGTTCACTTATCCACTTCTCCCTGGCTTCTTTCATCTTGCTTCTCACGAGCTTGTTTGTTTTGCGGTACTGCTCGGCTCCCTCTGGACTGCTGTGCTTTGTCTTTTTCTGCTCACGTCTTTTGTCACAGAGATCCAGGATATTGTTGGTTACCCAGAGACGTTTTTTCTTCCTCTGGTGGCCCAATACCTCTGTCGCTGTTTCCAGGACTGCCTCGTTATAGTTGGAGGTGAGGTCATTAATGTTAGTGTCCAGGAGGCTGAGTGCTGCGAATCGTCCACCGAGTTGAGCTTGGAAGATCTCGGCAACTGCTGGGTCTTGTAATTTTTCCAGGTCGAACTTGATTCGTGGGTTTGCAGATTGGTGTTTCTTTTTAAGCTTTATCTTCATTGTGAGCAGCACAGGGTCGTGGTCGCTGCCCACGTCAGCACCAGGGTATGTTCTTGTCTTGGCCCTGTTGATGCTTGACTTGAAGAGCCGAGGGGTCAGGATAAAGTCTATTTGGTTGTGTGTTTTCCCATTTGGCGCGTGCCAAGTTGTTCTGCGGGAAATCTTGTGTGGGTAGAGGGTGTTGGCGATGGTAAGCCGTTGGCTGCTCGCAAACTCCAGCAGGCGGAGTCCCCTGTCATTGGTTTCGCCTGTTCCGTACTGGCCGACTGTTCCTGCCCAGATCTCATAGGCGTCCGGTCCGATCTTCGCGTTGAAGTCACCCGGTATAATGGTGATGTCTTTCTTGGGCGCTTCCTTTATGACTTTTTCCACATGTTCGTAGAATTCTTCGACCTCCTGGTCGTCATGATCGTTTGTTGGAGCATACACTTGGATGATGGTGATGTGATTTCAGATCACACTCAAAAATATTGCGAATAATCTAGAGATGTGAGATGAACAAATGTGCTTCATCTTCCTGACTACCACTAAATAGTTATACAGTAATCTATTCCCGTTTACACTAACACAAACAATCACACAATATGAACTGTTCATCGGGGTCTAGTTGCATCAGTTTCTTTTGAGAGAGAGAGAGAGAGAGAGAGAGAGAGAGAGAGAGAGAGAGAGGAGAGCAGAGCAGAACAGAACAGAAAACAGAACAGAACAGAATAAAATAGAATAGAATTTATTCAAAAAGGCTAAAGCTCCATTTGAAGGGATATGAACAATGATAATGGAAATATAATACAAATATGAATGAACCTGTCACCAACAATGAGCATGAGAACTAGATCACATGTAAGACTGAGCAAAAAATTGTACAAATTGTTGCCTTCGCTGTCTCGATGGAATTTGTGTGGGAAACGCATGTAATTGACACTCCCAGTTGGGATGCAGGGGGCTCCTTCGGTGCAGGTTGCTCCCCCGCCTTCTGTCCCTCTCTTTGACTTTCCCTTTTTCTTTATTTTTGTCTTCCTTTCCTGTCGTCTAATGTTTTTTTCTGTCATTGTGGACGGTTCTCCTGTCCCTGTTCAGGAGGTTCTTTTTGTCTGTGTCTGTTGGTGGTTTGTGATTTGCCAGCTTTATTGTTGTCTGGTGATTGGGTGGTGAGAATTGTGAACACTATGGGCTTGGGGCTGGTTGTCCATTCTGCAGTGTGTGTTTGCCTATACGGGTTTCTTTTAATGTTTTTTTGTGGTACTGTAATGTTTTTCATTCATATTTACGAATTCTTTTAACAAATCTGGGAGTGGTGGATTGAAGGGAGTGCCTGGCGCTCTCGGCGCTGCCTGATGTTATTGGCCGTGGGATGTCAATGGTTTGGCCGCTGTGTCATGGGGTACATGCGTGTTTTTGTCTGTTTTTCAGGATATGATATATTTCCCCCCAATGACCTGGTCTGATTGCGCGGCTTGACGCGTTCTCTCCTGTGTAGGCGCGTGGTGACAGCCCTGGTGTGGCTCTTCACTGTAGGCTGGGCTGTGGGCAGCATGGCTTGAGTTGTAATCAACATTGTGCTTAACCGATTCATACACACACACTTGCGCACAGGCACTGACCTCTCGACCCCTCCCCCGTACCTCTTTTTTCCTCTTTTTTCCTCTCCGGTACCTCTTCCCCATCCTCATCCCTCTTTCCCACCCGACTGGCCACTATTCCGCTCCTCCTTTGTCCTTCCTTCTGTCCCCCACTTTCTCCCCTCCCGACCCCCATGGCCATCCTGTATTAGCCCCCCCCCCCCCCCACCGCCTCCCCGCAGTCCCCTTCGCCCTCTATCCCTCCCCCGTCGAGGGCGCATGTGTGTGAGCCCAAACATACGAAGACACGCACACATGCGTAGATGCAAGCATGAGCACACTCGAATGCGCGCAGGCACTCGTGCGTGCGCGCGCCGCGGCAGCCACACCCACGCGCGCGCACGCACGCGTGTGCACGGGCACATTCACACAGGTGGGCATGCACGTGCGCGCGCATACACACATACACGCATGGATACATAAACTCACGCATACGCGCATGAGCATATACTTACGGACACACGTGATGGGCGGGAGTGGGGGGGGGGGGGGGGGGGGTTGGTGGAATTCCAGCTCCGCTTTCATTCTTCTTTTTTGGATGGATTCTGTTGTTCATTGTTTATGATTGTTGTGGATGTGATAGATACTTAATCCAATTTCTGCAGTGAGGACTTTGACCTTATAGCCTTCTCTCCTCAGGCTGTTTGCCTGAATGAGCATGTCCAGAGGGTCATGGGTTCGAATCCGAGCCATGACTCGTCCCAAGATGGGAAAAAAAAAAAAAGGGGCAGCAGAGGGACATCCGGAGTCATGAACCGGGTGTGGCCCAACCCCCCTAGTGTGTCAGGAGATAAGGGCCGAAACACTTGCTTGGAGGGAGCTTCTCTTCTGAGGACTTTCTGCTGCCACGCTCTCCACGAGTTTCTTTCTACTTAATTTATTAATTCATTCTTTTTCTCTTTTTCTTTTTTTTTTTTTTTGATGTGATGAAAAGATGTTAAATTTTAATTCCGCCCCCCATCCCCACCTCGCCCCTCCCCCCCCCCCCCCCCCCCCCCCAACACACACACACATTTTTTTCCTTCTCTCTGTCACCTTACTCCACGCCCACCCTGCCCTCGATATGGCGGGGCAATGTATTATCTAGATAGCTTATGTTGGCTTTAATTTTTCATTTAATTTTTCTTTGTGTGTGTGTAGTTTTTCTGTAGGTCACCTGTAATTATTGCATGAATGTTTTCGTAGCATGTAAAGAAAAAGCTGTCTGTCCTTTGCTCCCGATAGCGATTGTCAACTAGATTAAGTATTTTTGTCTTTCTTTTAAGTGTCTCTAACACTTGTGTTCCTTTATTTGTTTGCTTATTATGTTTTTCATCTTTCTTCATTTTGGTTGGTTGGATGTTCTTGAATTTATTTGATTGATAAATACGAAAATGAATAATAGCTTATCTATTCTTTCAGTTAATTGTCAAGGCCTCAATGATTCAAAAAAGAGGCGTGATGTATTCCATTACTTGAGAAACAAGAAATATTCCATTTATTTCCTACAAGATACACATTTTGAAGAAAAGATTGAAAATACGTTTTAGCTGAATGGGGATATACGGGTTATTTTTCAAATTACACGTCTAATTCAAGGGGGTGGGAATATTGTTTAATAACAATGTTGAGTTCAAAGTCAACCGTGTCATGAAAGATAACTCGGGAAATTATACCATGCTACTTAATGAAATTCAGGAAAATAACTTTCTGTGTGTAAATATGTATGGACCAAACAGAGATGATCCGGAGTTTTATAACAACCTGAAACAAAAGATTTATGAGCTTGGTATTGAGAATATTATAATAGCTGGAGATTTCAATATAGTCCTTGATCCAGCGAAAGATTATCATAACTATAAACATGTTAACAACCCTAAGGCAAGGGAAGAGCTCAAAAACATGATTGAAAATTTGGAATTAAGTGATACATGGCGAGAACTAAATCCAGAGTGTTTGCGGTATACATGGAGAAGAACAAATCCTTTCCAACAGGCTAGATTAGATTTCTTTCTGATTTTAGACAAAGTAGTAACATTTGTAGATTATGTGGACATTGAATGTGGATATAGATCAGATCATTTGAGTATACTATTGAAACTAAAATTTAGTGAAAGCTCAAAACATAACACTTTTTGGAAATTTAATTCATCTCATTTAAAAGACAACTTATATCTAAATGAGATACATTCTGAGATAAGATCGGTTATAGATGAATATGCGATGAATGTAAATATTAATGATATACCTGATGAAGAACTACGTTTTTCTGTTCCCGATGATACTTTTCTGGATTTCCGTCTTATGAAGTTAAGATCAAAGACAATTTTATTTGCAACAATGAAAAAGAAGAAAATACAGGAAGAGAAAATTCGACTAGAATGTGATTTGAAGATTAGAAACAACAAAGTTTATAAGCGAGGACGATATTAGAGCTATAGCAACAAAAAAAGAACAATTAAAACATATTAGAGAAAAACGAATGGAAGGTGTTTTGCTACGATCAAGAGCTAGGTGGATAGCTGAGGGTGAGAAAGTAAGCAACTATTTTTGTCATCTTGAGAAACGTCACTTTGTAAGTAAAAATATGGCTAGGATCACGGATCAGCAAGATAATGTTTTAACAACCCAGAAAGACATTCCTCTAGAAGTTCAGAACTTTTATAGATTACTTTACGCAGAATCCGAAGTAGAAGATAGTGAACTAATGTCTAAATGAAACAGAAGCAAACGACTTAGAGGGAGAAATTACTCTTGAAGAAGCTGCTGATGTCTTAAAGAATATGAAAAATAACAAAAGCCCAGGCTCTGATGGATTTTCGACAGAATTCTTCAACGTCTTTTGGAAACAAAAAAAAAGGATTATTTGTTATTAGAGCGTTGAATGCTAGTTTTAAAAGAGGAGAACTGTCTAGTGTGCAAAAAGAAGGGATTATTGTATGTATTCCAAAAGGAGACAAGTCAAGACAATATAATAAAAAACTGGAGACCAATTTCACTTTTAAATGTAGTGTTTAAAATTGGATCATCATGTGTTGCAAATCGCATAAAAAATGTACTGCCAAGACTTATTAATGAAGACCAGACGGGTTTCATTAGGAACAGACACATTGATGATAACTTAAGATTGATATATGACACAATAGCTTACTTAGATCAAAATAATTTACCTCGATTGTTATTAAGTATAGATTGTGAGAAAGCTTTTGACTCGATTAACTGGGGTTTTATGTCAAGGTATTAAAAAAAATGGTTTTCCGAAAGACATCTGCAGATGGATAGATACATTCTATAAGAATATTAAATCTTGAGTTATTGTAAATGGTCAGGTTTTAAACTGGTTGGAAATTAAAAGAGGTTGTAGACAAGGAGACCCTATATCCCCATATCTTTTCATACTCTGTGTAGAAATATTAGCTATAATGATAAGAGAAAACAGATATCCAGGGAATAATGATGAATGATGTTGAACATAAACTTTCACAATATGCAGATGACACAGAATTTTTGCTGGCAGGTGATAGAAAATCTTTTGAAATTTGCGTAGATGTTCTGTTTAAGTTTGGGTCTGTTTCAGGTCTTCACATAAATTCTAGAAAAACAAAAATGCAATTTGATTAGGAAGTAAGAAGAATTCTGAAGTTAGATATATGAATCATTTAGGAATGGACTGGAACCCACTAAAATTTCGTGTATTAGGAATATGGTTTACTATTAATTTAAAAGACTGTGTAAACATAAACTATCCAGACAAATTGGCAGATATAAAACATATGTTCAAAGTATGGGTTAAACGTCAACTAACGCCTTTTGGTAGAATAGCAATTTTAAAATCTGTCATACTTTCAGAACTGATACGTCTTTGGTTACTTTTGCCAAATCCACCTGATGTATTTTTTCGAACATTACGAAAGATGTGTTATGAATTTGTCTGGGGTAAGAAACCAGACACAATTAACCGGAAAACGGCGCATAAGAGTGTAAAACTTGGAGGCATCGGTATCCCTAAATTAAAAACATTTGTTACTTCTTAAAAAACTGTCGTGGTTTCATAAAACTGAAGAAACAACCCACAAGTGGACACATATTCTACTAGCTAATTTTCCTCAATGGCTGCTTATTGATAAATATGGTCCAGAACTTGTTTCCAGGTTTACGAACTATAACCAATTTTGGTCAGATGTCATTGAAGCCTATAATTTTTTTTACTACAAATGAATACCAGGAAATTCCGCTGAAATTTTAGCCAAACCGATTTGCTATAATAATAGGATCCAAGTTGGAAACACATACGTTATCTCTAGAAAACTTGGTAACAAGAATGTACATTGTCTTGCGGACTGTTTTGATGATAAACGTCAGTTTCTTTCTTATATTTCTTATATTCAATCTTATAATGTCGATTTTGTCACCTTTGCCGGGTTTAAATCTGCAATAATCGGCTACATTAAACAATGTAGTATTTCTGTAAAGAACAATAAACATACCGATACAACTTGCTGTTTGAAGAAGGTATTTGCTATTCACAAAGGTTCAAAGCTTTATTACGATATACTTATTGAAAATAATGTTCGACCAAAATGCTGCGACAAATGGGATTCGAAACTGATGGTACATCATTACTGGAAATCATGCTTTCTATATACCAGCAAAATAAACGATATTCAGCTAAAATGGTTTCAGCTGAAGTTATTGCACAGATGTTTAGGTACAAATGTTATTTTAAAAGAAATTGGAGTTCATAACAATGACAAATGCAGTTTTTGTGGTACAAATAAAGATACTATTGACCATATGTTTTGGAAATGCAATTATGTCAAATTCTTTTGGAATGTACTTACAGAATTGATTAGAGAAAAATGTGCCAATGCAGAGAACTTAAGACTGGCTGAGTCGCTGGTGCTTTTAGGATTTGATAAAAACGTTATTGTCGACAGTGTCCTTTACTTCATTATAATATTTGCAAAGT
>CM065735.1:55751144-55758644 GCA_033310375.1 Conus canariensis | reverse complement strand
TCCCCCTCCCCAAATCTCCGGTCTCCCCCCAAACTCACCCCCCACCCCTCCCTTACGAGTTTTAGTATTTGGGATAAAAAGCTTGGGTTATACAAGGACTGGCGTTACGTATGATAATTTTGTTATAACTAATTCTCTAAGCTAAAATAAGCAGCTATCATAAGGAATAAATAGCATACCAATGGTATAAAATATCGAAAAAATTATAAAGTTTATAAAAAACCTGTTCGTGGTAGTAGAATCCGTTTGTGAGAAAACTGACGTTTCAAGCCATAGGCCCGTTGTCAAAGTGAAAAGAAGAGGACAGTGTAGACAGGAAAGCCTATGTGAGAATTGGGTGAGAACATTTCATTTAATGATTACGTTGGACCAAAATAAAGTCACTGATCACTGTTCAGGTGTATTGAGCTCACACAGACACACACCACAGTTCACACAAAGACACCAACACACACACGCGCGCACGCCCCCCCCCCCCTTCCCCACCACAACCCCCACAAAACACACAACACCACACACACACACACACACACACACACACACACACACACACACACACACACACCCCTCCTTTTGTGTGTGTGTGTGTGGTGTGGGTGTGGGGTGGGGGGGCTGTGTGCGTGTGTGTGTGTGTGTGTGTGTGTGTGTGTGTGTGTGTGTGTGGTGTTGTGTGTTTCGTGGGGGTTGTGGTGGGGAGGGGGGGGGGGGCGTGCGCGCGCGTGTGTGTTGGTGTCTTTGTGTGAACTGTGGTGTGTGTCTGTGTGAGCTCAATACACCTGAACGTTGATCAGTGACTTTATTTTGGTCCAACGTAATCATTAAATGAAATGTTCTCACCCAATTCTCACATAGGCTTTCCTGTCTACACTGTCCTCTTCTTTTCACTTTGACAACGGGCCTATGGCTTGAAACGTCAGTTTTCTCACAAACGGATTCTACTACCACCAAAAGGTTTTTATAAACTTTATTATTTTTTCATTTTACAACGAATCCTGCAGTCAACTTTTGTTTCTTCCTTGTATAAAATATCATATGTGTATATGCGCCTACGCATGTGTTCGGCACTTAAGGTTTGTGACTGAGCAACTGAGACAGACAGACAGACAGACAGACTGACAGACAGAGGGACAGCCAGACCGACAGACAAACAGACAGGATATAATGCTACTGTGGGGCAAGTCGTGGGGATCACGAGGTACAATATTTCATTTGACATTCAAATATTAAGTATATGGGATAGATATGGCTGCTCGAGAGAGAGAGAGAGAGAGAGAGAGAGAGAGAGAGAGAGAGAGAGAGAGAGAGAGAGAGAGAGAGAGAGGAGGGGTGCAGGAGGGAGCAAGGGAGGGGGAGGGAGGGAGAGCTGTGGAATTCTTTAATTTTTCTCATAATACATTATCATGCACGATCAAAGCACCAACATCTGACGTACATGTAACTTGCACAGTTATGTGCGTATATATACACGGATTTTCTTTCTATTTGTCTGACCAAAGACTTTTTTTCTGTATTATTTCCATTATACAAGATATTTACAATTTTTTGAGTCCGTGTCATCCATATGAGCGTTTATTGTTACTATGTAACACATTCAATTGTTTTCTCATTCGCATCTGTTGATAGAAAATAATTTGAAGCGATGGTAAGGATTTTTTTTTCGCAATATTAATGCATATCCTACCAATAAGAATAACATGATCTATCACGTTTATTTTCTGTTGGTTTACCACATCGTGTTGAATTCCAAATGGAACATCAGTTTCACTTAAGTTAACACTAACTCCAATCCTGCTACGTATCAAAGTTTCAATATGTTTCCAAAATGCATACACTGAGGAGCAATGATGAAATAAATGCTCTACAAAATCTATTTCGTCTACACAATAATCACATTTGTTTGTATCCGTAACTTTCATCTTTTGCAAAATAATATTGGTTGGATATATATTATGACTAATTTTCCATTGCAACTCGCATAGACGAATTTCTTTAGTTGCTTTTCTAGGTATCTCCCATACAGTTTCGTTAAAGAAAAAAATAAATTTCCTCCGCCAGAAATCAAATGCATGTGGCTCTGACATTGAGTCTTCATATTTGTGGTGCTAAGAATTTTTCTTATTCCTTTAAGTTTTGAATTAAAAATGCTTGCCTCACAGAAGATGGCAATTGATTCTTCCTTCGGCAGTGAATCACTTGCTACCCAGTTAATCCATGATTTAGGGATCGCGTTGTTGAGGGCATTATATTCTAGGGTTGTGCTTGCTTTAGATTGATCCAGAATACATGCAATTTCATTAATATTTAGCAATCGATGCTCATTTCTGTGAATTATGTCTCTCATATGTTCAATACCATTTTCAACCCATTTTTTGGGGGAAAAAACAACACCTTCTCTTTGTATTTTATACGGCTGTTGTGAAATAACATTTGGCTTTGAAGATTGGTGCGATTCATTTCCTCCATATGTGTAATACGTTTATTATCCAGGAAAGTTTCATAATTTCTTTCCACAAATCATTTTGAAAATCAGACAATTGCATTTGCTTTGCTGTACAGTTTACTGTGAAGATTTTATTATCATTTTTCAGTTGACTCAGATGCTATGTTGGTATCCAACTCCAATTTTCGTTTGGTGCTTGAAATAATTTGCCAGCCCATTGTAAGTTCATACATTTTTGGTATTCTTTTACATTGACCATGTTTAGTCCACCTTTATTGTAACTAGTTTCCATTATTCTTCTTTTTACCTTTTCAAACGCTCTTTGATTACTGTATTTCCTTTGCCATAAGAATTTGTATATCAATGTGTTTAACTTGTTTAACACCACTTCCGGAATGCCTATAGACTGCATAATAAATACTACCTGCGAAAGTATGAAAGTTTTTGATGACAACAATTTTACCATGAATGCTAAGATCCCTCTTGCTCCAGTTTCTTATTCATTCTTGGGGTTTTTGTTGTTGTTTTTTTTTGTTGTTGATTCTATCTTGCCAGTTTTCTTCAACATGCCTAGCCATTTTGTCTGTTTGGAAATAAATACCCAGAATTTTAATTTTATCAGCTATTGAGAAGGGAAGATTTTGTTCATCAATCTGCTCACCTAATTTCAGTGCTTTCGTCTTTTCTAAGTTCAATTTCAGCCCAGAAATCATTTCCAACGAACTAAGTATATTACAAGAAGTGTTCATGTCTTGCTTGTTCTTGAGGAAGAATGTCGTGTCATCTGCATACTGTTTAATTTTCAGATATACATTTCTTTGTCTGTCAGTCGATGGTATTTTAATTCTTTCTATTGAACTGCTTCTCACCTTGATGGCCACTGTTTCCACCACAAGAATGAATGCAAGGGGAGAAAAGGGACATCCTTGTCTTATCCAACAACTGACATCAAAAGGTTCAGAGAGCCATCCGCCATGATGTAAATAACTTTGAGAGTTACAGGTCAGAACAGATACCCATTTTTGAAAATAAGGTCCAAACCCAAATATTTCAAATACATGTAACATATATTCTTTAGAAATGGAATCAAACGCCTTGGAGTAATCTAAGGCCAACAAATAACCTGCTTTACCAGTTTTATTCAGATAGTTCATGACATCATCAATGGATCTTATAACTGTTGCAATATTTCTTCCCTTAATGTATCCTACTTGGTCTTCGTTAACAAGTGTGTTTACAACTTTACCTAATTTATCTGCCAGTACTTTAGCCAGAATGTTATAATCTGTATTTGTTAACGTGATAGGTCTCCAATTAGTTAGATTTTCTCTTTCTAGGTCTTTGCCCTTATGAAGTAAAGTAATGATACCTTGTCTCTGCGTGAATGATAATTCTCCTTTCCTGTAAGATTCAAGGAACAAATTAGTAATAAGCGGACCTAATTTTCTCTAGAAGAATTTCTAACATTCAGTTGTCAGACCGTCGCTGCCTGGAGCTGAACCATTTTTCATGTTTCTGAGAGCATTGGACGTTTCCTTTAAAGTTATCGTACCTTCACACAGAGCAGCTTCATCTTCTGTCAATCGTGGTAGATTTTCATTGCGAATAAAGTCATCAGTGTCTTGATTCACATTTTTGAAAACAGTTTTCTGATTATATATCGATTCGTAAAAAGAAACCTGTTCCGATAAGATTTCCTTTTGTTCAGTAATCACTTCACCTGACTCGTTTTTCAATCTATTCAGAATTCGTTTTTTGCTCCTTGCTTTTTCAAGGCTTAAAAAATATATTGCTTTTTTTCACCTTCTTCAATCCATTTGATCCTTGATCTTACTTGTGCTCCTCTAGCATTATTCATAGCCATCAGTTCTAATTTGTGCTTTACTTGCAAGTAGTCTGTCTGGAGATTCTTATTTTGAGGATTTTTTGCTAACAATTGTTCTAGTTCTTGGAGGCTGAGTTGTAGCTTCAGTGATTCGTTCCTGTTCTTACAAGCCAACGTTTTTCCAAATTCAACACAAAAATTTCTAATTTCAACTTTGCATAACTCCCATTTTTCCATGTCATTTGTTCTTCATTCCCATATTCTGATATGAAAGCATCCAATATTGCATTCATATCGTTAATAAATAAGTCATTTTAAAGATAACTGTTGTTAAATTTCCAGTAGCCCGGCCCTCTTATAAAGGTATCGTCATTAATTTCTAATACCACTGCTTTGTGATCAGTGTGTGGGCTGACTACATGTTCGCAGGAAACACATAAGGGCAGTAAGTTTTCATTAACAAAGCAGTAATCTAATCGACGTGCTATGAACGGGTTATGTCTATTCCACATAAAAATCTGTCTCTAACGGGTGGTAAATTCTTCCAGCAACGGTAAGACGTAAGTGCTTTACTGTCTGTTTTAAGGATTCGACTTCACACGTATTATGAGCAAGGCCTGAAATAATATCCAGCTTGTTATTTAGGACGCAGTTGAAATCCCCAAGGATTACAAGATTATTGTCGACAAAATCAGACATAAATTCAGTCATATTTATAAATTAAAAAAAAGACAATTTATCTCTTGAATCATTAAGGGCATGTACATTTGTGATTATAAAGTTTTGTTTTT
Organism: Conus canariensis; assembly: GCA_033310375.1. NCBI lineage: Eukaryota > Metazoa > Mollusca > Gastropoda > Neogastropoda > Conidae > Conus > Conus canariensis. Next base: position 55,753,588 of record CM065735.1, on the reverse strand, counting down.
CATTACATACAGAAATAACCAATATTCTTTCTTGTGACGTGGCTAACCTAACCTCACCCAGAACGAAACGTCAGATCAAGATGAGCTCACCTCTACTTCTGTTAGTACCTTCATTGTAGAAAATCTTCCCACCCCATTCTTTTTTCCATAATTCAATTTCAGTTCTAGTCACCTGACTCTCTTGCAAACAGATTACGTCATACTGGTTACTTCTGAAGAATCTAACGAGTGAGTTCCTTTTAAGTTTGTTTTGTAATCCTCTTGCATTTAGTGAAATAATGCGAATTTTGTCCATGACAAAAAGTAATAGCACATAAACATGCATATTATTTAATAACAAAATACAAACATGTAATATGTAATCACAAGGTATTCTCACAGTCCGTTGAACGAAAGCTGGGTCGTTATCCAAAGATATCCCAATGAAACAGCCTACCTACTGTTTTTGACAGGAAGGCACAGACTCTGCGGCATGGTCATCCTCTGTGAGTACAGGACTTATCGAGCGCGAGGCTTCCCTTCTAGGGTGTTTCTCCATTCTGTCTCTGGGGCTGTGACGCTGTCTCGACCGGCCGTGCTTCGGAGTCTCGGATCTGGTGTGAGGAAGCCGCTCCAAAGACGAAAACAGCGTTGCCTGACGGGCTGACGGGCGATTTTTTTCAGGCTCGCGCCCAACAGACTTGTCCTTGTCAGTCTTCAAAACAGGCTGTATACTCAGCGGGTTCGAAGCTTTTGGAGACTGATGTTGAGAGTGCTGTTTTACGCTCTCTCTTTCCATCTTTTGCAAAGAGGGTCCCCCCTCTTGTGACCTGGTGTGTGTGTGTGTGTGTTGTTTGTTTGTGTGTGTGTGTGTGTGTGTGTGTGTGTGTGTGTGTGTGAGTGCGTGCGTGCGTGCGTGTGTGTGTGTGTGTGTGTGTGTGTGTGTGTGTGTGTGTGTGTGTGTGTGTGTGTGTGTGTGTGTGTGTGTGACCGTGTGTGTGTTCATAAAAGTGTATGTGTTTGTGTGAATTCGTGCGTGCGTGCGCGCGTGTATGTGTGTGTGTGTGTGTGTGTGTGTGTGTGTGTGTGTATGTGTGTGTATGTGTGCGTGCGTGGTGTGTGTGTGTGTGTGTGTGTGTGTGTGTGTGTGTGTGTGTGTGTGCGTGTGCGTGCGTGCGTGTGTGTGTGTGTGTGTGTGTGTGTGTGTGTGTGTGTGTGTGTGTGTGTGTGTGTTCCCTTTTCGTGCACTTTAAACCATCAAACCCTCTATGCAGATACTTGATATGTTTTAGGAGAATCGGAACTGACGTAAAACTCACATTTACAGGGTGCTTGTTCTTCAGCGATCAAATTGTTGAATAGTGATGAAAAAAGAGACTGCCTGTCACTGGCAGAAGGAGTGGAGTAGCTAAGAGGAGAGAGAGAGAGAGAGAGAGAGGAGGGGGGGGGGGGATAGCTAAGAGGAGAAGAAGAGGGCAGAGAAGTATGACTTAGATTGGATAGTTGAACTCTCAACTATTTGTAGGCTCGTAAATCATTGATCCTATGGTGAGTGTGGGATATATGAAAATATTTGATATTCAGGCTTTTTATCGAGATCTGGAATTTGATTGTTTATTCTCGTTTTGATTGTGATCGGAATTATTTCTAAGTTCTATCCGGTTAACACGTCTCATAGATCATATTCGATAGCCCAGTCGTCACAACTATATACCAAGTAAGTTATTAATTTAGATTACTGATAGAGTGCCTTGTCCTACTAGGGCGAGCTCCCTACATATTGAAGGTATTACTTTGGACAAGCCTCTTGAAGTCCTTGAGATGCTTCAGGAGCTACGGGCTTTGGATTGTCAGTAGAGACAAAAGTCGTGGTCATAAGAAACTCTCTTTGGGGGAAGAAATGTCTGCTGTCGAGAGAAATTTTCATATGGATTAATTGCAAATTTGGTGAGATGGTTGTTCTCATGGAAATATGTATGTTTTTTTTTTTGTTTTTTTTTCGTAATTGAAGAATTGGCCTCTTGCGGAGGATTATACTTTTTTTGTAATTGGAAGATTGTCCTCTTGAAAAGTATGTATTATTTTGATGACTAAAACGAAAGAGGAAAATTTGAATAAAATTGGGGTTTGCGAACCCAAAATTGATTGTCGTTTACGTGAGGCTAATTGGTCGTCTGTATAACCTGAAAAGAAGTGTGTACAATGGGCAAATAAACTGATGTCAGTATGACCTAGATATATTTCTAGGAGAGTATGTTAACACTTGCATAAAAGGAAAAAAAAAAAACTATTGTTGTGACGGCCGGTTAAATAACATATTGCGAAAAAAAAAGAAATATCTACACGCGCCAAAAGAAGTGAGGCGCGAATAGAAGGCGGAAAAAAAATTACAGAGGATAGAAATTTAAGACCGTATTCTAGTTTGTTGTAGTGAAAGAAAAGAGTCAGATGTGTTGTTTGCGTGC
>CM065735.1:55718644-55741144 GCA_033310375.1 Conus canariensis | reverse complement strand
TTAGGAAGAGGTAGTGGACTAGCTAAGAGGAGAGAGAGAGAGAGAGAGAGAGAGAGAGAGAGTCAAGACAGAGAGAGAGAGAGAGAGAGTCAAGACAGAGAGAGAGAGAGAGAGAGAGAGAGAGAGAGAGAGAGATTAGCTAAGAGGAGAAGAAGAGGGCAAAAACAATATGACTTAGATAAGACAGAGTTGAACTCTCAACTATTTGTAAGCTCGTAAATTATTGATCCTATGTTGAGTGTGGGATACATGAACATAGTTGATAATTTTCAATGCAGGCTTTTTATCGCAATCTGGAATTTGATCGTTTATTCTCGTTTTGATTGTGATCGGATTTATTTCCAAATTCTACCCCGTTCACACGTTTGATTGGATAACTTACTGTGATCTGTCGTCACAACTATATACCAAGTAAGTTCTTAATTTAGATTACTGATAGAGTGCCTTGTTACTACTACGTCGAGCTACTTATACATGGAAGGTATTACTTTGAACGAGCCTCTCGCAGTCCTTGAGATGCTTCAGGAGCTACAGGCTTCGGATTGTCAGTAGAGACAAACGTCGCGGTCATAAGAAACTCTCTTTGGGGGAAAGAATGTCTGCTGTCAATAGAAATTTTGGTATGGACTAATTGCAAATTTGATGAGATGATTGTTCTCATGGAAATAATGTTTAGCTTTTGTTGTTGTTGTTGTTGTTGTTGTTTTGGGATGTTTTGTAATTGAAGAATTGGCCACTTGGAAAGGATTATATACTGAGAGGCAGAAATTCCGCACAAACATAAAAAATCATGCACAAAAATATCATTTGTCAGTTATTTAATTGGAAACTTGGTAACAACTTAAACAAACCAAATCTGCGTTAGAAAATTTGACTGAAAAGGGCATGTGTGAACAGAAAAAAACGACCTGAATCAGATTAATAAACAACTGTCAAACATGGTTATTGCACAGCATAAACCATCTTTCAAAAGAGATGATTCTGTCAATATCTGGTGTATCCACCATTGGCAGCTAAACACGCTTGAAGACGCCGAGGCATGGACTGCACGAGACGTCGGATCTGCACCTGCTGGATGTTGACCCAGTGATGCTGAAGAACCGCGATCAGTTCACCTCTCATCTGGGGCCTCGGCTGATGCTGCTCCACTCTCCTGCCGAGCGCATCCCAAAGGTGCTCAATGCAGTTCATGTCAGGTGTCAGGGATGGCCAGGGCATCACCTCCACTCCATTCTGCTGCAGAAACTGATGGGTCATCCAGGCACTGTGAGGTGTAGCATTATCATGCTGGAACACAAATCTGCGTCATCCACCATGGTGATCCAGGAGTGGAAGCAGGACAGGCTGGAGAACGTGGTTCATGTAATGCTGTGCCGTGATGTTGCCATCGATCAGCACGAGCTGGGATCTAAAGTTGCATTGATGGCACCCTACACCATCACTGAAGGACTGCCAAACCAGTCGAGCTGCCTACCACAAGGGTCATGATACCGTTCTCTTCGTCTCCTGTAAATTCTGATTCTCCCATCAGCATGACTCATGCAAAAACGTGACTCGTCAGAGAAGATGACATTCCTCCATGCACGTCTCCCAGGAACGCACCATCTGCTGCCCAATGGCGACGGGCCTGCCTGTGTCTGTCAGTCAATACAGGGCCAATGTAGGGCCTGTGACACCTGATTCCTGCGTGTGACAGGCGTCGTCTGATGGTGCGGCTGCTGATGGGTCCCCCACGCTCCCCCAAAGTTGCTCTAGCAGCGGCAGCAGCAGTCAGGAATCAGTTCCTGAGGTGGGAAAGGCGAACGGCTCGATCTTGTCTCTGAGTCGTCACTCGAGGTGCGCCTGGTCGAGGATGGTCAGAAACTGACCAGGTGGCTGCCAAGTGCTGTTGTAGGTGGTAGATAGTGGTGTGGTGGGCGTTCATGGATCTTGCCACCTGTCGGACAGATGAACCGGCCCCCAGCATCCCAACAGCGCAATTTCGCTGGTTGTTGTCTTGCCCTGGCATTTTCTTGCAGCGTGATAAAATCATTTTATGGGGTTAAACTGTGTGTTTATCACGTGAAAAGAAAGCGACGCAATATTTACTCTGAACTGAGTTGTCGCCCAGTTTGGCTTTTTGCTTCTGGCGCGATTGTCTGTTCGCTGGCACGTGCTGCACGAGAAACGTGGCTGTGGAAAGGTGGGTCACACTCCCACCAACTGAGGGATTGTGGAAAGGTGGGTCACACTCCCACCAACTGAGGGATTGTGGAAAGGTGGGTCACACTGCCACCAACTGAGGGATTGTGGAAAGGTGGGTCACACTGCCACCAACTGAGGGATTGTGGAAAGGTGGGTCACACTCCACCAACTGAGGATTGTGGAAAGGTGGGTCACACTCCACCAACTGAGGAATTGTGGAAAGGTGGGTCACACTGCCACCAACTGAGGAATTGTGGAAAGGTGGGTCACACTGCCACCAACTGAGGAATTGTGGAAAGGTGGGTCACACTGCCACCAACTGAGGAATTGTGGAAAGGTGGGTCACACTCCCACCAACTGAGGAACTGTGGAAAGGTGGGTCACACTCCCACCAACTGAGGAATTGTGGAAAGGTGGGTCACACTCCCACCAACTGAGGAATTGTGGAAAGGTGGGTCACACTCCCACCAACTGAGGAATTGTGGAAAGGTGGGTCACACACTCCCACCAACTGAGGAACTGTGGAAAGGTGGGTCACACTCCCACCAACTGAGGAATTGTGGAAAGGTGGGTCACACTCCCACCAACTGAGGAACTGTGGAAAGGTGGGTCACACTCCCACCAACTGAGGAATTGTGGAAAGGTGGGTCACACTCCCACCAACTGAGGAATTGTGGAAAGGTGGGTCACACTCCCACCAACTGAGGAATTGTGGAAAGGTGGGTCACACTCCCACCAACTGAGGAATTGTGGAAAGGTGGGTCACACTGCCACCAACTGAGGAATTGTGGAAAGGTGGGTCACACTGCCACCAACTGAGGAATGGGTCATAAAAGGAGCAACAAATCACACTTTTCCCGTGGAACTTGTGTGCATGATGTGCGGAATTTATGCCTCTCAGTATACTTTTTGTAATTGCAAGATTGTCCTATTAAAAAGAAAGAGGAATTTTATCAATGTTAACCTTAATAAAATAACTTTTGTTGTGACATATGGTTGAATAACATATTGTGAAACACACACACACACACACACACACACACACACACACACACACACACACACACACACACACACACTCACACACACACACACACACACACACACACACACAGAAATATGGAAACCTACTCGCGCCAAAAGGAGTGAGGCGCGAATAGAAGGAACAACAACAACAAAAAAAAAGAATTTCTTACTGGGTGGAGAAATTTAAAATCGTATTCTAGTTTGTTGTATTGGAAAAAATAGTCAGATGTGTCGTTCGCCAATGGGGCGCGTGATTCTCACTGTGTACATGTGAGTGTGTGCATGGGGACCATACTATGACTGTGTTTATGAATAAAGTGTAACTTGACACTCTATCTTATATCATAACTAAAATGTAGGCTTCATTGCCGATCTCGTAATTGTCTCTTCTTTAGTATCTCTAATAATCATATCCTAATATCCCTAACAATCATATACTCACCACTATCATCACAAAAGCAACTACGTTGAGAAAGAAATTGTCATGGCACTGAATTTTTGCGGGTATTCCATCCAATGAAATTTTGTTTCAGCTTGTCAGAGAACATGATCATCCCAAGCACAGTTACAAACCGCACTGTACAAACAGACGCCCAGAACTCCTCTCTCCAAGAGGCATGCAGTGTAATCAGATTTAGTGAAATGAAATTCTTACCCTGGGATAATCAAGACAATATTGTCAGCGCAGAAGTTGAAACCTTTGCAAGAAAAATGAAAGATGTCATGACAGGCATCTTGTTTCTGATTGGTGGACCAGCCAACGTCATCAACATGGCGGTGTTCTACAAGCACGGCCTTAAAGATCGCGTCAATCTGTGCCTCTTTTCGCTGTCTTTGACTGACTGCCTGTACTTAACAGCCAGCATGATTCTCAATGCAGAGAATGTCTATTTAATTTTCAGCTCAGAGGAAATTATCCCTCCCACAAATAAGTTCCTGGCTAACAGCAATTTCATTGTGTTTTTGGGCAGTTTTTTTATGTCTCTATTTCTCTCAGCGATTATTGCCTGTGAAAGATGCTACTGTGTATTTAGTCCACTGAAGTACCAGAACATGTTGCGCACTAGGACAATGGGTTTTATCATTGTTGCTGTATACATCATGGTTCTCAGCCTGTATTTCATCGTTGCATTCAGACACAGGGTCGGGTGTATTTATGATCCTGAAACTGGCGCAGTCATACAAGCGATGGTGGCTGGAACATTTTATAACAAACACAAAAATCTCATTGACTTTCTGGACGGCGTTATGTTTGGTGCTGTTTTTCCCGGAGGTACGATAGTAGTGGTGTTGATAGCTACCATACTCACTGCCGTCAAACTTCGTCAGATAATGACATGGCGTACCGGAACATCAACATCTCTCTCTGCACGGGAGGTGGCACTGACTAAGATGCTGATTGGCAGCTCTGTGTTTTTCATCATCTGTATTTCTCCCATCTGTGTGTTCCGTGTGGTCAGTCTGTTTTTGCCCCAGATGAGAGTTGGCGGTCGCCATCACAATTTCTGTTACACAACTTTGTGGATCTTAGCAGTGTTCAACCACATAAACACCACTTTCAATTTCATCATATACTATATGATGGGTTCTAAGTACAGAGAAACAGTGTCGACAATGTTCACTGGAAAAGTACAAGATGGGAAACCTAAGAACTGAGAGCAGGTCCATTGAAAATATGGAATCATGCAATATAGATTTAAGCATAAATAAATGCATGCATAATTTATGTACTTTTATACACACACACACACACACACACACACACACACACACACACACACACACACACACACACACGCACGCGCACACACACACACACACACACACACACACACACACCACACACACACACACACACACACACACATATATTATATATATATATATATATATATATATATATATGTATATAATGTATAACAGAGAGAGAGAGAGGAGAGAGAGAGAGAGAGAGAGAATTATTTTTATCATTTATGTTAATCGTTTCAGCAATCGATAAGGACACTATGACATGTGTATGATAACAGCCTTGATGAATGTTTTTAAAAACCACATCAAGAGAATGCCCGTGTGTCTGTTTATCTATCTAAGTATCTGTCTGCCTATCTGTCTGTCTATCTATCTGTCTGTCTGTTTGTCTGTCAGTCTGTCTATCTATCTCGATCTCAACAAGAACACTCTCCAGGGTAAACTGGGGTACGGCCTTTGTTGAGGCCGACAGACGAAATCACTGATGAACAGCTTACAACAATGGACTGGGTTTAACACTGGTCACGAACTTTTCATCGCCATGGCACTGGTGTGACAGAATGTCGTTGCTCAACGAAGACACGTTCCGGTGTTGGTCGCCACTTCTGCTTTCGCTCCTTCATTTTGGAAATAAAAGGGAATCTAATTTGCCCTCCTATCCATATTCATACACTCTCAGGCTATGTGTCTGTCTGTCCGTCTGTCTGTAGACCTGTCTGGTCTGTCTGTCTGTGTGTCTGCCTCTCTCTCTCTCTCTCTCTCTCTCTCTCTCTCTCTCAAACAGAAAGAGAGAGAGTGAGAGAGAGACAGACAGAGACAGACAGACAGACAGACAGACAGACAGACAGACAGACAGACAGACGGACAGACAGACACATAGCCTGAGAGTGTACGGATGCTTGCATTTGATTTTGTGTGTTTATTTGCTTTTAGGTCCGGGGCAATAAAGGGGAAGTTAGCAAAGGTATCTATACCACAAAAAGACATGGTTATGAACAAGTGACTCTACAATAAAGTCAGATTATGAAGTCTAAAAAGAAAGATTCACGATTGTGTTATTCTAAACAGTGTGCTTGTTTGTATTCTTGAAGATTCCGATGATGTAATTATGAATCAGTTGCGTGCCCATTGGGATAAGAAAGATAATTGGTTGATAGCCGACAATTTCACTGCACTGTCTAGAATCCGGGACTTGTATTTTGTTGAATGATGGAAGCGTGATGAAATCTTCTGGCGATCGACCTATTAATATTCATTAAACTGACTATGTCCCTAAACCTAACCATTGATTGTTTATGAATGTCACTGGGAAACTTGCAAAGATGAATGCGGCAGTAGTCACTTGCACATTCCTGTTGTAATGAACTTGAAAACTGACAAGGAAATTCCTCAGAAAAAAAACGGAACCTCGTTTCGTATCATAAAGTGGCTGATTGGATGAAGATTAATTGTACCATTAAAACAGACTTTATCTTAATATCTTAAGGCCACAACACTTCATTTATCGAAGATTTAAACATGCCACTGAAAAACGAAGCAAGATGCAAAGCATATAAACGTACTCCCAGTTTATCCTGAATACGAGTGAGATATTCCATAAAGAGGAAAAACCGTCTTTGGCTGGTGTTAGTAATGGCTATTCTGGTAAACATCGGCCATCATCTGTGACCTATAATGAACATATTTACAAATTTTCAGAAAGATCGGCCAAGTACTTTCTGAGATTTTCCATAAAGAAGAAACCCATTATGGGCTATTAGTAACGGCTATAACGGTAAACTTAAACATCGGGCATCATCCGAAACCCATAATGAACATTCCTGCACATTTTTAGAAACATCGGCCACGTACTTTCTAAGATATCCCATGAAAAAGAAGAACGTTACGGGCCGTTATAGCCGTTAGTAACGGCTATAACGGTAAATTAAACGTCGGGCATCATCCGTGACCCATACTGAACATACCTACAAATTTTCAGAAAGATCAGCCAAGTACTTTCTGAGATATTTCATAAAGAAGAAAAATTATTAGGGGCTGTTATAGCCGTTAGTAACGGCTATAACAGAAACTAAAACGTCGGGCATCATCCATCGCCCATAATGAACATACCTACACATTTTCAGAAAGATCGCCAAATGCTTTCTGAGATATTCCATTAAGAAGAAAAACCGTTATTGGCCGTCATAGCCGTTAGTAACGGCTATAACGGTAAACTGAGACATCGGGCATCATCCGTGACCCATAATGAACATACCTACATCGGCCATCATCTGTGACCTATAATGAACATATTTACAAATTTTCAGAAAGATCCACCAAGTACTTTCTGAGATTTTCTATAAAGAAGAAAATCATTATGGGCCGTTAGTAACAGCACTAACGGTAAACTTAAACATCGGGCATCATCCGTAACCCATAACGAACATACCTACAAATTTTCAGAAATATCGGCCACATACTTTCTAAGATATGCCATGAAAAAGAAGAAACGTTACGGGCCGTTATAGCCGTTAGTAACGGCTATAACGGTAAATTAAACGTCGGGCATCATCCGTAACCCATACTGAACATACCTACACATTTTCAGAAAGATCAGCCAAGTACTTTCTGAGATTTTCCATAAAGAAGAAAAACCGTTATGGGCAGTTATAGCCGTTAGTAATGGCTATGACAGTAATTTAAAACATCGGGTACCATCCATGAGCCATGATGAACATACCTACACATTTTCAGAAAGATCGACAAAATGCTTTCTGAAATATTCCATAAAGAAGGAAAACCGTTATGGGCCGTCATAGCCGTTAGTAACGGCTATAACGGTAAACTGAGACATCGGGCATCATCTGTGACACATAATAAACATACCTACAAATTTTCAAAAAGATCGGCCCAGTAGTTTTGTCTGGATCGAGTGGAACACATTTTGACCACGGACGGACAGACAGACAGACAGACAGACAGACAGACACCGCACACACACACACACACACACACACACACACACACACAGCATTTCTTCGTTCCCATTATAAAGTAATCTTGGCATGCAGGCTTAAATCTCAGTATTGTCGAAAACAAGATGCCTAGATATTGAAATGAATTCACTACAATCATCTTTACACTGCCGTAGTTCCATCTCTCTGTGCTTGCTAGGTATCCGCCTTTCCTAAAAACCACAATGCTAGATTTTCCTAAATTTACTTTAAGTTGTCACTGGCATGCAGCTCTATGAAGACTATTTAGTTGCGTCTGCAACCCAACCACAGTTTCTGATAACAATATGATGCCATCAGCAAACAAAAGAATAAACAATTCAATCATATCCATATCGAGACTAGCACCATGTCTACCATTATTAAATATTTCAAGCGCAAGTTCATTGATAAACAAACAATAAAAAACAGAAGTGGACAACAAACGTCACCTTGTTTTACACCGCTCGTACGATTGATATAACCTGTATACTGTGTACCAAAACGAACTCGAGCTTTAACAACCTCATACATAATTATGATACATCTGTAATTTTTTCATTAATTCCACTTTTTATCAAAATAGGCCACAGTAATTTTCTTACAATTGTGATGAATGCTTACTCCAAATCAATGAAAGATACGTACATTTTTCTATAAATAAGAATTGTTTTTGAATGACTGCTAACAATGTAAATATATGATCGATTGTAGAGTAATTTTGTTTAAACCCAGCTTGGAATTCACCAATAATGTTGTTCTGCTTGACCCATTCCTATAATCTTGCATTCAGAGCTATGAATTTTCATCATATCTACTTACCCTCCTAAAACTCGTAGAGCTGTATATTTTGCTACGTTTGTCTGAAAGAGAAATTCCTCAGTAATCATTGGGATCGTTGATGTTGCCTTTGTTAAACAATGATCAAGATATTGACCTGTGTGAAATAGTACAGTGAAATAATTTACAAAGAAATCAATAACATCATTGCCTGAGTTGTTTTTTTTAATAGCTCTCCAATTATACCATCCAGTCATGCTGCTTTCTTGCTGTTCGATTTTCTCACTGAGAGTATTACTTCTTCTTTTCATATAGGTCGATTCAGAAAGTCAAGAGAGATAGAGAGTGAGGGAGGGAGGGAGAGAGAGAGATATATCAGGTGTCACACAAATCATCTAAGACGTGCCTGAGATGCAATCAAGGAATTCCGTTACCAGTCCACGACATACTTACAACAAGCCACCAAAGAAATATTCCATGTGGCTTTGTTCCACCATTCTAATAAACGCATATGATCAACACACTCCATTTTCCCCGCCACCAACTGATGATGACACCTGGTTTATTTCATCAGCGAGTTGGGCAGCAGTCTCCTCCACACACATTCACACACAGAGAGAGAGAGAGAGAGAGAGAGAGAGAGAGACGCTTGACGCGCGTTTAACGCCGCGCCATTTATTGTGAGGCCAAAGGTCTGTACACAAAGAGTTCGCAGCGTCAAATTTTCGATTTTTCCAAAGAAAACAGTATGAAATGAAATGAAACATAGTTCTCGTTCGCTTGCATAAATTCAGTCTCAGTAAGGAGACGCCAGCCTCAGAATCGGGGATTCCCGATTCTCTCGCTATGAAGGCCTTGTTTTCGGAGATCGTTTTTTTTTTTCTTCCAAAACTCGAGTTAGGTTTAGGGTTAGGGTTAGGATGGGGTTAGGGTAGGGTTTAAATAATGTAGTGACTTCATTGCAATCAAGAACATACCGAAAAACCATCCCTCGAATTTACGTCAGTAATACATATTATAGATATTCACAAAACATACTAGTTAATCAAGACAATATTTCCTAAGGTTGATAGGCAACACTATTGTATACCAACATACCGGGAGCGCAAGAGAGGGGAGGAGGGGGTGGGGAGACCGCGAGCCGCACGGGGCGCGCCAGCCGGCAGCCGCGCCCCAACGTCTCATGTTGCTGTCCGGCCCGCCCGCCCCGCGCTGCCGCCCCCCCCCCCCCCCCCCCCCCCCCATCACAGCGGGAGCGCAAGAGAGGGGAGGAGTGGGGGGGGGGGGGGGGGGGAGGAGGAGACCGCGAGCCGCACGGGGCGCGCCGGCCGGCAGCCGCACCCCTACGTTTCATGTTGCTGTCCGGCCCGCCCGCCCCGCGCTGCCGCCACCTCCCCCCCCCCCCCCCCCCCCCATCACAGCGGGAGCGCAAGAGAGGGGAGGAGTGGGGGGGGAGGGTGGGAGGAGGAGACCGCGAGCCGCACGGGGCGCGCCGGCCGGCAGCCGCACCCCTACGTTTCATGTTGCTGTCCGGCCCGCCCGCTCCGCGCTGCCGCCACCCCCCCCCCCCCCCCCCCCCATCACAGCGGGAGCGCAAGAGAGGGGAGGAGGGGGGGGGGGGAGACGAAGAGAGAGAGAGAGAGGAGAGAGAGAGAGAGAGAGAGAGAGAGAGAGAAATACGAATATGAATACGACTACGAATCTTCTAATGAGGGTAAGTAGATATGATGAAAGCTTCTTTACACTATCCTCTCAAAAGAAAAAAAAAATAAGGATACAGATTATTAACACTTTCAAGATAAGAAATCGTCACAGGTAAATACAACAAAGAAAAAAGTATTAAACAGACAACCAAATGCCGAATCAAAAAGCGTTTTGTCTTGTAATCTGTTTGTCCTTTTTATGCGGCGGAATAATGATAATTTTGTTCTTTCAAATACCGAAAATCAAGAAGGTACAAAACATAAATAACAGGAAATGGAGAGAGAGAGAGAGAGAGAGAGAGAGAGAGAGAGAGAGAGAGAGAGGAGCATAATCATTTGGAAAGTCAAAGGAGAAGCGGTGTGTGAGATCATGGTGTTACACATCATGGACGTCAGTCCTCCCATCATTCGATTTATGGTTTTGCACAAATAAATAGGCCGTTGTGAATGTTTGCTAACTTTACTAGTAGTAGTAGTAGTAGTAGTAGTAGTAGTAGTAGTAGTAGTAGTAGTTATAGCAGTAATAGTCGTTGTTGTTCTTGTTGTTGTTGCTGCTGCTGTTGTAGAAAGAGTATATACGTAGCTCCTATCCCTAGTTAGAGACTAAGTTCTAAGCGCTTTACGATGCATGTTCTCATTTACACAAGGGGTTGCCTACCCGGTGTAACACCCCAGATTCCCCCCCATCCCAGAATGCCCCCGGGGGACGTTTCAGTATCCCAGTCCCAGAAGTACCCCCTTTGCATATTTCCTTTGTTAATATGTTCAGGGTTGTTATTTACTGGTTATAATCTCATACATGGACATTCTATCTGATTCAACATTGAAAACGAATCTGATTCAACTTTGGGGGAGTACTACTGGGCCGGTCCCAAAAGTACCCCCCTTGCATATCTCCTTTATCAATGTGTTCAGGGTTGTTATTTACTGGTTATAACCTCATACATGGATATTCTGCCTGAATCAACATTGAAATATAGTCTGAATCAACTTTAGGGAAGTTCTTCTGGCCAGTCCCAGAAGTACCCCCCTTGCATATCTCCTTTATCAATGTGTTCAAGGTTATTTAATGGTCATAAGCTCACACATGGCATTATTATTATTATTATTATGAACATTTATGATGCCTAATCAATTGAATGCCCTAGGCGTTTACAATATCACAACAGACATCAAATCACACAATATATAACAATCATACATGAGAAAAAGGCATCAAAATCCAAAGCAAGGACACAAACTCACAAGCATGCATACACGCAAACACACACTCACACAGACACGAACGCACACAAAGCAGACACTCGCATCACACATTGCAAACGTCGGGTCACAGGGAAGACGAAGTTACCTAGGAAACAGATGAGTTTTGAGAAGGCGCTTGAATGTGGGCAGTGAGGGTGAGTATCTGAGAGAGCGAGGCAATTGATTCCAGGTAGTTGGAGCTTGATAGGCAAAGGAACGTTGACCAAAGGTTTTAGTGCGAACAGTGGGGATACTGTAGATACGAGTGTCACATGAGGAACGTAAAGCTCGAGATGGGGTGTAAAGATGTAACAGGTGGGTGAGATACTCAGGACAGGAAGACTCGATAGATTTGAAGCAGAGAGAGGCAATCTTGTAGGATATTCTTAGCTGAACAGGGAGCCAGTGGAGAGAGCGGAGCAATGGGGTAACATGGTTATATTTAGAAGTGCGGAAGATGAGATGGGCAGCATGATTCTGAACTCTTTGAAGTTTGTTGATGAGATGAGAGGGAGAGCCAGACAAAAGAGCGTTACAGTAATCCAGGCGGGATAGAACAAATGCGCAGACAAGAGCTTTTGTTGTGTTTTCTGAGAGAAGATGGCGAATAGAAGCAATTCGGCAGAGTTCAAGAAAGCAAGTGCGACAGACATTGCTGACATGCTGTTGGAAGGACAGGGTTTGATCAAGAGTTACACCGAGGTTGCGGGCAGAATGAGAGAGAGTGATAGGTGAATCAACAAGTTTGATGGAAGTCAGAACAGAAGGGTGGTTTTGAAGTTTTGGTGGGGTGATCAGGATCAGTTCAGACTTATCTTCATTTAGTTTTAGTTTGTTTCGGGTCATCCAGTCCTTAAGGTTGGCTACACAAGACTGGGTGTTTTGGATCATGAGAGGAAGGTCAGAGAGAGGCCCAGAGACATACAGCTGATTGTCATCAGAGAAGGAATGATGCTGAAGTAGGTGTTCTTGGACGATAGAAGAGACAGGATAAGAGTAGAGAATGAAGAGTAGAGGGCCCAAGACAGATCCTTGTGGCACGCCGTAGGTCAGACAAGAGGGATTAGAAGAAAGGCCGTTGATAGAAACTACTTGTTGACGATCAGTGATGTAGGAATGAAACCAACTCAAGACTGTGTCATCAAGCCCAAAAGAGTGATGTAGGCGGGAAATGAGGATAGAGTGGTCAATAGTGTCAAAGGCAGCAGATAGGTCCAAGAGAGTCAAAAGTGATACATTGTTACAGTCAAGGGCAGTCAGAATGTCGTTACAGATTTTGAGAAGAGCAGTCTCAGTACTATGTCCAGAGCGGTAAGCAGAATGAAGGGGATAGACAAGGCTGTTGGAATGAAGGTGATCTAACAGTTGGTCAAGAACAACTTTCTCTAAAATTTTTGAAAGAAACGGAAGATTTGACACAGGTCTGTAGTTTTTCAAATTGTCAGGGTCAAGAGTAGTCTTTTTCAAAAGAGGTCTTACAATTGCAGATTTGAAAGAAGAAGGAAAGAAGCCAGTTGAGAGGGAGTGGTTGATGATGATGGTAATATGAGGGAGTAGAGTGTCAAGGCAATGGGTGAGGAAAGAAGCTGGTAGTGGGTCAAGTTCACAGGTTTTAATGCCAGATTTCATGATGATTTTCTTTACAAAGACCTCAGAAACAGGATGGAAGGAAGTGAGGAAAGTTCCCGAGAAAGAGGGATCGGGAAATGGTGCATGAGTATTAGTCAGGGAGTCCAGTGAAAGCCTAAGATTAGTGATCTTGTTGACAAAGTAGTCAGAGAAAGCCTGTGGAAGGTCAGAAGGTGGGAGATTGGAAGGAAGAGGAGAGGAGTCAGTTTTACCAAGAAGAGTGTTAGTAATGTTATACAGCTGTTTGGATGTGGAGCATGCAAGAATTTTGGCATTGTAATAGGCAGATTTTGTAGCGTGAACAAGGCTGTTAACAATTTTGTTGGCAGTTTGGAAAATTTGCTTGTGAACTGTCAGACTGGACTTGAGCCACTGTCTCTTGGCTCTGCGTCTTTCACGCTTGGCTTCTTGCAGCTGAGGCGCAACGGAGGAGAACCAAGGTGATGGTGGCCTCTTGGAGACAAGACGGCCACAGGCAGGAGCGTACTGGTCCAGGAGCCGAAGGAGAAGGGAGTTGAGGTCATCTGGAGTGGTCGGCGGTGAAGTAGACAGGTGAGAATGGAGGACAGCGTTGAAGAGAGTCATGTCGACTGCGGAGAGGTTTCTGGCTTGAACGTACGTTTTGCGAGGTGGAGGGCGGAAAAGGTGGAGATCAGCTACGAGGCAGACATGGTCAGACGGGAGGGTGTGGTTGATAGTGACAGAACTCACCACAGCCTGGTCAACCCTGTGGATCATATTATCCAATGTGTGTCCACGAATGTGAGTGGGAGAGTGGACACACTGAACCAGTCCATAGCAGTCCAGGAGGTCGATGACTTTGGAGGTGGTGGAGTCAGAGGGGCGATCAAAATGAATGTTGAAGTCACCAGCGATGATGTAGGAGCCATGAAGAGAGTTGCAGTAGGACAGCAGATCGGGGAGTTCATCGAAAAAGGTGGAGTCAGTCAAGCGGTTCTTAGGGTTTGGAGGGGGACGATACAGACACAGGAGGTGGAAAGTTTGGTGGGGAAAGGTGAGGGTGAGTTGTGCCAGTTCGAAGGAGGTGTGGGTGAAGGGGAAGGAGGACTTGGTGGAGAGGAAAGGGGAGAGTGAATCAGCGACGACAAATGCAATGCCGCCGCCGCGGGACTGACGGGGAAAGGAGATGGTGTGGTGGCCGGGTGGAGCGATGTCACGGCACTTAGCTTCGTCACCTTCAGCACGAAACCAAGTTTCGGTCACAGTGAAGACATCAACGTTGTTGTCATGGATGAAGTAGGCGAGGGCAGACCGTTATACCTGAATCAGCATTGAAAACGAGTCTGAATCAACTTTAGGGGAGTTCTGGGCCAGTCCCAGAAGTACCCCCCTTGCATATCTCCTTTATCAATGTGTTCAGGGTTGTTATTTGGTGGTCATAAGCTCACACATGGACATTCTGGCTGAATCAACTTTGTAAACGAGTCTGAATCAACTTTAGGGGGAGTACTTCTGGGCCGGTCCCAGAAGTATCCCCCCCTTGCATATTTCCTTTACTAAGTGTTCAGGGTTGTTATTTACTGGTTATAAACCCATACATGGACATTCTACCTGAATCGACATTGAAAACGAGTCTGATTCAGCTTTAGGGGAGTTCTTCTGGGCCAGTTCCAAAGGTACCCCCCTTGCATATCTCCTTTATCAATGTGTTCATGGTTGCTAATTAATGGTCATAAGCTACACATGGACATTTTACCTGAATCAACATTGAAAACGAGTCTGAATCAACTTTAGGGGGAGTACTTCTGGGCCAGTCCCAGAAGTACCCCCCTTGCATATCTCCTTTATTAATGTGTTCAGGGTTGTTATTTACTGGTCATAAACTCACACATGGACATTCTATCTGAATCCACATTGAAAACGAGTCTGAATCAACTTTAGGGGGAGTACTTCTGGGCCGGTCCCAGAAGTATCCCCCTTGCATATTTCCTAAATCATTCTACCTGAGTCAACATTGAAAACGAATCTGAATCAACTTTAGGGGGAGTACTTCTGAGCCGGTCCAGAAGATTGATTGAGATAGAATGTCGATGTGTCAATGTGGGGGGAGGGGAGGGGGGAGAGGGGGGGCTGTTCTAGTTTAACTCCCGGGAGTTAATCTGGGACAGTGCGAGACTGATTCCCGGGAGTTAAACTGGGAAGGGCGGCAGTTTCACCACGTTACACCGGCAAGGGAACAAGGCAACGTCATGCGCCTCCACTCACACTACTGACGTCACAATTAAGTCATGGGGAGGGGGGGGGGGTTGTAAAGGACAATCTGACAATACCCACGACGACCAACACCTCCTGATTGGCGACAGCGTGGTGCCTGTCGAAGTAAAGGGCCGATAATTACCTGCGACACACACACACACCACACACACACACACACACACACACACACACACACACACACACAGATATCTCTTCCCAGACCCCCATCACCACACCCCACACTATTTGGAAGCGTTTCTATTCTTTACAGTTAAGCTGCTTTGGGCTGTCATCTGGCTGAAGGTGCCTGGTTGCAAACTGACAAGATGCTACTCGCCATTCACAAAGTCGACGTGCATACACCTTTCGCTCTCACTAACCCCCCACTGCGCCCCCCCCCCCCCCCTATTGTTTGGTGTGTGTGTGTGTGTGTGTGTGTGTGTGTGTGTGTGTGTGTGTGTGTGCATGCGTGCGTGTGTGTGTGTGTGTGTGTGTGTGTGTGTGTGTGTGTGTGTGTGTGTGTGTGTGCGCGTGCGTGCATGTGCGTGGGTGGGTGTCAACATGCATCCTTGTTTGTAGATGCATGGTAATTATTGCAGCATTCAACTTCTTATTGGTTTCATTTATGTTTTCTTTAACCTTTTATGTATTTGTGAGCGCTTAGGGCTTATGATGTAAGATTAGCGCCATAGATAATCATTATTATTATTATTAAAATTATCCCCACCTCCTCCACCGTTCCACCTACCCTCTCTAAACGCTAGCCCTCCCTCCCGTCCCTTCTCCAAAGCGAACTTTAACCACGTTCTGGTTTTGAGTGTGAACGTACGTGTTCCTTGTCTGATCCGATGTCGGTCCGTATGAGAACGCCTTTTGTACTAGAAACTTTTCAAAAGAAAAGAAAGGAAAAAAGAAGAAAAACAAAACTTTGGCTGATAAATCAAATGTAACGCATGACTTGCTTTTATCTACCTTCAGGATGTCAATAGATGAGCTGTCATCATGATTCATTAATTATGCCTATTTTTTTGTATATGGTTTTGTAGCTGGTGGTGGGTGTAGCCAGTTTTATTTTGTATTGGTTTGTTGGGTGAGGGGGTGGGGGAGGGGGGAGGGGGGATCTGTGTAATCGACAGACTTGTGACAATCTAATTTCAAACTTAGCGAGGGAAAAAAAAAAATCACCCTTCACACAAAAATAAAAAGGCCACCTCACAAGGCATTGTGGGCAAACTGCAAGTGCGACTGTAATTTTAACCATGTTCAGTTCCAAACATGAACAGTACATTTGCAATTTTGACTTTCATGCCCGACCATACCATTCAACTTCAATGTTCTATTTTCTGTTCATTTATTTAAAGTCCCTTTGTTACAATCATCACAACAGTAGGACTGTTAATCCCAGACAAATAGCCTGCGAGAAAAAAATATGTGATACTCACCTTCATACTTTCTGCTGGGGGTTAAGGCATTGATTTTTGTTGGATTCCATAATATTTTTTTAAACTACACTTTTATTTTCAATTCAATTTTCTGTACATATAATTTCAATATTTCACAATTAGAAGACAACGGTATATATAAGTAAACTCTGTTCAGAATAAAGAAAAGATCATAAAAAGGAGCAACAGACACAAATCAAAAACATATAAGTTCTTATGGGACATAAGGGAATTTGTGGCGGAGACACAAATCAAAAACATATAAGTTCTTATGGGACATAAGGGAATTTGTGGCGGAGTGCGATTATTCCGGTATTTTCCGGTAAGACAAAATTCTTAAAGCAGGCCAGGCATGCGTAAAAGCATTCCGGTATTTTCCGGTAAGACAAAATTCTTAATGCAGGTCGGGCATGCGTAAAAACGCTTCCTTTTCGAAGTAACACGCTAGCAGTGAAGACGCACTCTCTGCTCTCCGAAAAAATTCTCGGCAGCCTTTTCCCGTTAAGCCTTGTGTACACGAGCAGCTAAGTATTCCTTTTTTTGTGCTTTTCTCGCAATCGATCGATTGTTGTTGCTGTTCTTTGGTGTCCTTGCTCATGTTTTCACTTAAGGGAGAAACGTACGTGTAGCGATTGGGTGGTAAGGCGAGAGTTAAGAAGGGTTTCGTCATTCGACTCCCGCATCTCGCCGGCAGGCTCTTTGTCTCTGGCCGCGCCAAAACCTCCTCTCCCTTCAGCGTCACTTTCTCGCTATTCTTCTTCTTCTTCCCCCAAGGGTTCACTTCAACTCATAAAAACTGAATGCACACAAAGAAGTAGTTACATAGGGCGGTGACGTTTTAACACTAAACATTACCACAAGTAATTATTTGATGTTAGTAGTAGTAGTAGTAGTAGTAGTAAGGGGACAGGCTGATATACATAGCCTAGGCCTCGCGGCCTTTCTTGAATCCCCATCCATGAATTGTTTAGTAGCCTATTCCGAATTAGTTGGTTGCGTATGCGCATATTGGTTTGTTAATCAAATTCAAATAACAATTTAGTGAATTTATGATCTGCATCAAGGAGATTTTTAAATGAGTTAGTAGATTGTGCAAACTTGATGTTAGTTGGTAGATCATTCCAAAGATGTGTTATTCTTTTTCCAAAACACATTTTACGTTTATTAGTCTGACAGTGTTCAATGAAGATTTTCCCATCTGACTTCCTTGTAATACTACCAGTATATATTTTGAAGAAATCCTCTATTTGTACATCCACCATATCGTTAAATATTTTATAGACTTCGATCAGATCACCGCGGATACGTCTACCTTTTAAGGAGCGTAAGTTTAGGTATCTTAGCCATTGTTCATAATTCATATTTTTGCATTCCCGTAGTAGCTTTGTAGCCCTTCTTTGTACTTTCTCTACTGCCTTTGACTGCCTTTTGAGTAAGGGATACCATATGATATTTCCATATTCTAAGTGCGGCCGTACTAGACTTTTGTACAATTTCAATAATATATCTTTATTCAAGTATGTGAAAGTTCTCTTTATTAGTCCTATCATTTGGTTTGCTTTGTTGATGATTTTATTGATATGTACATCGAAAGAAAGTAGTGGGTCAAAAATAACACCAAGATCTTTTTCTTCCCACACTCATTTCATTTTCTTGTCCATTTACCTTCATATAATATTTATGATTTGGGTTTGTTTTACCATAGTGCATAACACTACATTTGGATACGTTGAAATGTAAGTTCCATTTAT
The DNA here is from genome assembly GCA_033310375.1 of Conus canariensis. NCBI lineage: Eukaryota > Metazoa > Mollusca > Gastropoda > Neogastropoda > Conidae > Conus > Conus canariensis. Next base: position 55,722,446 of record CM065735.1, on the reverse strand, counting down.
TAGACCATTCTTGTAATGAGTATACATCCCTTTGTATTTCTGTATGATCGGTAAACTTTCCATACAGTTTCGTGTCAACAGCAAAAATCTTACAGTTGCTTTGGACAGATTCTGGAAGATCGTTTATGAATACGCCATCCTACGTGGTTAGGGTGGGTGCTATAGTAATTGTCATTATTATTATTAATTTTATGATTTCGTTATCCTAATTTAGACGGTCTATGCGCTTAGGTCCACTACCTTTCGATTATGACTCGGGGGTCAACACTTCATGCTCAAAATGAGCAAGAAGTGTCTCATGGCGCTTCCCCCCTTCAGTCAAACTCAAAGTTCAGATCCAAAAGGAATTGATGTTTTTAACCCCTTCAGCAGTGTTGGAAAGAAATCGGCGCAAAGCGCTGGTCAGAAATCGAAAGAAATACTGGATTATTAGCCGTTGCTGGCAAACAAATGGTATTGTCCTTTTGAACTGTTGTGACGTAAATGTTGAATTCAGTTACCTGGCAAACAAATGTATTGTCCTTTTGAAGCTATGGGTGAGTTTAATCGTTGAATTCCGTTACCTGACAAACAAAAGGTATTGTCCAGTTGAAGCTAAGGTTGAATTTATGCGTTGAATTCCTCACTTAACAAAGTGATCAGAGAAAAGCACTTGAAAGAATGGGACGTAAAGTCAAGAAATTACAAGATAAAAAGAAATCTGATGTTTACAGGTCACTATTATATGTACCTGTCTATATACCCACTGGGTATAATGCTTGTTTATGAAGAACTGACACATTATATTTTCACTCCTCGTGGAGTGGACCTAAGCGCAATATAACATCTTTGTGTCATGTGTTGCATGTATGCGGGAAGAGTGTGAAAGAGAAAGCATGTTGATCAGGGGTGAAGGAAGATGGGTGAGAGGATGAAAGAAACAGTTATCAATTGCCATGAGACCTAACAAGAAGCATCAGCCACAAATATATATATATATATATATATATATATATATATAATATATATAATAAAAACACACACACACCACACACAAAAGAAGAACGTGTATAACTGCCAGCCATTCCTGTAAAAAAAAAATCATATCATTATACATTGATGGTTTCCTACAGTATCAAAAATTAATTTTTAACGAAGACGCAGACATTATGATTACATACTCTTAACTGGCTAGGAATATTTTTTGTTTTGTTTTGTTTTGTTTTTGTTTTGCTTTTCAATGAAACATATATTTTCGTGTTTACATCCCTTCACTTTCAATTGATTCTTTATACTTATGCCAGTCAGTGTTAAACTTTACCATGTTGAAATTATTGTTAGTTAAGGTAGAATGAAACGACAAAGAGATTTGGAATACAGTAAGCACATGAATATAAAGAAAATGTTCTTCGTCTGCCACTAATTTCTCAACTTGAAATACATCCGATGGGGGAGAAATCGCGTTTGTAAAACAACTGCTTGTAAAACATCAGAACTGATCTGCACGTCGCAGGGCAAATGCCATTGTCAGTGAGTCAGTTTATACAATATATCCGTGTCTAAGCATTACAAAATATGCCGAGAAGTTGACAGTATTCTAACCACAAAGACAAAAGTATTCTTGTTACTATTTCTTTTAGGTGTCCAGTCTGAGTGTCTATCCCCAAATGAAAGACAACGTGTATAGTGTGTGGGTTTCTTTATACAACAAACTGAATTTCTGCTATTCTCCATGGATTATCGATACATGTCGCTTTGTTTCCAGTAAGCGATATAGTTCATGAAGATGCAATAGATGATTTCAATATTGCGTTGGATGTCAGATCAAAACGCATACTTTACATTCACACCATCTTCTCATCTTTTTGGCAGCGAGAAATGCACACTCATTTCTCAGAAGTCAGCGATGTAATGGAATCATAGAAAAGAGAAATGGTTATATCTTGATGAAACAAAAACAAAACAAATTCAATTAAAGAGGTTTAGATGACAAAGTCGTATTAACAGTCCACAAAAGTGTGTGTGTGTGTGTGTGTGTGTGTGTGTGTGTGTGTGTGTGTGTGCGCGCGTGAGTGTTTGCATGTGTGTGTGTGTGTGTGCGTGTGTGTGTGCGCGCGTGTGCGTGTGTGTGTGTGTGTGTGTGTGTGTAGCGAGAGAGAGAGAGAGAGAGAGAGAGAGAGAGAGAGAGAGAGATACGAATACAGATGATTTATTCATTATAAGCCATGCCCCCGTATGTATGCGCATATATATATATATATATATATATATATATATATATATATATATATTATATATATGCATACGTATATGATAGATACATTCATACATACATATATATTTCTGTAACTATCAATCTATCCATCCATATATCTATGTTATATATATATATATGTTTATTTTATATATATATATACATCTCTCTATCTATATACATACATGCACGCACGCGCGCGTGCGCGCGCACTCACTCACACACACAAACACACATGCACGCACGCACGCGCGCGCGCAACACACACACACACACACACACACACACACACATACAACACACAGAGCGAGAGAGAGATATATTGACTGATTGCTTGGTTGATTGATTGATTGAAGAGAGAATAAAAGACAAAAAAAGAAAGGAAGAAAAGACAAAGAAAGAGCAGTAACTGCCCTTGGAAGTGATGGGCGTGGATTTATTTCACAAGGGAGCAAGAGTTATCGTACGTGTTTTGTAATTATCGTCTGCCGTTTCCTGCCTCCTTTCAGATTCCCCCTCCTGGTTAGAAACCAACATCAAACAGAAGAAACTAAGATACCACATTGGAGACAATGAAATTATAAACTACGACGAAGAGTGCTATTAAAAAAAGAAAGAAAAAAAGAATAAAAAAAGAAAGGTTCAGCAGGACTGAAATATGATCTATAGCTCCTGGTAAAACCAGCTTCGCCAGTTATTCTGCGGTGTGAAAATTAGCTCTGCTACAGTACCTTACATTGTAAACAAGATGCAAAACATATAAGCATACTCCCAGATTATTTTGAATACACGTGAGATATTTCATAAAGAGGAAAAACCGTTTTGGGCCGTTAGTAACGGCTATTCTGGTAAACATGTCAAATTTTCAGAAAGATCGGCCAAATACTTTCTGAGATTTTCCAATAAAGTAGAAAACTGTTATGGGCCGTTAGTAACGGCTATAACAGTTAAAATAACACATTGGACATCATCCATGGCCCATAATGAGCATACCTACAAATGTTCAGAAAGATTGGCCAAGTACTTTCTGAGATATTCTCTAAAGAAGAAAAACCGTTATGGCAGTTAGTAACGCCTAAAACGGTAACATTACACATTGGGCATCATCTGTGACCCATAATGAACATACCTACACATTTTCAGAAAGATCGGCTAAGCACTTTCTAGGATATTACATAAAGAAGGAAAACCGTTATGGCCACTAACAACGTCTATAACGGTAAAATAAAACATCGGGCATGATCCGTGACCCATAATGAACATACCTACAAATTTTCAGAAAGAAGACCAAGTACTTTCTAAGATATTCCATAAAGAAGAAAAAAGTTATGGGCTGTAATAACACATCAGGCATCATCCATGGCCCATAATGAACATGCCTACAAATTTTCAGAAAGATTGGCCAAGTACTTTCTGAGATATACTATAAAGAAGAAAAACCGTTATGGCCGTTAGTAACGGCTATAACGGTAAAATGACACATCAGGCATCATCCGTGACCCATAATGAACATACCTACAAATTTTCAGAAAGATCGGCCAAGTACTTTCTGAGATATTCCATAAAGAA
>CM065735.1:55626144-55716144 GCA_033310375.1 Conus canariensis | reverse complement strand
TATTCATACAAGAGCAGCACTTACAATCTTTCTTATTCTGCCTTTCTTTTTGTGTGTGTGTGTGTGTGTGTGTGTGCGTGTGTGTGTGTGTGTGCGTGCCTGCGTGCGCGGTGTGTGTGCGCGCGCGCGCACGCGCGGGCACGTGAATACATGCATGCGTACGTAGCTGCATATACTTGTGCCTGTCTGTACGTCGGAGCGTACCACTATGATTCTTTTGTAGCTATTTCCCTTTCCGTGGCCCGACTCATATCTGCAGGTCTCTCATCCACAGTGTGATTTGAAGCTGCCCTGATGTTAAAACAGTAAAATAGCAACAACACAAAATTTAAGAAAAAAAAAAAAAGAGAAAGGTACTGGCAAGAATCTATATCCTCCTACCTTTAATTCAGTTCATGCGTAGAAACACAACTTTACACACAAAGGGAAGGAATTAGAAGTTCTGAATCAAAAAACAAAATTACTTCCCCTGTCTGAAAATATTCAACATTCGTTTAAAAGAATGTTTTCATTTGAATTGAATTCGCAGAATGATCATGCATTCCCATTAGATCAACTTCAAACATTAGTGGCATTGTCGTTGGGTCATATATTTCACCCTTTTACAACGTGTGGTCAAAATGAACTCTGTAGTGTTTGTGCAATCTTTGCTGACAGAACGCGCAAAAAAAACAAAAAAACAAAAAAATGACAGTGAGGTGACTGCAGGCGGAAATTGACACAAACCTCACACTGAAATGACTGTTCCGTACGTTGGACAAGAAGAAAAAAAAAGATAAGGGCAAACAAATGACAAAACAAAACATAACGCCTTTCGAGACCTTTTTGGCCTTCTTCTTCAGGCAAGATTAACCAACACTTGGGACAATTCGAAACGAAAAATGACAAATCAGTCACTTCTCTCCATGTAACTGTTCGGCGCAAAATGAATCCATTTAACACACTCAGACACACACACACACACACACACACACACACACACACATCTGCATTGTCATTTTCTTCATCATGGTTGTTGCCGTGCTAGAATGAAAGGAGGGTAGTGACTTCCCATCTCCTAAGCCTTTTATCCTTCGTAAGATTTATATAAAAGACAGACATGAGGGGGGAGGGGGGCGACACACAGACAGAGATGGAGAGAACTCCGGGGTTAAAAAGTGGAGGGGAGTTAAAATGGATCGTTACACCGGTAATCTCGCTTGATTTGTCCGGCTGCTCTGCGTTGGAGGCCTTCTGTCCTATCAATTTTGCCTTGCGTATATGGGTCCCAGACAGTGGAGCTGTACTCTAGAAGGTACCTGACAAGAGAGATATACGCTGTTTTGTGGCAGGCTTCAGAACAAAAGCGTAGGTTCCTACGAAGCATACCCAGGCTGGCGTTTGCTTTCTTGGCGATCTTGTCTATGTGAGCGGACTATGTGTGACGTTGTATGAATTAACTCTCGCGCGCCATAGATATTTTTGTAATTCTTTATTTTTACTTTTGCTTGCAAGGCGCACTCGTATTCTTGTCATCGATGACCAGGCGATTGTGTGGACGTAATTTTTTTTCCCCTTCTTTTCTCCTTTTTCTTTCTTTCGTTCCGTGTCATGTTGTACCGAGTCTTGAACTCAGACCTCTGTCACCATAGCGACTGTATAAGCTAACCCGCTGCCAGACCGTTGTGATTATCGGAGAGAATCAGTAACATATATTTTCTTTTCGGCTTTGTTTGGATATCGATCCGTATGTTCGCAGCTATACATACCAATCTTTTATTAACAGAAATAAAATCTATCTTGTCGTAGCGACATGACGTAATTGACTGTATCTAAATCAACATATTTCGTCATTTGGAGAGCTATTACGTATACCTGGTACAGTTGAGACACTTGCGATCAGATACAAGACCTACTTGTTGTTGCTGTTCATATTTTCCTAGTTTTACCTATATATTCGCACTTTCAATTTTTGTACTCCCAGTTCTTATAGAACAGGGAGTACTTTGGAATGGGAACGAAGAAATGCTGTCTGTGTGTCCGTCTGTCTGTCTGTCTGTGTGTCCGTGGTCAAAATGTGTTCCACTCACTCCAGACAAAACTACTGGGCCAATCTTTCTGAAAATTTGTAGGCATGTTCATTATGGGCCACGGATGATGCCCGATGTTTTAGTTTACCGCTATAGCCGTTATTAACGGCTGTAACGGTTTTTCTTCTTTATGGAATATTTCGGAAAATACCTGGCCCATCTTTGTAAAAATGAGCAGGTACCTTCATTATGGGTCACGGATGATGCCCAATGTTTTAGTTTACCTCATTATAGCCGTTACTAACGGCTGTAACGGCCTGTAACGGTTTTTCTTCTTTATGGAATATCTCAGAAAGTACTTGGCTGATCTTTCTGAAAATTTGTAGGCATGTTCATTATGGACCACGGTTGATGCCCGATGTTTTAGTTTACCGTTATAGCCGTTTACTAACGGCTGTAATGGTTTTTCTTCTTTATGGAATATCTCAGAAAGTACTTGGCCGACCTTTATGAAAATCAGCAGGTATGTTCATTATGGGTCACAGATGCTGCCCGATGTTTCAGTTTACCTCGTTATAGCCGTTACTAACAGCTGTAACGGCCTGTAAAGTTTTTTTTTTTTTCTTTATGGAATATCTCAGAAAGTACTTGGCCGATCTTTCTGCAAATTTCTATGTATATTCATTAATGGTCACGGATGATGCCCGATGTTTTAATTTACCCCGTTATAACCGTTACTAACGGCTGTAACGGTTTTTCTTCTTTATGGAATATCTCAGAAAGCACGTGGCCGATCTTTCTGAAAATTTGTAGGCATGTTCATTATGGGTCACGAATAATGAGTGATGTTTTAGTTTACCGTTATAGCCGTTACTAACGGCTGTAACGGTTTTTCTTCTTTATGGCATATCTCAGAAAATACTTGGCCGATCTTTGTGAAAATTAGCAGGTATGTTCATTATGGGTCACGGAAGATGCCTGATGTTTTAGTTTGCCCCGTTATAGCCGTTACTAACGGCTGTAACGGTTTTTCTTCTTTATAGAATATCTCAGAAAGTACTTTGCCGATCTTTCTGAAAATTAGCAGGTATCTTCATTATGGGCCATGAATAATGCCCGACGTTTTAGTTTACCGTTATAGCCGTTACTAACGGTTTTTCTTCTTTATGGAATATCTCAGAAAATACTTGGTCGATCCTTGTGAAAATTAGGAAGTATGTTCATTATGCGTCACGGATGATGCCCAATGTTTTAGTTTACCCCATTATAGCCGTTACTAACGGCTGTAACGGCCCGTAACGGTTTTTCTTCTTTATGGAATATCTCAGAAAAGTACTTGGCCGATCTTTCTGAAAATTTGTAGGTATGTTCATTATGGGTCACGAATAATGTGCTCTAAAACGCACAACATGCCAGATCGATTGTCTTCCGGCTAGAACTACAAGGTAGTGAAACTTATGTAATTAGTCCACAGTGAATACTAACGGTGCAGAAATGTTTTTTTTGTGGCACTGAAATGTTTTGGTTTTTTTACTCTGATGCTGACCATAAGATACAGTTTAGCTACCGTGTCATGATTGCATTTTGTTCTTTGTTTTTGTCTGGATATGTTTTTCCAGTGGTCCGATTTGGATTGTGTTGTGACTTTTTTTTTTTTTTAAATTCTTGTTGAAGTTTGACAGCCCCTGTGAAGGTGTTGTGTGGTCATCTGGGCTACAATGATCAACACTTGAACATGGGCAATGCTGTGTGTATGAGCACATGTTGTACATCTGGGCTACAATGATCAACACTTGAACATGGGCAATGTTGTGTGTATGAGCACATGTTGTACATCTGGTCTACAATGATCAACACTTGAACATGGGCAATGCTGTGTGTGTGAGCACATGTTGTACAGCTAGGCTACAATGATCAACACTTGAACATGGGCAATGCTGTGTGTGTGTGAGCACATGTTGTACATCTGGGCTACAATGATCAACACTTGAACATGGGCAATGCTGTGTGTATGAGCACATGTTGTACATCTGGGCTACAATGATCAACACTTGAACATGGGCAATGCTGTGTGTATGAGCACACGTTGTACAGCTGGGCTACCATGATCAACACTTGAACATGGGCAATGCTGTGTGTATGAGCACATGTTGTACATCTGGGCAACAATGATCAACACTTGAACTTGGGCAATGCTGTGTGTGTGTGAGCACATGTTGTACAGCTGGGCTACCATGATCAACACTTGAACATGGGCAATGTGTGTGTGTGAGCACATGTTGTACATCTGGGCTACAATGATCAACACTTGAACATGGGCAATGCTGTGTGTATGAGACACTGTTGTACATCTGGGCTACAATGATCAACACTTGAACATGGGCAATGCTGTGTGTGTATGAGCACATCGTTGTACATCTGGGCTACAATGATCAACACTTGAACATGGGCAATGCTGTGTGTGTGAACACACGTTGTACAGCTGGGCTACCATGATCAACACTTGAACATGGGCAATGCTGTGTGTATGAGCACACGTTGTACATCTGGGCACCATGATCAACACTTGAACATGGGCAATGCTATGTGTGTATGAGCACAGTTGTACATCTGGGCTACCATGATCAACACTTGAACATGGGCAACGCTGTGTGTGTATGAGCACAGGTTGTACATCTGGGCTACATGATCAACACTTGAACATGGGCAATGCTGTGTGTGTGAACACACGTTGTACATCTGGGCTACCAGTGATCAACACTTGAACATGGGCAATGCTGTGTGTATGAGCACACGTTGTACATCTGGGCTACCATGATCAACACTTGAACATGGGCAATGCTGTGTGTATGAGCACAGGTTGTACATCTGGGCTACCATGATCAACACTTGAACATGGGCAACGCTATGTGTGTATGAGCACAGGTTGTACAGCTGGGCTACCATGATCAACACTTGAACATGGGCAATGTTGTGTGTGTGAACACACGTTGTACATCTGGGCTACCTGATCAACACTTGAACATGGGCAATGCTGTGTGTATGAGCACACGTTGTACATCTGGGCTACCATGATCAACACTTGAACATGGGCAATGCTATGTGTGTATGAGCACAGGTTGTACATCTGGGCTACCATGATCAACACTTGAACATGGGCAACGCTATGTGTGTATGAGCACAGGTTGTACAGCTGGGCTACCATGATCAACACTTGAACATGGGCAATGCTGTGTGTGTATGAGCACACGTTGTACAGCTGGGCTACAATGATCAACACTTGAACATGGGCAATGCTGTGTGTATGAGCAGACGTTGTACATCTGGGCTACAATGATCAACACTTGAACATGGGCAATGCTGTGTGTATGAGCACACGTTGTACAGCTGGGCTACCATGATCAACACTTGAACATGGGCAATGCTGTGTGTATGAGCACACGTTGTACATCTGGGCTACAATGATCAACACTTGAACATGGGCAATGCTGTGTGTATGAGCACACGTTGTACAGCTGGGCTACCATGATCAACACTTGAACATGTGCAGTGCTGTGTGTGTTAACACACGTTGGTGTCAGCTTCTGAGAGTTCGAGAATATTGTATGGTGTATACTTGGATAAGTGGAAACTTTCTTTTTTTTTTCTTTTCCACAGGTTTTTTTTCCCCCCAATATATTGAGTCTTAGTTGATAGTAGCTCCTAGTACTGAGTGGACAGTTTGAAAATGAGGATCAATTTTTGTGATGCACGATGCAACCTAAACAAGAAGATAAATCAGGATTTAAAGACTTGATTAATCGAGAAATTGAAAGAATATGTTCAAATGCTCCAATTCAAAAGATTTCTTCATATTCAAGTTTCAGTTGAGGCTCCATTTTACAGTGAAAATTGTTTATTTTCAATTAGAATGTGTGTGTGTGTGTGTGGTGTGTGTGTTGTGTGTGTGTGTGTGTGTGTGTGTGTGTGTCTAGTATGTGTTTTTCTACATGTATGAGGTTTTACATTATAACTAAATTGATTTTGTTAGGTTGTTGTCGAGTTACCCTACTTGTTTATTGTTGTTGAGTTACCCTACTTGTTTATTGTTCATTGTTTTTCATGTTTATTTATGTCACTAATGTATAGTTAGTCAGCAGCACGATTGTAATTTATAAGAATTGAGATAATAAAGTATTCTTGTATCTTGTATACGAAACAATTTTTTTCAATGTCCATTCCTTAATTAAATGTAAAAGTTCCTGTGAAGGTGTTTTGTATAAATTCAAAGATAAAAAGTGTATATGCAGAGCTTCAGGTTTGTTTAAATGTCACTATAGAATTCCTATCCCTCAGCAGTTTAAGGTGAGGGGACTTTAAGTTGAGGGATGAAAAGCAACAGCCTGAGAAGATTTCAAAACCATTACCTTGGAGCTCTCTTGCAGTGAGAAAAAAGTAGTAAGCATCATGAATTTCCACCGAGTACAGAAGGTAATATTTCTCTATTCTCGCATACTTACTAAACTCAGCTGGGCAACAGATAGTTTGCTGTTGAGAAGAAAGGTAGTTTGTGAAAAAGGAAAGAATTTCAAGAGATGTATTTGGTGGGATGATGGGAATTGAGCTTTTTTGTTGTTGTTAGGTAAGATAAGATAATGTTGCTTATAGCGCAGCCGACCGCAAAGGGCCACATCAGGGCTGTCACCACTTGAAAATCAACTCACAAGTCATTCATTCACACAATTCTTTAAAATACATCGAAAAACCCATCCAAAAGTTTGTTAAAAATCTTTCCACGGTAAAATCTCAGATCCGATGAAAACTGTTAATCTCTTTCAAGAACTCAAAGATCGCGTCAGGCGGATCGTCTCTGAACAAGGTTTTCATGGACTCTGCTGTAAAATGTTTGTGTCTCACATTGTGCAAGTCCCAACACTCTAAAAGAATATGTTTCATTGTGAGTGGCACATAACATGGAATGCACCACGGAGCTTCTTCACTCTTTAAAAGGTATAAATGGGTAAAATACGAATGGCCGGTGTGCAGCCGGCACAGAACTGTTTCTTCTTTACGACTACCAGACATAGCTGAGAGGAATTCCTTAAGGTTTGGACGGATCTGAAAGAGTTTGTTATCCGTCTGTGTATTCCAATCCTCCTGCCAGAGGTCTCCGACATATTCGTTAATAAGCATCTGAAAGAATATGTTCTAACAGTATTTGAGAAGGAGCACCAGGGCAATAGGCTGCACATGCCACTCCATCTTCAGACTTGGAACCGTCAGTGAAAATTTTCTGATAGGATGGGAATTTTGAACAAAGGTCAGCATACAATGCCTTGTATGCCAGAGAGCTGGTAGACTCTTTGCGAAAAGCTGCAAGATCAAAACGAATCTCTGGTGTGAAAAAGGTCCATGGAGGCTCATCTGGAAACTTGGAAAAATCGGACACAACTCCTAGGTCTAGACCTGGATTCTGCACATGAGGCTGCATACGAAGACCAAACGGCCGAATACAGTTAGGATTGTTTTCGAATTTGCTTTGAAACTGAGGGTCAGTTCTCCGGTTCCGAGAACAGTCTGATATAGTTATTCAAAGACAGTTTCAGCCTGCGGTTGGACAGTGAGGGTTCACCTGCCTCTGCGTACAGGCTGTACACAGGGGTGGTGCGGAATGCTCCAAGACAGAGACGAAGCCCTTGATGGTGGATAGGGTCCAAAAGTTTTAGATAAGACGGTCTTGCAGAGCCGTACACAGCACAACCATAGTCCAGTTTGGAACAGACAAAGGCTCTGTAGAGGTGCAGCAGAGTTTTTTTTTTATCAGCGCCCCAGTCAGTGTGCGCTACGACCCGCAGAATATTCAGAGCTTTCTGGCAAGAGGTTTTGAGGTTTTTAATGTGGCTCAGAAAGTTGAGTTTTTGGTCAAAAATAACTCCTAGGAATTTGGCCTCTTCGACAACTGGAATGGGAGATTTCCCTATTTGAATTACAGGATCTGGAAAAAACTGACGAAAATGATGGAAGTGAATGCACTGTGTTTTTGTAGGAGAAAAGGTGATGCCGTTTTCATCCGCCCACTGATGAATTTTATCCACACAAAGCTGGAGCCTGCGCTGGACACTCGGGTACAGGCTTCCAGTTGTGTAGACAGCAAAATCATCCACAAACAATGAGCAGTTCTGAACCCTGTGGAACTGACTTGACAATGTTGTTGATCTTGATGCTAAAGAGGGCAGGAGACAGGATGCTCCCTTGTGGAACACCCAACTCCTGCTCATGAACATCAGAGAGAGTGGTGCCAACCCGGACCTGAAACTGTCGTTCTGCCAAAAAATTTTGAATAAAAAGTGGAAGAAGACCCCAAAAACCAAGATCCTGGAGATCATGAAGTATCCCAGACTTCCAGGTGGTATCGTAGGCCTTCTCCAGGTCGAAGAAAATAGCCACTGTGTGTTGTTTGTTCAGAAAGGCGTTCCGAAGCGTAGATTCCAGACGGATCAAATGGTCAACTGTACTTCGATATTTGCGGAAACCACACTGTTCTTTCGCCAGTCGGTTTCGAGTTTCCACATGAGTCTAGCATTGACCATTTTCTCCATCAATTTACAGACATAGCTGGTCAAAGCTATCGGACGGTAGTTTGATGGGTTAGAAAGATTTTTTCCAGGTTTGGGAATGGAAATGAGGGCTTTTCGCCAAGAAGGTGGAAAGAATCCAGTAGTCCATACATGGTTGTATACATGTAGCAGGATGTTCAGACCTTTTTGCGGAAGATGTTTCAAAAGTTTATAATGGATTTCATCTATACCCGGAGAGGAATCGCTGCAAGAAAGTAAGGCAGATTTCAATTTGTTTAAAGTGAAAGGAAGATTGTAGTCTTCCATGTTATCTGACAAAAAGTTGCAGGGTGATTTTTCTTTGAAGGCTTTGTTTTTGACAAAACTGGCTGATTTGTTAGAAGAGGAGGAATTCCTTTCAATGGTTGAAGCAAGCAGATTAGCAACTGCTTTTTTCTCTGTTATTAAAGAGTCAGAAAACTTGAGATGGTTGACAGTGGGGCAGGTGTTCTTTCCTTTAATTTTCTTGATGATTTTCCACACTTTTTTCTTCGATGTTTTGGATGTGAGACTTGAGCCAAACTGTTTCCAAGATAAACGTTTACTGGTTTTATAAATGTGTTTTGATTTGTCTCTCAGTTTCTGATGTGTTCGGACGTTGGGCATCGAAGGTCTGCAAGAGACCCGACGTTGAGCTCTTTTGTGGGTTTTGTTAAAGTTCCTTGCATTCAGAGTTGAACCAAGGAACTTTTGGCATTAGGGGCTTTTTGGAAGATGTAGGGATGGTTGACTTTGTGCAATTCAGTATGAAATCTGAAAGACTTCCTGCCGGATCTTCACTTTGCAGGATCCTGTCTTCTTCCAGATCCATAAGATACTTAGTGGCAAAGAGGTCCCAATCTGCTTTGTTGAAATTGAGGCTTTCTGGTAAAGACTCACTCTCTGCATTCGTAACACAGGAAAGTGGTCGCTACCATACAGGTCCTCATCAACCTCCCAAACAAAATCCAAAAACAAAGATGGGTCACAGACAGAAAGATCCAGACAAGATGTGGTGCCATTAGCGGAGTGAAAGTAAGTTGGCGGTTTCCCATTCAAGACACACAAATCAAGCTCCGAAAACACTTCCTCTAAAAGCAGACCCCTTGGTGAAGATCTCTTACTTCCCCATAGAGGAGAGTGACCATTCAGATCCCCCAACAGTAGGAAGGGTCTGGGAAGCTGCTCCAAGAGCGAAATGAGGTCCCGTTTGGTGACGCAGATATTTGGAGACAGATACAAGCTACAGATAGTAATTGTTTTGTGGAGAGTAACCTGAGCTGCTACTGCCTGAAGCGGAGTATGCAGAGCAACTGGGCTGTACAGAACAGAGCTATGAATGAATAAGGCTACCCCGCCAGAAACGCCATGTTCAACAGATTGTGCAGGTTGATTTAGAAAGCTGTAGCCAGAAAGTGAAAAAGTTTTATCAGACTTTAGCTGACATTTATCCATTAGCAGGTTTTGAAGATTTCTCCAAAAACTGCTGCACAATATTACAGTCGAAAAGCATGTGTGTAATAGTCTGTTGTTCATGATCACAAAAGTTACATAATGGTGAATCAACAATTTTGCATTGAAATAGATATTTCTGGGTTGGCAGCAATCTATGTAGAAGTCGATACTGGAACCATCTAGGCTGGACGTCAGTAGAAACTATGAAGGAATATTTGTTTCCAATTAAGATTTACAAAACGACTATTCCATTTATTAATAGCTGCGTTAGAGGCATTATTTTCATTTTAAGTTTTTTTTTGTACATATTTGTTGCCTCTTTTAATGCAAAACCAGGCCTTTTGGTCTGAGAGTTTATATTGGTTAGTTATGATAATATTAAGTTTTTGGCAATAGTTGCAAATGGCAGTTATTATGCCTTCATACAAGAGAAAGTTTGTTCTTATACCTTGATATTTAATTAAAAATTCATGGAAGGTCATCCAATGCCCATTTTCGTTAATCAAGTGTTTAATGAATTGAAGAAAGTGCCATAATTACACAATTCCTGTACAAAAATAACTTTTTTATCTCATAAAATTTTAATATTGTAATGAATACACTCTGACATGAAATCATGTACTGTAGTCGGAGAGCACTTTGAGCACAGTTTCTTGTAATGTTTCATCACATCATTCCGAATGGGTTACTGACATCTTGCATAATAACATTAGAAAATTCAGCACCAAAGTTTTTTTATATTGTCCAGCTTAGGGAACATATTAATGGTAAATTCCCGCCAACCCGACTCATACATTAATCTTCTCAGCCAACTTATCTTCATAGCAGAAATAAAATTGTTTACATTTAACATTTATAATCCACCTTCACAGTACTGCTTTTGAACCACAGATTTTTTTTAAATTTTTTTTTTACCGTTCGATAAAAAAACTATACAATTCTTTTTCTAAAGCAACAATAAAATCCTCTGGGGGGTCTGGTAGGTTAATCAATAAATGAACAATTTCAGAAAATGCCAAAGTTTTAATAACAGTTATTTTTCCAAAAGGAGTTATATTTCTTTTTTTTTCCCAAAAAGCTAGGACTCTTTTTATTTCAAAAAGTTTATCTTCAAAATTAATCTGTACAATAATATTTGTGTTAGTGGAGAATTTGATACCAAGAATTTTGAAAGTACCTGGATCCCTAACAAAATTTTTGTCCCTCATAAATAATTCCACAATTCTTTCTACTCCCCAACCATACTATTTGTGACTTGTCAAAATTGATTTTTAAACCTGAAATTTGTAAAAGTTAGTAAGGACAGATACCGCCTCATTAAAAGATCTTTCTGAACCATCTAGACATAAACTAGTGTTGTCAGCAAATTGTGACAGTAATGTTTCCTTGTTAACAACTTAAATTCCTTTAATATGCTAATTAGAGTGAATCATTAATGACAGAACCTCAGCACAAATTAAGTATAGATAAGGGGATGATGGGTCGCCCTGTCTCACCCCTCTCTCAATCGGAAACCATGGGGAGTACTGGCCATTTACAGAAATACAGGTAGAAATCGATTGGCAACACAAGCAGAAGCTATCTTGTATGTGGTGTTCAACAAAGAGATGGGGCGCCAGTTTTTCACAAATCTTTTCGGCTTCCCTTCCTTGGGGATACATATTATGGTTCCCTGTCGCTGGGTAGTTGATAACTGGCCTTTAGCAAAACCTTCATTAATTGAATGTACAAGGAAAGTTCCAATATCTACAAAGAAAAACTTTAAAAATTCAACGGTAAACCCATCAGGCCCAGGGCTCTTAAAATTTTTCATCTGTTTCAGAGCAGTAACCACCTCTTCTAGTGTAATCAACCCCTCTAATGAGGAGCTCTCCTCCTCGGATAATACTGGAGCATCCAGAAGCTCTTCAGAAATATTCATATCAGTTACATCTCTAAAGCTGTGTAACTGTTCATGAAAAATCTTTATCTCAACGAGGATACTTTTTTGTTCAGAAATGACTGAACCATCCTCTTTTTCTAAAAAGGGGATAGATTTATCAAGAAAATTTCGATTTTCAAGATTGCAAAAATATTTATTCACTTTTTCCCCTTGACTTAGCCAGTGGACTCCCGAGCGCATTGCCATGACTTCAAGTCTGTAATTCCTGATTACTTGCAATTCTGTTTTTAGGTTTTCTAAATGAGGAATAGTTACTTCTTGTAAATTCTGTTCGTTTTTTATTTTTGTTTCTAGGTCAAGTTCTCTTTGAGTATCCATTTTTTTCTTATAAGTACTATAAGATTGTTTTGCCTCTTATTTCAAGCATTAATGTCTCAAAAAAGAGCTGATCTTCAATTTGAAAAGAGAGGTTTTCATTACTAATTTTATGCATATTATCTAAGTTGCATACAGGTAATGCATACTGTTTCTTGATATTGCTGATCAGCTCTCTAACTTTTTAAACATATTGCTTATCTCTTAATAAACTATTGTTGAATTTCCAAAGGTCTGTCGTGTTTGAGATGATCTTTTTTTTAAAGGCAATGTGACAAGAGAATGATCTGATCGATATCCAGGATCGACGCAAACGTCCTTAACTTCCATCATTAATTCTTCAGTGATCTTAAAGTAGTCAAGTCTTGTTTGTTTATAAGAGTTAAATTTCCGCAATATATAGTTTCTGTTTTCGGGGTATATTTCTCTGTAAACATCGAACAGATTGTATTTAGTCATTATGTCATTGATTTTTGCTCAGGTTCTTGGCCGACTGGTGACACTTGTATAAATTCTAACATCCATTTTTAAATTAAGGGCACAATTCCAGTCTCCAGTTATAATTACATGTTGGTTGCCAAAGCTCTCAATGAGTTCACAAAAGATTAAGATTAAGATTAAAAATTATAGTCCCGTCAACAGCAGAGGTTAAATGAGTTCACAAACACTATTGAAAAATTCGGGGCTATCACACCACTAGGCCCGTATAAGTTCACCAAAGTAAACCTTTTTTTTAAGAATTGAACATTCATAACAACATAACACCCATGCTGGTCTCTTATAACCTCATGTATCTTATACTCAAAGTTATTATTAAAAAGAACAGCGACACCATTTTTGTTAGTTTCCGTACCACACAGCCATACATTATATCCCCAGCTGGCTTAGATAAAATTCTCAGAGTCTTCCTTTAAGTGTCTCTTGAAGACAATAAACATGAGCTGCTTTTTTTCTCAAAAAATCAAGTACATCTTTCACTTTTTTACTATTATTTAGACCATTACAATTCAAAGAACAAATTTTAAATGAACTATCCTGTGCCATTTTGAGTTTTGGCAAGAAAGGTTAAAGTAGTAAACAGATAATAGCAATTAAAAAAAGGTCTACAAAAGAAAGAAGTAAGAAATACTCCAATAGTGTTGCTAACACAAGAAAGACACTTTTTGAAATACAGTGATGTCGCACATCCCCAAAGTTTAACTGAAGCTACCTCGGCTTCAACCTTCCAATGTAAATAATAAGCAAGTTTTCACACCCATCATTAATATCAACATCTTATAAATACACAAATAAAGTGTACATGACCCAGTTACAATCTCACTCTCACACACAAGCCTACCACCTTAAGATTAAGATTAAAATTATAGTCCCGTCAACAGCAAAGGTTATCTCAGGACTGTCACCTACCACCTTGATATGACGAAAATTAGCTAGGCAGCTTACGGCGATTTTTTGACTAGATGGGGACAGACCGGACAAAAGTATGACATTTTTTCCTATCTATCTACATGCAAAATACTTTCAATTTTTGCTAGGCCCCATGTGCACAGGTCATAATGACAGCATGTACGTGCCAAAATGCAATTTTTCATGTTTCAGACTCCGAAAATTGGGAAAAATCGCTGTGAGATGGAAATGATGAATTAAAAAGTAGTAAGTTGGCACTCTGTTGGTATACAGTGGGGTCTGAGAAGCACTATCACCATGAGGAAGGTCTATCAACTCAACAGAGCTTCAGAGGGCAAGTTCTGAGCCTTGCAAAGACTATCAGTGATATGGGCAATCCATGAATGACACTGCAAAACTGTTGATGCTGGATACTTGTGATGTGATGAACGAATCAGTGACCAACACTGTCCGCACAGTGGAAAAAAATTGGAAAGAGCCAGTATGATGATTACCACAAGTCAGTTTTGATAGACTGCACCCGATCAATTCATGACCCTGTCAAGAAGAACTCCCTTCCACTCTTCACGTTAAGATAAGATAATGTTGCTTATAGCCCAGCCGACCGCAAGGGGCCACATCAGGGCTGTCACCACGTTAAAATCAACTCAAGTCATTTAAAAAAAAAAAAAAACCACCTTTCACACATCTCTTTAAAAGACACCTTCTAGAAACGCACCAGAAACTTCGTTAAAAATCTTTCATCCGTAAAATCTTAAATCAGATGAAAAATGTTAATCTCTCTCAAAAACTCAAAGATCACGTCAGGCGGAACATCCCTGAACAGGATTTTCATGGACTCTGCTGTAAAATGTTTGTTTCTCACATCGTGCAAGTCCCAACACTCTAAAAGAATATGTTTCATTGTGAGTGGCACATGACATGGAATGCACCACGGAGCTTCCTCATTCTTTAAAAGGTACGAATGGGTAAAATACGAATGGCCGGTGTGCAGCCGGCACAGAACTGTTTCTTCTTTACAGCCACCAGCCGTAGATGGGAGGAACTCATTAAGGTTTGGACGGATCTGAAAGAGTTTGTTATCCGTCTGTGTGTTCCAATCCTCCTGCCAGAGGTCTCTCACATAATCATTAATTTTGGGTTTCAGATCTGAGCAAGGGATATAAATGTTGGACAGTTTCTCTCTTGTGGCATTCTTGGCTAAACGATCAACCATTTCATTCCCTCCGATGCCAACATGACCAGGAACCCAAGCCAGAGTAATGTTGTAACCATCCACTTTCAACTTGGTAAAAAGTTCAAAGAAATGTAAAAGTTCTGGATGCTGAAGGTTGCGGCCACTATGGCCTCCAAAGCTGACAGCGAATCCGACAGAACCAGAAAGTCCCTCTTCTCAGAGTGTGAAATTATCTTCAATGCCAAAACCAGAGCAGTAAGTTCAGCAGAATAGACAGAAGCATCTGGGGGGATATGTTTTAACAGTATCTGAGAGAAGGAGCACCAGGGCAATAGGCTGCACAGGCCACTCCGTCCTCAGACTTGGAACTGTCAGTGAAAATTTTCAGATAAGATGGGAATTTTGAACAGAGGTCAGCATACAAAGCCTTGTATGCCAGAGAGCTGGTAGACTCTTTGTGAAAAGCTGCAAGATCAAAACGAGTCTCTGGTGTGAAAAAGGTCCATGGAGGCTGATCTGGAAACTTAGAAAAATCGGACACAACTCCTAGGTCTAGACCTGGATTCTGCACATGAGGCTGCATACGAAGACCAAACGGCGGAATACAGTTAGGGTTGTTTTCGAATTTGCTTTGAAACTGAGGGTCAAAGATACAGTCATAAGCAGGATTCTGCGGTTCCGAGAACAGTCTGATGTAGTAATTCAAAGATAGCTTCAGCCTGCGGTTGGACAGTGAGGGTTCACCTGCCTCTGCATACAGGCTGTACACAGGGGTGGTGCGGAATGCTCCAAGACAGAGACGAAGCCCTTGATGGTGGATAGGGTCCAAGAGTTTTAGATAAGAGGGTCTTGCAGAGCCGTACACAGCACAACCATAGTCCAGTTTGGAACGGACCAAGGCTCTGTAGAGGTGCAGCAAAGTTTTCTTATCAGCGCCCCAGTCAGTGTGTGCTACGACCCGCAGAATATTCAGAGCTTTCTGGCAAGAGGTTTTTAATGTGGCTGAGAAACACTCTTCAAGTGTCCCACACCGAAGGAAAAATCTAAACAAACTGACAAAGTAGCAACTTTGAAGGCTGATGTCAGCCTTTTTTCACAGCTGTACATTGTGGCTAAAGACAGAGAAACAGATGTGGGTACCTTTTTCCAGCACGAAAATAACCCATACCCACCTTCTCTTGCAGACAGAGGGAAACTGCGCCTGGGCAAGAAGTCAGACCTGCTCAAGTGCCTGGTACAAGCACCTGATACAGACACTCCAGGTTCACTTGAGACTCAAGACCTTGATGATGACACTGATTTGGCAGCTTGTCTTCAGCATGTGGCTGAGGCCGAAAGCTCAGATGGAGAACTGGATGTTCTAGACCTTGATGCAGGTCTACTTTCCTCTATAGAGCAGACATCAGTGTCACAGCAGCTCGAATCCCCTAGCACTTTCGACACAAAGATTCTGGATGGCACTGCCATTTTACACTTCCTCTCGACTGCTGGAATCTCAACCTTTGAAGATTATGCCAATGATGTTTTCCTACCTTACATCAGAAACCAGTTGGAAGGTGCTCACAGAGTGGATGTGGTGTGGGACACATATCGCAGCAGCAGTATTAAAGAGAGTGCACGAGAGAAGAGAGGCAAAGGGATCAGGAGGAAAGTTGCTGGTCCAAACAAGATCCCTGGAAAGTGGCAAGAATTTCTCAGAGACTCTGACAACAAACAAGAACTCTTTGCCTTCCTGTCAGAGAAAGTTGCCACAGCTCAGTTTCCTAATGGAAAAGTAGTTATCATTGCATCAGGCCAGAAAGTTTTGATCAGAGGAACGGATCACAGCATGCCAGACAATGATCACGAGGAAGCAGACACAAAGATACTGCTACACCTGCAAGATGCACTGCAGACTGGCTCCTATACCTGCTTAGTTTGCACTGTAGACACTGATGTCATCGTCATCATCACCGGAAAGTTCCGCCAGCTTCAGGCATTGTGTCCAGCAGCAGACGTTTGGGTTGCTTTCCGCACAGGGAAGAATTTCACCTACTTTCATATCAATGCTGTCACTCATGCCCATGGAGAGGAAAAGTCTACAGCCCTCCCCACTTTCCACAGCTTCACAGGCTGTGACACAGTGTCTGCCTTTTTCGGCAAAGGAAAACTGTCTGCATGGGCTGCATGGAAATGTTATCCTGCAGTGACAGAGGCCTTCAAGTTCATTGCAGAAAATCCCTTCATTGCCCTGGATGCTAACAGCCACCACTTCAGATTGCTGGAACGCTACACAGTTGTCTTGTATGACAAAACCAGCCCAGCTGAGCTCTGTTGATGAGGCCCGTAGAGAGCTGTTTTGCCACAGAGACAAGGTGATGATGGAAGCCCTTCCTCCCACACAAGGAGCATTATTACAGCATTCAAACCATGCTGTCTACCAGGCAAGCATTTGGACTACTGCTGACCAGCCACAGCAGCAAGCACCATCTCCAGAGGGATGGGGCTGGACTCTGGACAAGGACAGCAAGGCTTGGTTGCCTTTTTGGACGACACTGCCGGTAGCATCTGCAGCTTGCAGAGAACTGGTCAAATGTGCATGCAAGGGTGCAAGAGGATGTGGCAGCAGACGTGATTGCAAGAAAAGCGGATGGCCATGCACAAGACGGTGCAAGTGCAGCTGTGACAAATAGACGAATGGACATGCACAGACCAGCTGCGGTAGCCGATGTACATGCAAGAATTACCAGTAATGACGTTTGGCAGAATCCAGAAAATGTAATGGTGACAGAAAGCTTTATGAAGGTGAATAAGCAGTTATAAACACTCATGTCTGTGGATATAAATTGATGTCTAATTGTCATGTTTACTGATCTCTGGAAACAAGTTTCATCCCATGTCGCAACGCGATTTTTTGGGCCTTATTTTTGGGTTTTGTCGTAACCACAAACAAATATCTCACGAAAAATGAATGTGTACTGATTAAAAAATGTTTGGAAATGTATCCTCTTCTGATCTTATTCATTTAACTGATCACGTTGCCTTTTAATTTTGAAAACACCTTGCTTAGACACGTACATGCAGTATTTTCCTCTGTTATTGCTATGGAAAAATTTATGACGTCACGTGACTAGGCCCCATGGGTCAAATTTGATGGGGCCTAGCAAAAAGTTAATGGGCAGCACCTACAGAAGTCCCTCACAAAGTTTGACACTTTTGTCCAGTTGCAAAGCGAGAGCTTCCTTGCGCTGAACCCTGCGAAGTGATCTGAAGCGATCAAAGCTAAGTGAATTTTCATTGTTTTATTCGTTAATGTCTCACCTGATGAAGACCTATGAGGTCGAAACGCGTTGTGTTTCGTCTTGTGACTCGTTTGTCCACGTTCTCTGGGCGGTTCGCTAACATTTATAACTTTTGTCCAGTCGGTCCCCATCATATCGTTAAGCTGCCTAGCTAAATGAAAAAGTAATGTACAACATAAAGACCAACTTACAAAGCAATGACATAAAACTACACACACATACACCAACCTGTTATATAAGGGCCCACCGCCCTACTCCAAACGAGCATTGAAGCCTACTACTACAACTACTACTACAATATCTAGCGCGATGACAAGAAAGGCAAAAAACAACACCTTCAAACAACTCATGTCATAATCATCTTGTATGACTGTCTAACACGTGATCAAATATTTACTTTTCCTTCATACAATCACATTATCTGTGAGCAAAGACCAAATACTAGCATATGGAAAAATGAACAGTACCACAAGGCTGTGTCTTCTTTCTTTACTTTTGCCCACAACTACCTTCGACGCAAGAACTGCTCCCCTGACTCGCCAATCCCAAAAGACCTTCACCCCCAGATGTAAACAAAGTCAAGTGGGGAAAAAAAAAAAAAACAAAAAAAACTGCCAAGGTCGTTATAAAAAAGCGCTCAGATACAGAAATTACCTCAAGTAGCTTCTAAATTACAAACCTTTAAGAATTCTCAAACCTTCACACTTATGATTTTAAACAGGAAATAATCACACGCTGGTTAAATCAATTTGGTCTACTTACAGTTCAAGCAGACGACACAATGTCAAAGCAAAGGTGAAAGTGACGGCGTGACACACAAAAGAAGAAGGAAACAATCTAACGCAGTTGCCTAAATTCGGTAAGAGATTTCACTGTTGAGATTCGTCCGGTCACAGTCTTCACCAGCACTGCACCGTTCTTCGTCCTTCGGTGCGGTCATGTACAGCAAAAAATTGTCAAATGTGACTTACTCCATTTTATTCCTCGAGTTCTGAGGTTTTCATTGATAGTAAAACTGTGTGAATAGTTTGAATGGACAGTGAGCCAGACAACATGGAAGCTGGGACAGATAGCACTTCTTCTTCTGCAGACACAGGCCGATACTCCTGCAGACACGCCCTGTATAGGCAGGCAAGGATTAATCCCATCTACCCAACAAAGGGAGTGGAGTTTTATATGTATGACCGTTTTTTATCCCGCTATTAAGGCAGCCATACTCCAGCTTCGGGGGAAGCAACAGATAGCATAAATTTCTGTCAGTTCCGGCCTCAGAGGGCCCGTTTTGTCTTCGGCACCAAGTTGCTGGCTTTGCGGCCTAGTTTGCCCTTATATATTTAGAGGCGCTGTGTGAGAGTGTTCAGTGTTCCCTGAGCGACTGGCACGGAAGGAGAATAAAAGGGAGAAAACTTCGCTTCGTCCTCTGCGCCTTTTTGACTGGCTGCTGCCCCTTGGCCCCTACACATTACCACCTGCCTGTCTTCACCTGTACACCCCTAACCCCTTCACACTGTTAAGAGCTTTTTTTTTCCCCGCTTTTTTCTCTCGGTCCTATGACATATTAGGCCTTCTCTTTAAGGGCGGTGATTTTTCCTTTCCACCAGCTCCCTTGCTGACAGGGTGCCCTTTGGAGGGTTTGGAGGGAGTAACCTTGCCTGGAACATCAATAATCTCAACTTTTTGACACCCTGTACGGCCAGTAGGTCAAACAGTCAAGATGTCAACAAAGTTTGTGTCATCCCTAGCAATTTTTCTTCTGCTTGTTCTTCCTCTTATTACTGACCTTGGTCATCTGTTGACAACATAGGTCTATAGTCTGAAAGTCCTAGATTGACTCCATTCTGTCAAAGCCACCTAGTCAGCATAGGTCTGTAGTCTGAAAGTCCTAGGTTGACTACATTCTGTCAAAGCCACCTAGTCAGCATAGGTCTATAGTCTGAAAGTCCTAGGTTGACTCCATTCTGTCAAAGCCAACTACTCAGCATAGGTCTATAGTCTGAAAGATCAAGGTTGACTGCATTCTGTCAAAGCCACCTAGTCAGCATAGGTCTATAGTCTGAAAGATCAAGGCTGACTCCATTCTGTCAAAGCCACCTAGTCTGCAAAACTTTTTTTTTTCAAATGTTTGTTTCCTGGCATAGCATTTTGTCACAAACAAGCCACTGCTTCCTATTGTCAAGTCACAAAGAGTAATGGCACTAGCACTGGCAACGAAGTAGCAATGCAGCTCTGCACAGAAAACAGAGGGAGGGAGGGAAGTGAGACACGAACCAGAGGACTCGGTCTATTCTCTGCCTCATTTTCCATCTGTCAATCCAAGAAATTGAAGACATAAATTTTCTTCTTCTTTTTTAAAGGCAAATGAAACACACTGCAGCGTTACCGGAACCAGACGTAAAAGCAGAAGAGCACACAAAACAACGTGTGAACACAGTTTTAATGCACGACACAAAACGGGACAAGAAATTTTCGGCAATATGCCTTCCTCAGCGACAAAAAAATAAAAACGGTACAGACATTAACATACGCAATACTTCCCTTGTGAAGCCAAAGTGGTAAATGAAGTTGACAGAGGGACAGTGGGAGAGAGGGTGAGTTGAGTTCGAGGATAGGGCATGAAGAAAGAGGGTAGAGTTAAGAGAGGAGGAGGAAAAAGAGAGAGAGAGAGAGAGAGAGAGGGAGAAAGAGAGGGGGGAGCGAGAGAGAATGGAAGTAGAGGAAGAGTGGAGAATGAGAGAGAGAAGAGGACAGGGAGGGGAAGGAGAGTGAGAGGAGGGGAGGGTGTGATTGTATGTAGTGGGTGTGTTGCATATGAATGAAATGAACAAGAGAAAACACAATCAATAAAATACAACATGCACAAAAAAGCATTGTAAATGACAAGAGGAGGGCAGGGAGAGAAGGCGGTCAGCCGCCTGAAGCACCCGACCCAAGTCTGACCCTAGGGTAATCAGAGCCAATCCAGCCGGACATATCTCTCACTGTTTTCGTCTCGGCACCAGACAGTTCTGCAGCCTCTCTGTAAGAAAACATCATTTCTGGTCAATTATCTTTTCATTATCTTTCAGAAACTAGATCACAAAAAAAAAGCTTCACTATGAAGTCTGAAGTAAATAGATGATGACATAGAGTAATTAGCAAGCTTGCCAAGGGAATTGTTACTTCTTTGCTACATGAGCCTAACATATTAGACTTGCATATGTGATGTACAGCTAAATGCTGACTCTGCAACTCTAGCCCATTTGCCTCCTTAAATGTTACAAATTTACATGAAAATGACCATACCCCCCCCCCCCCCCCCCACAAATCACAAGCTGGTAAATTTCACCATTATGAAATCAATGCAAAAAATACTCCTCATAAAACACTCACAGACATACACATGTGCACACTGCCCACAAGATAGGAAGCAGGGCTTTCAAACACTCACAGACACACATGTGCACACTGCCGACAACACAGGAAGCAGGGCTTTCACTCACAGACACACACATGTGCACACTGCCCACAACATAAGAAGCAGGGCTTTCAAACACTCACAGACACACATGTGCACACTGCCCACAACATAGGAAGCAGGGCTTTCAAACACTCACAGACACACACATGTGCACACTGTTCACAACATACGAAGCAGGGCTTTCAAACACTCACAGACGCACACATATGCACACTGCCCAAAACATAAGAAGCAGGGCTTTCAAACACCACAGACACACACATGTGCACACTGCCCACAACACAGGAAGCAGGGCTTTCAAATACTCACAGACACACACATGTGCACACTGTTCACAACATAGAAAGCGGGGCTTTCAAACACTCACAGACACACACATGTGCACACTGTTCACAACATAGGGAGCAGGGCTTTCAAACACTCACAGACACACACATGTGCACACTGTTCACAACATAGGGAGCGGGCTTTCAAAAGACTTTGCTCAGATCAGGTCTTCTGCTGCAATCACATCAGACGTAGGTAGATTCATAAACACAAACAGAAAAAAAAGCATAAAAAAGAAAACCAAGAACATAACTTGCAAGCCCTCCTTTGAACGATGGTGTCAAAATGATACACACAGAACTAGCCTAACATGAAACTTACGACAAGCACAACGTCATATATTTCCCATAATCCTCATAAACAGAAAAGGGTATGAACATCCTGCGACGTGTTCCTAAAATAATTCCAAACAGTGATTTCAGTATAGCGAAACAGTGGAAAATGCATGCTTTTACAGCACACTTGCACAGAGATACTTACCAAACATCAGTTTCTTCCAATGTTCCACATCTTTGTCTGCTCTGATGGAGTTTCACCACTGAAAACATACGGAACTGAATCAATGATGAATGTCACACCAACGGAATAATTGTAAAAAGAATGCTTTACACATACACACAATGACATCCCAACGACAGACCACAGTGACAGCAGCGCAAATGTGCATTTACCAGCACAAATGACCACTACATGTAATGCAGATCTCATTCAGCAATGAGCTACTGAAATGTTGCCTGTAAGATAAGAGATAAGATAATGTTGCTTATAGCCCAGCTGACCGCAAAGGGCCACATCAGGGCTGTCACCACGTTAAAATCAACTCACCAGTCAGTCATTCACACAATTCTTTAAAGTAAAATGTTGCCTGTACAACATTGGCTCATTCACTACCTTGCTAGTAACAAAGTCACATGAAAATGACTGACCCTCCCTCCCCCATTCCATTGACCCCCCCCCCCCTTCCCCCTCCCCCAAAAAGGGCAGATGAATTTGTCACTTTCATATAAAACAAGTAAAACATAACTCCCCTTCCCCTCACACATACACACACATCTACTCACAAGACGGCAGAAGAAGGCCCAGTTGCTGTGTACGCCTGGATCCAGCTTTCAGAAGACTGCCCAGATGTCTGCTGCTGTATCCTCACCAGTAATATCACTGTATAAAACAAGAACAGGAAAGAACAGTTAGCTTTTTGTCTCAAACAGCTAACATCTTTTTGCAAATTATCTTTAGGTCAGAAGTCTCACAAGCCCTTCTGGGGCTATCATGTAAAAAAAAATACCACTATGTAAATCAAACACACTTAGGACAAAGTACAATTTCATGTATTTACCATCATCCACATACACCTAGTAATCAAAACCATAATGTACACCCAAGCGTTTGTTTCTTAAATACTCTCAACACTCAGTAATTTCAGTTTTCTTGTAAGTAGATCAAACACTTTGTTAAATGAAAAACCAATGATAGATAGATAGTTATAAAGGACAAGCCCTTTCCACCATAAAGAGGTGATATCAGAGCTATACACTGAGGGTCATTACGTGACTCGAGTTATACAAACACATATGCAATCTGCAACCTTAAAATGTAAAAAAAAACCAACTAAATCTGATAAAACATGTTGAAAAACCAATGAAAGGGGGGAAATGAAAAAAGGAAAAGTTCAACAGTGCCAGGCTTACTATAAAAACACATCAACCAGACCACAGAAGAATACTTTAAATTACTGCAATAAATGAAAACAATTCATAATATATCAGCAATTAAATGCAACGACTAAAAAGCATGTACACCCAGCTCACAATATTATTAATTGTTTCTTACACACCCCCCTTAGGGAAAAGAGCCTTAAAACCCTTAAAAAAAGCGCCCAAAAGGGAAAACAAAGGACATGAAGCAAAACCTTTTTTTTTAGGCAAAAAAAACTCCTTAAAAATACAAAATTTTTTTATCTTGAAAAAAAAATGTGTTTTCAACAAAAGGAGGACTGAACAAAAATTTTAAAAAAAAAAAAAGAAACAAACTGTAAAAAAAAACCGAAAATTGGCACAAAAAATATAAAAGGCCATAACTATAAACAGGCACATTGTAACAAAATTTGGGGGAAAAAAAAGGGAAAACATTTCCCCCCAAAGGTACAGAAAAAGTTTTAAAATTTTAAAATGCCTCCCCAGACGAAGAAGGCCACACACCCCAAAAAAACCCAACCACATCCGGGAAAGAAGAAACCCTTTTGTTTGGAATGGGTTTTCAAAAGAAACCTTTTAAATAATTAAAACAATACCAAAAAAATAAAAAAAAACTTTTTTTCATAAACCACAGCCTTTTAAACAATTAAAAAAAAATTTTCCCCCAAAAAAAATTAATTCCCCCTTTTTAAAACATAAAAAAGGGGTTATTTTAAAAACCAGTTTTGAACCCCTTTTTCGTATTTTTAGTAAAACATTTGAAATTTAAAACAAAAATGGGAAAATCAAAGCAAAAATATTAAAAGGTCCAAAAACCCCAATAAAACCACCCCTCTTGAAAGTCCCCCTCCGGGAAAAAATAAAAATTTTGCCGCAACAAGGGAAAGGCCAATCCAAACTCCAAAATAAAAATATTTTGTAAAAAAAAATTAACAAATCCAAAAAAACCAAAGAATTTAAAAGGGGCCAACCAGAATAAAAAAAACTGGAACCTAACCCAAAAAAATAATTTTTGTAAAAACTAAAAACCAAAAAATAAAATTTTCCCTTGGGGATTAAAAAAAGCAACATACAAAACCCAAACATTTATTTTTTTAGTTATTTCCCTTTTAAAAATGGAAATATGACAACAAAAACAAGTCTTCCTTCTCCAAGGAAAAAAAAATACCTTTTTCATACCCCCCCCCCTCCCGCCCCCACCCCCTTTTTTTGATTTTAAAATTTTCCGGAACCCCCACCCCCCCCCAAAAGGAGTTGGAAAAAACCATTTCCTTGAAACGAAGCAAAAAAAAAATTTCACTTTTTTTGAAACCCAAAAAAAAAACCTTTCTTCTTGCCCCAACTGATTTTGGGTCGAAACCAATTTAAACCTTGAAAATAAAAAAAAGAAAAAGGAAAAAACAAAACTTAGGTTTAAGTTTCTGTAAAAACTTAAAACCCAAAAAATTTTCAAAAAAGGGAAAAATTTAAATGGGCCCGGTTTTTTCAAAATATTAAAACCCAAAAATTTTTTTTTAAATTTTAAACCTTTTGAAAGAAAGGAAATACCAGGACCCAAACCACATCGGCTTAACCCTTAAAAATCAAACCCCAATCACTTTCCCCAAAAATTTTTATAAAAAAACTTTTTTTGTTTTGAAAGAAAAAAAACTGGGGAAAAGTCAAAGGGGTTAGTAAATGCCATTTTTCCCCAAAAAAAACGGCCCCCGAAAGAAGAATGCAATAAAAGGAAAAAAAATTCAAAAACCGAAACGAGGATTATCCAAAGTTCTCAGGGGTTTTTTAAAATGTTGACGAACCCGAGAAAACACCCACCACAAACAAAACATAAGAAAAAGAAGAAACCTCCCTTTTAAAAATGGCCAGTTTTTAAAAAGGTTTTCCCTTTAAATATGGTACCCCCTGTGGAAAAACCCCCGTAAAGAAAAGTTAAAACAAAAAAAAATTTTGTTTTGAACAGTTTTTAACCTTTTAAAAGCCTTTTAAAAAAAAATTTTTGGGCTTACCAAAGTTGAAAATCCACTTGTTTTTTGGGCAAAGGGCTAATTTAATTTTTGTTTTTTTAAAAAAAAGCCCTTCAAGGGGCCTTTTTGGGCTTATAGACAATTTCCATTTAAAGAATTAGACCAAAGGGGAAAACTTGCCAAAACGGACGGCGGGGATTGGGGGAAGGGGTACCAAAAACTTGGGGCTAAAGGACCGAAAAAACCCTTTTGGAAAATTTTGGGCCCCAAACCTAAGGATTAAATTTTTAAAATTTGTCCAGAACACAGGGGGTTTCCAAAAAAAACCCCCGTTTCAAAAAACCCTTTTTAAATTTAAAAAAATTAAAACAAATTCCCCCCAAAAAAAGATTTTAAAAGCCCCAACCCCGGAAAAAAAACCAAAGTTGTCAAAAACTTTCGCAAAAACCTATTAAAAAAATCAACAAACCAAATTCCACACTAAAAAATTACTTCTTTTTTGGGAAAAAAATATTTCCCCGGGGGGAAAAAGGAAAAAAATTTTTTTATCGCAGGTAATGTTTCCTTAAAGTGTTAAACCCGAGTCAAAAAAATTTTAAGAAAATGTATACGGCAAACAGAAAGGCCTTCCCCCCTCAATAAAAAAAATTTAAAAAAGTTGACCCTCCTATTTAAAAATACTTTTTTTTTCTCCTTTTTTAAAAACCCCGGCCTGGGAAAAATGTTCCTTTAAATGGACGTTTTATGAAGTTATTGTTTTTTGGAGGCCCACCCTCCCCCCCCCCCAAATTTTTTCCTTTCCCGTTCCCCCGGTTCCTTTTCCCCCCTTTTTGGGGCCCCCCCCCCTGCCTTCCCCCCCCCCCCGGGCCCCCCCCTTTTTTGTTTTATTTTTTTTTCCCCCTTCCCCCTTTCCCCCCCGGGCCCGCCCCGCCCCCCTTTCCTTCCCATCCCGTCCCCGTTAAAAAGCCCCCTTTTTTTTTCCCTTTTCCTCCAAACCGTTTCCCCCCCCAAAATCCGATTTCCCCCGGAATAAAAAAAAACAAGTTTTTGTTTTTAAAAAGGGGTTTCAAACTTTAAAAAAAAACCCCCTTTTTAAAAACCGGGATTGGGAAAACCCAAAAAACTACTTTCCTACCCAAATTTGTTCATAGGTTTAAAATTTAAAAAAATAAAACCCCATTTTTTTTTTTGGGTTTGTTGGTTTTTTTGTTTGGCCTTTGATTCTTTTTTAAAAAAAAAAACCCTTAAAACCCTCTTTTTAAATTTCCACATACCCCTACCTTTTCCTTTTTTTCCACCTTTAAAAAAAATTGTTAAGGTTTTGGGGTGTTGGGGGGTTTTTAAATATCCTTCCCTGGCTTAAGGGAAAATTTGGGGGCCCCTTTCCCCTAAGGGGGGAAAGCCCGACTTTTCCCAAATTTAAAAACTTGAAGGAATTTTAAAAAACCCGTCAAGTGTTTTAAAAAATTTTAAATGTTTTTATCAAACCGGAGAGAAATGCTCCTGAAAGGGAATTTTCAAAGTTCATTTAGTTAAAGGGAATTGGGATTTTTTTATTTAAAAAGGGAATTTTTTTTTTTTTTCTTTTTTTAACTTAAAAACCTATTTTTGACTAAGGAAGATTGGTTTCTTTTGTAACTAAATTAGCCCACTGTTTCGGGATGTATATAAATTTAAATGGGGAAATTAAAGCGTTTTTTCCCCTAATTTTTTTAAAAAACCTTCCCAAAAATGGGGTAAAATTAAAAAAAAAAAACCCAAAAACAAAAAAAGAAAAAACCAAACCGAAAAAGGCCACTAAAAAATTAAACAGCGCACAAAAAAACCTGGAGAAAACCACCCCTTTTTTTCTGAACGTTCCAACCTTTTAAATTTTAGAAGCATCAAGTTGCTTGGGCCCACCCAAACCCCACAAGGGCTGAAAAAGGGCTGTCACCAAACACGGCTCACAAATTGGGGTCAAACAACCCCCCATCACTCTTTCCCCAAATAGCAAATTTTAAACTTTCCCAAAAAATTTCCCCCAAGAGGGAAAAATTTTTCACCTTTCGAAACAAAAAACCAAAACAAATGGGCCATCTTAAAACAAAGTTTCATGGAGTCGGAAATTGTCAAGATTTTCCCCTCCTCTAAAACAATTAAAATTTTGGCCCCCATTGTAACTTCTACACCTCTGAAACCATGCTAATTCATGCAAATACCAAACAGATACACACAAACAAAGGGACCAAGCTATTTACCAGCAGGAGATCCAGGTCTAACAATGGCTGCCACACCTGATGTCCTGATGGAACCTCCCTCTGGCTGCCCCAGCAATGTGGCCGGATCTTCCTCACCTGCAACAATTCAGCACACGCTGGAAGGACTTTGCCATGGAATAATCATGAAGTAAGTAACGCTGTGTAAACATGTTCTCCCATACATGTAACTGTCAGTCATTCACATTCCTTTGTACTCTTTTAACAAATCTGTTCAACATTCACCAGCGTGGTTTCCCTTAGGGGAATTTTTTCAAGAGACCTCTTCATCAACTTCATTCAAAATTCAGCAAACAGTAAATTCGCATGCGCGCACACCCCACACACACACACACACACACACACACAAAACCCTGACACCCCACCACAACACACATACACACACACACACTTAACTAATCTCCGGCCCTCTGAATTGTCCAACATCTTCAGCAGTCTTGTCAGGCACTCAGGCAGAAAACATACCCGAGTAAACATTTATATATCCAACAGTGTTGCTCCTGTGAATAAAACACATTGACATATATACAACCTTCGTCTCCCTGTTCCCCCTCTCCCTTCTTCTCTACCCCAGACCTGTTTTAGGGCCAAATTCCTGTCCCTGAATTCTCAGATAAAAACCTTAATTTGAAAAAAAAAAAAAAAAAAACAATCTTCATAATCGCAATACTTTTGAAACTTTTAAGGATTGGAAGAGCTGGCCCGTTGGTGCACAAAAACTGCTTTCGTCGCCTTTTTTTGACAAGGTCAAAGACGCAAGGCGCTCTGGGAAGTGTCTTTTTACTGCTTCTGATCGAAACGGTAGCAAACGAAACTTTGCGTTTGACAATTTTCTTTCTTTGATTTGTTTCCTGTACTTTTTCTGGGGAGGCCGTAATTCCTGTAATTTCACTTTTTTTTTTCCTGTAAAAATTACGGCATAATCATAAGGGTAAACAGGTCTGCTACCCCCTCCCTAAATCCCCTTCTGTCCACCCAATCTTACCCCCTTTCTTCAACTCCCCCCTCCCCTCCAAACCCCCAAACACACACGGACACATGCACACTCTCATCTGGCAGTTGACCCTCCTCTCTATCCAATGTCTGTGGTCAGCTTGAGACACCTGCACAGAAAACATACGAGTTTAACATCATAATGCACCCAAGAATTCTGTCCCTGTCTCTAAGACACTCGCATACATCCTACCGACCCCCCACCACATTACTAACAACCCCCAACCTCTTCCCCTTCTTCCCCTCTCCCCGGTCTCCTCCCCCTCTTTTTCCGTTCAAACACAGACATGCACAGAGTAATCTCCTCCTGTCCCGATACATGTAGTCACTTGAGACATATATTATGTAGAAAAAAACAAACAAACCAAGTTACATTGACAATCTAACGATGTTATCCCTGAAGAAACATGCGCACAGGAAGACACACCACACCTATCTCTGCTCTCGAACTGGTCCAATGTCTTCTCAACAGACTTGAGAGACCTACACAAAAAAAAAAATAACAAGTTAATGTATATTCCCCCAACGATATTGCCCCTGTGAATAACACACACACACACACACACACACACCCAACACAAGCACCCTTCATCCCTACCCCCCTCCCTCCCCCCCCATAACCTCCCCCTGGTCCTTTCCTCCTCCCATCCCCTTCCTCCTTCCTACCTGACCCCTGTCTCTCCTCCTTTTCCCCTCTTCCACCTCGCAGACACACACAGACCCATGCACACACTCATTCTATTTGGCCTTTGTTCAATGTTGGTAGTCATCTTGAGACACCTATATAGAAAACACAACTACGTTACCATAGAAATCAAACAAGAATATTAAAAAGGGTGAAAGGGGAAAAAAAATTGAAAAAACTAAAGGTTGGGGGGGCCAGGGGCCACCGGGGCCCCCTGGGGGGGGCCCAGGGGGACCAAACCCCCCCGGCCGAAATTGTTTCCCCTTGAAAAATTCAGATAGTTTTGGGGCCTCGGTAAAGGAAATTTTTAACCCCCGGGCCCCCTTTTTGAAACCATATTTATTGCTTATTTTTTAAAAAAAGTTATTTTTAAATTTAAAAAAAAAAAAGAAAAAAAAAAGCTTACCCCCCCAAAAAAACAGCTTGATTGGTGTTTGGGGTTTTTAAAAAAAGAAAATTTTTTGCTTGGGGTCCCCTTGGGGAATAAAAAAAAGAAAGGGGAATAATTTTTTTAAAATGGTGTTTGGGGGATAAAAAAGGGGAAAATTTTTTGTTTTTTGGTCCCCTTGGATATAAAATAAGATAATTTTTTTTTTGGTTTTTTTGGAAATAAGATAAAAAATGTTGCTTATGGTTCTTGGATATAAGAAAAGATAAAAAAAATGTTGGTATAGCCCAGCTGACCAAAAAGGGCACATCAGGCGTCACCATTTTTAAAATCAACTCACAAAAAATTAAAAAAAAACAAAAAAAAAAAACCTTTCACATTTTCCTTCAAATGACATCTTCAAAAAAACAAAACCAAAAACTTCTTAAAAAAACTTTTTCCCCATAAAATCTTAAATCAGAGGAAAAATTTTAAATCTCTCAAAAAAAACTAAAAAAATCACTCAGGCGGGACATCCCTGAACAGATTTTCATGGACCCTGCTGTAAAATGTTTGTGTCTCACATCGGCAAGTCCCAACATTTTTAAAGAAAAATTTTTTCATTGTGGTGTCACATGACAGGAAATTTTCACCACGGAGTTTTTTTCCCCACTTTTTAAAGGGGGGGTATAAAGGGGGAAAAAAATCCCGAAGGCCGGTGGGGGGCACCGGGGCACAAACTGTTTTTTTTTTAATGAACCGGGGTGTCTTGGAAATAGAGGCAAAAGGGGTTTAAAAAGATCACAAATCTGTTCATTTTCAAAGGGCCCCTTAATAGAGGTTTCCACTAAAACTTCCAAAAAAAAACCCTTTAAAATTACACAAAAAAAAACAGAACCTTTAAAATTTTTTCCCCCCCCCCTTTTTCCCCAAAAACCCCTAACCCTCAATTTTTATTTTTATTTTTTTTTCTTTCTTAAATATTTTTTCCCCTTACTATTATGTCTCTCTCTCTTTTGCCTTACATTCATCTTTGGTTTGTGTGTGCGGGGCCCCCTGTTGTGTCAGGGGGGGGGGGGGGGGGGGGGGGGGGGGGGGGGGGGCGGGGGGGGGGGGGGGGGGGGGGGGGGGGGGGGAGGGGCTGCTGAAAAAGTTTTCACTAAAATTCCCTCCTTTTTTCTTTTAATAGGTCCGGACTTCCCCCGGCGTGCTTTGCTAGCGGGGGTTTTCCATTGGATCCTTACGGGAGACCCGGGGGTTTCACTCACACGGCAAAACGCACACCAGGATTGTTTCGTTTTCAAACCCAAAAAACACTTTTTTGTTGTTTTCCAAAAAACTATTTTTTCACCAAAAGTCCATCGCCACTTTTAAAAGTGATCCCCCCCTTTTCTCCAAAAACTGAAAACCCCTTTTTTTAAGTTAAGCCCTTTTCTAACCTTTTCCAAAAAACCTCCAAACTCGAAAAAAATTTTTTCGGCAAATGGTGCTTTAAACTTTTACCCAAAAAAAAAGGGGAAAAATTTTCCAATTCAGCTTTTCCCTTTTTTTGGGGTAAGACCCCACTCGAAAAATTTTAAATTTGGGGTTCCTTTTTAAAGACTTTTTTAAAAAAACCTTTTTTTTTTTAATTTAAACGAAAAAGGGAAAAATTCCGTCTCGAAAATTTTTCATAAAAAAGATTCCCCCCCTCAACAAAAAAGTTTCACCCATTTTTTTATCTTTGTAAACCCCCCCACACACACACCCCTTTCCCCTATTTTTCCAGCCCTCCAAAGGGCCCCCCCCCAGTGTCTTTTCCCCCCATTTCCCGACAAAACCGTCCCCCAAAAAACAATGATTACCCCCGGGGACCAAAACAAAGTTCCCCCTGGGGGGGGGGGGGGGGGGGGGGGGGGGGGGGGGGGGGGAAAAACCACACTCCCACACACCCCCCCTCCCACCCCCCCCCCCCCCCCTTCCCACCCCCCCCCCCTTCCCCCCCCCCCCTTCCCCCCCCCCCCTTTCCCCCCCCCCCCACCCACCCCCCTCCCCTTCCCCCCCCCCGACCCCTTTCCCCCCCCCCCCCCCCCCCTTTTCCCCAAACCCCCCCCCCACCCAGCCCCACCCCAAACCCCCCCTTCCCCCCCCCCCCTTTTTCCCCTTTTCCCCCCCCACCCACACCCACCCCAGCCCCACACATTTTTTTTTTAAAAAACACACACACACACTGACCCTGACATGATGAACCAAACACTTAAATTTTAAAAAAACTTTTTTTTCTTTTTTTTCAAAATTTTTTTAAAATTTTTTTTGGGGGTTTTTTTTTTCTTTTATTTTTTTTTTTTTTTTTTTTTCCCTTTTTTTTTTAAAAAACACACACACTGACACATTGAAAACCCCCGGGGCCCCTGACAGATGAAGGCAAACATTAAAACTTTTAATAAACTTTTTTTTTTCTTTTTTTAAATTTTTTAATTTTTTTTTTGGTTTTTTTTTTCTTTAATTTTTTTTTTTTTTTTCCCCCTTTTTTTTAAAAAACACAAAACACGAACTATGCACCCCACTGACACTGCCATGATGAAGACAAACACTTAAACTTTTAATAAACTTTTTTTTTTTTTAAATTTTTTTTACTTTTTGTTTGGTTTTTTTTTTTTTTTTTTAAAAAAATTTTTTTTTTTTTTCCATTTTTTTAAAAACAACACACACACGACACATATGCACCCACGAAACGACAAAAAGACCCAAACACAAAAAATTTTAAAAAAATTTTTTTTTTTTTTCATTTTTTAAAAATTTTTTTTACTTTTTTTTTTTTTTTTTTTTTTTTTTATGATTCATTTTTTAGACAAAAGGGACCAACAAATGACAAGAAAAAATGATGCGCTTTTTCCAAAAACCCTTTGGGGTTCTTCCCCAAAAATGAAAAAAATGTACATATTAAAATTTCCCCCCTTTTACAACAAAGAGCTTTCCCACAACACACAACACCCACACACACACACACACACACACAAACACACACACAAAAAACACACACACACACATTCCGCGTGCTTGCCACACACCCCCAAATTTTGACAAAAAAAAACACAAAAAATAAACTCACAAATACTAACTCACCCCCCCACACACCACACACACACACACACCCCCCACTCAACACCCCCAAAACCAAAAAACACAAAAAACATAAAAAAAAACCCCCCCCCCCCCTCACACACACACACACATCACACTCACAAACCCCAAAAAACAACACACAACACACACACAAACACACACACCCCTACACCACACACACACACACAACCCCCCACACACTCCCCCCACACACACATGAGGTCAATGTGGCAGTCTTTCTTTGCAGTAAGGTAAAAGGAAGGGGAAAAGGTTTTTTATGGCCCACCGACCGCAAAAAAAGGGGCCCATCCGGGGTACCACATTTTAAAACAACTCACAAGTCCTCTTTAAAAAAAAAATTAAAAAAAAAAAAAAAAATTTTCCCCCCCCTTTTTTTAAACACCTCAAACGCACCAGAAAACGTCCCTTTTAAAAACTTTTTCTGTAAAAACTTAAATCAGATGAAAAAGTTTAAAAAACCCTCAAGTGACGGGGTTCCCCGGGGCCGCCCAACCAATCATGCCCCCCAGCAAAAAAGTTTCTAACCGGACTTTATGAAGGAATACAACAAGGACACCAAACCAAAAAAAGCCCTTTTCACACAGTTTCTATCAGGACTGTTATGAAGGAAAACAGCAAAAGGCAAAACCTACCAACAAAGCCCATCAGCACCCATTTCCCCTCCCAGGGACCTGTGGAAAAAAAAAGTGAAAATTTTTT
Source organism: Conus canariensis (assembly GCA_033310375.1). Lineage (NCBI taxonomy): Eukaryota > Metazoa > Mollusca > Gastropoda > Neogastropoda > Conidae > Conus > Conus canariensis. The sequence goes on along the minus strand of CM065735.1, from coordinate 55,682,413 downwards.
AAAAAAAGAAATCCCCCCTACCAACAAAAGCCCAGTTCAACAACAGTATTTTAAAAACCCGGCCCCCCCGGGCAGCACCAGTTTTTTTCAGGACTGTGATGAAGGGGAAACAGCATGGAAAAAAATTTTTCCAAAAGCCCCTCCCCCCACAGTTTTTTTAAAAAGGACTTTTTATGAAGGAATACAACCCGGGGGAAAACCCAACCAAAAAAGGGGCCCTTTAGCACCCCTTTTTTTTCGGGACCCCGGGTAAGGGGGAAACAACCCCAAGGGGACCAAACCCCAAAAAGGGGCCCGTCCCCCACCCAGTATTCCCCTTGGGGGTGTGATGAAGGGGAAACACCCCCGGCACCAAACCAACCCCAAACCCAGTAGCACAATTTCTATCGGGGGTGTGATGAGGTAAGGGTATAAGTTGCTTACAGCCCCTCGGGCCCAAAGGGCCCTATCTGGGGGGCAACCACTTTAAAAAACCCCAATCACAATTAAAAAAAAAAAAATTTAAAAAAACCCCCTTTTCCCACATCTTTTTAAAAAAAAACCTTCTAAAAAGTACCAGTTCACCCCTTATTAAAAAATTTTCTGTAAAATCTTAGATCAGGGGGAAAAAAAATTAACTCTTTCATAATCTCCAAAAAAACCCTTTTTGGGGGGACAAAATCTGAAAGGGGGTTTTATGAAGTCTGCCCCTAAAGTGTTTTTTTTCTACATTTTTTCAAGTAGGGGGTGCGATGAAGGGGAAACAGCAAAGGGGACCCTCCCAAAAACCCAGTCAGCAAAATTTTTTTCAGGGGTGGGATGAAGGAATACAAAAAGGAAACCATACCAACAAAAACCCCGTCAGCACACAGTTTTTTAAAAAGGACGTAATGAAGGGAAACCGGGAAAAGGGCAAAACCTAACCCCCAAAAAAAACCCCGCACCCCCGTTTTTTCAGGACGGTGGGGGAAGGAAAACAAAAATTCCAAAACCTAACAAAAAAAACCCCCTTTTGACACCGTTTCCCCTCAGGACTGTGATTAAGGAAAACAAAAAAGGAAAAACCCTAGGGCCCCCAAAAAGCCCATCAGCACACAGTTCCTTATCAGGACTGTAAGAAGGAATACAGCATGGGGACCATACCCCCAAAAAGGGGCCCCGGCCCCCCACAGTTTTTAAAAAGGCCCATTTTGCCCACAGTTTCTAAAAGGGACTGTGATGAGGGGAAAGGGATATAATGTTTCTTACAGCCCATCCGAAAACCCAAAGGATATCGGGCTGTCCCCCCCGTGAAAATCAACTCACAAAACTTTTAAAAAAAAAATTTAAAAAAAAAAAACCCCCCCCCCCTTTTTAAAAAAAACCTTTTTTAAAAAATTTCCAGTTTTTCTTTATTAAAATCCTTCTTCTGAAAAAACTTAGATCAGGGGGAAAAAATTTTTAAACTCTTTCCCCAATCCCCCCAAAAATCACTTCGGGTGGGGGAACTTGTAAAGGGGTTTTTTGAAGCTGCTGTAAAAAATTTTTTTTTCTCACATTGTGCAAGTAGGGCCCCCGATGAAGGAATACAGCATTTACAAACCAACCCCCAAACCCCCTCACCCACAGTTTCTATCAGGACGTGATGGGGAAGGAAACCCCCAAAAAACCATACCAACAAAGCCCAGTCACAACAGTTTTCTTCGGGACGGGGAGGGGAAGGAAACAACAGGGAAAAACCTACCAAAAAAAACCCAGTCCCCCCGAAAAGTTTCTTTTTAGGACTGGGGGTGAAGGAATCCCCGCAGGGGCACCATCCCCAACCCCAAACCCTTTTAGCACCCCCGTTTCTATCAGACTGTGATGAAGGAAAAACAGCATGGACACCATAGCCAAACCCCAAACCCGTCGGGGAGCCCCTTTTTCTATCGGGACGTGATAAAGGGGGGTACAGCATGGACACCATCCCCCAAAAACCCCCTTTAGCACGGGGATTTTTTTAAACGGATGTGATAAGGGAAAAAAAACATGGACCCATAAACCCCCAAAAAGCCCAGTCAGCAACAGTTTTTTATCGGGGCTGTGATAAAGGGGAAAAAAAAAAGGGCCCCCAAAACCAACAAAGCCCAGTCAGAAACCCCGTTTTCTATCAGGACTGGTGGGGAAAAAGGAAATAAAAAACCCTGGTTTTTAACCAAACCAACCCAAAAACCCAAAATCGGGGACACATTTTTCTATCGGGACGTAAAAGAGGAAAGGGGGATATAATGTTGCTTACACCCCAAACCCCACCGCAAAGGGCCATATCGGGCCCCGTCACCACGGGGGAAAACAACTCAAAATTTTTAAAAAAAAAAAAATTTTAAAAAAACCCCCTTTTTTTTAAAAACATTTTTTAAAAAAAAATTTTCCCAACTTTTAAAATTTTCTTTTCTTAAAACTTTTCTAAAAAAATTTAAACCCTTTTAAAAAAAATTTTAATCCTTAAATTTTCAAAAATCCTCGGTTTTTTGCTCCTTGTAAAGGGGGTTATGAAAATCGCGGGCAAATTGCCCAGTGCAAATTTTTTTGGCTGTGATAAGGAAAACAGCATGGAACCTCCCAAACCCATCAGCACACAGTTTCTTCAATTAGGGGAAAAAAAGCATGGCACCATCCAACAAAGCCCATTTTCACACCCAGTTTTTCAAAACTTATAAAAAACACATGGACACCATACAAAAAACCCATCAGCAACAGTTTCCTTCAGCAGTGATCGAAGGTAATAATAAGTTGTTTACCACACTGGGCCATACAGGGCGTCAACAGTTAAAATAACTCACAATCAAAAAAAAAAAAATTTAAAAAAAAAACCCATACTTTAAAAAACTTTTTTTAAAAAACTACAGAAATTTGAAAAAAAAATTTTTTTTTCGTAAAATCTTAGATATTTAAAAAAATTATTTTTTTTTCCAAACTCAAAGATCACGCAGGTGGACCTCTAAACCCAGGGTTTCAAAGGGGGTCCAGTGAAGGTGTTTATGTCTCACATCGTGGGGAATTCCCACATTTTAAAAGAATATGTTTCACTGTGGGTGGTTGGGTGACAAAGGAATGCACCACGGAGCTTCTTCACCTTTTAAAAAAATAAAAATGGGTAAAAACGAGTGGCCCCCGTGTTCAACGGCACAAAAACTGTTTTCCTATCAGATCAAAACCAGTTAGAAGGGATATACAACAATCCAACTCCAAGACATCAGTACACACTAGAGAAGGAACCTCCCGCCTGCAACATACAACTTTGTTTTGAGATACAACCTGGTGCAACAATCCCTGCTGGGCTGCCCTGGCCGGCAAACCTGAAAAAAATGCTGACAAACCCGACGGGCCCATGAAATGGAAAGTTGCTGGAGAGTACATAGAGTTTATCGTGGGGCAACACTTACCCAAACCTTTATGTAAGGTAATGTTACTTATACCCCCCCCCACGCAAAAGCCTACCAGGGCTGTCCCACGTTTAAATCAACTCAAAATCTTCATTCAAAGCAACCCTTTAAATAACATCTTCTAAAAGCACACCCAAATGTTTAAAAACTTTCCCACTGTAAAATCTTACATCAGATGAAAAATATAACTCTCTTTCAAAAATTCAAAGACCCCAAAACACATCCTTGAACAAGGCTTTCATAAATGTGCTGTAAAATTTTATGTCTGACATCATGCAAGTCCCAACACTTAAAAGAATATGTTTCTTTTGTGAGGGGTACATGACACTAAAAGCACCATGGGGCTTCTTCACCTTTAAAAAGGTACGAAGAGTAAAATACAATGGCTTTTGTGCGGGGCGGCATAAAACGTTTCTTCCTTGCGGCCACCAGTGGTAAATGAGAGGAACTCTGAAGTTTGAAGAAATTAGCAAAGCAACAAAAGAGGATCCAACACTTTAAGCCGTGAAAACAGCATCAAAAACCAATAACTGGCCCCTCACCTACTGACAGTGAAGTTGAACCTCTTCTTTCGATATTTTCAAAATGATAAAGATGAACTATCAGTCAGAGAGGGGGGTAAACATTCTTCTTCAGGGGAATGCACGTAATGCCGAAATGCCTTCAGCAGCGCACAGTAGATGTGGTTCCAAAGGTCATCAAGGGGGGTTTAAAGCCCAAAGAACCTCTCAAGAAAAGGTTTGGTTCCCACCCCGGATAAATTGTGGAATCAAAAGTGAAAAATTGTCTTGCATGTATGTCCCACAACACCTTTTCATCCTTCTAAAACCCTGGTCTGAAGCCCTCTGGACTTCACAGGACCTTTTCCCCTGGAAATACCTCAGGGGCTCTAAAATTTTTCCCCCAAAAAGGAGAATTTTTTTTAAAGCACAAGTGAAAATTTCAAAAAATTCCAAAAAATGCAAATTGCAATACCTTAGTGGGGACACTGTGAAGACTGACAATGGTGCCCCCTTCAACAGTGCCCAGCATGCACAGTTCTCCCAGTCCTAGGTTTTCCACGCTGCAATTCACATCTTTTGGCCCCTAGCGAATTTGGTGTTTTGTGGGGAAAAAAACAGATGCATGTCCATGCTGCAGGCAGTCACACCCTTTGGCCCCCACAAACGGTGGTGTGGACAGATCCCTGTCCATGCTGCAGTGCATCACATCTCTTGGCCCCCGACGGTGGTGTGGCAGTTTCATTCCATGCGGGAGAGAAAGATCACTCTCTTTGGCCCCGCGAACGGTGGGTGGACGAGATGCATGTCCTTTTTCCCGCAAGGGGGGCAGTACACCCCCCTTTTGGCCCCCAGCGAACGGGGTTTTGGAAAAAAGCATGTCCATGCTGCAGTGCAGTCACACCCCCCTTTTGGTCCCCTAGCGAACGGTGTGTGGACAGATCATGTCCATGCTGCAAACACGTTTCAGCTGCCCAAGTGAAAGGAAACTGGGTGTCAACCCCTTTTTCCCTTACACTTCTTCATATACTGAATAATGTTGCATTCAATATTGTAAATCATAAGGCAGCATTCAATTGGTTAGTGTTCTGTTGTTGGAGCTTAGTTTTCATTTCATAGTATGTTCATGTTGTTGAGTTTAAGTACTGTTCTCCAAAGTGATAAGTTTCCAGTTTATTAGCAAACATTTAAAAATTTTTAAATATTTGATAATATAATGCTATAAGATTTCTTTGCAAGATGGGGAGAGATTTAATACCACTGAAATTTGTGTGGAAAGATGTTATCTAGTCCAAAAAAACAGAAGTCCTGTACATTGTTTGTTAAGCCCTAAAGTGCAAAAAACCCAAAAATGAACCTCAGCAGCGCAGCCTCCTCATATTTTAAAAATCCTTTACAAAGATTCTACACCACCATTGTCCCGCAGGGCCCCCTTGGCCCCTCCTCAACCTGGCCCCCTCCAACCTCTGGCCCCTCCTCCTTCTGGCCCCTCCCAACCTCTGGCCCCTCCTCAACCTCTGGCCCCCCCCTCAACCAGGCGATGGAGAAGACAGCAGCAGCAACCAGGGGACCCCCCCACCACTTTTTTTCCCAAGATCTACTGGAGTCGGGCACCCTCCTTCAAATCCTAGCCACGTTTGTCTCCAAAAGACTTTAAATGACCGGTGTGCGCTTAAAAAAAAAAAAAAAAAAAAATCCTACTTTCTTGTTTTAAAAAAACAGAATTCATTCCCAACCCCTCCCCCCCTAACTTACCTACCAACCCAGCCTTAAAAAAAAAAAAAAAAAAAAAAAACCCCCTAAGTGTGGAGCCCGCGGAAGGCTACCCCCCGATCCCCCTTTTCAAGAGGGGTTACCCCGCTCCCTATCCTGCCCCAAACAAGCATTAGGGGATCCAGGCCCGCCAACCATTCCACACACTTCCACCACAACACAACAATGGCTGTATTTTAAAAGTAAAGTTTGCTGAGGCCCCCCTCCTGAAAATGTGCCCGAGAGGGGGCCTCGGCTGCAGCTGCCAGTTGAGAATTCCAAACTGGAATGGTACGTTTTTTTGTTAAGTGACAAACAGCACCAAAAGAACCTTGAGCAGCACAGCCAGCCTCTGTAACTTTTATCTCATAGTTAAAGTTTTTTACAAAACTCTAAAAGCACCATTGTCAGAGGCAAGGGCAGTCAGACTCTAAAATAAAGTATCCCGACCCAAAATCGGAGGCCTCTCCACACCCTAACATCTTCACTGATTGCTGGGCAAGGGTTCACTCAACCTGTCTGAAAACCATGGGCCCGCAAAGCCCAGTAAACACAAAAGTTCCAGCAAGGGCCATGAGGAGGAAAAGCAGTACAGAAAAAGAAAAACAAACCAGTAATCACCACCAACAAGCTTAAGAAAGGAAGAAGAAGAATTTGCTTATAGCCCCCCGCCCAGCAAAGGGCCACAAGTAAAAACTGGATCAAGACGTCCTCTGTGTAAGGGGAGGCCCTTCCCAAAAGATCATCTCTGCACAAGAAGGGCACGGAGACCGGGATGTAACCCCAACTTCACCCTGTTTCTAACGTGTCCAAAAACCATTTCTGAATCCCTAGCCCTTCCAGTCAATGAAAAATTCTTTCAGTGTTGGGGTCACATGACATGTTTGACAACGCTTTGCTTGCATCTCTCAAAATCTAGGCAACACAAATCCGATGTGGAGCGCAGGGCTTTGGGCGCAGGGTTGTAGAGACCCATTGTGTTTTTGGGGGAAACACCTTAAATTTTCACCAAGTCACAGTTTGGGCAATTTGCCTCAATCCATCACGTACTGAGCCATGTTTTATTTTCTTGTTTTTTAGCTTGCTGGGGGAAAGGTGTCTTTTTTGTATGGAATTTTTCGGATGGTTTGAAGTATGCATCAATGCAGACTTAGTTTTTTTTTCGTAGGTACAGGTTTCTGGGTCAAGGTACAGAATATAATTTTGTTTACAAATCTTTCTCAGTTTCAGGTTACCATCGCTAATACTCAAGCAGAGTGCCCATGCATCACAACATTTTCAACACACTGTGGTCTCCACAAAAAAATTTCAAACGGGTGATTTTCACATTCGATCCAGCCCATCAAGCTGACATCAAAGTTGCTGGTAACATACATGAGACATCATTGTGGGAAAAAAAACACTGCTGACCATCACAGTTCCTCAAAGAATGTTACAACGTCACATGAACTGGACGACACTCCCACCATCAGAAATAAGATTTCCACAACCCCAGGTTGAAACTCTATGGGTTTTATCTTCAAAACGATGCACAAACCAGATCCGGAAAAGTTCCTGAGCACTTCAAGAAGCTGCAAGACTGACCAACGCCACTGAGTGACATTAAATTTCTGGGGTGGTTCAGTCCCTCTGCCCGGTTCATTCAAACATTTGCAACACCTGGAACCATTACGTCAACTCACGAAGCACCGACAACTTTGGGCTTTGGGGGAGAAGACCAAGAAAGCGCTGCAACAATGTCCAAGACTGCTCTCTACAAATCTGCCACTCTTAGCTATTCAACACCAAAAGGCAACCCAGCAGACATCTCCACGCCATCCTGGTCCCAGAATCAACAGCATCTCATGAAGAAAGAGACGCAAAGAATCTGTCAACTTCATTGCTTCAACATCTACACCAAATCCCCATCACACCTGAAGATGTAAAAGGCTGTAACATCTGGCTAAATCCACTCACAAGCAATCATCAGACTTGCAAGACCAACAACCATTGGCATGAAAAAAAAAAAAAAACCTTGACAAAGGAGTTTTAAAACGCATTTCGCAAGTCAGGAACTCACCTTGGGGTAAAAGCGGATCAAAACATTCACTTGAAAGGGACACAACTCATACCAACTTCCTTTATTTGGGGCGATTCATCTTTTTTGGTAAACGGACCACAAAAATCCATGCTTAGCTTCTGCCATGGACCCATTTGAAATTTTGGGAAAGCTAAGAAGTTGATGTTCTCTACAACTGCTGTGGCTTGACAAGGTTTACCGGGGGCAAAGCGTATTCCATTTTCAGAGTTTATTCCTTGGACACAACACTTTTTTCTTCCCCAAGATCGCTTTGGATTGGTTTATCCTTGGACCTTCCCGAACTCCCTTCACACCACCAAATGTCCAGCAAGGGGACAGTCAGTCAGACACACAGGCAATTTCGGATTCCTCTTCACAACCACCACTGTCAGCAGGCAAAAGTCAGTCAGACACAACAGATTGGCGGATTCCTCTTCACAAACCCCCACTGTCAGCAGGCACAGTCAGTCAGACACTACAGGCAGTGCTGGAATTCCCTTCACACCACCATGTCGCAGGGGACAGCCCGTCAGACACTACAGACAGTGCAAAGGGTTCCCCCCAATTCACACCACATGGCAGCAGGCCCAGTCAGTGAGACACAACAACAGTGCTGGATTCACTTCACACCATCACCACTGTCAGCAGGGAAAGTCGTGAGACACTCAGGCGTGCTGGAATTCATCTTCAACCATCAACCACTTCAGCAGGCAAGCAGTGAGGAAAACTGCAGACATTTCTGGATTCATCTTCCCCACCACCACTGTCCCGCAGGCACAGTCCCGTGAGACACTAAAGGGAAATGCTGGATTCATCTTCCCCCATCACCACTGTCAGCAGGCACAGTCAGTGAGGGCCCCTACAGGCATGCTGGATTCATCTTCACACCACCACGTCAGCAGGCACAGTCATGAACACTACAGACGGCTGGGGTTCCTCTTCACACCATCCACTGTCGCAGGGGGGCAGTCATAAAAATACAACAAAAGCTGGATTCATCTTCCCCCCACCACTGTCCCCCAGGCACAGTCAGGAACCCCTACAACAGTGCTTGGGGTTTATCCCCTTCACAACCCCCCAATTTCAGCCAGGCACAGTCATGAGACACTAAAAGGGGGTGCTGGATTCCCTTCACAAAAATCACCAAAAGTCACAGGCCACAGGCAACACTACAGGCATGCGGAACTCTTTTTCACCCACCATCTGCACAGGGAAAAGTCATTTTGACACTACAGGCATGCTGGATTTTTCTTCCCCACCCCCCACCACTGTCAAGGGGGCACAGTAGACACTACAGACAGTGCTGGGGTTTATCTTCACACCATCACCACTGCACAGGACACAGTCAGACACTACAACAGTGCTGGATTTTCTTTACACCACCAATGTCAGCAGGCACAGCATTGAGACCTACAGACAGTGCGGGTTTATCTTCACACCAACCACTGTCAGCAGGCACAGCAGACAAATACAGACAGTGCTGGATTCATCTTCAACCCTCACCACTGTCAGCAGGCCCCAGTCCAAAAAACTCAGGCCCGTGCCCGGATTCATCTTCACACACCCCCACGGCAGCAGGCACAGTCAAAACACCCAGGGAGTGCTGGATTCATCTTTTACACCACACCCCCTGTCACAGGCACAGTCCCAAAAACTTTAAAACAGTGCTGGACTCCACACCAACACCAAATGTCAGCAGGCCCCAGTCAGACACTACAGGCAGTTCTGGGTTTATCTTCACACCCCCCCAACCAAAGGGGAAAGCAGGCCCCCAAAGGGGCCCGTTTTTTAAACCCTTAAACAGACAGTGGTGAAAATCTTTCCCCAAACCAAAACACCAAGGGGGGCATTCCACAGGTTTTAGGAGCGCTTTAAAAACGTTTTTTATTCTCACACCAATTCCAAAAACTTAAATGCACCAAATGGGGAAAAAAGACAGGTGCCCGGATTCCAACCTTTTAAAAATAAAATGGTTTCAAGGGGGGGCAAACAGACAAACAGGAGTTTTTCTTTTGGACCCCAAATTTTTTGGGAATTAATCACCCCCTTTTGCGGCAAAGTCGTTCAACCCTAAAACAGTCCTTTTTTTCCTCTTTTTCCCACCACTTCGCAGGCCCACCCCCTTCCCCCCCGGGGCCCCCAGACCCCCCCCACATCCCCCTTTTTTCATCTGGTCCACACCCCTCGAAAAACCAAAGTGCCCCCAAGGCCCCCAACAGTAACAACCAAAAACCCCTGCCCAAAAACCCCCCACAACCACCCACCACACCACAGCATGAACACACAAACATCCGTATTTCCCCTCTCACCCCCCCCCCCCCCCACCCCCCCCACCCACCCACCCCCCCCCCCCAAAAACACACAAAACACGGGAAAGGGGGAAAAAAAAACAAAACCCCCCAAAAACCCCAAAAAAAACCAAAAAACAAAACAAGGCAAAACCTCCCCAATTAAGCACCAAGAGATTTTTTTTAAATAAAAATCCAAAAAAACCAATTTAAAAACAAACCTAATTTTTCCCCAAAAAATCCACCCAAAAACAAAAAACAAAATAAAAAAAGGGGGAAAAAAAGGAAAAAAAAAAAAAAGGGGGGGGGAAAGGGGGGGGGGGGGGGGGGGTTTTTTTGGGGTTTTTTTTTGGGGATTTAAAAATTTTTAATTGACAAGGTTTTGTTTAAAAAAAAATTTAAATTAAAAAATTTTTGTTTAAAATTTAAAAATTAGTTGGGTGGAATAGTAAAAAAAAAAATTTTTTGGGTTTGGGTTTTTTTGTGGGGGGTTTGGTTTTTTGGTGTTTTTATTAAATTTGTTAGGGGGGGGGGTTTTTAAAAATTTTTTTTGGGGGGGGGGGGGGGTTTTTTTTTTTATGAAGAAAAAATTGAATTAATTCGGAAAGTAATTGTTTTTTTTAAAAAATTAAAAAAAAAAAAAGAAAAAAAAATAAAGTTAAATGGGGTGGGGGTTTTTTTTTTTTTTTTGGGGGGGTTTTTTTTTTTTAAAAATTGTTTTTGGGGAAAAAAAATTTTTTTTTATGTATTATTTTTTATAATTTTTTTTTTTTTTTTTTTTTTTTTTTTGGTTTTTTTGGGGGGGGGGGGTTTTTTTTTTTTTAAAAAATATAATTTTTTTTTTTTTTTTTTTTAAAAAAAAAAGAAAAAAAATTTTTTTTTGGGGGGGGAATAAAATTTTTTGGGGGGGGGGGGGGGTTTTTTGGGGGGGGGAAATAAAAAAAAAGGGGGGGGAAAAAAGGGGGGGTTTTTTGGTAAAAAAAATTTTTTTTTTGGGGATTTGTTTTTTTTTTTTTTTTTAAAAATAATTAAAAGGTGTTTTTTGTTTGTTTGTTTTTTTTTTGGGGGGTTTGTTAATTTTTTGGGGGTTGGGGGGGTTTGGGGGGGGGGTTGGGGGGGGTTTTTTGGGGGTTGTTTTTTTTGTGTGTTTTTTTAAAATTTTTTTTTAATTTTTTTTTTTTTTTTTTTTTGGCATGTTTTTTTTGAAGGGGGGGGGGGGGGTTGGGGGGGGGGGGGGGGGTGTGGGGGGGGGGGTGGTGGGTTTTGGGGGGTGTTGGGGGTTTGTTTTTTTTGGGGGGTTTGTGTTGGGTGTTTTGTTTGTGTTTTTGGGGTTGGGGTTTTTTTGGGGGTGTTGGTTGGTGGGGGGGGGGTTGGGGGGGGGTTTTTTGGGGAAGTTTTTTTGGGGGGTTTAAGGTTGTTGGGGTTGGTGGGGGTGGTTTGTTGGGGGGAAAAAATGGGGTGTTTGGTGTGGTGGGGGTGTGATTTTTGGTGTTGTTTTTTTTTTTTTTTGGGGGGTGTTGGGTTTTTGGGGTTTTTTAAAAAAAGTTAAAAAATAAGAAAAAGTGAATTTTTAAAAAAAAGGGGGAAAAGTTTGTGTATAGATGGAAGAAAATGATGTTATGAATTAAAGGGGGGGGTTTATTAATAAATAAAATGAGGAAAAAGGAGTGAAGAATTAAGGGTAATTTAAAAAGAGTATAAATGCAGAAACCAACTCATGCCAGAGAACAAAAGGCATCAGTTAATAACACTCATTTCCACTAACAAAATGCAAACACAAAGGGGGGGAGTTAAACCCTAATTAAACCACCAGTCCACTACACAGCGCCACAAAATGGGGAAAAAAGGTTTTTAAAAAAAATTTACAAACTTTCCCCTAAACAGGAAGCAAGGATAGACGAAAAAAACCCCCAAATTCCCAAACTCCCACAAAACACAGGAAAAAGGGGTGTTTTAACCAAAACCCCCAAAACCTACACACTCAGCCCCCTAACACATGCAACACATGCAAAAGGGATGTAATTCAAAGAGCAAACTTCAGTTACATTACATACATCAGTCCACTAACACGTCAGAGACACACTGTGTAATGTCAGATGTAATTCAGAGAGCAGGTATGGTTATGCATGTGTGTGCTCCACTGCTGTTTTACAGTTGACATTCAACAGTGTTTTACTGAATACCCAAACCACTTGTCACAGTTCACTGGACTATGTCACTGGACACAGCCATGATTCAACAACATTTCAACAGGAAATAACTCCTCATTTCAAGCAAGAATTAATCTAACTGGATTATTTCTATGAAAAAGAAAAAAACTGGAAACTGCAGATGGCCGACACTAAAGTTCTGTAAAACAAAGACATCAGCATGAATTTAACATTATGAGCAGATTCATTTCGAAAATTAACATAGGACAAAGTTAAAGAAGTATGTCATGCTGACTTCTGCATAAAAATAACTTTGCTGACAGCTAACATTGCTGGAACATCAACAGTGACAAAGTCGATTTGAGTGGGTTGAAAGTCAACAATGACAAAGTCGATTTGATGGTTGAAAGTCAACAGTGAAAAAGTCGATTTGAGTGGGTTGAAAGTCAACAATGACAAAGTCGATTTGAGTGGGTTGAAAGTCAACAGTGACAAAGTCGATTTGAGTGGGTTGAAAGTCAACAATGACAAAGTCGATTTGAGTGGGTTGAAAGTCAACAGTGACAAAGTCGATTTGAGTGGGTTGAAAGTCAACAGTGACAAAGTCGATTTGAGTGGGTTGAAAGTCAACAGTGACAAAGTCGATTTGAGTGGGTTGACAGTCAACAGTGACAAAGTCGATTTGAGTGGGTTGAAAGTCAACAATGACAAAGTCGATTTGAGTGGGTTGAAAGTCAACAGTGACAAAGTCGATTTGAGTGGGTTGAAAGTCAACAGTGACAAAGTCGATTTGAGTGGGTTGAAAGTCAACAATGACAAAGTCGATTTGAGTGGGTTGAAAGTCAACAGTGACAAAGTCGATTTGAGTGGGTTGAAAGTCAACAGTGACAAAGTCGATTTGAGTGGGTTGAAAGTCAACAATGACAAAGTCGATTTGAGTGGGTTGAAAGTCAACAGTGACAAAGTCGATTTGAGTGGGTTGAAAGTCAACAATGACAAAGTCGATTTGAGTGGGTTGAAAGTCAACAGTGACAAAGTCGATTTGAGTGGGTTGAAAGTCAACAATGACAAAGTCGATTTGAGTGGGTTGAAAGTCAACAGTGACAAAGTCGATTTGAGTGGGTTGAAAGTCAACAATGACAAAGTCGATTTGAGTGGGTTGAAAGTCACAATGACAAAGTCGATTTGAGTGGGTTGAAAGTCAACAGTGACAAAGTCGATTTGAGTGGGTTGAAAGTCAACAGTGACAAAGTCGATTTGAGTGGGTTGAAAGTCAACAGTGACAAAGTGATTTGAGTGGGTTGAAAGTCAACAGTGACAAAGTCGATTTGAGTGGGCTGAAAGTCAACAATGACAAAGTCGATTTGAGTGGGCTGAAAGTCAACAATGACAAAGTGGATTTGAGTGGGTTGAAAGTCAACAATGACAAAGTCGATTTGAGTGGGTTGAAAGTCAACAGTGACAAAGTCGATTTGAGTGGGTTGAAAGTCAACAGTGACAAAGTCGATTTGAGTGGGTTGAAAGTCAACAGTGACAAAGTCGATTTGAGTGGGTTGAAAGTCAACAGTGACAAAGTCGATTTGAGTGGGTTGAAAGTCAACAGTGACAAAGTGGATTTGAGTGGGTTGAAAGTCAACAGTGACAAAGTGGATTTGAGTGGGTTGAAAGTCAACAGTGACAAAGTCGATTTGAGTGGGTTGAAAGTCAAACAATGACAAAGTCGATTTGAGTGGGTTGAAAGTCAACAATGACAAAGTCGATTTGAGTGGGTTGAAAGTCAACAGTGACAAAGTCGATTTGAGTGGGTTGAAAGTCAACAGTGACAAAGTCGATTTGAGTGGGTTGAAAGTCAACAATGACAAAGTCGATTTGAGTGGGTTGAAAGTCAACAGTGACAAAGTCGATTTGAGTTGGGGCTGAAAGCACAGAAAAATGTGACAAATACAGAGGCATGATGTGCCAGTGTGGGACAGTTAGATGCAATGACCACCATTGTTGACACAGTGCACCAAGTTGCGTGGCACCTTATCTACATCAATCAATGGAACACCATTGTTGACACAGTGTCCATGGCACCTTATCTACATCAATCAATGGAACACCATTGTTGACACAGTGCCCATGCACCTTATCTACATAATCAATGGAACACCATTGTTGACACAGTGCCCATGGCACCTTATCTACATAATCAATGGAACACCATTGTTGACACAGTGCCCATGGCACCTTATCTACATGAATCAATGGAACACCATTGTTGACACAGTGCCCATGACACCTTATCTACATGAATCAATGGAACACCATTGTTGACACAGTGCCCATGACACCTTATCTACATGAATCAATGGAACACCATTGTTAACACAGTGCCCATGACACCTTATCTACATGAATCAATGGAACACCATTGTTGACACAGTGTCCATGGCACCTTATCTACATGAATCAATGGAACACCATTGTTGACACAGTGCCCATGACACCTTATCTACATGAATCAATGGAACACCATTGTTGACACAGTGTCCCATGACACCTTATCTACATGAATCAATGGAACACCATTGTTAACACAGTGCCCATGGCACCTTATCTACATGAATCAATGGAACACCATTGTTGACACTGTGCCCGTGGCACCTTATCTACATAATCAATGGAACACCATTGTTGACACAGTGCCCGTGGCACCGTTACACATCCATGACAATGGACACATTGGAACAGTGCCAATGCACCTTTTAACATGAATCAATGACACACATGATGCAAGGTCCAGCACTTCAATCTCATGATCAATGGAACACCATGTTGACACAGTGCCCATACACCTTATCTACATGATCATGGACACCATGTTGAACAGTGCCCATGTGCACCTATCTCTACATGGAACACATTTTACACAGTGTCATGGCACCTTACTACATGAACCAATGGAACACTCATTGTATGACACATGTCCATGGTACCACATGAATCATTGGCAAACCATTGTTGACACATGCCCATGGACACCATTATTACATGAATCAATGGAAACACCATTGTTGAACAGTGCCATGACACTTTATTCTACATGAATCACTGAACACACATTGTTGACACATGCCATGTAACACATGACCATGAATCATGAACACATTGTGACACAGTGCCCATGCACCTTATCACATGAATCATGGAACACCATTGCTGAACATGGCCAGACACTTATCTACAGAATCATGGACACCATTGTTGAAACAGGTACCAGCACTTTACATGAATCAATGGAACACCATTGTTGACACAGTGTCCATGGCACCTTATCTACATGAATCACTGAACACACATTGTTGACACAGTGTCCATGGCATCTTATCTACATGAATCATGGAAACACCATTGTTGACACAGTGTCCATGGCCCTTATCTACATGAATCAATGGAACACACATTGTGACACAGTGCCCATGACACCTTATCTACATGAATCAATGGAACACCATTGTTGACACAGTGCCATGACACCTTATCTACATAATCAATGGAACACATTGTTGACACAGTGCCATGGCACCTTATCTACATAATCAATGGAACACACATTGTACACAGTGCCCATGACACTTATCTAATGAATCAATGGAACACCATTGTTGACACAGTGCCCATGGCACTTATCTACATGAATCAATGGAACACCATTGTTGACACAGTGCCATGGCCCTTATCTACATGAATCAATGGAACACACATTGTTGACACAGTGCCATGACACCTTATCTACATGAATCAATGGAACACCATGTTGACACAGTGCCCATGACACCTATCTACAGAATCATGGAACACCATGTTAACACAGTGCCCATGACACCTTTCTACATGAATCAATGGAACACATTGTTGACACAGTGTCCATGACTTACTACACATCAGGACACCATGTTGACACATGCCCATGACACCTAACTACATGAATCAATGGAACACCTTGTTACACATGTCCATGACACCTTATCTACATGACAATGGACACCATTTTACACAGTCATGGCACCTTTCACATGATCAATGAACACCATTGTTGACACTGGCCCTGCACCTTACACATCACAATGGAACACCATTTACCTCCGTACCGTACTACATGAATCAATGGAACACCATGTTGACACAGTCCATGCACCTTACACATGAATCAATGGAACACCATTGTTACATGCCATGGCACCTTTTACTGAATCAATGAACCATGTGACACATGCCATGAATTCACATGAACAATGGAACACCATTGTTGACACATGCCCATGGCCTTATCTACATGAATCATGGAACACCATGTTGACACATGTCATGGCACCTTACAATGAACCAATGGAACACCTTGTTACACTGTCCATGGACTACACACAATCTTGACACATGTTGACACAGTGCCCATGGCACCTTATCTAATGAATCAATGGAACACCATTGTTGACACATGTCATGGCACCTTATCTACATGAATCAATGGAACACCCATTGTTGACACAGTGCCCATGGCACTTTATCTCATGAATCATGGAACACCATTGTTGACACAGTGCCCATGACTTACTAATGAATCAATGGAACACACCATTGTTGACACAGTGCCATGCACCTTATCTACATGAATCAATAGAACACCATTGTTGACACAGTGCCCATGACACTTATCTACATGAATCACTGGAACACACCATGTTGACACAGTGCCCATGACACCTTATCTACATGAATCAATGGAACACCATTTTGACACAGAGCCCATGACACCTTATCTACATGAATCATGGAACACATTGCTGCACAGTGTCCATGACACCTTATTACATGAATCAATGGAACACCATTGTTGAAACAGTACCCAGGCACCTTATCTACATGAATCAATGGAACACCATTGTTGACACAGTGTCCATGGCACCTTATCTACATGAATCACTGGAACACCATTGTTGACACAGTGTCCATGGCACCTTATCTACATGAATCATGGAACACACATTGTTGACACAGTGTCCATGGCACCTTTCTACATGAATCAATGGAACACACTTTGTCGACACAGTGCCCATGACACCTTATCTACATGAATCATGGAACACCATTGTTGACACAGTGTCCATGACACCTTATCTACATGAATCAATGGAACACCATTGTTGACACAGTGCCCATGACACCTTATCTACATGAATCAATGGAACACCATTGTTAACACAGTGCCCATGGCACCTTATCTACATCAATCATGGAACACCAGTGTTGACACAGTGCCCATGACACCTTATCTATATGAATCAATGGAACACCATTGTTGACACAGTGTCCATGACACCTTATCTACATGAATCAATGGAACACCATTGTTGACAAAGTGTCCATGGCACCTTATCTACATGAATCAATGGAACACCATTGTTGAAACAGTGCCCATGGCACTTTATCTACATGAACCCATGGAACACACCATTGTTGACACAGTGTCCATGATACCTTATCTACATGAATCAATGGAACACCATTGTTGAAACAGTACCCATGGCACCTTATCTACATGAATCAATGGATCACCATTGTTGACACAGTGCCCATGGCACCTTATCTACATGAATCAATGGAACACCATTGTTGACACAGTGCCCATGACACCTTATCTACATGAATCAATGGAACACACCATTGTTGACACAGTGCCCATGACACCTTATCTACATGAATCTCAACATGGAAGGCTGTCAATGAACTTACAAATTGAACATTCAAAGGTAAAACCTGTCACATAAGCTGTGTCATGCCAAATGAACTCAATGAACATTTCACAAGTGTGGCAAGAAGTACCATAAAACAAAATCATACTCAACTAAACAACCTTGAAAAACTAATGTTCTGTCATTCCAAAAATATTCATATCTAACGGCTGGCACCCTTAATGTCTGTAACTGATATTTACTATTTCTTATGGTATTTGCAGCAGACAGGAAGTCATGGTTTGATGGAACTGATTGTAACATTTTTAAACTTTCAGCTCCCTTGATATGTGAAAGACTAACATAATCTACATATTGTGCACTGAGAAATGTCCCTTTCCAAAACTGTCCAAAGTTGCAAAAGTTATTCCCATCTACAAATCTGCTGACAACTTCGAATCAACCAATTACAGACCAATATCCATTTTGCCAGTATTATCCAAATTTTTAAAAAAGCACACACATGAACACATTAACGATCATCACGAGTCATATGAATTATTGAGTTATAGTCTGGTTTTAGGAAAAATAATTCATGTCATGCAGCTCTGACAAAACCAAGCAGATCACAGGCACATGAATATAAAAGACAACAAATTCTGTGTCTGTTGATTTTGCTAAGGATTCTGGAGTCACAAACCACAACTTATTGTGGAAACACACACGCACACACGCACGCACACACACACACACACACACACACACACACACACACACACCACACACACACACACACACGATATAGACAGATTATTGTATGGTGTAGCAGGAAATGTAATTCAATTATTTCATCATTCCTAAGTAATCATCAACAGTCTGTATGTCTTAACTCTTCAACATCAAATATTCTACCAGTCAGATACAGAGAACCCCAGGGCTAAGCTTAAGGTCCTCTGGTAGTTTTTATCTACATAAACAATCTCCCTTTTCATGTGGTAAAATGTTACGAAATTTCCTAGGATGATACCACTATTCATACAAGCAGCTGTCTGGTAGTTCCTATCTACATAAACAATCTCCCACACTTCATACGGTAAAATGATAAGAACTTTCCTGGATGATACCACTATTCATACAAGCAGCTCTAACCTTGATTCTCTGTACACATCATTGCAAAAACCGGCTGATATCTTGTGTACATAAGACAGTTCCCTTCTGTTTTCATCAACATATTACGATTAAAGAAGCAGATGATCACTGTGTTTTAGGCAGAATAATGGACCACAATCTTTCAAAGACTGTTCACGCAAAACATTATGCAAAAAAAAAAAAAATACCCAGACAAATATCTCTGTCATGCAGGATTAAGCCCTTTTTGAATGTTCATGCCAGAAAATTGCTCCTGAATGCACACATACTGCTTCAATCAATTACCATTTGACATTATTTGACTCCACCAGTGCAAATTCAATTAAACCTTTCATCAGTGCCTATACATGTGCCCTTAAAGCAGTTCTCCGGAACGCTTGAGCCTCACACCGTGGCTACAGAATCAGATTATATTCAGGTTGGAGCTTTTGTGAAGCTTTCGAGAATTTGGGGGATTTTAGAGAAGAAAATTGTGAACCTATTTTGCACACTCTCACCACTTATTTTAATATGCAGTATAACTCATATTACCAATGCTTGTCCACATGTATGTCATCAATGTATTATCACTAACTTATAGTTACTTACATTCCCAAAGTGACTGTTGCTGTTTACAGGTTCAATGGTTTTAAAATAATTTGCTATTGTAAACAGCTGCACATGCAATGCCAGTGCATGCAAATGTCAATATGCGAAGATTAATATATACTCTTGCAGTATATATGTGTGAAAGATTTACGATATACGCATGCAGTATATATGTGTGAAAGATTTATGATATACTCATGCAATATACATGAGTGTGAGCCTGAATACTGCACATACAGCTGTATGTATCCGCTTTCTTTTCTTTTTTTTCTGTATATATCTTGGCCTTCAACAACATTCTCTTATTTCTCACTGCCTTAAAGCCAGTCTTTCCTGATGAACAAGAACATTGAATGCACAAATATGCTGCAGAACATGAAGATGACTGCCTCATGACACCAAATCTATTCCTCCTCAGGTTATACTGATGACACCAGTCTAATGTCAACCAGATAAAGAAGCAAGAAATAAACAATAAACAGACTGACATTATCCACTTGAAGGGTGATGACACCAACAAACCACATACACAAATTCACTCACCCTCATGCCCCCCTCCTCCTCCTCCGTCGCTCCCGCTCCAGCCGTTGGAAGTAGCCATCCGTGCGGAAATCGATCGACATGTAGCGGTCAGGAGGGCGTCGGTCTCTTGTGGAGCGACGGAGGGGAGGTGGGGCTACCTGGTGCTGGTCCTGCTGTTGCTGCCCATTGTCAGGCTGAGGTGCGGCCGCTCCGGCATTCTGCTGCCCGCCACCTCCTGAACCAATAAAAAAGAGTTACAGCACAGACATCAGTCCACTGCATCGTGAGCCAATAAAACAGAGCAACAACACAGACATCAGTCCACTTCTTCCTGAACCTGTGAAACAGAGTAACAACACAGACATCAGTCCACTTCATCCTGAGCCTGTTAAACACAGTAACAACACAGACATCAGTCCACTTCTTCCTGAGCCTGTTAAACAGAGTAACAACACAGACATCAGTCCACTTCTTCCTGAGCCTGTTAAACAGAGTAACAACACAGACATCAGTCCACTGCATCCTGAGCCTGTTAAACACAGTAACAACACAGACATCAGTCCATTGCATCCTGAGCCTGTTAAACAGAGTAACAATACAGACATCAGTCCACTGCATCCTGAGCCTGTTAAACAGAGTAACAACACAGACATCAGTCTACTGCATCCTGAGCCTGTTAAACAGAGTAACAACACAGACATCAGTCCACTGCATCCTGAGCCTGTTAAACAGAGTAACAACACAGACATCAGTCCACTGCATCCTGAGCCTGTTAAA
Organism: Conus canariensis; assembly: GCA_033310375.1. Taxonomy (NCBI): domain Eukaryota; kingdom Metazoa; phylum Mollusca; class Gastropoda; order Neogastropoda; family Conidae; genus Conus; species Conus canariensis. The sequence continues at coordinate 55,661,531 of CM065735.1, read as the reverse complement.
CGAGTTACAACACAGACATCAGTCCACTGCATCCTGAGCCTGTAAAAAAGAGTAACAACACAGACATCAGTCCACTGCATCCTGAGCCTGTTAAACAAGTAACAACACAGACATCAGTCCACTTCATCCTGAGCCTGTGAAACAGTAACAACACAGACATCAGTCCACTGCATCCTGAGCCTGTTAAACAGTAACAACACAGACATCAGTCCACTGCATCCTGAGCCTGTTAAACAGAGTAACAACACAGACATCAGTCCACTGCATCCTGAGCCTGTTAAACAGAGTAACAACACAGACATCAGTCCACTGCATCCTGAGCCTGTTAAACACAGTAACAACACAGACATCAGTCCACTGCATCCTGAGCCTGTTAAACAGAGTTACAACACAGACATCAGTCCACTGCATCCTGAGCCTGTTAAACAGTAACAACACAGACATCAGTCCACTGCATCCTGAGCCTGTTAAACAAGTAACAACACAGACATCAGTCCACTGCATCCTGAGCCTGTTAAACACAGTAACAACACAGACATCAGTCCACTGCATCCTGAGCCTGTGAAACACAGTAACAACACGACATCAGTCCACTGCATCCTGAGCCTGTTAAACAAGTAACAACACAGACATCAGTCACTGCATCCTGAGCCTGTTAAACAGTACTAACACAGACATCAGTCCACTGCATCCTAGCCTGTTAAACAAGTAACAACACAGACATCAGTCCACTGTATCCTGAGCCTGTGAAACAGTAACAACACAAACATAGTACATGCACTACATTCTGTTAAACACACTAACACACATCAGTCCACTGTACTCCACGAAAATACAGTACAGAAGTCATTCTGTTTAAAGTCTATCAACTACAAAATCAGTTTACATTTCACAGAAATACAGTACAGCTACATTCTGTTAAAGTCTCATCACTACAAATCAGTTTAATTCACAGAAATACAGTCAGAGCTACATCTGTTTAAAGTCTCATCACTACAAATCAGTTTACATTTCACAAAATACAGTACAGAGCTACATTCTGTTTAAAGTCTCAATCACTAGCAAGAACAGGATACATTTCAGCAATACCAAGCCATTCTGTTTATAATTCATCCAATAGCAAGCATCAGTTTACATTCAGCAATACAAACCATTCTGAGTTACAATCGCACAATCAAGCCATTGTAGTTATTCTGCCAATACAGCATTCTGTAGTTTACATTCTGCCAATACCAAGCCATTCTGTAGTTTACATTCTGCCAATATCAAGCCATTCTGTAGTTTACATTCTGCCAATACCAAGCCATTCTGTAGTTTACATTCTGCCAATACAAGCCATTCGTAGTTTACATTCTGCCAATACCAAGCCATTCTGTAGTTTACATTCTGCCAATATCAAGAAAATTTGGTTAAGTTAAACCCAACATGACTACTTCTGCCAATACAGAATATTGTAGGTTACAGTTAAATAGTAACAGCGGATTCCAGCTTGGACATGTTGCAACCGCCACGTAAGTGATCAGCAAGGATTCCCAGCGACAGGGTTACACACACCTGCTGAAGTGAATCAGCACAGCGGATTCCAGCTGGACATGTGGGTTAGCACACCAGCCACCTGCTGAAGTGATCAGCACAGCGGATTCCCACTGGGACATGGGGGTAGCACCCACCACCTGTGAAGTGTCAGCACAGCGGATTCCCAGCTGGGACTGGGGGTTAGCACACCAGCCACCGCTGAAGTGATCAGCACAGCGGATTCCCAGCTGGGACATGGTGGGTTAGCACACCAGCCACCGCTGAAGTGATCAGCACAGCGGATTCCCAGCTGGGACATGGTGGGTTAGCACACCAGCCACCTGCTGAAGTGATCAGCACAGCGGATTCCCAGCTGGGACATGGTGGGTTAGCACACCAGCCACCGCTGAAGTGATCAGCACAGCGGATTCCCAGCTGGGACATGGTGGGTTAGCACACCAGCCACCCGCTGAAGTGATCAGCACAGCGGATTCCCAGCTGGGACATGGTGGGTTAGCACACCAGCCACCCGCTGAAGTGATCAGCACAGCGGATTCCCAGCTGGGACATGGTGGGTTAGCACACCAGCCCCTGCTGAAGTGATCAGCACAGCGGATTCCCAGCTGGGACATGGTGGGTTAGCACACCAGCCACCTGCTGAAGTGATCAGCACAGCGGATTCCCAGCTGGGACATGGTGGGTTAGCACACCAGCCACCTGCTGAAGTGATCAGCACAGTGGATTCCCAGCGACATGGTGGGTTAGCACACCAGCCACCTGCTGAAGTGATCAGCACAGGGATTCCCAGCTGGGACATGGTGGGTTTGATTCCAATCAGACCCCTTTAGTTGTGGGATCTCTCCGTCTCCAACAGCTCCTATCCAGAGCTGAGTTTGCTATAGTTGTGGGATCTCTCCGTCTCCAACCAGCTCCTATCCAGAGCTGAGTTTGCTATAGTTGTGGGATCTCTCCATCTCCAACAGCTCCTATCCAGAGCTGAGTTTGCTATAGTTGTGGGATCTCTCCGTCTCCAACAGCTCCTATCCAGAGCTGAGTTTGCTATAGGTTCAACTGGGATGACTGGGAACACACACAACTTTGGAGTCATCCCCTTAATGGATACGCTGCTCAAATTTCCTAACCAACACTGTTGATGTCTGTATCTCTCAGGCCTGGTTGTTGCTGGGATAGATTATGAAAGATGGCACACAGTACAGCCCTGTCAAGCTATCTTTGACCAGATTGGAAATGTGCTGCATTCTCTTCATTGTCGCAGCCTCATGAATCAGCATTAACAAAAAAAACACACAAAAAAACATGATCCTTGAATCCAAATGGCACGTTATGGAAGACATGCACTTGCCTTTGAGACCAAACTCATTACTTTAAGGCATGACTTAAAATGTAAAAGACCAACTAGTGTGCCACAAACACAAACTGAATAAAAATCACCACTCCAAGACTTGGCTCAGTGCTCTCCAAAGACACACTAGTACTCATTTCACACACCACACACACACACACACACACACACACACACACACACACACACTAATATATATATATATATATATATATATATATATATATGTACACCTATTCTTTCCTTCCTTTATTATCATTTTTCTTTATTTCACCAGTCAATTCTTTACTTCCCTGTTAACCCCTCTTCTTACTCTGGTTTTCTTTCAAACACATATTCCTCTCTTACATATACATTTTCTTCTTTCTTCAACCCCCTCCCTCCCTACAGCATCCCCTTCCCCACCCACTGTTTTTTTCTGTTTCAACAGTACTCTTTATCTTTTTACTCACTTCACATGTTCATTCCCTTCCAACTGCTTTATCATAATTATAATCATCATCATCATCGTCACCATTATGTGACAGTGTGCAGTGGTAGACAGAGAGCAGGTGATTATAATTACCATCATCATCATCATGTGATAGTGTGTAGTGGTAGAGAGAGAGCAGGTGATTATAATTACCATCATCATCATCATCATCATGTGATAGTGTGTAGTGGTAGAGAGAGAGCAGGTGATTATAATCACCATCATCATCATCATCATGTGATAGTGTGTAGTGGTAGAGAGAGAGCAGGTGATTATAATTACCATCATCATCATCATCATCATCATCATCATGTGATAGTGTGTAGTGGTAGAGAGAGAGCAGGTGATCATAATCACCATCATCATCATCACCATCATCACCATCACCATTATGTGATAGTGTGCAGTGGTAGAGAGAGAGCAGGTGCAGACTGGCAGATGATGGTAGGTTCAGGAACCAAGGGACAACAGCCAGCCAAAGAGAACGCAGAGGGAATGAAGTAGAGTTTTGTCCCTTTTATTTCGCTTCCAGAGCCCCAGGAATATATCTCAGGAGAGATTTACGTTCCAGTGACCAGAGGCCCTTCAGGACAAACATTCCTTATGTGCGTTTTAACTCAGACTTAGCAGTCAGTGGGAAGATAATGTCCTACTGGCCAGAGGCCCTTAAGGGCAGACTCAGGCTAACATCGCTGCATGTATATTTATATATACATATATATATATATATATATATATATATATATATATATATATTTATATATTATACATACTACATACATATATATATATATATATATATATATATATATAAAATATTTTTCCCCATTCACCCACTCAAGCACATACTGTTAGTTAGGCAGAACTATCTACCACTGCAGATATGAATACTTATATCCCCCTATTTCTTCAATCTAAGACATAAGAGCAAGCTTTGTTTATAATTGAATATTTCTTGCAGTCATTGCAACACCAAGCTGCTCTGTAAGTTGCTGGAATGGTGCTCGGTACTTATCCTTGGAATTTATTAGTTCATTGTAATTTAGTCCCTTGTGGATTCATTCCAAGAACTGGCCCTCAGCACCCGTGTCTTAAGAGGTTATCTTTTTATATTTTCTACTTTTCAAAACAAAATGTAGCTTGTTTTGCTCTTTCATGATTTTCTTTTGCTTCTTAGGTGGCACCTTTGGTTGGTTTTTTGAAAACTCAACAAACATACTACGTATTGCACACCAGCCTTTTCTAGGATAGCATTCTTGTTAAAACCGAAAAGGCAGAGGAGTCAAATTACCACTTTCCGCGGTCACTGAGGAAAAACAATCAAGTTTCGAAATATCGGTATCTGACCAGGAGTTATATGCTAGTGAGTTTCCTCCCCATTGGAGAATGTCTCCTCCTTGGAGACTATAAGCTTGCTGAAGGCTCATTTTGAGAAGCATTATTTTATTATTATTATTTTTTCCCCATTCACCCACTCAAGCACATACTGTTAGTTAGGCAGAACTATCTATCACTGTAGATATGAATGCTTATAACCCCCTATTTCTTCAATCTAAGACATAAGAGCAAGTTTTGTTTATAATTGATATATATAATAAAGAAAAACTAGACTGCAAAGCCAGCAAATACGGTGCCACAGACAAAACATGCCTCGCAATCCTCCAGGAACAGACAGAAATTCATGCTTTCTGTCGCAGCTTCTGTATTGTCTGACTCACTGTCCGTTCGCAGTATTCAAACACCTTAACTACTGATGAAAACCTAGTGACCCAAAGGATATAACAAAGCATGTGGGGCTTCCGAGTAGGTTACAAGGGCTCTTTAACCCACAAGGAAGCCCCTAACTTAGCATCCACAGAAGACCACCCTAAAATAGTTCGGTACCAATCAATAGACGAAGCGGTAGCAGCAATCACACGCATAGGAAAAAATGGTTACTTAGCAAAGACAGATATTGCAGATGCTTTCAGGATCGTTCCCCTACACCCATCACAGTACCCCCTGTTTGGTTTGTGTTGGAAAGGCAATATTACGACAAATGCCTCCCCATGGGTTGTAGATCCAGCTGTCATATATTCGAAAACGCTCAGTAACGCCCTGCACTGGATGGCCAATGCAAAGCTGAACATACCAAATATGGCACATGTGTTAGATGATTTCTTAATAGTAGAGGATACACAAGATAAATGCCAGACTAGTCTTAGGAAGTTCCTAGCACTGTGCTCGAATCTGGGAATTCCAACAGCACCAGAAAAAACACGCAACCAACACAAGTACTAACTTTCTTGGGTTATGAGCTTGATACGCGACAGATGGAAACCAGACTTCCTCCGGATAAGCTCGCCAAAGGGAAGGCACTAGTAGCGGAATGCCTGACAAAAACCAAAGTACAGCTGCGTTTTTTACAGTCAGTCATAGGTTTTCTCAACTTTGCGTGCGGAGCCATTGTACCGGGCCGACCATTCTTACGGCGACTGATCAACCCAACAATTGGCATACAGAAACCTTTTCATTACTTACGGATTACAAAATCTGCAAGAGACGATCTCCAGACTTGGGAGCTATTTCTACAAGAGTTCAATGGGAAGTCAATCATGCTCCCAACCAGGTGGTCATCTTTGCAACATCTTCGCCTATTTACAGACGCAGCCGATTCAGTAGGTTATGGTGCCATAATGGGTAATGCATGGTTCTATGGTACATGGGAAGGCCAATGGTTAATGCATGGTTCTATGGTACATGGGAAGGCCAATGGGTAACACAGTCCATAATGCATGGTTCTATGGTACATGGGAAGGCCAATGGGTAACACAGTCCATAACATTATTCATGGGTAATGCGTGGTTCTATGGCACATGGGAAGGCCAATGGGTAACACAGTCTATAACATTATTCATGGGTAAAGCGTGGTTCTATGGCACATGGGAAGGCCAATGGGTAACACAGTCCATAACATTATTCATGGGTAATGCGTGGTTCTATGGCACATGGGAAGGCCAATGGGTAACACAGTCCATAACATTATTCATGGGTAATGCGTGGTTCTATGGTACATGGAAGGCCAATGTGTAACACGGTCCATAACATTATTCATGGGTAATGCATGGTTCTATGGTACATGGGAAGGCCAATGGGTAACACAGTCCATAACATTATTAATGGGTAATGCATGGTTCTATGGTACATGGGAAGGCCAATGGGTAACACAGTCCATAACATTATTAGAACTTTACCCTATAGTGTTAGCTGTAGAAACCTGGGCACAAGTAATGGCCAATTCCTGCGTAGAATTCCATACAGACAACATGGCAGTAACAGAGATTGTGAACAAACAAACATCAAAGGACGGGAAGATAATGGCGCTAGTACGTAGATTAGTATTAACATGTCTTCGGTTCAATATCCTGTTCAAAGCGTATCATGTACCCGGTAACAAGAATATATTAGCAGACTCACTGTCTCGGTTGCAGGTAGAGGAATTCAGAAGGCTGGCACCTTCTGCCAACAAACTTCCCACGCCAGTGCCGCCACTGCCCGAGTTGCCGCACTCATAGCAACAGCTCAAGATCTCTTACAAACATCCCTTGCACCCTCAACCCAGAATGCATACAGGTGTAGCTGGGATCGGTTCCTACATTTCACTACAGAATCCCGGTTATCCGCTAGCTCTCCCTTAGAAGCAGGTACAGTCGCGCTATTCGTTGCAGACCTGGTACAAAAAAGTTTCAAACCAGCAACTGTGTCGGCACACATCTCAGCAATTAGTTACTTACACAAGATTAGATCCCTACCAGACCCAACAGCAGCCTTTCTCATACAGAAGATGATCGCTTCATACCACAAGCGGCAACCAGCATGCGACACAAGGCTACCACTTGATAAAGGTATGCTGAAGAACTTGGTTTCCGCCCTACGTCATACATGCCTCAACATGAAAGAGTGCATTCTATTCCAAGCTATGTACCTACTAGCCTTTCATGCCTTCCTACGCATTGGCGAAATAACGGTACTCTCGGCTACAGACGAAAACCCCAACCTTCTTGGGGTACATCAAGTCACAATTAAGCAGTCGCATATGACAGTGACATTTCACCATTACAAACACAGTACAGGTCAGACTTTCTCTTTAGACATACAGAAGGGGACAGAGGGGGAGTGTCCCATACAGGCCATGAAAGATTATTTAACAGACAGGGGCCTCGCTCCAGGACCCCTATTCCTCAAGGCCCCAGGAGTCCCAGTCACCAGATCAGTGTTTAACACTCAGCTGCACCTCACACTGGCGTTTTGCCGCTACCCAGCATCACAATTCGCATCGCATAGCTTTAGGATAGGAGCAGCAACAGCAGCAGCAGCTCGGGGCATGTCAGATGCACAGATAAGGCAACTGGGGAGATGGAAGTCAGACGCATTCAAAAGATACATTAGGAACATTAGCCGTTCTTCATTACTATAAATACTAGACAGTCTTACTCTTATCCAGACATGTTTCTGTCAGTATGACTCGATTAGAGGGGAGATATCGCCTACTCGTTTTTGGTTTCTATTGGTTACAGGTCTTGGGGCTCCCGGATCTGCGGACGCTAACTGACAATGCCGGCAGACAATGGTGCAGCAAAAGCAACAAGCAAGACGGGCAACCCCCACAAGACATTATGTATGTGTACACTTTGCTCGTGTACAAATGAGCTGTACACTGATGATATAGTATGTTTTTGTAGGCAACATTATGTTCCAGGTGTGTGTGGTGTGCACGCGTGGTGGATGTGTGTGCGCACGCAAGCGTGCTGTGTGCGTGCGTGTGGGTGTGGGTATGTTTATGACTTGTGAACGCAGAATTTGGTGCGTGTGCATTTATGCTTATATTTACATGTTGAATTGTTAAAACTTGTAAAGCGCCCTGCAGCCTATGTTGTTAGGATGGGCGCTATAGAAATTGTCATTATAATTATTATTATGATTTCGTAATCCTCAGTCAGACAGTCAATGCGCTTAGGTCCACTACCTTTCGGTTATGACTCGGGGGTCAACACTTCATGCTCAAAATGAGCAAGAAGTGTCTCATGGCGCTTTCCCCCCTTCAGTCAAACTCAAAGTTCAGATCCCAGGGGAATTGATGTTTTTAACCCCTTCAGCAGTGTTGGAAAGAAATCGGCGCAAAGCGCTGGTCAGAAATTGAAAGAAATACTGAATTATTAGCCGTTACCTGGCAAACAAATGGTATTGTCCTTTTGAATCTGTTGTGACGTAAATGTTGAATTCAGTTACCTGGCAAACAAATGTATTGTCCTTTTGAAGCTATTGGTGAGTTTAATCGTCGAATTCCATTACCTGACAAACAAAATGTATTGTACATTTGAAGCTAAGGTTGAATTTATTCGTTGAATTCCTCACTTGCAGAAAACAAAGTGATCAAAGAAAAGCACTTGAAATAATGGTACGTAAAGTCAAGAAATTACAAGATAAAAAGAATTCTGATGTTTACAGGTTCACTATTATATGTACCTGTTCATATACCCACTGGGTATAATGCTTGTATATGAAAAACTGACATTATATTTTCACTCCTCGTGGAGTGGACCTAAGCGCAATATGACATCTTTGTGTCATGTGTTGCATGTATGCGGGAAGAGTGTGAAAGAGAAAGCATGTTGATCAGGGGTGAAGGAAGATGGGTGAGAGGATGAAAGAGAACAGTTATCAATTGCCATGGAACCTAACAAGAAGCATCAGCCACAAATATTAGTTTTGCGAAAATATGGGCATTCCCATCCAATACACTTGTAACAAGGAAAATACAATAATGTTTGTGACTTCAGTGATATATATATATAATTCTATACATTTTGAGGCATTCACATTTTAAAGAGTTTATGTAAAATAATCAAGATTCTTCAGTCAAGGGAGATAAGAAGGAAAACAACTCTCGAACAAAACATTTCGTCTGCTAAGGGTCAACAAGAGCTAGAGACGCATGCACATTGTAGCAGACAGCTACAATTATCATTATCATTACTGGTAATAGTTTTAGTAGTATTATTATCACACTGTTATTTGTTGTTCATAGTATGACTAGTGGTTTTAAAATTATCATTATTATTAACATTATTATTATTATTGATTTCATTATGATTATCATTATTTTTGTTCTTGTTGTCATTATTATTATTACTGCTATTACAATTATAATAATTATTTTCACTATTCACACTTTATAATGAACTTTTATTACTTTTGCATTTTCTAAACTGTTATATATAGACAGGTAGACAGATATAGACAAAGACAGACAGCTAGCTAGATATTGATGTAATGACATTTGGCACATGGCCCCTCTCAGGATCAGCTTCATTCTCAGATCTGCATATGACCTTCTGCCCTCAAATGCAAACCTGGTGAAGTGGGGGAAAACAGACGATCCTGCATGCCCCCTCTGCCATGAAAAACAAACAGTGGAGCATGTCCTAAGCTCATGTAAAGTAGCCCTGGCTCAAGGAAGGTACACATGGAGGCACAACCAAGTGCTCAAAGAGATTGTACAAGTAGTCTGGGCTAGTACCAACACCACAAAAGGGAAAATCAGGACTCCAAAAGCACCCGCAACATTTCTCACGGCAGGAGGCAGCAAATCATGGCCAAGAACAACAGTGCCACTCGAAACATGCAGGCAGAGTCTGCTGGATGGGGCAGATGACTGGGAGTGCACTGCAGACCTCCCAGAATGGAAGAGTCACCCAGAGATCATCAGCAAGAGTGGCATGAGACCAGACATAGTAGTCCACTCTCAGTCAACCAAGCAGCTGATCATGATCGAGCTCACGGTGCCATATGAGAACAGAATGGAGGCAGCTCAAATCTACAAGACTGAAAAGTATGCTGATCTGGCAAACAGCCTGAGGAGAGAAGGCTATCAGGTCAAAGTCCTCACTGCAGAAATTGGAGCTAGGGGGTTTGTAGGAACGTCTGCATACAGCCTCATGAAACAGCTCTCAGTTGCAGGGAAGGAAAAAAACAGAGCCCTGAAAGCAATGGCAGAAGCGGCAGAGAGGTGTTCAAGCTGGATCTGGTCAAGGAGGAACAAAAGTGAACTTCATAAGGCTTAATTTCCCTACAAATATCAGGTGTCCCTGTGGCTCAGTGGTTAAAGCGCGAGTCATTAAGTGGAAAATGAGCATGTCCAGAGGGTCATGGGTTCGAATCCCAGCCATGGCTCGTCCCAAGATGGGAAAAAAAAGGGGGCAGCAGAGGGACATCCGGAGTCATGAACCGGGTGTGGCCCAACACCCCTAGAGTGTCAGGAGATAAGGGCCGAAACACTTGCTTGAAGGGGGCTTCTCTTCTGAGGACTCTCTGCTGCCACGCTCTCCACGAGTTTCTTTCTACTGATGCATGGGTAAACCATTGACTTCCGGGAATAGGCCGGAGGACGTCCGGGAAAGACCGGAGGACACTGGGAAAGACCAGAACCGAGGGCTCTGTGGGCTGGCTCCCCACTTTGCCTTAAACATGTGGCTACTAAGAATAAAAGGAAAAGATGCTCCCAGGATTCACCGAAAGGGGGAGAGAATGATGAATCCATCGGTGCTCAACCAATCATGACTGCAAATCCCAAACGGACTATGAACATGGACCAAATGGAATATCCATGTGTCTGTGGAAAGCGTTTCGCTACCACCCGTGGCATGAAGATCCACAGAACAAAGATGGGATGTGTGAAGACTCATCTGAATGAACAGCAGCGCACTGCATCAGCAGATAAGACGTCGGAAGACCAAGGCCAGGATTTAAACCACAGTGCCAAGGACATCCACGCTGTTGGTTCGGATGAGGAATTTGCACAGGCCCTCGATGCCAGGCGCCTGAAACTCAACCTGCCACGAGCAAACGAAACTGAAGATTGGGAGAAACTGGATGCAAAAATCGTCCAAAGACTCGATGCACTGATAGGGAAAAGCACCCTGGAACACAAACTAGCCACATATGGGGACATTGTGTATGCCACATGTAGAGACGCCTATGGAGCAAAACTACCCAAAGAGAAAACACCTCCAAAGAAATCCAGACGCCAAGAAAAGGTGGACAAGATCAGGGTCCAAAAGAAAAACCTCAAGATGCAAATGAAGACCGCACTGCCAGCTGAAAAACAAGGCTTGGAAAAACTGTGGAAAGACCTGAAAGAAAAACACAGCGCCCTCAGCAAAGCGGAATCTGCGAGGAAGAGGAAGAGCAAAAAGAAGAAGACACAAGAGCGCTTCTTCAGAGACCCCTTCCAGTTTGCCAGAACACTGTTTGAGCAGCCAAAATCTGGGACCCTAAGTGTGGACAAAGGAGTTCTTGAGCAGCATCTGAGGAAAACATACTCTGACCCACAGAGCAAAGCACCACTCGACATTCAAGGTCTGGTGTGGCCAACCAACCCTGAGGAACAGTTCAATGGCAAGCCTCCAACGTTGGCGGAAATCAAGAAGGTGGTCGACAAAGCCAGAGCCAAATCATCACCAGGGCCAAACGGAATACCTTACCAGCTTTACAAGAAATGTCCCAAGGTGCTGGAGTGGCTCCACAAGCTGCTGCGATCGGCTTGGAGAAACCAGAAGATCAGCGGCCAGTGGATGACGGCAGATGGTGTGTACATCCCCAAAGAGCAAAACTCAAGTGACATCAGCCAGTTCAGGCCAATATCACTACTGAACGTCGAAGGGAAAATCTTCTTCTCTGTCATGGCAGCAAGGCTGACCAAGTACCTGATGGAAAACAAGTACTTGGATGTGTCAGTCCAGAAAGGTGGCATCCCAGGCGTGGCTGGCTGTGTAGAACACGCCACAATGATCTGGGACGCAATCCAAAAAGCAAAAACAGAAAAGAGAGACCTGGACGTAGTGTGGCTTGATCTGGCAAACGCATATGGATCTGTGCCCCATGAGATGATACAGTTGGCTCTTGAGATGTACCATGTGCCAAAGAACATCCGCGACATGCTCAAGAAGTACTTCAATGGCTTCTCAATGCGGTTCTCTACCAAGGAGTACACAACAGACTGGATCAACTTGGAAGTGGGTATTGCAATGGGCTGTGCAATTTCCCCAATACTGTTCGTGCTGGCAATGGAACTCATCTTGAAAGCAGCAACAAACAACGCGAGACAAACAGACCTTGGCGATGGATACAAGATGCCTCCTCTCAAGGCCTTCATGGATGACACTACAGTGATTTCATCCAGAGAAGACGAGACACGTCATGTGCTGGAGAGGCTGGACGACATAGTTGCCTCATCCAGAATGAAGTTCAAGCCAAAGAAATCACGGAGTCTCTCACTGAGGAAAGGAAAAGTGGCCGGATCTGTGGTCTTCAGTGTTGCCAACCAGGCCATTCCAACAGTCACAGAAGAACCAGTCAAGAGCCTTGGAAGATGGTATGATGATACGCTGAAAGACACACAAAGAGCAAAAGAAACCAAGCAGATGGCAGAGGAAGGCTTGGAGACCATTGACCAGTGTGGGCTCCCTGGCAAATACAAGGTCTGGTGTCTGCAGTTCATGCTGATACCAAAGCTGCTATGGCCTCTGATGATATACGACATTTGCACCAGCATAGTGGAGGCAATGGAAGCCAAAATCAACAAGTTCACAAGGAAATGGCTTGGTGTCCCACCCTGTCTGACTGACATAGCGCTGTACTGTCGCCAAGCAAAGCTGAAACTACCACTGAAATCCATCCTGGAGGAATACAAAGCAGGGAAGATCAGACTTCAAAGCATGCTGGAGGACTCAGGAGACAAGGTGGTAGAAGCAATCAAGCCCCAGCTGAAGACAGGCAGAAAATGGAAAGTTCAAGAGGCGATGGATTCTGCAAAAGAAAGTCTCAAGATCAGAGAAATAACAGGACACACACAGACCAACAGACAAGGACTGGGGTGACCAAAACTGAATGGTGGTCAAAGGCCAAAGGAAAAGCCAAAAGAGACATGATGATTCAGGAGATGAGAAAAGAAGAAGACCAAAAAAGACTCCAAAAAGCAGTCCAGCAGAGCCAGCAAGGGCAATGGACAACGTGGGAGAATGCACTCCAAAGAAGTCTCACTTGGAATGACATTTGGCACATGGCCCCTCTCAGGATCAGCTTCATTCTCAGATCTGCATATGACCTTCTGCCCTCAAATGCAAACCTGGTGAAGTGGGGGAAAACAGACGATCCTGCATGCCCCCTCTGCCATGAAAAACAAACAGTGGAGCATGTCCTAAGCTCATGTAAAGTAGCCCTGGCTCAAGGAAGGTACACATGGAGGCACAACCAAGTGCTCAAAGAGATTGTACAAGTAGTCTGGGCTAGTACCAACACCACAAAAGGGAAAATCAGGACTCCAAAAGCACCCGCAACATTCTTCACGGCAGGAGGCAGCAAATCATGGCCAAGAACAACAGTGCCACTCGAAACATGCAGGCAGAGTCTGCTGGATGGGGCAGATGACTGGGAGTGCACTGCAGACCTCCCAGAATGGAAGAGTCACCCAGAGATCATCAGCAAGAGTGGCATGAGACCAGACATAGTAGTCCACTCTCAGTCAACCAAGCAGCTGATCATGATCGAGCTCACGGTGCCATATGAGAACAGAATGGAGGCAGCTCAAATCTACAAGACTGAAAAGTATGCTGATCTGGCAAACAGCCTGAGGAGAGAAGGCTATCAGGTCAAAGTCCTCACTGCAGAAATTGGAGCTAGGGGTTTGTAGGAACGTCTGCATACAGCCTCATGAAACAGCTCTCAGTTGCAGGGAAGGAAAAAAACAGAGCCCTGAAAGCAATGGCAGAAGCGGCAGAGAGGTGTTCAAGCTGGATCTGGTCAAGGAGGAACAAAAGTGAACTTCATAAGGCTTAATTTCCCTACAAATATCAGGTGTCCCTGTGGCTCAGTGGTTAAAGCGCGAGTCATTAAGTGGAAAATGAGCATGTCCAGAGGGTCATGGGTTCGAATCCCAGCCATGGCTCGTCCCAAGATGGGAAAAAAAAAGGGGCAGCAGAGGGACATCCGGAGTCATGAACCGGGTGTGGCCCAACCCCCCTAGAGTGTCAGGAGATAAGGGCCGAAACACTTGCTTGAAGGGGGCTTCTCTTCTGAGGACCCCTCTGCTGCCACGCTCTCCACGAGTTTCTTTCTACTGATGCACAGATATAGATTTATATAAGACAGGCATATAGACAGATACATATATACATAATGTATGTAAGTGTACACACACACACACACACACACACACACACACACATGTATATATATATATAATATATATATATTAATATATATATTATATATATATATATATATATATATATATTTGGTTTTTATGTCTGTTTCTATTGTTGTATTCCACTCAGACTGGTTTTATGTACATCTTTTTTCTCTTTTACCCTGTACAGTTTGGTTTTACCCTGTACAGTTTGGTTTTACCCTGTACAGTTTGGTTTTACCCTGTACAGTTGGTTTTACCCTGTACAGTTTGGTTTTCTTCCATACAGACTGACTTTATGTCCTCTCCCCTCCTCCCCCCTTTTATGTCCCCCCCCCCCCTTTTTTTGTTGACAAGTTGCCTTTAAGTACTTACTCTTGTTTTACCCTGTATAGATTGGATTTATATCTTCTTTACCTTCTATTCCACTTGTTGCAGGTTTTAGTGTTATTCACCTTTAAAGATTTTGTAACTGTCTTATTTGATGCAACTTTAATGTATTCCATAATTAATGTATTTAGCCAACTGCCTCCCCCCCCCCCCCCCCCCATTCTTTTTTTCTTTTTTCTTTTTTAACTGTTCAATATTCGTTTGTGTCTCACCTGAAGAAGACCTAAGAGGTCGAAACGCATTGTGTTTTGTTTTGACTCGTTTGTCCACGTTTCTCTGGGCGGTTTGCTAACATTTATTTAGATTTGTTTAGATTTCCACCTGCAGTCATCTCACTTTGCAATTAGATCTGTTCAATATACAATTGTTTATTTAATCTTTTTACAGTTCAGCAAGTATTTTAATTTGGGGGGTTACAAGGAAGTTTATGAAACAGCAATATATACATAAAAAGATTTTAATGATTATTTTACCAGCTGCGGGTTGGTTATTATACCTATCAGTATCACAGTATATCGTAGGCACAGACAATGATTTTGTGTCTTCATAGTGATGCCTTACAGTAAAAACCTTCACAGTCAATATCAAAGGTGATGACTGGGATCACAAAGGACTTGGTTTACAGTAAGGACCCTCACAGTCAATATCAAAGGTATGACTGGGATCACAAAGGACTTGGTTTACAGTAAGGACCCTCACAGTCAATATCAAAGTGATGACTGGGATCACAAGGACTTGGTTTACAGTAAGGACCCTCACAGTCAATATCACAGTAATGACTGGGATCACAAAGGACTTGGTTTACAGTAAGGACCCTCACAGTCAATATCACAGTGATGACTGGGATCACAAAGGACTTGGTTTACAGTAAGGACCCTCACAGTCAATATCAAAGGTGATGACTGGGATCACAAAGGACTTGGTTTACAGTAAGGACCCTCCAGTCAATATCACAAGTTATGACTGGGATCACAAAGGACTTGGTTTACAGTAAGGACCCTCACAGTCAATATCACAGGTGATGACTGGGATCACAAAGGACTTGTTTACAGTAAGGACCCTCACAGTCAATATCAAAGGTGATGACTGGGATCACAAAGGACTTGGTTTACAGTAAGGACCCTCGCAGTCAATATCACAAGTGATGACTGGGATCACAAAGGACTTGGTTTACAGTAAGGACCCTCACAGTCAATATCAAAGGTGATGACGGGATCACAAAGGACTTGGTTTACAGTAAGGACCCTCACAGTCAATATCACAAGGATGACTGGGATCACAAGGACTTGTTTACAGTAAGGACCCTCACAGTCAATATCACAAGTGATGACTGGGATCACAAAGGACTTGGTTTACAGTAAGGACCCTCACAGTCAATATCAAAGGTGATGACTGGGATCACAAAGGACTTGGTTTACAGTAAGGACCCTCACAGTCAATATCACAAGTGATGACTGGGATCACAAAGGACTTGGTTTACAGTAAGGACCCTCACAGTCAATATCAAAGGTGATGACTGGGATCACAAAGGACTTGGTTTACAGTAAGGACCCTCACAGTCAATATCACAAGTGATGACTGGGATCACAAAGGACTTGGTTTACAGTAAGGACCCTCACAGTCAATATCACAATGAGATGGGATCACAAAGGACTTGGTTACAGTAAGACCCCACATCAATATCACAAGTATGACTGGATCACAAAGGACTTGGTTTACAGTAAGGACCCTCACAGTCAATATCAAGGTGATGACTGGGATCACAAAGGACTTGATTTACAGTAAGGACCCTCACAGTCAATATCAAAGGATGACTGGGATCACAAAGGACTTGGTTTACAGTAAGGACCCTCACAGTCAATATCAAAGGTGATGACTGGGATCACAAAGGACTTGGTAGATTCTGACTTCAGTTGGAATGCAGACCATAACGTACTCACCCTTTGATTTTTACCTCTTTTACTTCCCTGACCTAAGACTGGAATGCAGATTATGAAAGGACAGACTGATTGCAGCAGAAAATAGAGTTCAAGCTGAACTATAGACGGCTTCTGACTTAATACAGTGACTTTGATTCTCAGTTATTAACTTGAATAGTGTACTGCCATGAGTTGGCTCTTTTCTTTTAAGGTGAAAATTATAAGCTATCTCTTTGAGCCTTCATTCAACAATATTCTTGATTTAACTTTTTTTTTTCAAGAAAAAGTACCACAGCTTTTTATGAGAATGTAAAAAGGCACAATAAAATGTAATCTCCGGAGTGTTAAGGCCTTTTTCTGGCTTACAGATTCATCCCATGGTCTGTATACTCACACGGGCCTTCAAACTGGTTAAAGCACAGTGAGAACTATAAGTAGAACTTGCAAGTTACACTTCTTATGAAAGAATGACAAATGTTGCAGGCAGAGGAAAACAGCTAAATAGCTTGTTGTTTCAGATACTACTATCTAACTAGCTATTAAAACACTCACACCCATATGGCACAGGTATGCACCACATTGTCACCTATATGGCACAGGTATGCACCACATCATCACCCATATGGCACAGGTATACACCACATCATCACCCATATGGCACAGGTATGCACCACATCATCACCCATATGACACAGGTATGCACCACATCATCACCCATATGGCAAAGGTATGCACCACATCATCACCCATATCACACAGGTATGCACCACATCATTACCCATATGGCACAGGTATGCACCACATCATTACCCATATGGCACAGGTATGCACCACATCATCACCCATGTGGCACAGGTATGCACCACATAATCACCCATATGGCACAGGTATGCACCACATCATCACCCATATGGCACAGGTATGTACCACATCATCAGGTATGCACCACATCATCACCCACATCACACAGTATGCACCACATCATCACCCATATCACACAGGTATACACCACATCATCACCCATATGGCACAGGTATGCACCACATCATCACCCATATGGCACTGGTATGCACCACATCATCACCCATATGCACAGGTATGCACCACATCATCAGGTATGCACCACATCATCACCCATATCACACAGGTATGCACCAATCATCAGTATGCACCACATCATCACCCATATCACACAGGTATGCACCACATCATCACCATATCACACAGGTATGCACCAGATCATCATGCATATCAAATACCACATCATAGTATGCACCACATCATCAGGATTGATGCATAGGTGGTAAGGTGTGGTGCAGATTGGGGTGGGGGTTCAAAATTTGGAAACAATAATCATTAACTTGTCATTTCCTATCCTCCCATGTTTGTGGTGTGTGCATGTGTGCACACCTCTGACATGTGTGTGTTCATTTTCAGGAAATGGTGCAACAGTCGACTTATTTAACATATCTGTGATCTTTCAGCCATTTACCACCAATACCTTATTGCAACATTTATTCTGCTGATCTGTCATCAGTCATTATCCACGATCTGTCTGATTACATATTTCTTTCATTTATCAACTGATCTTTTCCATGTGATTCTTTATTCATGCTCATGTATTCAATCATTTAGTCTTTTATTCACCTATTTATCTTATATACCCGGTACTAAATTTGTGTGTGTGTTGTGTGTGTGTGTGTGTGCGCGCACGCGCGCATGTGTGTTATTCTGTGTTATCAGTGTTACATTAGGAATTCATATATATTTTGCGTTACATTCCACTTCTGATTTTGTGATATCAATAAATTCTAGTGATATTAATTAGTTTTCTTACAACCCCAGCCTACTTCATCTTACAAGAGCAGCAATGACTTTGGCTTATGTGTAGGATGAATGAAGTGTATGCAGGTTGGATGAGGGATGGGAGTTTGGAATATTATCTGTCATCAACATGAACTGAGCCATGGTGATTTTCCATCAAGCTTTTCTGTCATCAACATGAACTGAGCCAGGTGATTTTCCATCAAACTTTCTGTCATCCTTTGAATCCAGAGAATTTTCTCTTTGGGAATCTCTGATGGCTGTAAGATTCTGATGCGCATATAATTATATGTTTTTTGTGTGTAGATTATGGGTCATAGCGAAAAGCGAATAAATATATGTTTGCATAGATTATGGTCACAGGTAAAGCAAATAAATATGTTTGCATAGATTATGGGTCCACAGTGTAAAGCAAAATATATATGCTTGCATATATTATGGTCACAGTGTAAAGCAATATATGTTTGCATATATTATGGGTCACAGTGTAAAGCAAATAGACTATGTTTATGTAGATTATGGTCACAATGTAAAGCAAATAATATGTTTGCACATATGGGTCACAGTGTAAAGCAATAAATATGTGTTTGGATCGATTACGGGTCATAGTGTAAAGCAAATAATGTTTTCATAGATCATGGTCACAGTGTAGCAAATAAATATGTTTGCATAGATTATGGTCACAGTGTAAAGCAAATAAACAATGTCTGCAAGATTATGGTTATAGTGTAAAGCAAATAATATATGTTTGCTAGACTAGGATCACAGTGTAAAGCAAATAAATATTGTTTGCATAGATTATGGGTCATAGTGAAAGCAAATAAATACATGTTTACATAGACATGGGTCATAGTGTAAAGCAAATAGATATATGTTTATGTAGATTATGAGTCACAGTGTAAAGCAAATAATATGTTTGCATAGTTATGGTCACAGTGTAAAGCAAATAAAAATATGTTTGCATAGATCATGGGTCACAGTATAAGCAAATAGATATATGTTTGCTTAGATTATGGTCACAGTGTAAAGACAAATAATATGTTTGCATAGATTCTGGGTCATAGTGTAAAGCATAAAATACATATTTGCATAGATTATAGGTCATAGTGTAAAACAAATATGTTGCATAGTTTATGGGTCATAGTGTAAAGCAAATGATGTATGTTTGCTTAGATTATGGGTCACAGTGTGTGATCTGTGTGTATGTGTGTGCGAGTGTGAATATGTTTATGTGTGTGTGTGTGTGTGTGTGTGTGTGTGTGTGTGTGTGTTGTGGTGCATGCATGGTATTACATTGTGCGGGATTGATTTTACAGGTACATATATCCTATATAAGATTACATTGTGCTGGACTGGTGTACATGTATACGATCCTGTATGATATAGAATTCCATTGTGCTGATTGACTTTATATGTACATGTACATTCTATAACATTATTATTATCATTATATAGGATGACATTGTGCTGGACTGATTTTATATGCAGATGTATATCCTGTGTGATATAGGATTACATGGTTCATTTTATATGTATGTGTACATCCTGTAACTTAAGATGTAGGATTACATTTTGCTGAAATGATTTCATATGTACTATATATATATATATAATAATATATATATATATATATATATATATATATCTTGTATGACATAGGATTGCATTGTGCTAAAATGATTTCATATGATGTGTATATCCTGTGTGATTGGGATACCTGGTTCATTTTATATATATGTGTACATCCTGTAACTTAAGATGTAGGATTGCATTTTGCTGAAATGATTTCATATGTACATATATATCTTGTATGACATAGGATTGCATTGTGCTGAAATGATTTCATATGTACATGTATATCCTGTGTGATTTAGGATCATATTGTGCTGGGTTGATTTTATAGTACAAGTGTATTCTGTATGATACAGGATTATGTTCTGCTGGATTAATTTTATGTGCATGCATGTTCTGTATGATATAGAAAATTTACATTATGTTGAATTTATTCTATACATTTATGATAATAATCATGGTAAAAAATATGCCAATCTTTTCTTTCAATTCTGTCAAATGTAGGAAAATAGTAATGAAACACGTCTACTTTTAATGAAAGGAAATGGAGGATCAGTTGTTGGCAGTGTGAGCAGACACATTGCCCAGTCCAGCCAGTTACAAACTGTCACAGTGGGCAAAGTGCTTTCATTTTAGCTGATGGAATCAAATTAGCAGGTACACCACCGCCCACGATGAGGCAAACTCTCACACATTAATGTACGACAAGCTCATAAAGGATTTGAACCCTTCATCTCATACGTCACATTAGTCTCAAATTCAGAACTACGCACCCAAAGGGACAACACAGTATCAGTTCAGGCCCTCTCATAGTCTTAGTCACACAAGTCTCATACTGAGAACTAAGCACCCAAAGGGAGAATGTAGCATCAATTCAGGCCTCCTCATAGTCACACAAGTCTCATAGTATGAGACGTGTGACTTCTCAGTATGAGTCATACTGAGAACTGAGCACCCAAAGGGAGAACAGTATTAAGTCAGGCCTCCTCATAGTCACACAAGTCTCATACTCAGAACTAAGCACCCAAAGGGAGAACACAGTACATGTATTAATTCAGGCCTCCTCATAGTTCAGGCCATCAGACAACATAGTGCAACACAGCTGCAGGCACTACAGGAAGTTGCCCTGACCAAAGCAACAGACATCTGCCAAGTACACAGCAATATCTGACTCTGAAAGCTGCAACTTGCCCTGACCAAAAGAACAGACACCTAGCTGTCAATAGTGTCATCAACGGTTTACATCACTTTCAACTAGATAAATGTATTTTCTCTCTCTCTCTCTCTCTCTCTCCTCTCTCTCTCCTCTCAAATCTAAAATTCATCATCATCATCCATAGTGTGTGTCCTCAATCAATACACTGATTATTCCGACACTTGTAAAGGGGGGGGGGGGGGGGGGGGGGCACGAAAAAAGAAAAACACACACACAAAAAAACCCAAAAACAACGTACTAACTTGTGACTGCTGGCGGAGTTTACAAGCTCCCGACGTGAACACGCCAAGAGACGAGGCTCCAACCACAGCCTCAGTCAATAAATAGTTCCACTCAGGGATGGTTCGTGGGAGGAACGAATAACTCCGGTAGTCCCGTAGACACTGAAGTCAAGCAAGCTGCCCTGAGTGTGCTCTTCTGTCCCTCTCCTTAGGTGCTCTCAACTTTGCTCCTGAGATTTACGAAGTTTGCTCAAATCCACCTGGACCATGTTGTTAATGATTTTGTACATCATGGTGAGCCTTGCGATCCTACGTCGGCTTTGTAGGGATGTCCATCCGAGGTGGTGTAACATGTTGGTGACGCTAGCGGTTCTGTTGTAACGATTTAAAACGAAACGTGCTGATCTTTGTTCCACGGCTTCAATTTTTGTGATCTGTCCTTTGTACTGTAGAGGTCCCACACAGTCGCCTACATGCATATCAAGAACAAGCCGCACCATTGCTTTATGGCCGTCTCTTTGGGTCTGATGTCATTGACACTGAGGTTTCTTCAGCATGATACAAAAGCAAACTTACCGCCATTCAGGTGGGAGTAGGGGCTGCCACGAAAATACAATACTGCTTTTGTCACATAAAAATGAGACTTTGCCCACGTCCAATGCCTGAAGTTGAAAACGGAAGTGACGGCTCTCTCGCAGCTCTCCCTAGGCCCTTGGCTACCGCGCGCACGTCAACACACCGCGAGCTCGTGCATCATCACCCCTGACATACGTTAGCAAGCTGACATGGCAGCAGATATAGTGGGAGGGGAAATCCAGCCATTTTCTGACGGTAGCCATGCTTCAACAACATGCAGGTCAAGAAATAAACAGCGCCTTCGCTGTTGGGGAAAATGGTATGGGCACAGACAGACAAATAGATGGTGGAGGGAGGGGGTTGTGGAGGGAGGGGTTGGGGAACGAAGCTCATGAACATGGTTGTCAAATTTTCTCCACCCCCCAGTCCCACCCCACCTAGTCGAACGTTTGCATAATGATTTATATGCCACAGGTATACTGCACAACCTTTTGTCTGCTCTGTAGAATTCTTCGTTTATTTTTGTCAGTATAATATTGAGGGTGCGCAGCATAAAAATAGTATTACTTCCAGTAATAATTGTTTCTGGAGGGTAAATGATCTAGCTTTGCCTTGAAAAAAAAATGTATAAAAGTTCTTGCTGTAACAAAACGACGTTACTAATGAATTCTAAGGTTTTATAACACTACCTGTAAGCATAGATCTAAAAAAAAAAAAATTGTGCATGATGGCTAGTTTTGACGAAACCTAGTTTCTAGACTATTAGATTCATAGTTTGGGTATTGTGTAGAAGTGAAGAGACTGTCAGTGTTTTTCACTTCATAACCATACAAAATTTTGAAAACCACTGTTTTATCACCTCTACTCTTCAGTATTCAAGTCAGGGCAATTACTGTGGTTTTAATCGTTCATCATAGTTTGTTATTTAGGTCAATGGTTTGTTTTGCAAATCACCTGCTCTACATTTTCTAAGACTTGTATCGTGCTTCCTCGGATATGGAGATCACACTCCATGACCATATTCCAGGACTGGTCTATAACTGGGGATGTAGAAAGTGGTACCATTATATCTTCGATTTTGACATGGGTAGGAGCAACAATCCCTGCCGATGTTCGCTTTTTTTTTTCTTTTTTTTTTTTAAAATCTCAGTAGCCTAATCATAATTGTCTGATTGAAAATCGGATATCTTTGTCTGAGCTGTGATTCCTGAATCTCTCTCCACATCTGTAAGATGTAGTTCACAACCGTCAGTCTTACGTTTATATTTGGGATTATTGTTACCAATAGATATGCTTTAACATTTTTATCTCTCTCCACATCTGTAAATTGTAGTTTACAACCCTCAACTGGGATTATTGTTACCAATACATTTGATTTCAAAATTTTCATCATTGAAATTTTATTTGCCAGTTGGTTGTTCACTGGACCAGCTTAATTGTCAATTTTGTTGATTCATTTAGACCTGCCCCTATCTCAAAGAATGCTGCAATAAGCCCTCACGTTATCAGCGATTTTTAAAGCAGTTTATGACATCAGGCCTATCATGTCTAAAAACGCTATACCACACCGTCTAAGTTTCAAGACCACACTGAGCGGGATTAACAGTTGATGGATAACTTAATGAATGACTAAGATGAAAGGGTTTAGGTTGAGGGTGTCATGGATATACGACTCGGATGTCTGACATGCCCATTAGCTCATCGAGCTACCTAACATTGTCTGTGCCTCTGTCATAATTGTATATTGTGTTGATTGTGTGTGTGCACGAGCGTGTGTATATGTGTATGTCTGTGTGTGCCAGTGTATGCCGTGTGTGTGTTTGTGTGTGTGTGTGTGTGTGTGTGTGTGTGTGTGTGTGTGTGTGTGTGTGGCGCGGCGCACGCATGTGTGGTCTGTGGGTTGAAGTGAGCAAGTTCCTGCATGCACGCATGTGGACATTTGTGTAAACATAAATGTGCATGCATGTATGTCTGTGTACATGAAGTGCACTTGTATGTGTTTTGTGTGTGTGTGTGTGTGTGTGTGTGTGTGTGTGTGTGTGTGTGTGTGTGTGTGTGTGCTTGCACATGTGCCTGTGTGTGCATCCGTGTTTATATGAGCGTGTGTACATATGTGTATGTGCACGCACATGCGTGTGCACATGTGTGTGTGAGCACTCACGTGTTTGTGTGTGTGTGTGTGTGTGTGTGTGTGTGTGTGTGTGTGTGTGTGTGTGTGTGTGTGGGTGCGTGTACCCGCGTGCACACACACATGCGCGATTATTTGTGGCTAACGATTCTTCAGAAGATGATACATTGATCAGTAACAACGATGATGTTGATGTTGTTGATGATGATAATGCTTATGGGTGAAAATCCAGTTGCAAAGTGAGACGACTGCAGGCGGAAATCTAAACTAATCTTAAATAAATGTTAGCGAACCGCCCAGAGAAACGTGGACAAACGAGTCACAAGACAAAACACCACGCGTTTCGACCTCTTAGGTCTTCTTCAGGTAAGACACAAACGAATAGAACAACGAAAACTCAATGAAAGGCCTTCTTCCTTGCGCTGAACTCTGAAGCGATCAAAGCTAAGTGAATTTTCCTTGTTCTGTTCGTTTGTGTCTTACCTGAAGAAGACCTAAGAGGTTGAAACGCGTAGCGTTTTGTCTTGTGACTCGTTTGTCCACGTTTCTGTGGGCGGTTCGCTAACATTAATTTAAGACTTGGTGAAAATCGACATAATCATAATAAATATAATGCTTTGAAATGAGAACATTAGAAAGTGGGTCCCCAAACACTACCTTTGAAAACCATTGGTAAAATTTGTGCTCCGATTCAACGGCACAGACACTGTAAAAAAAAAAAAAAAGAAAAAAGAAGCGAATCTGGAATGCCATAACTGTATTTACGTATTATGTGGCAGTTTGTCTCTTTGAGGCCCAAGTACGACACTCAGTGGAATTTGACCATTAAGCATCATTATCCAGTCCTTTATTGTGCTCAGTCATGTCAGATAGGATCTGCCAGATGTCAAGTCAGACTCTGTGCTGTGGGACAATAGGCAGCTTGAAATCAAGTGTTGTTCATCCCTTGCAAGATCCCAGTTTGAGAGATCTGATAGAGGATCACAGCCGTTCAGATTAGGAAGTCAGTCATGTGGAAAGACCTGCTGATGATGACTATAACCACCCTGTCACACGGATCCGGTAGAACAGCACAGACCAGTCATGCTTGAAAGACCTAATGACGACTACAACCACCTGTCACACAGATCTGGTAGAACAGCACAGACCAGACATGTTGAAAGACGTGCTGATGATGACTGTAACCACCCTGTCACACAGATCCGGTAGAACAGCACAGACCAGACATGTTGAAAGACGTGCTGATGATGACTGTAACCACCCTGTCACACAGATCCGGTAGAACAGCACAGACCAGACATGTTGAAAGACGTGCTGATGATGACTGTAACCACCCTGTCACACAGATCCGGTAGAACAGCACAGACCAGACATGTTGAAAGACTGTTGATGATGACTGTAACCACCCTGTCACACAGATCCGGTGGAGGGCCCCAGTCCTCCAACGCAGGAGGCCAGTGACAATCGGCTCTCCATTTCAGTGAAATGAAGTATATTGGTATTATTCCACTAACATAACCAGGCATTCAGCTCTCCATTTCAGTCAAATGAAGTATAATGGTATTATTTCCACTAACATAACTAGGCATTCAGCTCTCCATTTCAATGAAATGAAGTATACTTGGTATTGTTTCCACTAACATAACCAGGCATTCAGCTCTCCATTTCAGTCAAATGAAGTATACTTGGTATTGTTCCCACTAACATAACCAGGCATTCAGCTCTCCATTTCAATGAAATGAAGTATACTTGGTATTGTTTCCACTAACATAACCAGGCATTCAGCTCTCCATTTCAGTCAAATGAAGTATACTTGGTATTGTTCCCACTAACATAACCAGGCATTCAGCTTTCTATTTCAGTGAAATAAAGTATACTTGGTACTGTTTCCAGTAACATAACCAGGCATTCAGCTTTCTATTTCAGTGAAATGAAGTATACTTGGTACTGTTTCCAGTAACATAACCAGGCATTCAGCTTTCTATTTCAGTGAAATGCAGTATATTGGTATTATTTCCAGTAACATAACCAGGCATTCAGTCTCTCCATTTCATGAAATGCAGTATACTTGTATTATAGCCTAACAAAAGGCAAGATGCGCTAGTCACAATTGTTTCATTCTCTGCAATGATCGCTGTAGACCAGCTCTCAAAGTGAGACACTCTATGTACATCATCATCTGTCAATCAGCGAGAGAAGGGAAAAGGGTGGAAGGAACAGTCGTCGGCTACCTGGCAGGTTCAAAAGCTTTCTCCACTGCAACCTCTCTTGGATGAGGGTGGAAATGTTCTGTCAAGTCAGAAAAATATTTCCTGACGTAATTCGTGCTCTCGCCCCCCCCCCCCCTCCCCCTCCCCCTCATTTCTCTTGGATGAGGGAGGATGTGTTCTTTCAAGTTAGGAAAAGATTTCTTCTTGTAACTCTCACACTGGTCCGCTCGCTCTCTCTCTCGTTCTCTCTCTCTCTCTCTCTCTCCTCTCTCTCTCTCTCTCTCTCTCTCTCTCTCTGGTGCAGCAAAACTACTCCATCCAGCTGTATCTCTAACAACAGACGAAAAACTAAAAGCGCTGAACATACTTTCTCTCAGTAAGCAATTGGAATTCAACAAGGCCTCATTTATGTTTACAATCTTGACAGATACTCTGCTATGTTATATCAGTGCCCCTTTTTATAAGATCGAACAGCTTTTCTGGCTCGACAAAATTCCTTCTTCCCTACCCACGCATTGATCTATACAAAACAAGCCTAGCTTACTCTGGACCATATGTCTGGAACTCACTTCCACCGAATCTACAAAATATGAATACTTTAAAACTTTTCAAGAAACATTTGCATAAAGATTTTATGTCTCAGTAATTTAATTATTCGATTAAAATGATTAGCGTCCATTTGCAAAGTCTTTTGTGAGCCATACTTTGAATACATCGTCTAAACATATAACCTACTCCGTTAAAATCGCTCATCCCCACTCCCATCTATCTACCACCCCTTCTCTTCCTCCCCCTACCTACCATTCTCTCCACCCCCCACCCCACCCCACCCCCCTCTGACCTCTCTCTCTGTGGTTTCGTTTGCTTGTTTGTTTTTTATTTTAAGTTTCCTTCTGTTTCGCTCCCCCCCCCCCCCCCCCATGTCATTATTACTTTTATGAATAGTTTGCTTATCATTGTAGAATTAGATCACAATGTCGGTATGTGAATCGTCAGTATGAATGATATGTGTTGAATAATGTATGCATGACAAGGACAGATTGTAAACTAGCTTTGGCCTAAATCTTATCATTGCGTATTAAAGATCAATCATAACATCAATCACTCTCTCTTCTCTCCTCTCTCTCTCTCCCCTCTCTCTCTCTCATCTCTCTCTCTCTCCCACTCCTCACCCACTCTCTCTCTCTCTCTTGACAAGAAGTGTCTTTTCAAATTAGCAAAAAAATCCCCAGTTTTAACCTTCCCTCCACCCCCCACCCCCCCTTCTTGGACGAGGAGGAGGTCAGAAAAAGGATTTCCTATCATAGCCTTAGCTCATGTTCCCCTCTATGAGAGCTGAGGAAGTGTTCGTTCAAGTTAGAAAAGATTTTCATTGAACACTCGCTTCTCCTTTTCCTCCGTCCCCCCCTCCCCTCCCCCCCCCCCCCCCCATTTTTCGAGTTCGTTATAGGTTGGGATTCTGTTTTCCTCTCCTCACTTCTCCTCTCTCTCTCTCTCTCTCTCTCTCTACTCTCTTCTCCATCTCTCAGCCATCCATAAGGCATTTACCATACTTTGCAATTTGCAGAGAGGAGCAGACAGTGAAGCAGAGAGAGACCGCTGATTCTTGTGCCACATTTTTGCAGCACTTACCCCTCTGAATATCTAACCCCCCCCCCCCCCCCCCCGCTTCCCCACTAGCCCCAACCACCCAACCCAACGTTGCGGATGTATATACCTCCTCCGTGTTACACACACCACACACCAACACACACACACACACACACACACACACACCACGAAGAGGTACAATAAGGTTGGGTGGACAGATGGAGGGGGGGGGGGAGTGGGAGGGTAAGAAATTTAAAGCATTTCCTTTCGTACCCCCCCCCCCCCCCCCTCCCATTCAAACGTGCTTCAATGATATAATCCATGTTAATCAAATCACGGGCTTTTGGTTGAAGAAAGTATTGACGCGTGGAACGCTCTCTAACGAGTCAAGATACAATGTCATCTTTCAATACTTCATTTCAACGTCTTTGAGGAATGTAAGCATCTTATAGTACAGACGAATAGCGCTGGCGGGGGGGGGGGGGGGGGGGGGGGGAGTGGATGGCTATCGCCGGATGAGGGTAGAGGGGGGATATGAGTATGCATGCTTAAGGAACACGGTCATGTAAAGGTCAGGCTACATCGACAGCAACAGTTCCCATCGACAACAAAAGTTCCCATCGACAACAACAGTTTCCCATCGGCCACGTTTTCCGTCAACGATGGTCACTTTTTCACATCCGCCAAAGTGGAACTGCATGAAGTTCCACACCCCCCACCCGTTGCAGGAACGTTACTATCTAACGTAGTAGGTGGTGTCCTGCTTATGTAGGATCAGAACAGGCGCCACTGAACACCACCAAAGTGACTCGGCAGCAGTACAGTGTCTCCTCCGGTGGGTTGCCTCTTGACAACTTGGCATTGACTGCTCCCTGTGGATTGCTAGCGTGGGGGCTGCGTGGGCCGGGCAGGGATGTGGCAGCGGACGGAGGAGGAGGGGGGGGGGGTTAGAGGTGAGGGGGCAGGGGGGGAGTGGGGGTGAAGGGGGGGGGGATCGCAATGAGTGGTGTGGGAGCAATGTCACTCAGTGAGCAAAGAAGAGGGGACAGCAACAAAAAAAATTTTTAAGATAAAATAAACAAATAAATATATGATACATGTATCTGACTTTACGTTATATAGGACTCACCACCGCCGCCAAAGAAGCCTCGGACAGCTGCAACTCCTCGAGCGAAAACCCTCCGTAACATCCTGACGCTAGAAAAGTCCGCGTGTCCTCAGTTCACAGTTTTATAGCTGACTGCATTGTGAGTTCAGATCATCAACCGGACTCACGTGCTCGACGATGTCGTCACTGGGCCTCTTTCTTCCTTGTCCCAAGACTTTGAACCTCTCGGTGTGCGTGGTGTGGTGTGTGTGTGTGTGTGTGTGTGGTGTGTGTGTGTGTGTGTGTGTGTGTGTGTGTGTGTGTGTGTGTGTGTGTGTGTGTGTGTGTGTGTGGAGAGAGAGAGAGAGAGAGAGAGAGAGAGAGAGAGAGAGAGTGACAGACAGAGAATGCGTACGTGAGTGAAAGTGTGTGGTGTATGTGTGTCACTCTGTGTGTGTGTGTGTGTGTGTGTGTGTGTGTGTGTGTGTGTGTGTGTGTGTGTTGTGTGAGTGTGTGCGTGCGTGTGTGTGAGTGTGTGTGCATGCGTGCGCGCGCGTGCCTTCGTGTGTGTGTGTGTGTGTGTGTGTGTGTGTGTGTGTGTGTGTGTGTGTGTGTGGTGTGCGTGTGTGTGTGTGTGTGTTGTGTTGTGGTGTGCGTGTGTGTGTGGGGTGGTGTGGTGTGGTGTGTGTGTGTGTGTGTGTGTGTGTGTGTGAAGAGAGAGAGAGAGAGAGAAGAGAGAGAGAGAGGAGAGAGAGAGAGGAGAGAGAGAATGCATACGTATACCAGCCGGTGTGTGTGTAGGTGTGTCCTCTTGTAGGCCTACTTTGTGTTGTTACACAGATCAACAGGGATCCATTTGAAATGTCACTTAGCTCTCTGTTGTACTTTTTTACCATTTGAAATGTCACTTAGCTCTCTGTTGTCCTTTTTTTTACCATTTGAAATGTCACTTAGCTCTCTGTTGTCCTTTTTTACCATTTGAAATGTCACTTAGCTCTGTTGTACTTCTTTACCTTTGAAAAATAAACCTTTATTTTCTCATCAACAACAACTGACAGTGTTTTCAATGTTCAATATGATGTAAAGAGAACAGAAAGAAACTGAAAGAAAGGCAAAGAATAATCTCAACACATATAGTTCATGCTACACATTTGTGGATAGAAACACACACACAGCACACACGACACACACACACACACACACACACACACACACACACACAACACACACACACACACACACACACACCAACGCACGCACGCACGCACACGTACGCACGCACGCACGCACGCACGCACGCACACACACACACACACACACACACACACGTACACACACAACGACACACGACACACATACACACACACACACACACACACACAACACACAACACACACAACCCAGATTAAGATGATCGATAATTTTAATCAATAATAAAGCAAAAACTAAAGTGTTAAATGATACAAATGATCAGAAGGTGGGATATAATCGTATAAGATCATCGAAGTGATATGAAATTTTTAAAAAAATCACTAAATGATAAGAACAAAGAGAAAATAAATAAATAGACAAATAAATGAGTAAATGTGTAAATAAAAGAGATCAAATTCAAAATTGAAATTAAGAAAGAAAGACGAAGACTGGTTAAAGGGAGAGTAAATTATACCGATCATCAGCAAGCTAGAGCAATGTCTTGTCCCCTTAATCGGAAAAACTCCGTCATACTTCTTGACAAAAAAAAAAAAAGAGAATAAAGAGAGTAATACAGAAGAAAAGAAGAGAAGAAGAAGATAAACACCTTCTCTCTAATGCAGTCTGTGTATGCGTATAGCCTTATTAAGATCTTTCTTAGCATATTGTGAAGACCCGGCTTTTTGTCTAAAAGCGACTACACACCATTTCATTTTATTTTATTTTATTTGTAGCGAGTATGCGTGCACATGTATACATCAAGCAGGTAAACGCTACGTGTTTTATGTTAATAGGTAAACTGAGAAAGAACAGGTGAGAATTACGTTGAGTTTTGATCAATTACCAGTACCATACATTTAATCAATTTATGATTAATAAACCAAATATGAACGTATATTATTATATATATATATATATATATATATATATTATATATATATATATAAAGCTGATAAGACTACATATGACAACACCTGCAAAAAAAAAAAAAAAAACTTGTGCACCAGATGGATTTAGGTGATAGGATAGAAGCAACAGCAATAAAGGAAGCTTTTATAACTCTCAAAGATCACAAACCTAATTTTCACAACAACCCTACTTGCAGACTAATAAACCCATCAAAATCTGAATTAGGCAAAATTAGTAAAAAAAAAATCCTGGAAAAAGCAATAGAGGACATAAAAACAAACACGAATACAATCTCTGGAAAAATAGTTATGAAGTTATCCAATGGTTTAAAGAATTGAACAAACAGAAAAATACAGTGTTCATTACTTTTGACATAGTGGATTTCTATCCTTCTATCGATGAGGAATTACTTACTAAAGCACTAAGATTCGCCAACAAATATACAAATATAACAGATTCTGAGATGGAAATCATTTTCCACACTAAGAAAACCCTTCTCCATAGCAACAATGAAACGTGGATTAAAAAAACCAGCAGAAATTCCACGTTCGATGTCACGATGGGATCTTATGATGGAGCTGAAACTTGTGAATTAATTGGACTTTTCATGTTGTCTCATATACAGAAAATACTTGGTAAACAGGTTGGCTTATACAGAGATGACGGCCTCGCCACATTAAACAATAAACCAAAAATCATTGAAAACAAGAAAAAAGAACTTTGTAAAATCTTTCAAAGCTACAACCTAAAAATCACAGCTAGAAGCCAACAAAAAAATAGTAAATTATTTAGACATAACACTAGACCTTAAGGACCACACATACAAACCATACAAAAAACCCAATGACACACCTGTCTACGTAGACATTAAAAGTAACCATCCACCCTCCATTTTAAAAACCACACCTAATGGCATAAACAAAAGATTATCTAAACTGTCATGCAATGAGAAAGAATTTAACAGTGCAGCAGCCGAATACCAAGAGGCGCTGAAAAAAAGTGGCTACAACTACAAATTACAATATAACCCAGATAATAACATGAACAGCAATAAGAAAAACAGGAAAAGAAAAATTATATGGTATAACCCTCCATATGATGGAAGAACAAAAACCAACGTAGGAAAAGAATTCCTCAGAATCCTTAAAACATCATTCCCAAAAGAACATGTACTATCTAAAATATTCAATAAAAACACCGTCAAGCTATCGTACTCATGTATGCCCAACCTTAAAAACATAATTGATTCTTCCAATAAAACCAAAAACGATACAACCAAGGAGGGTGACGAAAGGATATCTTGTAATTGCACAAAAAAAGACCAGTGCCCTCTGAATAACAAATGTCTCTACAGCAACATTGTGTACCAAGCTAGGTAACAACAGACAGTGATAAAGAAACATACATAGGGATCACGGCAAACCATTTTAAAACCAGATATGCAAACCATAAACAGTCCTTCAAAAATGAAAAATATAAAAACCAAACAGAACTAAGTAAATATATTTGGAAGCTTAAAGATAAGAAAATAGATTACAACATATCATGGAAAATTATAAAAAGAGCAGCACCATACAACAACATTTCTAAAAAATGCAACTTATGTACTACAGAAAAGTGGCTGATATTAGGTAAACCCCATCTAGCATCCCTGAACTCTAAAGTAGAAATGATTGATAATTGCAGGCACAAATGGAAATCTTTGTCAATGCACCATTCCTTGGCACTCCCCCTGAACACGCCCCCAAAAAGAAAAAAAACCTACAGGCCACGTGCCACACGCGCAGAGCTCACACGCCCAACACACTAAACTATATAACACTGGTGGCGTGCCCAGATTATACATACCCTGAGGAGAGCACTTGCTCGAAACAAGTTTGTAGGGTGGTTTTTACACTTCCATTTTAAAATCCTATTTTAAACTGTTATGTCGCTCCCTATTTGGTTGAGCATTTTTAGAATTCTGAGTGGTCTTTTAACCCTAATTTATATATATATATATATATATATATATATATATATATATATATATATATATATATATATATATATATATATATGTGTGTGTGTGTGTGTGTGTGTGTGTGTGTGTGTGTGTGTGTGTGTGTGTGTGTGTGTTAACCAGTCAAAGTCACATCAATCACGTGACAAAATGATGGCAGAGTAAAGAATGATGTTAAACCTTGTACTCAGTTAAAAGACGATCACCATTATCATTAGGCCTATAAATCTCATTCTAAATGCTATGTTAGTCCAACATCAGTTCCGTTTACAAATTTAGACAAGTTTCAAAAGTCTCAAGAATGGAAGAAAGATTTTCCCAGGTTGTTACGCTGAAATATGGCCGAGGCTGGACTTGATTGGATTTCCCCTCATCCCTCAGATCCTCGACAACACAAAATGGGCTGTCACTTCAGTGCTGTTTTCCTGACAGAACAGAGACACACACACACACAACTGTCACTTCAGTGCTGTTTTCCTGACAGAACAGGCAGAGACAGACACACACAAAGCAGGCTGTCACTTCAGTGCTGTTTTCCTGACAGAACGGCCAAAGACAGACACACAACAACTGTCACTTCAGTGCTGTTTTCCTGACAGAACAGGCAGAGACAGACACACACAAAGCAGGCTGTCACTTCAGTGCTGTTTTCCTGACAGTACAGGCAGAGACAGACACACACAACTGTCACTTCAGTGCTGTTTTCCTGACAGAACGGGCAGAGACAGACACACACAACTGTCACTTCAGTGCTGTTTTCCTGACAGAACGGGCAGAGACAGACACACACAACTGTCACTTCAGTGCTGTTTTCCTGACAGAACGGGCAGAGACAGACACACACAACTGTCACTTCAGTGCTGTTTTCCTGACAGAACGGGCAGAGACAGACACACACAACTGTCACTTCAGTGCTGTTTTCCTGACAGAACGGGCAGAGACAGACACACACAACTGTCACTTCAGTGCTGTTTTCCTGACAGAACGGGCAGAGACAGACACACACAAAGCAGGCTGTCACTTCAGTGCTGTTTTCCTGACAGAACGGGCAGAGACAGACACACACAACTGTCACTTCAGTGCTGTTTTCCTGACAGAACAGGCAGAGACAGACACACAGGCTGTCACTTCAGTGCTGTTTTCCTGACAAACGGGCAGAGACAGACACACACAACTGTCACTTCAGTGCTGTTTTCCTGACAGAACGGGCAGAGACAGACACACACAAGAGAGTTGTCACTTCAGTGCTGTTTTCCTGACAGAATAGGCAGAGACAGACACACACAACTGTCACTTCAGTGCTGTTTTCCTGAGAGACCGGGCAGAGACAGCCACACACAGATGTCACTTCAATGTTGTTTTCCTGACAGAACAGGCAGAGACAGCCACACACACAGGCTGTCACTTCAGTGCTGTTTTCCTGACAGAACGGGCAGAGACAGACACACACAACTGTCACTTCAGTGCTGTTTTCCTGACAGAACAGGCAGAGACAGAACACAGGCTGTCACTTCAGTGCTGTTTTCCTGACAGAACGGGCAGAGACAGACACACACAACTGTCACTTCAGTGCTGTTTTCCTGACAGAACAGGCAGAGACAGACACACAGGCTGTCACTTCAGTGCTGTTTTCCTGACAGAACGGGCAGAGACAGACACACACAACTGTCACTTCAGTGCTGTTTTCCTGAGAGACCGGGCAGAGACAGCCACACAGATGTCACTTCAATGTTGTTTTCCTGACAGAACAGGCAGAGACAGCCACACACACAGGCTGTCACTTCAGTGCTGTTTTCCTGACAGAACGGGCAGAGACAGACACACACAACTGTCACTTCAGTGCTGTTTTCCTGACAGAACAGGCAGAGACAGACACACAGGCTGTCACTTCAGTGCTGTTTTCCTGACAGAACGGGCAGAGACAGACACACACAAACTGTCACTTCAGTGCTGTTTTCCTGACAGAACAGGCAGAGAC
>CM065735.1:55613644-55621144 GCA_033310375.1 Conus canariensis | reverse complement strand
CCATTCGAAGGGATATGAACAATGATAATGGATATATAATACAGATATGAATGAAACTGTCACCAACAGTGAGCATGAGAACTAGATCACATGTAAGACTGAGAACAGTTTTCCTGCTTATAAGGAAAAACAATGACAATTCGAAAAAAAAAAGAAATCATTACATTCGCACATTTTCATACTCAATTTACAAAGTCACACTCATACAACAAGTAAATTTGATAATTCAAGATACAGTTATTTCTCTTCTCTTAAAGGCTCTGTAAAGATATGCAGCAAGATTTTCAATGACTTCTGTTTTTCGCGATGCTAGTAGAGTAATGTTAATCTGAAATTGCAGGGATTGTTATAATACTTTGGGTGTATTAAATTATGCCTTTAATCATCAAAATCAGGACAACAAAAAACAAAGTGGATTTCATCATCTATAGCAGATCTACATGATGGGCGTTTCGTCATACGTTCACGTTTTCGTTTATATCTTGATCTGTGTACTGATAAATCCTAAATCCAAAATCTAAATCTTGTTAGTATGTATCGAATAAATCTGTCCATAACCAAAAGTATGTATGGTTTCAGATCATGAGATGTCTTGAATTTCCTATAGTTTATAAATCTATCACTGTCATTCATATGAAAATTCCAGTTTTGGCCACCTACAATGGATTAACCTTTGTTTAAACTCTCGTATAAAAGAATAAGTTTCCCTACGTATCACAGAAGCCAAAACTATTCGAAACATCACGAACTTTCGAAACCCAATTCACTTGCCCTCTATTTGACAAATGTAATAAAGTTTCATATGCTTTGCATTGTGGTCTGTGCTCCTCCATTCGAGTTAATGTCCAACCAGTATCTAATAAAAAAACACTAGAATTAATAGACAGCAGGAATCGATTCAATTCACCATACACAACATCATTTGGTGTTTTAATACTTACCCCTAGATATTTCTTTAATACAAATAAATGAACACTTTCTCTCACTAATGAAGCATCTTCTAAACCCCAAATCTCAGCACCATATAGAAGCATAGGTTGAATCTGTGAATCAGAAGGCTTCAAGAATAATTTCACATATTATTATTAATTGATTCAAATTACAAACAATACGAACAGAGCTCGATTCCCTTATTCCCTAAATCTTGGCATGCAGGCTGAAAACTCTCTTGTGGAAAACACGATGCCTAAATATCGATATGAATTCACAACATTCATCTTTACACTGCCGTAAAACCATATCTCTGTGCTTGCTAGGTAATATCTTTTCTGAAAACCACAATGCTAGATTTGTCTAAATTTACTTTGAGTTGTAACTGGCATGCAGTTCTATGAAGACTGTTTATTTGCATCTGCAACCAACCACAGTTTCTGATAATAATATAATGTTATCAGCAAACAAAAAACAATTCAACCGTATCCGTATTGAGATTGACACCATGTCTACCATACTTAATAATTTGAAGGGCAAGTTCATTGATAAATAAAGAAAACAAAAGAAGACTACAAACATCGCCTTGTTTCACACCATTCATAAATTTATAAAACCTGTGTACTATGTACCACAACGAACTCGAGCTTAAATAACCTCATACATACTTCTAATACATCTGTATATCTGTCTTTTAATTCCATTTGTTTATCCAAATAGGTCATAGTAATTTCTTGCAATTGTGTCGAATGCTTTGTCGAAATCAATGGAAAGCTACAGACATTTTCTATTAAATGAAAATTGTTTTTGAATGACTGCTAACAATGTAAGTATATGAGCGATTGCAGAATAATGTTCCTTAAACCCAGCATGGAATTCATCTGTAATGTTGTTCTGCTCGACCCTTTCCTGTAATTTTGAACTAATTATAGAGCTGTATATTTTGCTACTTACGTATGGAAGAAATATTCCTCTCTAATGATTGGGATCGTTAATGTTGCCTGTTTTTAACAGTGGAATAGTAACAGATTCTTTCCATAAATCAGGATATTGACCTGTGTCGACTAGTATATTGAAATATTTTACCAAGAAATCAATAACATCATCGCCTGAGTTTTAAGTAACTCTCCATTATACCATCCGGTCCTCCTGCTTTCTTGTTTTTCACTTTTCTCACTGAGAGTATTTCTTCTTTCGATATGGGTCGATTCAGAAAGTCAACAGAGAGAGAGAGAGAGAGAGAGAGAGAGAGAGAGAGAGAGAGAGAGAGAGAGAGAGAAGAGACAGGGGAGAGACAGAGACAGAGACAGAGAAAGAGAGATCATGTGTAACACAAAACATCTAAGACATGCCTGAGATGCAGTCATGGAATTCCATTACCAGTCCACCGACATACTTACAACAAGCCACCAAAGAAATATTTCCTGTGGATTTGTTCCACCATTCTAATAAACGCATATGGTCAACAACTCCATTTTCCCCACCACCAACTGATGATGACACCTGGACTCAGTTTATCTTATCAGCAAGTTGGGCAGCAGTGTCCTCCGCACACGAACATTCAGAGAGAGAGAGAGAGAGAGAGAGAGAGAGAGAGAGAGAGAGGGGGGGGGATATGAATACGAATATAAATATGAATCTTGTAATGAAGGTAAGTAGATATGATGAAGCTTCTTTACACTATCCTCTCAAAAAAAAAGGAAAAAAACAACAACAGGATACAGAGTGTAAACACTGTCCAACTGCACAATCGTCACAGGTAAAAACAACAAAGAAAAAAGTATTAAACAGAAAACCAAATACCGAATCAAATATTGTTTTGCCTTGTAATTTGTTTGTCTTTTTAATGCGGTGGAATAATAATAATTTTGTTCTTTCAGATACCGAAAATCAAGACGGTTCACACACACACACACACACACACACACACACCACACACACACACACACACACACACACACAAACATAACACACCACAACTCACACACATCATAACCACATCGCTCTTCACAGACACAGAAGACGTTGCAATTAGGACGAGAGACAGAACCACACCACACACACACCCACACAACACCACACACACACCAACCAGAGAGAGAGAGAGAGAGAGAGAGAGAGACGAGCACAATAATCTCGAAAGTCAAAAAAAGGAGCGGTGTGTGAGATAATGGTGTCGTATATCATAGGCGTCAATCATCCTATCATTCGATTTCTGATTTTCCACGAATAGGTAGGAGGTTGTAAATGTTTACTAACTTTATAGTAGTAGTAGTAGTAGTAGTAGTAGTGAGCAACAGCAGTAATAGTAGTAGTTGTTGTAGCAGCAGTAGTAGAAGCAGCAGTAATAGTAATAGTCGTTGCTTGGTGCTGTGTAAAGAAAGTGCCAGATAGACAGAATAAAGAATATGTATAAATGCTTGTATATGTACCTGCTGTCTGTACTCTCTGTCGCTCCAAATCGAACAAACGTGTTCACCCACTGGGAAAGGAAACTAAGGTTGAAAACTTGTTAAGCCACACCCTTTTATTTACATAAAGAAGTAAACTTTTTTTCTATGTTCGTCATGGCCTGGGTACGGACAGAGGAGGCGAAACAAGGTTAACATCACCACCCCGGCGAAGATACCCTCTTTGGTTCCTGCTCACGTCACTCCAGACAGCTCTCCAAGTCATTACCCTTGGGCGTTCCTTGGTTGTCCGACTTGAAGTTTTCTTCCCAATCCCTGGAAGAAATAACGCCTGTAACCTGGCGAAACTCGACGTCAGGCTGTACCCATTTCCTAGCACCAACAATGCGTGCCCAGTTCCTGGCACTGGAAGCCTGCACAATTACACTGTCTTTTAATACTGTGTTCCTCCTCCCTCCTTCAGTGTCCATGGCCATGAAACTTTTTATCCTTTTTAAACCTCCCCGTCTTCCCCAAAGTCCAACCACAGGCCATGAAATTTAGTCCTATTATCCTAAGTGGACAAACACAACAACATAGACACCATACCTTTAATGAAACGCTATCCGAGAAAAGATTTCGATTCACTACCCTTATCAAAAATGGTAAAAACACAATTTCACTTTGTAACCCTTATCATTCGCATTTGACAAGAAAGGATTTCATTTTATTACCCTCGTCATAACCATTTCCTTTATAGCCCCTTATAACCAAAATGATTTCAGATAAACTTGCAATTATGGTTGATGACAATTTATAGACACAACATCTGCAAAATAAATGATTGTCTTATTAACTATACATCCTCATCAGTCACATCACACAATAGCATATCATTTTCGAGAGAGCATATGTTGTGTGTGTGTGTGTGTGTGTGTGTGTGTGTGTGTGTGTGTGTGTGTGTGTGTGTGTGGTATCCATCAACAACGTATTTCTCATCCAACTTCTAAGAGAAACTACTTACTGAAGGAACAAATAACAATTCATCCTCACTGTTAATTCCAACTGAATACATCATATTCACGACATAAATACCTCATCCCTTCGTCAAAAGACTAGACTTGGGTTGGTATTATGTAACAAACATATCTAAAGATTGCCAAGTTTTTCAGTTCATGAAACGTGTTAAACCTCGTATTTCCCTAGCTCCATAGGCTTAACATATACATACCTTTACAAGGCAAAAGACATGTCAGCTGTGACTACGAAAAACTCAGCCCACAACTTCACTACAACAGGTGAGTGATTTACGTTCATGCAATCCATGCAAGCTGCGTACGCACAACCTCGCTCAACTAGGTGTTTTATTTATTTTGGTCCCATGTCTAAACTGTCTGGGACAAAACGCCATTTGTTACATGCTGTTGTAGAAAGAGAGCATGTGTAGCTCCTATCCTTGGTTAGAGACCAAGCTCTAAGCGCTTTACAATGCTCATTCTCATTTAAACAAAGTGTTGCCTACCCTGGGTACAGCCGACTGAACAGCTGCCTGCTGACACTCAATTCATTGTTTACCTCGTCCTTCTGTCAATACCAGTAATTCAGCTGGTCCCCCCCCCCTCCTTCTTTCGATTTTTAAGGTAGGGTGCATTATGTGTGTAACGTGTCATCTATACAAATGGCCAAACTTGTGTTCTCTCCTGAAAGTTAGTGATGCAAAATATTAAGTATACGTTCCCACATGGAACCTCGGTTTTGTTTTTTTTTGTTTTGTTTTCTTTCCTTTTTTTGTTAGTCGTATTACAAGAACTTTTTATGGAAATAGAGTCGGAACTAATACTCACTCTGAGACAAATAAAAAAAAAATCCCCCACCCCAAACCCCTCTGTACCAAAATGGCCCGATGAAGATTCGAACCCACACGACTGGGATCACCAGGATTACGAGTCAGGCGTTTTACAATCAGATCCAATCTAGCCCCCAACTTTCCTTTTTATTACAAGTTGGTTCTTTATCATTTTGGTTTTCATTATTGCACTAACATTCAACAAACCGTTTAGTACACAGCTGTGACAGCTGAAGTCGGTCAGAGCTGGGCTTACCACTTATACAGAGAGAACTGATGGGTCCATTAAATAGTTCATTAATAAAACATTTCAGTTCATTCTTTTTCAAAATGTGCATTACCTTATTTCTTGTGTATTCTTTAGTTTTAACATCTCTTCTGAATGCAGGGTGGAAAAGTGAAGCCTCTTTTTTTCAAGGAAGGTACACATGGAGGCACAACCAAGTGCTCAAAGAGATTGTACAAGTAGTCTGGGCTAGTACCAACACCACAAAAGGGAAAATCAGGACTCCAAAAGCACCCGCAACATTCTTCACGGCAGGAGGCAGCAAATCATGGCCAAGAACAACAGTGCCACTCGAAACATGCAGGCAGAGTCTGCTGGACGGGACAGATGACTGGGAGTGCACTGCAGACCTCCCAGAATGGAAGAGTCACCCAGAGATCATCAGCAAGAGTGGCATGAGACCAGACATAGTAGTCCACTCTAAGTCAACCAAGCAGCTGATCATGATCGAGCTCACGGTGCCATATGAGAACAGAATGGAGGCAGCTCAAATCTACAAGACTGCAAAGTATGCTGATCTGGCAAACAGCCTGAGGAGAGAAGGCTATCAGGTCAAAGTCCTCACTGCAGAAATTGGAGCTAGGGGGTTTGTAGGAACGTCTGCATACAGCCTCATGAAACAGCTCTCAGTTGCAGGGAAGGAAAAAACCAGAGCCCTGAAAGCAATGGCAGAAGCGGCGGAGAGGTGTTCAAGCTGGATCTGGTCGAGGAGGAACAAAAGTGAACTTCATAAGGCTTAATTTCCCTACAAATATCAGGTGTCCCTGTGGCTCAGTGGTTAAAGCGCGAGTCATTAAGTGGAAAATGAGCATGTCCAGAGGGTCATGGGTTCGAATCCCAGCCATGGCTCGTCCCAAGATGGGGGGAAAAAAAAAAAAAAAAAAAAAGGCAGCAGAGGGACATCCGGAGTCATGAACCGGGTGTGGCCCAACCCCCCTAGAGTGTCAGGAGATAAGGGCCGAAACACTTGCTTGAAGGGGGCTTCTCTTCTGAGGACTCTCTGCTGCCACGCTCTCCACGAGTTTCTTTCTACTGATGCATGGGTAAACCATTGACTTCCGGGAATAGGCCGGAGGACGTCCGGGAAAGACCGGAGGACACTGGGAAAGACCAGAACCAAGGGCTCTGTGGGCTGGCTCCCCACTTTGCCTTAAACATGTGGCTACTAAGAATAAAAGGAAAAGATGCTCCCAGGATTCACCGAAAGGGGGAGAGAATGATGAATCCATCGGTGCTCAACCAATCATGACTGCAAATCCCAAACGGACTATGAACATGGACCAAATGGAATATCCATGTGTCTGTGGAAAGCGTTTCGCTACCACCCGTGGCATGAAGATCCACAGAACAAAGATGGGATGTGTGAAGACTCATCTGAATGAGCAGCAGCGCACTGCATCAGCAGATAAGACGTCGGAAGACCAAGGCCAGGATTTAAACCACAGTGCCAAGGACATCCACGCTGTTGGTTCGGATGAGGAATTTGCACAGGCCCTCGATGCCAGGCGCCTGAAACTCAACCTGCCACGAGCAAACGAAACTGAAGATTGGGAGAAACTGGATGCAAAAATCGTCCAAAGACTCGATGCACTGACAGGGAAAAGCACCCTGGAACACAAACTAGCCACATATGGGGACATTGTGTATGCCACATGTAGAGACGC
Source organism: Conus canariensis (assembly GCA_033310375.1). Lineage (NCBI taxonomy): Eukaryota > Metazoa > Mollusca > Gastropoda > Neogastropoda > Conidae > Conus > Conus canariensis. The sequence continues at coordinate 55,614,028 of CM065735.1, read as the reverse complement.
CTATGGAGCAAAACTACCCAAAGAGAAAACACCTCCAAAGAAATCCAGACGCCAAGAAAAGATGGACAAGATCAGGGTCCAAAAGAAAAACCTCAAGAAGGAAATGAAGACCGCACTGCCAGCTGAAAAACAAGGCTTGGAAAAGCTGTGGAAAGACCTGAAAGAAAAACACAGCGCCCTCAGCAAAGCGGAATCTGCGAGGAAGAGGAAGAGCAAAAAGAAGAAGACACAAGAGCGCTTCTTCAGAGACCCCTTCCAGTTTGCCAGAACACTGTTTGAGCAGCCAAAATCTGGGACCCTAAGTGTGGACAAAGGAGTTCTTGAGCAGCATCTGAGGAAAACATACTCTGACCCACAGAGCAAAGCACCACTCGACATTCAAGG
>CM065735.1:55591144-55598644 GCA_033310375.1 Conus canariensis | reverse complement strand
AAAGTAGAGTTGATATAACAGAACCCTGCTAATATCCACAGAGTAGTGGTGTAGAAATTGTGATGGCGACCACCAACTCTCATCTCCGGCAAAAACAGGCTGACCACACGGAACGCACAATTGGGAGAAATACAGATGATGAAAAACACAGAGCTGCCAATCAGCATCTTAGTCAGTGCCACCTCCCGTGCAGAGAGGGATGACGATGTTCCGGTACGCCATGTCATTATCTGACGAAGTTTGATGGCAGTGAGTATGGTAGCTATTAACACCACTACTATCGTACCTCCAGGAAAACCAGCACCAAGCACAACGCTGTCCAGAAAGTCAATGAGATCTTTGTGTCTGTTGTAAAATGTTCCAGCCACCATCGCTTGTAAAACGAAGCCAGTTTCAGGATCATAAATACACCCAACTCGGTATTTGAATGCCACTATGAAAAACGGGCCAAGCACCAGTACATACACTGCTATAATGATAAAAGCCATTGTTCTTGTGCTGAGTATAGTCTGGTACTTTATTGGATTGAAAACGCAATAGCATCTCTCACAAGCAATGATGGCCGACAAAACCAAGGAAACAAAGTTGAGCCCCATGAACATAGTCAGATTATTGTTGGTCATCCACTCATTTGCAGGAGGATTCATTTCGTTTTCGCTGAACAGGAAATAAATGTTTTCTCCATGAAGAAACATACAAGCTGTTAGATAAAAGCTGTCAGTTAAAGACAACGAAAACAGACACAGATTGACCCGGTCCCGAAGACCTTGCTTGTAAAACACCACCATGTTGATGATGTTAGCGGGTCCAGCAATAAGGAACAGACATCCCAACAGGATATCCTTAGTAATCCTTGTGTACATTTCTACCGTTGCGCTGACAATATTGTCAGTGTTGGCCCATGGTAAATACTCCATCTGACGAAACCTTACTTCAGCACATCCCTCTGGGAGAGAGGAATTTGGGGCAGCATTGTATAGTTTGCTATGCGATGTGAAGATGATCTGCGTAGTCATGTTCCCAATCCCAGAACTTAACAACAGTCTTCGGTGCCACAAGAAGAAAGCACGGCTCCTGGAATTTATTTCCTGGATAAAGTAAAGGTTGAAAGCTGCGACCAGCTGAAATCTGTTTCCATGTAAATTACTTTTAGACAAGATTTCCAGAGTTTTCAAATTCAGGAAGTACAACGAACAAGTCAAACGTGTTAGGGCTAAAACACGAAGTCGTGATTCTGTTCGGATATTTCTCTGGTATCACTATCATTTATTTGTTGGATATCAGATTTCTGATTCCAGTTTGACGATGACAATGAACCCATGACAGGATATAGAACAGAACATTGCATGTACTGTTTTGCTAGAAATTTGTTTAAAATAGATTTGTAAAGAGTTGTCAGAATTGGATGTTATGCCAAATGTGTCTACTTTGTTTTCATTGAATATCACTCTGATAATACATTCCAGAAAACTAGTGAACTAGAATAAAGTCAATGATAAATCCCCAGCTATTCATGTATGTGTTTTGATAGTAATTCGGTGACATTTCCAAATCTGACAAGAACAAAATGAACGAAAAGCAAAAATAGACATACGGAGCCGCCAAATAACAGAGCAACTAAACTATAAAGCAGAAAACTACGCGTTTCGACCTATTGGCTCTTTTTCAAGCAGGACAAACAACATTCAAAACAATGGAGACAAAGGACGAACAAACAGTCGCTTATCTGCACCTGGAACTGAAGAAAAGAGCGACGAGGTTTAAGGGAGAAATTGAAAATGATAATGGTAATGTTTTGGGAAAAGGAAATAACAACAACAACAACAATAAAAAAAAAAAAAAACTGTTTGTTTGTTTCTTTCTCGGTATGCAATAAAAGATCTATTTTCTAAAGAAATGCACAGTTCATTGTTGTCAAACTGAATTTGAGAAACGCGACAGTATGCCATCAGACTATTTATGAAAGAAAGAAAGACACAAACAAAAATGATCTGTTATACAATGAGAGAGAGAGACAGACAGACAGAGACAGAGAGAGAGACAGAGACAGAGAGAGACAGAGAGAGAGACACAGAGAGTACATTGGAGAGGGGACGTGCTTGGTTTTACATCTGTATATTGAAAACTGAATACTTTTTTGAGCCGCATGCGTATGTAATATTCACTTCCACTTCATGTGAAATCCAAAAAGTCACCAAACCAGGAGTATAAGGGGAGGGAATTTAACACTACGACGAAGTCACCAAGACCTCAGCATTTTAGAATGACCAACGAAAAATCTCATTTTTGTAGCGGACGCCATCACAATCTTTCCTACAACCTCTAGCTCAGAACTTTGAGGTCTGTCCCTGAGCGGTCTCGTTCCGCTAATTTCATTTACTATTTTGAATATCCCTAGTGACAAAACGTTTTGTTGAAAATGTGATCGCAGTGACAAATGTGATGAGCGAGTCTTTGTAAATTAATACCCTGCCTTTTAGGGCACAAGCTAATTGTACTTGCCTATGTTTTACGTAGAAAGTCTAACATGTTAATGTGATTTATTGTTCACAACCAGAAATAAATTTTTCGCCGCTTAATCCATTTTACAAAAGTTATGATGATAAAACAACATGTGTCTGAACTCAAGTCTTGAACAAAACTAGCAACAACAACAAAATAGATCCTTGTAACATAACTGATGTCCCACCTTTATGGGTTACTATTCGTGTTTTTATTACGTCTGTTGGGATAAGTTGCTACTCGATAGGCTCTGCTTTCGTTTGAATACAAACATGTTACACTTTTCCTTTTGTGATTCGCTTTGGGTAACTTCATTTGGTTCGTTAATTTACTGTATTTAATGCATGATATTAACTGTTAAGACGACTAGTCTGAAATCAATGCAGAAAGTAAGGACTTCAATTTATCATGGAAGGTTTTGTGTGGATGGAACCATTTACATATGACCTGGTGAATTGCACGAGCGCGCGCTTGTGTGTGTTGTGTGTGTGTGTGTGTGTGTGTGTGTGTGTGTGTGTGTGTGTGTGTGTGTGTGGTGGTGTGTGTGTGTGTGTATGTGTGTGTGTATGGTGTGTGTGTGTGTGTGTGCGTGTATCTGTGTGTACGTGAGTGCGTGCGTGAGTGCGTACGTTCAGTTCAGTAGTTTTATTTAACGTATTTTCATCGCAAGATGATCTTAGACCTTTAAACTGCAATGTACATTCCATTGTACTACCAGCACCTTCCCCCACCCCCACCCCACCCCCCACCCCCCACCCCAAAACAAAACAAAACAAAACAAAACAAAAAAACACTATTAACACACATATCTCAAATGCTTTTTTCACAATAGTTTTGCAACTGGGGACTGAGCAATAACCAAAGCAATATCAAAAAAGCAAGGGTTATTTACCACACTATCAACATGGTCAGAATTATTTATAAAAAATATTCTTCTCCTTATAAGCTGGGGTTAGTATAGGGCATTCAAATAAAAGATGACGAATTGAGATATTCTCCTGACATATACACTATACCTCGTGAATATTTTGTATTCCATTTAATTTATGAATTAATCTGGCTAGATACCTTGGACATGATGGCAGAACGAATAATTTCTCATTAAGATGTTTCTTCCGCATATTCTTTTCCAATCACTGGATCAATTCATGCGAAGAAAAAATTAAGACTTTGTTGAAGGGTGTTTCAAAAATTGTACAAGCTCCCTGTTTTGCCAATTTGTCTGCTAATTCATTCCCTTTTAAGCCACAATGTGAAGGAACCCAGCAAAAATCAACTGCTATACCTCGGGAAAGTAAACAATGTAATAGATGCTTAATTTCAAAAAGAATATCAGTTCTAATTTTAGAGTTCCAGTGCTTTAATGATTGTAAAACTGATTTTGAATCAACACAAAATAGCAAACTATAAAATGATACTGGCGTGTCCTATAAGATATAATTCAGAGCTTTCATAATTGCATATAGCTCTGATGTATACATTGAAAATTCTCTGCCTAGATAGACTTTTGCACATTTAAGGATGGTATAGTGAATCCAGCACCACTGTCAGACGTTTCCATTATTGAACCATCTGTAAATATTTTTTAATGATTTGGATAAGTCTTTTCGAGATGTTCTCGAACTTCATTTACTAGAATATTTACATTGTCATCTTTCTTCAAAGTAGTATATTCATCATCAATTTTTGCGTTGAGATGCTCCCATGGGGGCATTTGAGGAAAAATGGGAACCTCCGAAATTGCATCAATATCAATACTACATTCTGACATAAGCTCACAAGTGAAATTTCTAATTGGCTCTGTGTATGATGTATTTTTAGACCTTTTGGGGTATTCCTTGTTGGAATCCATAAGAATTTCATCAGTAGCAGAGTTTTTTTACAGATAGGCCTCTTACAACGTATTTGGGCACATCCAACGTTCGTTGTTCATTAAGAGGTAAAATGTTTGTCTCCTTATAGCATTTCATTGTGTTTGTGTGCACTGGAACACCCAAAGCTAATTTTAAAGCTTTACTATCTAAGCTTTGCAGTTTCTTTAAAAGGTAGTTAGATGCAGAGAAGTATACTCCCTGTCCATATATTAATTTTGATCGGACTAACGATGTATATAAATGTAAAAGTGCAGTACAGTCTTGACCCCATGGTTGACAACATATAATTTTGAGCAAATTTAATCTTTTCCTAGCTTTATCTATCAAATTTCCAATATGCTTTTTCCAGTTCAGCTTCGGTGTTAAAAACACTCCTAAGAATTTGACTGTTTGCTTATATTGTAGAACATTGTCGTCAAGAATAAGGTTGGGCAGAGCTTTTGGGTTTTCGCCACTATTAAAAAGCATTAAACAAGTTTTCTCACCAGATAATTCAAGACCGTTCTCTTTCATGTAAGCAGACAATCTGTCCAATTCTCCTTGATACATTGTCTGTACAAATTTTGCTGCCCATTTATTCGAGTGCTTCCTTAATGAAGTATTAATCCAAATGGCAATATCATCTGCATACTGCACTACATTGGTGGATTTTGACAATGCCTTTGGGAGATCATGTATAAGGATCGTAAATAATAAAGGTGCAATAACAGATCCCTGAGGAATGCCCATATCTATTTTCCTGAATGATGAATATATTTTTCCAATTCGTGTACATATATTTCTTCCTTCTAGAAAGTTTGTTTTTTATATAATCATGCATATTCCCAGAAATACCAATATTTTCCAGTTTATACAATAATCGAGCATGCCAAACACGGTCATATGCTTTCTTTACATATTTTTTTTATAAGAAGTTAGTTTCACCAAATGATCAGTTGTGCAACGCCCTTTTCTGAATCCAGCTTGCTGGACTGGAATAATGTCATTTTTTTTCACAATAATATAATAAACGTGTTTGTACAACTTTTTCAAGAAGTTTACCAACATGGGATGTTAAAGCAATGGGTCTATAGCTATTTACAGATGTTCTCGTTTTACCTTCTTTTGGTACTGGTACTACCACTGAACTTTTCCAGATTGTAGGAATAGTGCCGTACGTCCAACATTTTTGGAACAACGAATGTAGTAATATTTTCCACGAAGAAGGCAAGTGACGAAGAAGCTCGTAAGAAATACCATCTAGGCCCACTGCTGAATCATAAGATGTAATAGATTCTATCGCTTCAAGAAGTTCTGATGATTGTAATGGAGAATTTAAGTAGTTATTATTGTCTGGTATAGGACTCTTATATTGTTCTTTTTGTTCCACTTTATGTCTATGGTACTTGATTTCTGCTGGAAGATTTACAGCTCGACTATTTTCCGAAAAGAAATGGGAGAAAGCTTCCACCTTATCCATTGTGCTTGGAAATTCTTTTGTTAATTTTACAGGGTAAGCTTGTGTTTTGTAACAATTTTTTCATTTGTTTTACTTTTTTCCAAACTTTAAACATATCCTTCGATTCTTTTACTTTGGTCTCACAAAATTCTGCCCAGTATTTCTTTTTAGCTTGAGCAATAATTTTATTACATTTGTTCTTTTCTTGCTTCATAAAGACAAAATTTTCTTCTGTCTTATTTCGTAACCAAGCCTTGTAACTTATTCGCTTTGATTTAACAGCTAGTCTACATTCTTCCGTCCACCATACATTACCTATATATTTACCAATCTTTTTAAATTTACATTTAGGGATAGAATGCTCGGCTGCTAACAGTATGACTTTGCTGAAATTAGAATAAAATAAATTAACATCATCGTTCTCAATAAATGTTGTGTTATACGATGCAAGGAAAATCTGGTAGGCATCCCAGTTGGCAGGTTTATAATTAAACTTTGGAATTTTGTCTTCGATGTCTGTTACATCATTATTTATGTCATCATCAAAGATTATAGTAATGGGGAGGTGATCACTCCCCAAACAATCTTCTCCTATAGACCAATTACAGTTTACTGCAATGCTAGGTGAAACTAAGGATAAATCTATCGCGCTAGGTTTGTGAGTTGAAACATCTGGAATTCTTGTGATTCGACCATCATTTAATAAAACTAAAGAGGAATCTATAATATTTTCAACGAATCTGTTGGATGAAACTTTAGAACACTCAGAATCCCAAAATGGTGCATGAGCATTAAAGTCGCCAACAATGATCCATTTCTTACTTGTTAAATTTGTATTCTTCATCCAGTCTGTATTATCCTCTTGGGGTCCATTAGGATAATATACAGAAAGTATATTGTAAACTGAGTCTTTGTTCACTTTGATTACAGCACCTGTAGCAAATACACCTTCATCTTCCTGCGGCACCGGAAATGGAACGATCCTAGTAAATTCCAGGTCCCGTCTGATGTATAGCGCAGTCTGGACTTTTTTGTTTGATTCACTGACTGTGTAAAGTGGAGGGTAGAAATAATTCTCCAAATTAGATAGTCTGTGCTTTTCCACATTCAGAGACTGAAGTGCTAGCACAGAGTGGTTTCCCTCCAGAACATGATTTTCAAAAGATAATAAATTACTGGGAAGTGATCTGGCATTCCATTGAAATATTTTGAAACAATCATTTTGCTTAGCTTTCGTGACAGACTGCAAGTTGTAACATAACTGCTGTTATGCAGATTACAGGCTTTCACGGCACATTCTCCACCAAACAAGTTTGATTGATATTGAGAGTGACCTATTACAGTAGTAATAAATACGAAATAGCCCACATTGGGGAACATCTTCTTCTTAACAAATAAACTATACATTCAAAGAAAACACGAAAAGAACAATGTTATAAAAAAAACAATAAACCAATGTCTGAATAGCGCACTACTCAGTATACTGACTATGAGAACGATGAAGGCTATGAACACGCGTTATTCAGGGAACTTGTATGTCTCAAAAGTGCAGGTCTGACCTCAATTAACACTTGCAATGGTGAATGTGGTGTGCTTTCACAAAACAGAATATCCAGGTATATCTAACACACAAGCCAACATAATGTATACATTTATACACAGGCATACATACAGCCACACACAAAC
>CM065735.1:55581144-55588644 GCA_033310375.1 Conus canariensis | reverse complement strand
TCCATTTGCTTTCTTCCGTGTCCTGAGAGATCATTGACTGATAAATCTGTTGTTGATAAGAGTCTTGGTCTGACTCTAATATGTGTATCCAGAATGAGATAGTCTGGGTTATCACTTTAAAAGTAATTGGGAATCTCCCCACTACGTCCAATACCGGTAACATCATTACTTTTCTATGGGCACTTTATGATTGCCTGTAGAATTTAATGTGTGCAGTTTCATGTGGGAATTTGTTTGCAAGACAGGTTTTGAACAAATACTGCATATTCTTTTCTTGACATATTTCATCATTGTATTGGTACGAGGATGGGAACCACACCTTTGACCCATATGTGAAGATGGGAGAGACTAACGAGTCAAATAAGGTTGTAACTGTCCTCATATTTACATTTTGACCATAAAATGTTCTCTTCAAGGTATGTGCAGCTTTATTCCCCTGTCTTGCTAAGTGTTCTTGGGCTTCTGTAAAATGGTCCGTTTTTATGGAAAATGACTCCAATATATTTATATTGGTCTACTGTTTCAATGATGTTTTCACCGCAATTGAAGAATAGTGGTACCTTTGGATCTGATTTTGTGAATACAACGACCTTTTTTTTCTCTGTGTTGATTTTCATTCCCCAGTCTAAACAGTAGTTGTGTAACTGGTTTGATTTATGCTGAAGTCCCTGTTTTGAAAAGAGGACAGCAAAATCATCTGCATACAAAAGACACGGAATTTCAACTTGTTCTAGATCGGAAATTATTGGGAATCATGGTCTCTGAGATATCCGACAATGTCATTTATGAATATGTTAAATAAGGTTGGGCTAAGGGTATTACCTTGGTGGACACCTTTTTGTATTAATATTTCCTTGGTAAAACCAGACTGGCTTCTTGTACAAACCGTAACCCTGTATGATTTGGTAGCATTTACAAGTTATTCCCGCTTGCACCATTTTCATCAGTTGATCTTCGTGCCATATATTATCAAATGCTTTGCAAAAGTCAACAAAACAGCAGTAAAGCCTTTTAGTTCTGTCTTTTAGTACCTTATCAACTAGTTTTGACAATATGAATATTTGATCAGTGGTTCGTGATCCCTTTCTGAACCCTGCTTGCTCCTTTGCCAAGAGGTGGTTTGCCTCAAGATAATTCATTATCCTTTCATTTATTATGTTGCAAAACACTTTTCCCAGCAAACTATTCCAAGTTATGCCTCTGTAATTGTTGGGGTTGGATTGGCCGCCTGACTTATAGACTGGGACTGTGATTCCTGTTTTCCAGAGGTCCGAGTATCTTTTTCTGATTTTAAAATTAAGTTAAACGCAGTTGGAAATGAAATGAGGTAGGGAACAGTAAACAATAAACAGTAAACAAGTGGGGTAACTTTTGGTCCCATAAGAAAACCTAACACAGAGTAACTTTTATTCAAGACTGGCACAGCCTTTTAAACTTGAATAAAGTCAGACAAATACATAGACGAACAATCTAATAGCGGGGGAAAAACAAGCGCAGGCCAACAACTCAACTGTCTTCATAGTAATGACTTGGCAAAGATTTGGACTTAAGGAGGGGGGGGGGGGGGAGTTGAAAAATGGAGAAACTGGGAACATAAAATTAAGAAAATATATTACAGATATGAAAACTCCTCACTAGCTGCATAAGGGAACCATCGCAATCCCTTTTGAAGGCAGATATATTTGTATTGCCTGCTCCGAGCAGGCATTAGATTGTTCGTCTATGTATTTGTCTGACTTTATTCAAGTTTAAAAGGCTGTGCCAGTCTTGAATAAAAGTTACTTTGTGTTAGGTTTTCTTGTGGGACCAAAAGTTACCCCACTTGTTTACTGTTTAAGTTAAACGCGTCTTTCAGAAGAGGTGCAATTTCAGGTAACATTGCTTTAAGCATTTCGTTTCTAATTCCATCTTTGCCTGGGGATTTTTTCAGCTTTCTGACCGCGTTCCTTTCCATCGTTTCTAATATTTCATGATCTAACTCTCAGTTCCCAGAAGCACAATGATTTAACCTCTTAAATGCTGTGAACGTGTCATCAACTGTTCGTCTTCGTTTCTCTGCGATCTTCTGTTTCCCTCCTATTACTGTTCTAAGATGTTCAAACCATTTGTTCGCGCTGAGACAATTTTCTTGACCATGAATTTCATGATCGATTGTTTGCAGTTCTCGTACGGTTTTCCGTATTGAATTGGGATCAGTTTCCAGGGCTTCGTTTAGGGAATTAAGGAGTTTGTTCCAGTGTGTTTTCTTGGTTTTCTGTAAAAGTCGTTTGTATATTTCACATTGTGAAAAGTATGTTTGCCTGAGTTGTTTGTTTTGGGGGGTTCTGCTGACCGCGTTCAGCAGTGATCTTATCTCTCTTCTTTGGGAATGACAATCTCTGTCAAACCACTTTTTTCTACGTCTAGATTTTTTTTGCCTATCCATCTTTGTCGAAGCGCAATCTTTGCTGTGGTTGAAAATATATTCGTTATCTGTTCAATAGTCGTATTTATGTCGATGTCATGTTCATTTGTTGCAAGTTGTGTCACAATGTCGGTCTTGATTTCTTGAATCATGGTACGTATGATGGGCATTTTGGAGGTTGCTACTACTTTTTCGGAAGACTTTTCATTCCACTGAAGTACTAGATAGCCTTCTTCTGTATTTGTTGTAGAATTCCTATGAAGCAGGTCTTTACGCAACTGTTGCTCATTGTGGGTTGTGAAAGAGGCTTGTCTTTTGTGTAATGTATTTTCATTTTGTATGGGTGGTTGGATCAATAACTCTAGTGGACAGTGGGCATAATGTCGTGTCAAGTCAGTCACTTTCATGTTTAACACATGTCTAAGCAAATATTGTGAGCAAAGGAAATAATCTACTACGCTGCTTCCCTGTGAATTATGACAAGTGTACAATCCTGCAAGATCTCCAAGCACTCTCCCATTCAAAACACACATTTGATTTTCAATACACATGTTACATAAACGACGTCCGTTCTCATTAGTTAAAAGGTCAATCGACTGTCTTTTTAATGATGTTATCATAATGGTAGTCAGCAGGTAAATCATAATAATTCTTCTCATTGTCCAGGCTAATGAAGTCGGCTTGATTGCCTGTCCTTGCATTAAAGTCACCACACAGGAGGACATTGCCTTTTGTTGTTAGTTCTTCAATGTCACTTTCTAATGAGTCCCATATGCGTCTAGTGTAGTCCTTGCCAAAGGAGGATTGTGCCGGTGGAATATATACACAACCTAAACATACATCTCTCTTTTCTGCGGCTTTCACTTTACATGTTGTTTTAAACAGTAACCATGCAACATCGCTGTTATTTCTTGGTAGGAATTTTATACACTGTCTGTACTGCTCTTATATGTAGAGAGAGATAACCCCCCCCCCCCCCCCCCCGAAGCCCTTGGGGCTTTCCCTGTTTTGGGTCGATAATGATGAACGCCTGCAGCAAATCCAGGTAAAGATAATTCATTGTTTTTTTTCTCTCTATCAAGATGGGCTTCTTGTAAAAACACGTCATATTTAGACAGGATTTCTACAACACTTTTATCAAGGAGTTTGTTAATCTTTAAGCTGGCATTGGTCCCCTTGTAACTTCTAATATTCCATGATAGCACACGTAACGGAAAAGTTAGTTGTAATAATTTGATGACGAAAAAATGTGCAATACATCAATGGAAAAATAGCTTATACACACACACAAACATGGACTACGAGGTAATAGAAGCGGTCACGGTTTGAGTTATGGGGAGGGAAAGACCGACTGTGATATTACCGAGGGCGTACGTTGTCTCGCCTGCCATTGCCGTGGTGGTCCTGGCGGTCGTTTCGGCGATCATTTTGGTAGGCTTCTCGTCGGTTGTGCCGGCGCGGCGGCGGTAGTTCTGGCGGTCATCTCGGCGTTCGTTTCGGCGGTCGTACCCGTGGTATTCTCTGGTGGTGTCATGGTGGTCAGCTCGGCGGTAATTTTCGGTTGTCGCCTCGGACAGCATGGGTATAGGTTTCCCGTCGGCCATGTCTGCGTCCATCCCGATTGTCTCCCATGCGACGACCGAGCCAACGGTAATGGTCATGACCAGGTTGGTGATCGGGCTGGTTGCGTCGCTCGTAATGTTGGCGTGTCGTGTCGTGGTATGTGACAGCATCTTTGTGCTGTTGGTAAAAGCCCTGTTGGTGATGTGATCTGCTGTTGGTTTTTCTCTTTCTCTGGTCACGGTTGGGTCGTCTGTGTCGCTGTTTGGGTTTTTCCTAGAACGGGCCTGGGAGTTGTCTCCCCAGGTTGCCTGCCAGGATGCTGGTGCCCTTATCAGCAGGGTGGATAGTGTCCCTCATCAGCCGCTTAGCCCATACTTTCAGATTGGTGTGGGAAACGAAGCTGATTCGCGTCTGTCAAAATTCCCTGCATTCAGCAACAGTGCTGACTTTTTCTTTTTCTCCAGCTGTCTATAATGAAGTGGCCCATACATCACTGCTGGAAAGGAAGCCGCTATCTTCCCAATCACTCTCGCCACTTCCCTGATACTCACTGTATCTTTCTTGACAGCTGACAGGCAAGAAGAAAGCATGTCTGCTACTCTCTCAGGTGTTAAAGTTACTGTCATTGACTCGGAGTCAATGATAACTCCCAGATACTGAATGCGACGTGTGGGTTCTAGTACTGATTTTGGGGATGGGTGATAAATCCCAGAGACCTCAGAGTTTCACTGTGTTAAATACATTAGAGGCGCATGACATTCTCGTCTCTGCAAGCAAAAGGGAATCATCGAAAATACTGAGTAAAGATGGCCTTCCCCTCTCAAGGTGGCAAACACAGGTTTTAACAGCTTGGTGAATTTACGTGGTGCAAGTGCCAGTCCATTAGGCAGACAGTTAAAACTGCCAAAGCTGGCCATCCCACTCAAATCCGAGAAATCTCCTGTGTTCCTCTTCGATTGATACTGAGTAGTATGCATCCTTTATGTCAATTGAAGCCATGAAGCAGTTAGGAGTCACTAGTTCTAGTGCAGTATGCAAGGTTTCCATTTTGAAGTGATGATAAACGATATCTTCGTTTGGTTTCTTTAAGTTCAGAATCATTCTATGAGTTCCATCTTCCTTTGGAAGAACAAACACCGGTGACACAAACTGCTCTGCTTCAGCCTGACACTTTGAAATCACACATTTTTTGGCTAAGTTTCTGTATTTTTTTTTTGTCAATAACTTTCTTTTCTGATACATTTAACTCAGGCTGGAAAGTGTAATCCTGTCTGATTTGGCAATGTCACAACCAAATTGAAGGCTAACGCCTTGTACTGTTTCTAAAATTTCAGGGCCTTTTGTCAAATTTTCCCATTTATCAACATATTGTGTAAGCCTGCCACCTTGAAAAAGTAAAGCCTTCTGTATCATTTCATCCAGCAGATGAGGAGGGCCAGTGTGTCTCACCTGGCCATCCAAGAGTGACATAGACTCTAGTCTTTCTTTTGGTAGAACTGTCTTGTTTTTCTGTTCCCATGGAACTTCTTTTGAAGGCCGTGAGTTGTTGTCTCTGGCCTAAAAAGGACGTTTTTCTTTGTTGGTGCCTTTCTGCCATGGTCTGTTGTGTTGTCTGATGTCATAATTGGACTGATAACGACTGGGTCCTGCGCCAAGTGACAGTCTGTCCGGTTCTTTGATCTCCTTGATGGAAGTAGTCAGACTGTCTCCAATCCTGTCAGCTCTCTGGGGAGATGAGGGCGCAGGGCCTGTCTGCGTTTTACTGACAGCTCATGACATGCATGACCCAACAAGGCCAGAGCATCAGCGTTCTGATCAGTGACAGAGGCTTTGATGTCTGCATCAGTCAACTTCTTCTTGCTATATGCTTTGAGTATAGCCTGAGTGCTCTGTGCCAGTGCCGCTGTGGCTTTGACAATGGCTCTCGGCACTGAAGCCATCTTAACCTCAGCCTGTTTGACAGTGGCTGGTAACTCCTTCCAGATTTCGGTATTCACTTTGGGCACCTGAAGTTTGGGGCAGTTGTCTGGGCGTTGATATTTATCAAGCCTCTCTTTAAATTTTGTGTAAGAAAGCCCCTGTGCAAATCTTTTTATTGATCATCTCAGCCATTGAGTCAGCCACTTTGTGAGCGGTTTTCTCTTTGTTGTCCAAATTTTGTTCTATCTCCATCAACAAGACATCATCTTGACATTCAAGTATCTTCAGCACCATCATAGATTTCTCCATCTGTTGATGGATCAGAGTCCTCATTGCTCAGAGTGGCATTAACAATTTTCTTAACTGGATGTTTATCTTTCGTGCGCCTGTACGCATCGCAGTCGGACCCTGACCACGTTTCTTCTCCCTCCTCATCAGAGAGAGAGAGTCGCGCCATCTCTTAAGGCCACGTGAGGCCTGGATATGGCCGGGTCTTTGTCCGAGTTTTTGGCGGTCAACAGCTTATGATTAGCCTCTTCCAGTCTAGAAAATCTGTCATCAGTTTGACTGATGCGTGCATCACGTCTCCTGACTTTATCCTCCTTATGAATAGTTGTGACCTCCTCTTGGTCCTGTAACCCAGAATGACTGGCCATGATTAGCTAGGGTTATACCTCATGTACCACACACAGGCAGAATGTTACTGCCAAATCACACACAGGCGAACAGGATAGTTGTGTATTGCACACAGGCGAACAGGACAGGCGAACAGGATAGTTGTGTATCACACACAGGCGAACAGGATAGTTGTGTATCACACACAGGCGAACAGGATAGTTGCGTATCACACACAGGCGAACAAGATAGTTGCGTATCACACACAGGCGAACAAGATAGTTGCGTATCACACACAGGCGAACAGGATAGTTGTATATCGCACACAGGTGAACAGGATTGTTGTGTATCGCACACAGGCGAACAGGATAGTTGTATATCGCACACAGGCGAATTAAAGTACAGCTGCACACAGGCAGAAATTATTAACTATACGCCAAACTGTATTGTTATATGATGTATGCAAAACAGACACTTTCTTTTACAATGAAGAAGCAATTAAGGCTTCTCTCGGAGAAGCTATTATACCGAATTAATTCAATCCTACTATACACCACTTTTTATGCTGCAAAGATCTTCTTACGAATGAAAAGGGCCGCCACTCACCTGCAATTTCTTGTGTACTTTGCACTCTGGTCTCATTCCCTAGTATTTACGTTATCATTCATTCATGTACCTACACATACTTGCACATCCGTTGCCTGCGAACGCCAGCGTCCAATTGGCTGCAATGCTGTGCGCGCCAATACTCAACGTAGCTTCCCTTCCGGGAGCAATAGGCGAGTGATAATTTTAAAATCGTATAGGTTAACCAGTTTTGATGATGGTTGCTGGCTACGACCTGTAAAAACAGGTATTCGACATCCACAGACATACCCTTCACTTTTCCTTGATGAAGAACTATCTACCCAAGGCTGTCCCTCCCTGACGTGGTTTTATTGGTGTCCATTATCATGGACAACCCTGCTCTGGACGTCAAACAACATACGTCAAGGTAT
>CM065735.1:55571144-55576144 GCA_033310375.1 Conus canariensis | reverse complement strand
ACATGCCTGGTATGAACACAGCTACCCACAGTTCATGAGAATGTGTGTATCTTGTCCCTCCCATGTTTGATTTCAATCCTCGAGGTCCTATTGCTTTGTTTTCTTTTTGAATAAGGTCCAAAGGGTTTCTCTGAACCGAGAGCCCATCGCATAGTATATGAAAAAATTGAAAGTAGAGTTGATAAAACAGAACCCTGCTAATATCCAGAGAGTGGTGTTGTAGAAATTGTGATGGCGACCTCCAACTCTCATCTCTGGCAAAAACAGACTGACCACACGGAACACACAGCTGGGAGAAATACAGATGATGAAAAACACAGAGCTGCCAATCAGCATCTTAGTCAGTGCCACCTCCCGTGCAGAGAGAGATGACGATGTTCCGGTACGCCATGTCATTATCTGACGAAGTTTGACGGCAGTGAGTATGGTAGCTATCAACACCACTACTATCGTACCTCCGGGAAAACCAGCACCAAACACAACGCTGTCCAGAAAGTCAATGAGATCTTTGTGTCTCTTGTAAAATGTTCCAGCCACCATCGCTTGCAGGACTGCACCCGTTTCAGGATCATAAATACACCCAACTCGGTATCTGAACGCCACTATGAAAAACGGGCCAAGCACCAGTACATACACTGCTATAATGATCAAAGCCATTGTTCTTGTGCTGAGTATAGTCTGGTACTTTATTGGATTGAAAACGCAATAGCATCTCTCACAAGCAATGATGGCCGACAAAACCAAGGAAACAAAGGTGAGCCCCATGAACGTAATCAGATTATTGTTGGTCATCCACTCATTTGCAGGAGGATTCATTTCGTTTTCGCTGAACAGGAAATAAATGTTTTCTCCATGAAGAAACATACCAGCTGTTAGATAAAGGCCGTCAGTTAAAGACAACGCAAACAGACACAGATTGACCCGATCCCGAAGACCTTGCTTGTAAAACACCGCCATGTTGATGATGTTAGCGGGTCCAGCAATAAGGAACAGACATCCCAACAGGATATCCTTAGTAATCCTTGTGTACATTTCTACCGTTGCGCTGACAATATTGTCAGTGTTGGCCCATGGTAAATACTCCATCTGACGAAACCTTACTTCAGCACATCCCTCTGGGAGAGAGGAATTTGGAGCAACATTGTATAGTTTGCTATGCGATGTGAAGATGATCTGCGTAGTCATGTTCCCAATCCCAGAACTTAACAACAGTCTTTGGTGCCACAAGAAGAAAGCACGGCTCCTGGAATTTATTTCCTGGATAAAGTAAAGGTTGAAAGCTGCGACCAGCTGAAATCTGTTTCCATGTAAATTACTTTTAGAAAAGATTTCCAGAGTTTTCAAAATCAGGAAATGCAACAAACAAGTCAAATGTGTTAGGGCTAAAACACAAAGTCGTGATTCTGTTCTGATGTATCTCGGGCAACTCTGTCATTCATTTGTTTGATATCGGATTTCTGATTCCAACTGGACTGTGACAATGAAACCATGACAGGATATAAAACGGGAAATAGTATGTATTGTTTTGTTAGAAATGTGTTTAAAATTAATCTGTAAAGAGTTGTCAGAAATTAATGTTATGCCAAATGTGTCCACTTCGTTTTCATTAAACATTACTCTTATAGTACATTCCAGAAAACCAGTGAAATAGGATAAAGTCAATATTAAATCTTCAGCTATTATGATTTATGTGCTTCGATAGTAATTCGGTGACATTTCTAAATCTGACAAGAAATAAATGAACGAAAAGCAAAAATAGACATACGTAGCCGCCAAACAACAGAGCAAATAAACTACAAAGCCGAGAACTACGCGTTTTGACCTATTGGCTCTTTTTCAAACAGAACAAACAACATTCAAAACAATGGATACAAAAGACGAACAAATGGTCGCTTATCTGCAAATGGAACTGAAGGAAACAGGGTCGAGCTTGGAGGGAGAAATTGAAAGTTATAATAGTAATGTTGTTGTTTTTTTAATCAAGAATAAAACAACAAAAACTGTTTGTTTCTTTCTTTCTCGGTACGCAATAAAATTTCTCTTTTCTAAAGAAACGCACAGTTCATAAGCCAAACAGAAATTGAGAAACGCATAAATAATTTTCTTGTACATCACTTCATATACAAATTGAAAAACATAATGTGGTATTTTACATAAAAGTGTGTGTGTGTATAACTGCGTGCACATGAATACGTGAACACAAGTGGAGAAATGAACGCAGGTGGAAAAATACTGCCTGTGTAATGTACTGCCTGTGTAATGCATACTGCCTGTGTAATGTATCCTTTTTTCGAAGAAATACAAAAATATCGTCCTTGTTATCATTTGAATAAATACAATAATGTATTCTGGAACCATACATTCATGGCATATAGAGATTTTTGTAGACACCTGAAAGCAAAAACACAATCGGATGTACTGTCCGAGCCAGTCTTTCATAATGATAAATTTAAAATTGGTAATAATGTAACCAGATATAATTGGTCTTGGAAAGGGGTTTACTGTGTTTCACTTTTTTTTTCTAAGTTTAAACGAATTTAATAGAAAATACAATATGGGTGTATGCTTCTTGGCTTAATACGGCTGTGTAAGCTCTATTAGGAAATATATACAGCAAACTCGTCTTAATATATCAGTTAATCAAAATATAAAAGAAAAACCAAGAGCTCTAATATCCAAGGGATCAAGACTGTACTATGACCTTTTCACATTTGACAGCAAACTTCCTAATTCGTGCCAGAAATGGACTGAAAAACTGGAAACAGAAATTTCTTGGGAAAAGGTTTTCAACCAAAGTCATAAAATACAGGAAATAAAACTTAAATGGCTGCAGCTTCGTATCGTACACAGGATTCTTGGAATTAACGTACTTTTAAAGGAAATGGGGATCGTGGGGAATAACAATTGTGATTTCTGTAGAGAAACTAAGGACAACATAGGGCATATTTTCTGGGAGTGTGATTACTCAAAACAGCTTTGGGAAAATTTGGAGAGACTGCTAAAATCAAAATGCTTTCCATGTACGAACTTTACATTTCGTGAGAAAGTTATACTTTTTGGATATGATGAAATCATATCTACAGACTCGGTTTTAGACTTAATAATTCTTTTAGGAAAACAGTATATCTATAAATGCAAATTTGACCATTGTCTTCCTGATATAGTCTCCTTCCAAAGGTACCTACTTTCACGTTATAAAATCGAAAAACACAATGCAGATATAAATTGGAATGGACATGTTTTTAAAACAAGATGGTTATCATATTTACCACTTATAGAAACGACATGAGAAGAAAAAAAAAAAAGGGGGGGGGGGGGAGAAAGAAGGAAAATGATGAAAGAAATATGAAAATTATAATTATGTAAAGTGATATTTTCTCCTGTAAATGTTGCATTGATAAAACAATACTTTGGGTTGGATTCATCAATGATTACAATGTTTAGAGTGCATTGGCAATTATGAACATACATGTATACAAATGTCTTTATTCTTGCTGATGTTGCTGTTTACATCTATATATTGATCGATAGCTGTTCGTTACATAGATGTACGTGTATATGTATCTGTTTTGTTGGGTTTTTTTCTTTTTTTTTTCTTTTTTTTGGGGTTTTTTTTTTTAAATATATATAGCCCTTTTTTCTTTGTGTATGTTTGGTAAAAAAAAATGATTACTCTTTATGTACAAATGTTGTTACGTTTTTGTGCGTTGATTAAAACGAATTTTAAAAGTTTTTTAAAAAAATAAAAAGAAATTGAGAAACGCGACAGTATACCAGCAGATTATTTATGACAGAAAAAAACACACACACAAAAATGGTCTTGTATATGATATGATATGAGAGAGAGAGAGAGAGAGAGAGAGAGAGAGAGAGAAGAGAGAGAGAGAGAGAGAGAGGATTGCTTGGTTTGACCTCTTTACATTGAAACCCGAATTTTTTTTCAGCTGCTACGACTGTCATATTCACACCCGCATCACGTAAAATAAAAAAAAATAAAAAAAATCTTCAAACCAGGAGAAGGAGGGAAGGGAATTTAACACTAGGACGAAGTCACCAAGACCGCAGCATTTTAGACTGACCGGTGACAAGTCTACATTTTCATACTGGGTGCCAGCACTATGCTATTCTACAACCTCCAACTCAGAACTTTGAGTTCTCTTACCCCTGAGCTGTCTCGCTCCGCTAATTTCATTTACTATTTTGAAAATCCCTAGGGACAAAACATTTTGTTGAAAATGTGATCGCCGTGACAAATATAACGAGTGAGTCTTTGTAAATCAACCCTCTGCCTTTTAAAGCACAAGCAATTGTACTTGCCTATGTTTCACGTAGAACGCCAAATGTGATTTATTGTTCACAACCAAAATTAATTTTTTGGCAGCTTAATCCACTTCACAAAAGTTATATAAAAAAGAACATGTATTTGAACTCAACTTTTGAACAAAACTAACAAGAAAAAAAACTAGATCCTTGTAATATACGTGATTTCCCACCTTTATGGGTTATTATTCGTGTTTTTATTACGTCTGTTGGGGTAAGTTGTTACTCGATAGACTCTGCTTTCATTTGAATCTAAACATGTTAGTCTTTTCCTTTTATAATTCGTTTTGGGTAACTTCATTTGGTTCGTTGATTTACTGTATTTAATGTATGATGTTCACTGTTAAGACGATTAGTCTGAAATCAGTGCAGAAAGTAATGACTTAAATTTGTCATGGAAAGTTTTGTGTGGACAGAAGCACTTACATATGACCTGTGATATTGCAAGCAAGCAAGCAAGCAAGCAAGCAAGCAAGCAAGCAAGCGCGTGCGTGCGTGCGTGCGTGTGTGTGTGTGTGTGTGTGTGTGTGTGTGTGTGTGTGTGTGTGTGTGTGTGTGTGTGTTCGTGTGTGCGTGCGTGCGTGCGTGCGTGTGTGTGTGTGTGTGTGTGTGTGTGTGTGTGTGTGTGTGTGTGCGTGAGTGCGTGCGTGCGTGCGTGCGTGCGTGCGTGCGTGTGTGTG
>CM065735.1:55531144-55561144 GCA_033310375.1 Conus canariensis | reverse complement strand
CCATCCAGTATTCCTATACCAAAGCACTTACCCATTGCCCTTCTCTCTCTCTCTCTCTCTCTCTCTCTCTCTCTCTCTCTCTCTGAGAGGTAGACAGGGGGTTGAACGAGCTATAGACGTGAGAAGAATGCTCCCTTGAAAGGAGCGAATTGTGTTGGACCGGGTGTTTCAATCGCCGGGATTTTTAGCAGAGTTGTGTAGCAAGTGTATGTGTATCTGGACGTATATTGAGATTAACGAAAAGGCCAGTGGGTGTCTTGTAATTAACACTTTCTTAATTGCAAATGTCAGTGAAGAGACCATATTTTGCCAGTGTTACCATTGCTCATGCTTCACAGCATTATTCACGCCCCCTCCGCAAGATCACAAATGTTGGATTGCATGTGCTGAGTGTCACCGCGTTTCATTGCTTCTTTCACCTGAAGTCTTGTACCTTGGTTTGAGCAATCGGTTCATGTGCACTGATCTACATCATCACGTGAGCATGAGGGTTGAGAAAGAAGTGTAAGCTGGAGGTGGAAGAGTTGTGAGCCAGAGCTTGAGAGGAGTGAAGTTGTCTCTTGCAGTGGGGATTTGCTTCCCTTTCCAAGTTTAATCTGCTTTAGACACAACATTCTAATAAGAGAAACAGAGCAGTCACTAATGAGTTGGACACGGCAAGGTGCCCCTGTGTTCTCCCAGGCGTGAGGTCTGTTGGCATGTGGTGGCTTCATGAAGAATGTGTCTCTGTGCCATTCTTATGTGCAGAAATTCCTCAGTCCTTACCCACGCATTGATGAGTGAAAAGAACAAGCCAAGGTTACAACGGATCTGGACATTCTTATGTGCAGAAATTCCTTGCACCCCACACACGCATCAATTAGTGAAAACAGCAAGCCAAGGTTACTCCAGACCTGACGCGCGGTTACAATGACTGCTTGCACATGCAACTCGTGAACGTTTGCGAGCCGAAAAGGAAGTGGACAGACGGTGTTTGGGTACAGGTGCCTTCAATTAATTTTGTATGGCCATTGACTCACGTACAGACTGTGTGCATTGCTTCAATGGTCCTATTGGCATTCATGTATTGCGAGAAAGTTGACATTGCAGGCGGCTATGGTTATGGATCCTGTCAAATCAACCAAAGCAGTGATCGTTTTGTGTGTTTGTCGCTAAAGGCCCAGTTTACACACCTCACCCGCCTATTTCCTCATGTGGGCAGGAGCTGTCCGCTTTCATTCCTCATCACAATGGAAACTGACGTCATCTGCGCGTATTGTGATCATCTTCCACGCGAAACATATGATACAGTGGTTCCTTCTCAAATCCTCTTTTGTATCTATCACCTGGTTTCTGTTGTCTTGTGGTGACATGGAATCGAACCCCAGACCATCACGGCTTTATGGACAGTGGTCTCGGCACGCCGATTCATATGCGTACAACTATGACACTGGCCATTCACCTTCCTGTACCATTCCTTCAGACCCTGCAACCCATTTCAAGCTCAGCCATAGCTCCAGAAAAGATCTTCATGAAAGAATGTACTCAATGGCAGGTTACTGGGGAATAGAAGACGTAGAACCTGTATGAAGATTAGAGAGCTGGTGTGAAGATCTCAAAACTATGATGGCATGCTTACTGCAAAAGCTGAGCAACTGACTAGCAAATGCAACACTCTTAGACGTCAATGTGAAAATCTGTACGAGGAAGGATCTGTTCATAGACATTGCACATCACATGAACGATCAAGTCGACAGACTCGAGTTTGTTTTTTTTTAAACAAAAGTCAAACTTTAATAGATTATTACAGCGTAAGAATGGCTTGACAATTTTTTTGCCTCTGTGGAGACATTAAATAAACAGATACGAAGTTTTTAACTCATCTAACACAAGCGTAAGGCAGCGTTTGAATTGTATTCTAGGAAACAGATTAAAATGATTGGGCGAAAAAGAAATCAAATCTCAACAGAGGAAGAGAATATAAGTATTTATAAATGTTTTCACCTCAAATACACCTAATGCTTTATGAACACGTGTTTTAAATGCATTTCTGAACGTAATACATGTCAGACTAGAGAAATGGGTATAGGTGAACTATAAGATACAATCAGACGTTAGTTACCAAACTGCACAGATAATGAAAAAGCAAAATCTTGGCTTTGAAAAAGAATCATTGCAAAAAAACATTTTGTTAAACCATATCCTTATGGAAAGATTGAATGTTTACTCTGTATTTTGCCCCACAGTTTGCTGTTTTATTAACTCTAGTGGATTCTCTTTATACTCTTTATATGTGTGGGTTCCCCCCCCCCCCCCCCACCACACACACCACGCATTTTATTCAATTAATAAGAGAGCTTACATGTGCGCAAAAAGAAGACAGTGCGCGGAGATGTTCACACATTCATAATAGGCATAGCCATGCATGACAAACATAAATCGTAATATAAAGCCTAATATCTATTCAGTTCCTCTTTGTAGCCTAGCTGGCTATGAGGGGTCAAATCGGAGGTTTCATCTTGTCATAATCAAATTCTTACAATGTTAAGAAAAAAAATGCAAACACTGCTTTATGTTTTTTTACCTTCAAATCAGCATAGTAGTTTACTGCCTGGTGTCATGCGCGTGTTGGATCGACACAGGCACCAGGCGCTTCGAGAGCGTTCGGGCAGCAGCGCAGCGTCTCCATTACCGGGTTGCCTCATGACAACGTAACAATTTTTTTTTCTCTCTCTCTCTCTCCTTTTTCGTGAGAATTAAATCTCATTCCATCTCAAAAATATTTTCCAATGCATATTTAAGCCTCATTAAAAAAAAAACAACAACACACACACACATTTAGTTAATCATGCAACGTTTTTGTCATCAATGTTCATTTTCTTGATAAACATTAAATATTGCTTAAACAATTAACACTGTGAGTGCTGACCGTAGTAGGGAGATGAGGTACCTACACTGAGAAACAAAACAGATACACAGATATGAGAGAGAGAGAGAGAGAGAGAGAGAGAGGAGAGAGAGGGGGAGAGAGAGAGAGGGGGGGGGGGAGAAAAAAAGAGAGAGAGAGAGACAGACAGACAGACAGACAGACAGAGACAGAGAGAGAGAGAGAGAGAGAGAGAGAGAGAGAGAGAGAGAGAGTACCACCATTTAACGAAAGAAGTTATAGTAAAATGGCTCTATACGGAAGCCAGTATTTGTCGAATAGACTTAGGTTTGAATTGACACTAGCAATATACTTTTCCAAAGAGTATCGATTAAGTAGACTTCTTCTGAAGTTACAAAAAACTGGATTAATATTTTGTAGTTTGGATTTATAAATGAAGAATTTGGCATACAGTATTAAAAAGTCCATCACACAGTCAGTCTGTATATCATCTGTTACTCCAAGTAATACTAGGTTCTTATCAATATTAACATTATGGCAGTGCTCAAGTTTATCAATGATATTTTGCTGAAACTCCAACCAAAATGCCCGTACAATGTCACAATCGAAAATCATATGTTCTATGTCCTGTGGTCTTTGGTCACAGAAATTACAGTTTGGTGTGTTAACAATTTTACACTGATATAGGTACTTCTGTGATGGCAGAATTCTGTGCAACAGTCGGAATTGAAACCAGCGTAGTTGCGCATCATTAGTAGTTTTAAAACAGTGTAAAAATATAGCATTCCAGTTTAAAGTTTTGAACGAGTTGCTCCATTTCAAAACCGCAGCTGGAACAGCTCCGCTGCCAACAAGTACAGTTTGAATAAATTTACTGCCTTTCCTGATAGAAAACCATGATTTGGTTTCAAGAATTTTAAAGGTATTTGTAAGTTCTACTTGTAATTTATTTTGGTATCCTTTGATTGCGTTTAGGATTCCAATGTAGGACAAAAAAATTGTTTTTCTTATGGTAGGGTATTTTGTTTTAAATTCATGATATGACATGTACTGCCCTGCTTCACTAACGAGCTGTCTGATGAAGTAGATGTTATTTTCACACCATTCTTTTACAAATATAGTTTTTTCACCCCTCTGAATGCCTTTATTGAAGTGAATGCATTCAGCCATAAATTCGTCAATGTTTCTAGGACGACATACTCTACAAACTCTCCCATAGTGCCTAAACACGTCATTCCAGAAAGGATTCTTAACAGACTTGGTTAAAGTTTTGATATAATCTGCCCCTAAGAATTTAATATTTTCCATTTCAGGGTACATATCAAAGAGAAAGTCTTTAAGCTTGGAGTTACCCTCGGACTGTATTTTATAAAGCCAGCTTAATTTCATAGCAGCAATGAAAGCTCTGATATCAATCATGCGCAGTCCACCACAGACGTATGAGCTACATGCAACTGGTTTCCTAATTTTACTATTTTTACCATTCCATAAGAATGTAAACAACGCTTTCTCTAGTTCAGAGATAAAAATATCTGGTGGATCTGGTAGATTTATTAACAGATACGTTATTTTGGACAGGACAAGAGTTTTCACTACTGTTATTTTCCCTAGTGGTGTTAGCTGTCTTTTTTTCCAATGTGATAAAATCCTTTTCATCTGGATTAATTTGTCATTATAGTTGATGGTGCTAATGGACTTTGTATCAATTGAAAATTTAATGCCAAGTATCTTGAAGATTCCCGGGTCCCAGATGAAGTTTTTATCGCGCATAAACCTTAAATTGCAGTTTTTTCTGCTACCCATCCAAATGATCTGAGTTTTATCAAAGTTCATGTTTAGTCCTGACATTTCAGCAAACTGTGTCACCACGGCAATGGCTTCATTAAATGAATTTTCGCTGCTGTCCAACACAAAGCAGTGTTATCTGCAAATTGTGACAATAAGCTTTCCCTATTTTGAATTTTTATGCCCTTGATTAAATTGTTATGTCTGATCTTTAGTGACAGTATCTCTGCACAAAGAAGGTAAAGATATGGGGATGACGGATCACCTTGTCGAACACCACGTTCTATTGCAAACCAGCTAGAATATTGACCGTTGACAGAAACACAAGTATTAATATGTGAATAAAAAGTTTTGACCCAGTGAATCATATCTGGGCCAAAGTTGAAAA
Source organism: Conus canariensis (assembly GCA_033310375.1). Classification (NCBI taxonomy): domain Eukaryota; kingdom Metazoa; phylum Mollusca; class Gastropoda; order Neogastropoda; family Conidae; genus Conus; species Conus canariensis. Next base: position 55,556,105 of record CM065735.1, on the reverse strand, counting down.
AATCCAAGCATTTGTGCAAAAACGACCATGAAATACTGTTGAAGGCTTTCTCAAAGTCTATTGATAGAAACATACCTGGGATGTTTTTTCTATCAGCATATACTAAGGTATCGTATAACATGCGAATATTCTCACCTATGTAACGACCTTTCAAGAAGCCCGTCTGGCTTTCATGGATAATGGAAGGCAAGACAGACTTCAAGCGGTTGGCAATGCATGCTGATGCAATTTTATAGGAAATATTTAGTAATGAGATTGGACGCCAGTTTTTTTTACAAAACGTTTTGGTTTGGCTTCCTTAGGTATGCATATAATGACACCTTGACGTTGTGTTACAGAAAGTTCAGCAGCAATAAAACCTTCGTTTATAGATCTAACAAGAAAATCTCCAATATCAACAAAGAAGAACTTATAGAACTCAGCTGTAAAGCCGTCAGGGCCAGGGCTTTTACCATTTTTCATAGATTTCAAAGAGGCCGCTGCTTCCGTATACGAAATTTTCCCTTCTATGCTATGCTTATCTGTGTCAGTTAATTTTGTTGCTTCCGGTATATGAGATGTTAAACAAAAATCATGCACAGTCCTGTGGGAATATAGTTGTTTGTAAAATTGTTGTACTTCTTTCAAAATGGTTTCTTGTTCTGAGATAATGTTACCAGACTCTGTTTCCAAAAAGGGCATCGTTTTATCGACAAAATTTCTTTTTTCAAGGTTACAAAAATACTTACTGACCTTTTCACCTTCATTTATCCATCTGACTCTGGAGCGAATTAGTTTGCCTTCGATTCGCATATTTCTTATTTCTTGTAGTTGTATTTTTAAGTTCTCTAGTTCATGCATGTTATTACCATTGACATTCTCTTCGATTCTTTTAATCTGTTTTTCTAAGTCATTCTCTTGCTGGTTTGTTGACCTTTTCTTAAAAGTTGCATAAGAAATTGTTCTACCTCTTATTTCTAGTAGTAGAGTCTCAAAGAACAATTTATCACTTATTGTAAATGTTAAATCATCATTAGCAACATTGTCAATATCGGCCATGTTGTATACTGGTACAGCATATTGCTGTTTGATGTTGGTAATTACTTTTTTTTAATTTCTGCTATGTACTGTTCATCTTTTAATAGTGAATTGTTGAATTTCCAGAAAGGTCTGTCACGTTTTAATTCATCTATTTTTAAGGATAACTGCACCAGTGAGTGGTCAGATCGATAGCCTGGTTTGACATGAATACCCTTGACGTCATTCATTATATCCTCTGAACATATAAAATAGTCTAGCCTGGCCTGCTTAATTGTATTGAATTTACGCCAGGTATATGAGCGTTTGTCTGGATATAACGTTCTGTACATGTCGTAAAAACCATAACGTCCCATAATATCAATGATTTTCTTACGGGTCCTCTGACGGTTTGCTGTGCTCTTATAATTACGAACATCCAATTTTAAATTTAGTGCACAATTCCAGTCTCCTCCAACAATAACTTGTTCACTGTTGTTGGTTTTAATCAACTCAAAAATCTTGTCAAAAAAGGCTGGGTCATCTCCGCTACTTGGGCCATAAATGTTTACTATAGTAACATTCTTATTTGGCAATTGCACATTCATAAAAATATAGCAACCATCTTGATCTCTAATTACGTTAGTTACTTTGTATTCAAAATTGTTATTAAAAAGTACTGCAACACCGTTCTTGTTTGTGTCCTCGCCACAAATCCATACATTGTAACCCCAGTTTGATCTAATAAAATTTTCAGATTCAGTTTTCCAGTGGGTTTCTTGTAAAAGATAAATGTTGCAATTCTGTTGTCTCAAAAAATCAAAAACATCTTTTCTTTTTCTCATATCATTCAGACCATTACAGTTGAAGGTACATATCTTTAAAACACTATTTTCTTCCATCAGTAGCACAAATTAGTAATAGTGAATATCCATTGCCAATCTAGATAATGAAAAAACAGAAATCTGAAAATATGGCCAGCGGAGAAAGGGATCATATTTGAACACACACTGAAATCTAAGTCCATATTTCAGAACTGGTAACATCAGGTCAACATTATACACATACAAGGACATCGCACAAGTAGAGTATTTCAAAAGCAGATTTGTTTTGGTGGTTCTTTCTAAGTAAGGAATCATACGAAAGATAGTGAAAAGACTGAGTAGAAAGACAGCGAACAGGAGAAAGTTAGAATAGACCGACAAGAGATAGGTGTATCTTTCACACTCATACGTCCACACATTCTCACTTTCATACCCTGTTTTTACCTGACACCTGTTCATGACCATCATGTGGCGAAATCCAGGCTCCACACTATTAATATAAAACTAATAACACCAAAAATGTGCCCTAAACACAACAGAAAGATCGCCAAGCACGTGGGGATTAATCAGAATATTCCGCACAATACCCCTGATCCTCTGAATCATCGATCAACCTAGGTACTTGCGGTTCTCCCCTTACATCCCCACTATGTGTGTGTGTGTGTGTGTGTGTGTGTGTGTGTGTGTGTGTGTGTGTGTGTGTGTGTGTACGCGTGCGTGCGTGCGTGCGTGCGTGTGTGTGTGAGTGCGTGCGTGAGGAGTGAATGAGTGAGTGAGTATATGTGTGTTTGTGTTTTGTAAGTGTGCATTGTGTGTGTGTGTGTGTGTGTGAGTGAGCGCGCGCGCGCGCGTGTGTGTGCGTGCGTGTGTGTGTGTGTGTGTGTGTGTGTGTGTGTGTGTGTGTGTGTGTCAGCGCGTGTGTGTCAGTGTGTTTATGACAGCAGCAGCTGAACAGTTATTCAGGTACTGCCAGGTGGATTACCTAACAGCCCATCGCACGCCTAGCATGATGGTGACGGGCAAAGGTGGGCAGGAATAGGGGCCTAAGAAATGTAGTTGTCCTAACCTATTTCAGAACAGTACAGCAACATACACACTTTTCAGTCCAACTAGGAGCCAAAGCAAAAAAGGAAACCCTGGGTACTCTGGGTTTAACCATAGTAATCGTCACTGGTATGCAAGGAGATGGGGTGGGGCATAAAGGAAGGAAGGGGGGGGGGGATCGGTGGGGGGGAGGACATCTAAGGGAGGCACTAGGCATTAGTCACAGGCTGAAACATGCACCTAAGGGGCGAGAGGACACAGGGGCCACAGTATGAAGGGTGAAAAAAAAATGCTCTCTATCTGGGTTTACTTTGCCTTTAAGTAGCGCGAAGTAGAATGGGGGTGGAGAACGGACTGAGAACGGGGCGGGGAGCACGGGAGTTGGGATTGGGCCACGGGAGGGGGGGGGAGGGGGGGAGAGGAGGCGGAAAGGGGGGGGGGGTGTCACAGCAGCAAAAATCATACTGTACATACGTTAAATAAGATTCCACCGTTTCAGAGAAGGAATGATCCCTCACTCCGTTCAAGTCCATCTCATTATCAATATCTGTCAGTCTCTGATGGAAATCTTCCAGATTTGGTGACTGCTTTGAGGGTGAAGCGTCCTGCTTTCTGCTACTGTCAGCCTGAGAATCACCAATGCGAACAGTCTCTGCGTACGTCCTGTCAGTCTGTTTGGGGTCCTTTTGAGCACACTCCCCTCCTTTCCCACTCTCAATGTCACAGGGCTGTGTAGAGTGATGGCCAGAGCTGCCAGAGGTAGACGAAACTCCCACTTGCTTGTGGTCAGTCCTCTGCACTGTCCCTCCTCTCCCGATCCCTCCCCCATCTCCGGTTTGCCCGCGTCCTCGGTACGTCTGCCTGTGACTCTGGGTCCTCCGGGATGGGGTTGAGGACTCAAATAGCCGTCTGTCGATTGCGGTGACATCCCCTTCTTCAATGTTCAGTACTTGCAGGTCGAGGAGCTTGCAGTATAGTTTGCCCTGGAAAGACCACGCAGAGATAACTGCCTGGTGTCGTTGTATCTGCATTAACCTCTGCGAGTTCAGTTTCGTCAGATCTTCGTTAATGTAGATTTGCGAATTTTGCTGTTTCAGTTTCTTTCGAAGCTTGAATATTTCCATTTTGATTTTTCTGTTAGTGAGGCGAACGATGATCGGTCTGTTCTGCCCCTGTACAAATTTGCCCACACGGTGCGCCACACTAATGTGGACAGGTAGAAAAGAAGGCACACCAAGCGTTTTCTGAATCAGCTCCACCACTTTATTTTCTGTCTGCTCTGAAGTCTCTGTTTGTTTGTCCCCTGGCAAGTGAATAATTTTCAAGTTGTCTTTTCGTGTGTATTGTTCCAGTGTGTTCCGAAGCTCTTTTTCTTGCTTAATTTGCTTTTCTAATCGCTCAATATGATCAGCTGGGTCAGAGCATCTTTTCTCGAGCGATTCTATCTTTTTTCTCAAGAAGGAATTTTCTTTTCTAATCTCAAAGATTTCCGCAAGAACCATTTCTAATTGTGCCGTGACCCTCCCCGTCTCCCTCCTTCCATCCGCCATGGCTATCTCCATCCTGCTTAATGTGGTGATCACTGTATTATCACTGTTGTTCTCTGTCAAGATTTCCGTTTCATCCCCATCCGTCTTTTTTTCCGCTAGTCGCCTTATTACTTGCAAAGTCGGTTATTTTGTGTGGCTGGTCTGAAGTCCGTCTTCTTTTACTCAACGAGTGTTCTCTGCACTCGTCTTCTTCACCAACAAAACGAGAGTCACTGTGATCACTTGTAGTAGGGCTTTCGCTTCCTTGCGCCGGACCACTGTTATGTCTTTTATTGCTTCTAACTTGGCGAGTCGGTGTTGTTTTTTTAGGACCCATGTTATTCCAGATGTAGACAAGGAGGAAAGAAAAGTATATTTCTTGAAGAATGCAGCGAAATGATCCGAGGGAGAAAGACAACAGCAGCAAAACTGTACTCGCAATGTTGACCTAAACACACTGATACAAACCGTCTTTTTCACAAGTCACAATCATCTTTAAAAAAAAAAATCATTTCAATAAATTAACAAGCTCTTGAAAGAATATGGTCAACAAATACGAGGCACCGCCGTCCCTTCAAACAGAATTAACTGGGGCATATTTCTCATCTGCAGTATGAAGCCCGGAAAAGGAACACTCAGGTCATTGCGTGCGGAGCGCTGACAACACACGTCCGTCTCCGACAGTGAACAGCGGTCAACGACTCGAAGTTTTTTTTTTTCTCGGCACAACAATTTGAAGGTTTTCAATGTATTTGAAGGGTCATCAGAAAGCGATGCTCAATGCTTTATCAAGGTGGTCCAACTGCTGAATCGTTTTTCCCCTCACAGCAGTGGACAATCACAGACGTAGAACGAGCGCATCATGTTGGACGCCCTTATGGCAGTTATCCCCGTCCCATCGTTGCTCGACTTGCCCACTGGCAGGACAAACTGCTCATTCTGCAGGCACATGACTGCAGGAAGGAGATGGCATCATCACTGGGAATCCACCAGAGCCAATTGCCAGAACCAGGACATCAGAAAGGAGAAGAATGCCGGCAGGCAGTGCTACGTTTGGAAGGGGCGCTTCTACCACAAGCGCAGGAGCATGCAACACTATGGCCTCAGAAAAGACCCACAAAGACGCTCCTACAGCTGCCCCTGATGACTCCACTGAACCAGTCAGTCAACGTGGCTTGGCATCAGCTCCAACCCACATAACTGCAGTCCTGACAGAGGCCAATGACATCCTCTGCTGAGGACCTCCTATGGACAGCAGCCTGTTTCGCGCAGAATGTTGTTGATGATCAGAGTTCTATTGAACGAATTAACCAGCGCGACCCAGTGCCATCTCCTATCTACATGGATTCCATCCACCCACAGTCCCAACAGAGGCCGGTGTCATCCTCTGATGAGGGCCTCCCATGGATTGCTGATATGGCTGCATTCCCGCCACTCCCCGATCGTTCAACACAGGATTACACCGTCACATCGGAGACACCATGCAGAACACGTGGCGAGCACCGTGAGGAACAAGAATGCCGCCAGAAGCCCGTGGGTACAGGCCACGCAGCCCCTGTGGATGTTCCTGCGACAGCACCTTCCTATCTCCACAGCCATAGCGTACTCCATGCCCCTCAGCCAGATGGACGGTCAATCAATGGGGCGTCAGACTCACGTCCACACTGGACACCACACACGAGGACCATGTGCCCAGACCCAACTCTGGGAAGGCTGTGGACCGTCTACCAGTAGAATCCTGACACTATCATGAGTGTGACCCACAGACATTTTGTCTGATGACTGATGACGTTGCACCAGTTTCTGATGTAAGCCAGTTGGGCCCAATGGCCGGTCAGGCATGTGCTGTGCATGGTTCATTCTGGACCAGCACCGACCATTCTTGTAATGCCCCCCCCCCCCTTCCACCCAGCAATAAGTCCCTGACAGCCCTGATGCAGACCTAACTGCCCATACCCCTTCTCCACCACGCTTATCCCCACCCACCCCACCCACCATTGAAGCCAAGGCGGACGACAGCACCACCAAGGTGAAACGTCTGGTGGACCCATGGACTGGCGCAGATGAAGTAGAGAGTCAGTCTCCTGGGAAGTCTGACGGTATACGTGACGAGATGAACTGTTAAGTATGACCCATCTTCCTGTAGTGTCAGAACAACAGAACTGTTCTATGATATCAGAAAAACCCAAAACACATGGCAGAAAAACACGCAGCAAAACGAAAATGGCAAAGGGACATGCAAATACAGACATGGCTCACGATAAAACCACTCTCAGACAAAAGCAGGTCACAGATTGTTTCCCACGCATCGAAGCAGAGCCATCACAGGCTGATAGAGGTCAGTCTGTAGACACTTAGGGATTCGGCCCTGCCCTTGTCACTATCTCTGGGGTTGTGCCAGGCCTTGTCAATGGTAGTGATGCAGAAAACAGTTGCATTTCTTTTCTTTCGTACAATGTGGAGGGCTTGCGCACTGTATACCAGCCAAATATACGGTTGTTGTTCTGTAAATATGACATCGTATTTTTGTCAGAAACTTTCGCGACCAGTTTCCTATCTTCTTCCATCTTTTGAAATAGTTGTGTCACCTGGATTGAAATTATCTGATGCTGTGACATCCTGTCTATCTGGTGGTGGTGGTCTTACGCTAAAAAGACCATTTGTAGATTTGTTGAACGCATTCCATTAGAATGTGATAATTGTACTGCTGTGAAACTTTCCAAACAGTTTATGGGCTTATCCGTTGACACTATGCTGCTAGGCATTGATGTTCCCCATCCGCTTTTAACAGTATGGGGCATTACCTTTCATTATTACGGGGGATTTCAATGCCAGGACAGGAAAATCAAATGTTAGGGGAGTTACTCTCCCTGACACTAATATTTGGAATGATGATGACAAGAATACTGAAAAAAGTATATATATATATATATATATATATATATATATATATATATATATATATATACTAGAAATACCAAAGATGAAATGATGGATGAATTCGGATGTTACTTATTGAAATTACGTGAAGAATTTTTATTAAAAAAAAAAAAAAGTTGGGTTACCTCAGTCAATAAGCACGGAGACTGCATATATAGCACACAATGGATCAAGTGGGTTTTTTTTTTTTAGTTTTAAGATGTATTTTTGAACATGCCCTAAGCATCAAAGTCCTTAAAACGTGTTATTCAAAGGTTCAGTTGCAATACGGATCGTTTGGATGAATAATCAACAGGCTTTCAAGTCACAGGAGATACTAAATATGTTGAATGAAGTTGTAATTCTGATGACTGCTGATATTAATCTGGCACGGAATCAGTTTCACGAATGCTTGACTCTTGCAGGCCAATGTAGGGAAAAAATGTAGTAAGTGAAAAGAATTACTATTCCTGGTTCGATAGTGAATTTGAGAAAGAAGTGAGGCAGGGAACAGTAAACAATAAACAGTAAACAAGTAAGGTAACGTTTGCTCCCATAAGAAAACCTAACACAGAGTAACTTTTATTCAAGACTGGCACAGCCTTTTAAACTTGAATAAAGTCAGACAAATACAAAGACGAACAATCTAATAGAGGAGGAAAAAACAAGCGCAGGCCAACAACTCAACTGTCTTCTTAGTAATGACTTGGCAAAGATTTGGACTTAAGGAGGGGGGGGGGGGTGTTGAAGATGGAGAAACTGGGAACATGAAATTACGAAAATATATTATAGATATGAAAACTCTTCACTAGCTGCATGACGGAACCATCGTAATCCCTTTCGAAGGCAGATTTATTTGTATTGCCTGCTCCGAGGCCTTTCGTCCGCTGGATGGGAACTCATCAGGGAGACACGGCTGGTTGTGTCTGTGCTCCTGGCGCCAAATATGTACTGTTTGCATAATGTCTTTAATTTTTCAGCAAGTTTTTTCCTTCCCACACTTTTGTTTGGTTTTATTTACTACCCTTCGCTGGCTGCTTTGGGGGTGCTGTTGGATTCTTTTTTGAACCCTTGGTGGTGGGAACACCACAGTATTATGGACGGTGGTGTGTCTCTATTTGACGCCAGGAGCAAAGACACAACCAGCCGTGTCTCCCTGATGAGTTCCCATCCAGCAGACGAAAGGCCTCGGAGCAGGCAATACAAATAGATCTGCCTTCGAAAGGGATTACGATGGTTCCGTCATGCAGCTAGTGAAGAGTTTTCATATCTATAATATATTTTCGTAATTTCATGTTCCCAGTTTCTCCATCTTCAACCCCCCCCCCCCCCCCCCCCCTTAAGTCCAATCTTTGCCGAGTCATTACTAAGAAGACAGTTGAGTTGTTGGCCTGCGCTTGTTTTTCCCCCTCTATTAGATTGTTCATCGGTGTATTTGCCCGACTTTATTCAAGTTTAAAAGGCTGTGCCAGTCTTGAATAAAAGTCACTCTGTGTTAGGTTTTCTTATGGGAGCAAAAGTTACCCTACTTGTTTACTGTCGATAGTGAATGTCAAAATGCAAGATCAGACCTATTGCAATCCTTGAAAAAGAAGTACATATTGTACGAACGCAACACAAGTCGAGGAATTGAGGCTTGTTACACTAATAAACGAAGAGAATACATTCATTTGCTCTTTAGAAAACAAATAAAAGATGAAATGAAATACACACACTAGCTATTCTTGAGACAAATAAAAATGATCCCCAAAAATTCTGGGGACTGTTAAGTCGAAGGTAGGTGCTAAAGCAATAGAAAATTCCATCACAATTGAAGAATGATAGAACCAATTTCGTAAAGTTTATAATGACTTTGAACAGGAAAACGAACTGCATTCTGGAATTAGCGATCATTTTATACCTTTCAATACCAATATGACCAACAATAATAACAGTGACTAGTTTCAGCTGTAATTTATATACCTCCACCCTAGACTCGGAAATAACAGAATTAGCGGTTACGAATGCAATAAGATCACTTCAGAATGGTAAAGCTGCTGGAACCAATGGATTTAGTGGTGAATTTTACATGCATGCTCCTCCATTAGTCATTTTTGTTAACAATTTTTTTCAAGACACTGATTTCGGAACATCTCCACTCACCTGGTCAAAAGCAATTATACATTCTCAGCTTTAAAAAGGTAATGTTAATTCTCCGGACAATTACTGAGGCATTTCAGTGTTAAATATAAGTGGCAAAATATACACCTCTATCCTGAAGAAACGTCTGACAGACTTGGTTGAATTAAATAGTGTAATTGGTGAGTCACAGGCAGGATTTAAATTAAGAAGAGTTTTAGCACAGTTCACTATATATTTACTTTAGTCTCACTTGTGCAGAAACAGTTACCTTCTGGCAAAAAGCTGTATGCAGCATTCATGGACTTTCAAAAAGCCTTTTATTCAGTAAATAGAAATAAATTGTGGTTAATACTGAATGAAAATTGTGTACAAGGGAAAATGTATCATGCAGTTAAAAGTATGTACCAAGTAGTAAAAGCTAGATTTCGGACAAACAATGATTTTATTGCAGCCTTTATGTGTCCTCGTAGTTTGAAACAAGGTGACAACTGTAGCCCTATTTCATTTTGCTATTCATAAGTTAACTCGCCAATGACGTTGGATTATCTGGAAAACATGGAATAAGCTTATCTCCCGATATTCTTCACATTCTTATTATGCTTTTTGCTGCCGATGTTCTTTTTCTTTCCCATGCCGTAACTAGTCTTCAAAAACAGCTAGATATACTAACTAATACTGCCGATAGACTAGAACTGATCATAAATGAGGAAGAATCTAAAATAATGTTATTTCGTTAAAGAGGGCATGTGGCTTTACGAGTATGCAACTGCAAATTGTGAATGAGTACAAATACTTAGGTGTGGTTCTTTCTGCTGGTTTAACTTTTTCGTATTCTTTGGAAGACAGGGCGCTCAAAGCTAAAAAAATGTGTTTTTAGTATTTTGAAATTTTTGTGGTCTCTAGATGAAAATAATCTAAAACTTTCCTTCAATCTTTTCGATACCCAGATCCAACCAATCTTAACATATGGTGCTGAACTCTAGGGTTTAACTGCAAACCATACTATCATCGAAAGAGTATACCTTTTAGCTATAAAACGTCTTTTGGATGTAAGTGTTTGCACACCAATTGCACATGTATATTCGGAAACTAGCAGATATCCGTTATATATTCATACTTTTATCAAATGTGTGTAAACTCTTGGTTGAAATCAACCTTTATGCAAGATAACCGTATTCCAAGAAAATCCTATAAAAGGTTATGTTGTCTGCATTATAAGGGCAGAAAGAACTGGGTAAGTAATATATGTTTGACATTATAAACGTATGGTTTTGGATTTGTGTGGGAAAATCAAAGGGGTGGAAAATGCTAAATGTTTTGCGTATGCTTTTAATTAAACAAAGACTTCTTGTTTGCTTTTTACACGATTTAGACTCTGCTATTAACTTAAAGGAGAAATTCCAGTTCTGTTCTTCTTTTTGGGCAACTCTATGATGTTCCAAGATATTTGTCCAGAATGAGAAATCCATCTCTTAGGAAGTACTTGACAAGAATTAGACTGGGAGTTTCACAACTAAAAAATCATAAATCTAGATTTTCAAATAGATACTGACTGTCCATGTTGTCCTGGTATTGAAGAATCTGAACTGCATTTTATACTGGTGTGTAATGAATATAATTCTTGACGGAAAAACTTTATCCCAGCCAAATACCAGTCATCCAAATGCATTCAAACTGACTTATTACTTTCAGATGTCAGAAATTGCTGTGTATTTATCTGAAACCTTTAATATACTAAAAAAACACTTCTTGTATGATGTTTGATCTTTGATTTCATTTGAGGATATGCTTTTTCCTTTTCCCTGTTTATTATTATTATTATTATTATCATTATTATTATTATTATCATCATCATCATTATCATCCTCATTATTATTATTATTATTATTATCATCGCTATCGTTTTTTTCTTTTTAATTTGATTTCCCTTTCCCAATTTCCATACTCCCTGACAACATGCGCAGAATGGCCTATCATTAAAAGTTGTTCATTTTGTTCTCTCTCTCTCTCTCTCTCTCTCTCTCTCTCTCTCTCTCTCTCTCTCTCTCTCTCTCTTTCTCTCTCTCTCTCTCTCTCTTTCTCTGTGTGTGTGTGTGTGTGTGTGTGTGTGCGTGCGTGCGTGCGTGCGTGCGTGCGTGCTTGCGTGCGTGCGTGCGTGCGTGCGTGCGTGTGCGTGTGTGTGTGTGTGTGTGTTAAATCCAGTCAGATAAAGAGAGGTAAAGATCCGATAAAAAAAAAAAAAAAAAAAGCTGAAATATTATTCTCGTGTGTGTGTGTTTTTTTGTTTGTTGTTTTTTTTTTTCACAGAAGTAATAATGGCAAATGTTAATCGTTCCAGAATCAAGTCCAGACACGAAGTGACATTCCTTCTAGAGCTACGTCCGAGCAGTAATCTATATCTGATTAAATCTATTCATAATGCACAAGTTCACAGCTGAGTTATGTCGCTGTTTATCACGTTAGTGATGATGGTTCACCGTCATCTTTTCGGGTAAGCCGAGGAAAAAGCGTGTGGGTTTGTGTTTGACAGTGGATATAGCTTACTGGAGAGCCAAAGATGGAGCTTCAGCTTCTCATTGGGATCCTGATGGTTTCGCGCTCCATGCCTCAGGCTAGAATGGAACAGTCTCCCCCCCCCCCCCCCCCCTCCGCCCTCTCCCGTCAGCACCAGCCAAATCACCAGCCACAAAACGCAGGTGACAGGCAGCGACAGGCAGGTGACAGGCGGCGACAGGCAGGTGACAGGCGGGTGAGGTTGAGGGTATGTTGGTACAGAGCCATACATCCACAGATCTTGCTCATGTGTTGCACTCCTGCATCCACCCCATCACTTCAGATTCACAGTACGTAAATAAACGAATTAATTAATTAATTAAAGATGATAATGTTAATAATAATAATAATAACAATAATGTTAATAATAATAATAATAACAATAATGATGACAGTAATAACAATGATGATGATGACAATAATAATAAGGATGACAACAACAGCAACAGCGATCAAGAAGAAGAAGAAGAATGATGTAATGATAATGATGATATTAACTACAATGATAATAAATATGATAATGACAATGATAATGGTGATGGTAATAATAATAGTAATAATAATTATAATAATGATGATCATGATGATGATTATGATGATGATGGTGATAACAACAATGATAATAACAATAATAATAATAAGGTAAACAACCAGTACAAAAAAAAAAATCGAAATCCCCCTTCAAAAAAAAAAGAAAAAGAAAAGTGCTGATTAAATAGTACGCTGACTGCTGCTGTCTAGAAGGCAAATGTACATCCTGTTGCTCAACAACAATTTGTCCACGTCAACATCGACCTCACTATTATAGCATAACGAAATACAAAATTATCTCCACATTAAACCCGCACTTTTACAATTATTTATCAATAAAAAAAAAAGGGTCCACTACTTTCTATAGCACATGGATGGTTATTTCTGCAAATGTCTCCACTTTTGAAGGCTTTTTTTTTTTTTTTTTTTTTGCTGTCCCAACCTCTGTGCCACCTCAGAGGCAGTGCACCCACGCCGCTCATTCCGACACCCCGTCCACAGCCACAGCCCGGTCGGCCACGCCGCAGCCCCGGCACCAGCAATCCACAGGGAGCAGTCAATGTCAAGTCGTCAAGAGGCAACCCACCGGAGGAGACACTGCACTGCTGCCGAGTCACTTCGGTGGTGTTCAGTGGCGCCTGTTCTGATCTAACATACGCAGGACACCACCTACTAAGCCTCTACTGACGACAATAGTTGCTTAGTCGCGGAGCCGGCGTGAGTGAGCTCTCCCTCCGGAGGGCGCCACCACGTCCGTCCAACGACAGCCCCCATGGACTCGCCGATACCGGTGACCCCGACGGAACCAAACCAAGGCCACAGACGTGGAGAGGACATCGAAATTGAGGTCACCATGAGAACAGGGCATGAAGGGCCACAGAACTTGAGACTTTTTTTTTAATGCTGATCAATGAGAATGAGGATGATTAAGATGATGCTACGGATTTCCATTTCGGTCTGAGACTACATGACAGGGCTGTACTCTACGCTTCCTTTCATAATATATCCCGGCGTCAACCAGGCCCGAGAGATACAGGCACCTGCAGTGTCGGTCAAGAAATTTGAGCAACACTCTCAGAAGCGCATCCATTAAGTGGATGAAACTCGACTGTGCGGTCCCAGTCTTCCCAACTGAGTCCATAGCAAACTCAACTCTGGGTAGGAGCCGGTCGGGGCAGAAAAACCCACATGACTCTGATGGGACTCGAACCCACGACCTCCCAGCCGAGAGTCCGCGACGCTAACCACTTCGCCACGGCGGCTGGTTGAAGGCTATTTCAATTCACACAACAACAAGCAATTATAAAATCAATTATTAACTTTTTCTAATCAGGTAGTTTGTGAACTTTGCCAAGCCCCACAGAGAGTAAATGTTATGGTTCTTGACTCGTTCTAGGTCTACTTGAACAGTTACTAAACCAGGTGCTCCTAATAAAACGAATCGGTCCAAGTACTAGCAAACTTAAAATGTAAACATTTGCCTAGACAGCACATTCCAGACCAACACCAGGCTGAAACGAGCTGACCTTCTAAAACAGAACACCAAATGTGACCACTCTATGACCATCGAGCCCCCCCCCCTCCCCCCCCCCCCCCCCCCCCTCTCGCCTCACTTCCTTTTCGCCTCCTCTCTTTCCTGAAAAAAGTAACTTCCAAAAGGGTCCTATTGCGCTATATGCCCTCTTCAAGTTTTGGCAATATAAATGTCCATTACACGTTTTGGCCAGTACTGCTACACATCTTTCATATACAAACAACAACAGAAACTAGTATCACTAAAGTGAAACTAGAGGTCGCACATAACATTTGATGAAGGGAGATAGTAACAGGTCAGAGTGCATCACAGCCACAGGCCAGAATATGACAAAGGCGAAGAGAGCAATAAAAGCAGACAGACCATGTGGCGAGTATGCTTCCATGACTGTGGCGTGAGTGTCAAATGTTGTTGGCCACATTCACGGCAAGTCAACTGCTGCATGACCTTAGACTGACCTGGATCGAGCAGGCTAATTTGTATTCTCTCTTCATACACATTCAGAGTTCATACAATCATACGTTTGTTTACTTGCGAAAGAGTCACCACAACTCATAGAGTTTTTTTGTTTTGTTTTGTTTGTTAATAGAGAACAATATAGAGCAGGAGGAGGAGGAGGAGGAGGACGTGGAGGAGGAGGACGTCAACGATGCTATCAAGATCGAGTGAAACAGGATGTGATGATATGCATGAATAAGTTGTACACTCATCAGAAGCTTGAATATAGGCACTTACGCAGACGAAGATCATTAGGAAATAGACGATGGGACAGACGTCTGGAGCTCAGCTGTCAATCAGTATGATTGACATCGGTGACAGGTGAATTTCAGCAGCTCAGTCTACCAATTACAAGAAAGCTTACAGATTTCTGTGAAAAAGGTAGCCCGACATACATATCAATATACATACATGAAAATAACAGAGATGAACCAGCCAGCCACCCACCAGCCAACCACACATAAATTCTAACGAACTACTTTTCTATTCAGCTTCTCTTTCATCTTCACTACAAACAAGGTAATTGTTACGACATTGAAAATGAAATGAGGCAGGGAACAGTAAACAATAAACAGTAAATAAGTGGGGTAACTTTTGCTTCCATAAGAAAACCTAACACAGAGTAACTTTTATTCAAGACTGGCACAGCCTTTTAAACTTGAATAAAGTCAGACAAATACAATAGACGAACAATCTAATAGTAGGGGGAAAACAAGTGCAGGCCAACAAATCCTCTGTCATCATAGTAATGACTAGGTAAAGATCTGGACTTAAGGGAGGGGGGGGGAGGTTGAAGATGAAGAAAATGGGAACATGAAATTAAGAAAATATATCATAGATATGAAAACTCTTCACTAGCTGCATGAGGGAACCATCGTTATCCCCTTTGAAGGCACTATTAGATTGTTTGCATTTGTCTGATTTTATTCAAGTTTAAAAGGCTGTGCCAGTCTCGAACAAAAGTTACTCTGTGTTAGGTTTTCTTATGGGAGCAAAAGTGACCCACTTATTTACTGTTTAAGGTAATTGTTAGTATGCTGGTGACAGAGATAACAAAGACATTGTTTTAAAATGTTCTTCCAGCATTATTCTTTTCCTCAAGAAGCAGATATACTAATACCCGTCGGTATGAGGAGCTGTCAGAAGATTAACCCTCTCAGACGCAAGGTGAAGAGAGGAGAACTGTTCTCTAATGAGAGTTCAGTTCAGATGGAAAAGTGAAGACATTGGCAAAAGCACATCTGCGGACGACTTCCTCAATTTGTTTCAACCGGTAAACATTTGCTTTTTAATTAGTGCTTTTTAATACATGGATGCCACCATTGTGAAAGACATGAGCACTTTCAGGGCTGAGAAGGTGAGAGGCTGAAGAAGGGAAGGGTGAAGATGATGTGTGGGGGAGGGGTGAAGGCGGAGAGGGGGAAGATAAAGAGCATTTGGTTTTGATATTAACGTCAAATAGGTACAACACATCTCGGTTCCTATAGAATAATTTGCACTAGTTCTTTGTGATTTTCTTCCGTTGTCTAGTGACGTACCTCGTGTGCATACAGCCATCCACGACTGTCTTGTTTATCTTGTTTAGTGTTGTCCGCTCTTCTTTGATCTCAGTTCTTTGAGGTCTGTTGCTTTCTCTTCTTGCACAGCAATGTCCAGAAGGTTTCTCTGAAGCGAGAGCCCATTGCATAATACATGAAAAAATTGAATGTGGAATTGATGAAAGCAAAACATGCCAAAACCCACAACGTGGTGTTGTAGAAATTGTGATAGCGACCTCCAGCTCTCATCTCTGGCAAAAATAAACTGACCAGTCGAAACACACAGTTGGGAGAAATACAAATGATGAGAAATACAGAACAGCCAATCAGCATCTTTGTCAATGCCACCTCCCGTGCAGAGAGTGATGACGATGTTTCTGTACGCCATCGCACTATTTGACGAAGTTTGACGGCAGTGAGTATTGTGGTTGTCGTCACCACTACCATTGTGCCACCAGGAAAACCAGCTCCAAATACAACCCTGTCCAAAAAGTTAATGAGATCTTTATGTCTGTTGTAAAACGTCCCAGTAACCATCGACTCCAAAACCACACCAGTTTCAGGATCATGAATGCATCCAATCCGGTACTTAAAAGTCACGATGAAGAACAGGCTAAGCACGAAGACATAGAGTCCTATGATGATAAAAACCATCGTTCTTGTGCGTATGACAGTTTGGTACTTCACTGGATTGAAAACACAATAGCATCTCTCACAGGCAATGATGGCCGATAGGACAAAATGAAATGAAAATGAGGCCCATGAAGACAATCATGTTATTGTTGGTTATCCACTTGTTTGCTGGGGCGTTCATGTCTTTTCCAGTGAGCTGCATGTAAATATTTTGCCCGTTTATAAACACGCCAGTCAGTAAATAAAGACCGTCAGTTAATGACAGTGAAAACAGACAGAGGTTGACACGATCCTGAAGCCCTTGTTTGTAGAACACCGCCATGTTGATGACGTTGGTGGGCCCACCAATCAGAAACAAGAAAGCCAACAGGATACCTCTTACTCTCCTGGCGTACATTTCCACTGCTGCACTGACAATGTTGTCAGGATTGTTCCATGGTAAATATTCCATCTTGCTAAACCTTACTTCAGCACATCCGTGAGGAATGGAAACATTCGTGTCCACAGTGGATAGGTCGCTATTTTCTGTGAAAATGATATGGGTAGTCATGTTCCCACTCCCAAATTGTGTGCTAGCGCTAAATGGCATATAAACAGAGCAGAAATCCGCCGATTTCCCCAAAGAATTTAAAATTGGAGGTGGTCAGCAAATAGGTCTGCAGAATTGTTGTGAGGAAAGATCAAAACAGTGTTTAGATGATAGAATAAGAAGAAAAATGAAATTCCTCGAGATTTAAATACTGTTCGTCTTTCTTGCCTTGTATTTCACGGACAACAATATTGTTATTTGTTGAATGTTCGATTTCTCACAGATGACAACGAGAACCTCGAGATCTAGTGACATACTTCAATGTACATATTTGCTGTTCTGTTACAGTGAAATTGCTAACAGTCGTAAGAAAAAGTTTCTGCTCTATCGTTTAATTGTGTTCGTGGGTATTTTCACAAGATGTTCCTCCAGTGATGGAAGTCCAAAACATTTTGCCCACCGTGCTATTTTCTGTGTATGCATAAACTGGCCAGTGACATTCCGGTATCTTATTATCATTTAAAATGGTATTCTTAAAGTTTCATCCTCCAAGATCTGTAGAGAAAGTTCCATCTGCAAATCGAGTTTTCAGTATCATAAATAACAATTTTCCATTTTCGATACACACACACACACACACACACACACACACACACACACACACACACACACATGCTCTGTGTGTGTGTGTGTGTGTGTGTGTGTGTGTGTGTGTGTGTGTGTGTTGAACATGGAAATACACTGTTCAGTTCTCTATCAAGAACTTTACGACATAAACAATGAGTGTGGAGCTGATCACCATATCTACAGCGTCCTTTGTTTCTGAATAAAACAGGTTATGGGCATCGACAATGAGTCTTTTTCCGTTTATTTGCGCGCGCGCGCGCGCGCACACACACACACACACACACACACACACACACACACACACACACACACACACAAGTTATGAATTCTAAGTTTACTGAATTCTTTGACTTTTTTAAAGACAGGTAAGATGAAAACAAAATAACAAGCCAACAGTTAATGAAATGATAGGAGAAGAATGAGTTTGGACACTTACATAGGTCTGCTAGGAGGTTGAGAAAACCCATTAACAAAAACCCAGCAATTGGAACAATTAAACTAGCAAAGAGTAGATAAGAAACTGTTCTATATTTTACTGAAATAAACACTATTTGCCATTTTCAGCCGATGAGTTTTATTGACTGACAAGAAACTGCCAAGACTAAACATGGATTTGGGGCACATTTAATTACTGGGTGTGTATTTCATTTTAGAATCCGAGTATCCGGCCCTATAGAGATATAATTGAATTTATCTCCAAAAACACCCACAGTACATCGTTTTTCAAAGTTCCATTTTCGCGGGAAGATTCACGGCAGTTTATGGCAACATTGCAAAACGAACTAACAAAAAATGAACATATTACACTCTCCCTGCTCGTTGCATTTCTTCAAAATACTATGCAAAAGACATTTATATTGAACTGTAACTCAGGGTTCCACTCATCTTCATGATTAGCTTGAAGAGCCAAAATGACTTTCGCAAAGTGTATCGTTGGAAGTGTACAGTCATCACACACACACACACACACACACACACACACACACACACACACAGAGAGAGAGAGAGAGAGAGAGAGAGAGAGAGAGAACAGACAGAAGACAGAAGAGACAGAGACAGAGACAGAGAGAGACAGAGAGAGAGAGAAACGTACATACACAAGGACTGATAAACCTGCACAGATATAAGAAGCGTTGATAAGGATATTTCCCAAAGATGAATCTTTGCCCCCATTTTGTTCTCTGTGTCTGACAAGTCATTTGTATACAGAGCTATGCTGTGTATATAGACAAAATATTATGTTTTCCAAATCTTGACTCTAAATCCCTAACTTCCATATTGTAATAGATAGCGGTGGCGACATTGTTTAGAGGGTGACAGAGGAGCTTTCCACTTTGCTTCTTCTCTGCCTCCTAAATGTATTTCGGAACGGAGACAGAGATTGGCCAGCTGGCTTGTCTCATGACCAGAGTCACCCAATCCTTGTTAGTTGCATGGCAGTTTGTTTTGCTTCTTTTGAACTTTGTTCACGGTATTGCTGTGCAAGCAACGACTGGATTTGTTCACCACTTGAGCCAAAGTGGTTGTTGAGATCGTGTCGACGTGGCTCATGTCGCTCCGTCGAGCTGGTGGTTGTGTGGCTTCCTTCTGCGAACAGGAGATCCATTCTTATGAGCAGTATGATCATGGTGTCACCAGAGTCGTGCGCGTTTTTGTCATTTTGCCATCCACCTTCTGAGGGTTGATGTTGACCTGTGATAAATCTTGTCTCTCCATCTGTCTGTTCAAGGAGCTGAGCAATCGCAGAGGATAGGGGGCATCATCTCTCCGTCCCATTTCGTAGCCATCTCTCATCATCCTTGACGGGGCCAGTGGTGGAGCTCCTCCTACTATGCTGCCCACCTACCCTGAAGGTCTACACCAGTGCTCCGTGGAGCGGGAGTTCCGCGTGGACCTTCCTGCGTCCAGTTCATACCTGGTGGAAGGAATCCGCTTTCACGCTCCACAACTGTCTTCAGAGATGTTGGTCAGGATGACCCTCTAGATCCGGAACTATTGGCTCATGATCTACAGCTTTCTGTGTCCATGTCCTGCTGTGTGTGATCAGTCATCCAGTGCAGCAAGTAACTGGTGTCTTACATTTTCTCTTTTACCCTCACACATTGCGAACTGGCAATTTCTGATTCTGGACTTCGTTTCCTTGTTCAAGGCGTGACATCAGTTTCCAGCCAATATCCAACACGATGAAAGTCGGAAGTATTAAGGGAAATGATGACTGTTTCGAGTGTCTGTGATTGTTTGAATGTGGTAATACGTATGCGCTTGACTGCTTTATCAATCAACCAACCGACCGACCAACCATTTATTTACTTTTTTTCTATTTTTATTTATTTATTTGATTATTTATCTATTCGTTTATTTATTCATTTATATATGTATGCATGTATGTATGCATGCTTGTATGTATGTCTGTGTGTCTGTATGTATGTATGTATGTATGGTATGTATGTATGTGTTTACTGATTTACTTATTTATCTGTCTATTCATGTATTCATATTTAGAGATGTAGCAAAAACCAAGTTTCCTCTTAGAGCGAAACTTCAGCCCCAAAGTAAGTTTGAAAGAGGTCTGGCCTCGCCAAGGTCTAGTGAACACCGCAACAGAATGGCAGTTCAGAGGCTTGTTCACAAACAAACAAAAATGGTGTGTTGCTTGCTGCCTAGACACCTTGGCGCAATAGCCACTCGCCTGGCCGGATTACATAGTAGTCTAGACTGGTCATTTTCTGTCTCATTGGGGTATCAGTTGTTAAATCAGTTTCCAGCCAATATCCAACCCATGAAAGTCGGCTTAAAATGACATACACTGTTTTTTGCATGTTGTCTTGAAGACACTTCCCTGTCGAGGAGCAAATATTTATGTGAAGGCCAGTATTGGGACCTGGTTACTTGATACGTAACTCTGATTTGTGTGTATGTGTCGGTTAGTTCTCTGGCTAATATATCTTTAAACGTTTATGCAATAAATCCGCCATATAGGGACAAACAAACTGAAAGACAAGACACACGCGTTTCGGCCTCTAAGTCTTCTTTAGGCAATATAAACAAAAATCAGGACAACGCAAATGAAGAACGAGCAATCACATTATAGGGATTTTACATAGATTTGTCAAATTTGACAAGATAAGTGATTGCTCGTTCTCAGTCAAATCTGACAAGAGAAGTGATTGCTCGTTCCTCTCACATTTGACAAGATAAGCGATTGCTCGTTCTTTATTTTCGTTGTCCTGAGTCCTGTTTATCTTGCATGAAAAAGACCTAAGAGGTCGAAACGCGCGTTTTTTGTCTTGTAATGCGTTTGATTATGTTTGGCGGATTTATTACACAAACTTTTTAAAGATTTGTTTAGATTTCTGCCTCAATCACTTCACTTTGAAACTAAGTGTGCTGGTAAAGTTGATAGCGGACTGATTCCTTTGCGTTTGTTGGTTTTGGGATTTGTCTGATAGTTTGTGAGGTCCAGGGATAGTGAGAAAGAACGATGGGCTGGCTTAGTGACTGTGACTCTCTATTCTTCATTCTAAACTCCCAAATGCAATGCCAAAAACCACCCACGTGGTCCCTTATACGAATGATAATGCATTTGAATGAATACTAGTTTCAAGGAAAACTTCAAATGAGAGAATGATAAAGCATGTTTGAAAATACTGAAATATATTCAACAGTCTGCTTAATGACATGAAAAAAATGGGTTATAATTATCATGAGGGGAAAAAACTTTGTTTAACGATTGATGGAGATAGAATTCCCTCCCTAAATTTTTATTGGTAATGTTTTAAAGTATAAACAACATTAAAGTGTATAAGAGTTTGGGACATGCACATACGCTTTGCCCTAATTTTCTTTCTTATACTCCCAGTGCAACATAAACAAAATCACCCATTTGATCCAGTATGGAGATGACATTGCAATAGGGATAAATACCAGTTCACGAAAAAAAAAGAAAGAATGTGAAAACAATATAAACATGAGTTAAACAATCTGTCTCATAATATAATCGAAAATGGCTGAGCTCCATCTGAAGCTAAAACAATCTTGTCTGACGCGGGCGAAAAGCCTGAAATTCTCTCGTCCCAATCTTTAGATGGTAATATCTAAAATACAAACGAGCAATGGAGTCTTCAGGGACCATTTCAACAATCACATTTTGCAGAAAAATGCAAATAGAAAATATACCTGATAAAGTAACAAATTGTCTCAATGCTCTTTAAATTATAAAATGTTAACACAGGGGGCAAGATTCTAATGCATGCTCTGGTGCTTGCTTTGGTCCGATTTAACTTAACATATGGACCTTTTGTGGCAAACGTGGAAGAAAAAAACCAACATACTCTAAAAAGAAAAAAAAAAACACGTCATGTTTCTTCATTAATTTTGTTTGCCTGTTCATTTCCTTTGTCTATGATTTTTCGTTTGTTTCTTTGTTTTAAATTTTTCTACAATCGTGAGAATTCACTTTGCTTTCAATTTCCTCAGCATGTTTATCAGTATATAAAAAAATCGTTCGATGTTTTTGTTCTCCGTTTTCATTTTCTTGTGATCGTTCAAACTCATTAGCTATATTTTCCCATCACTTCTTTTCCCTTTTTAATCACTTCATTGTTATTTCCTTTAATGCGTTTCCTGTAGAAGTTTGAGCTTTGGTGGGTTTTTTTCTTTTCCCACTGCACATTCCATTTTATTTATAATCTATTTACATTATTTGTTAATTTTCTAGTTTCAGCCTTTCGGATTCGTTTGCATTTTTGTACCACAATCTTAATAAATCAACACCACTTCCAGAATTTACATTATGCTTTTGGTTTCGTTTTAATCAATCAATTGATTGTGATGATGATGATGATGATGATGATGATGATGACGACGACGACAACGACGACGATGATGATGATGGTGATGATGATGATGATGATGATGATGATGATGATTACTATCATCATTATTATTGCTACATTTCTATTCAAACTTGAGAACTTCACAGTTGAAACGCCATGGACACAGTATGTGAAAATTCAACACCACTCCCAGATTTTTCATTCTCTGCCTTCTTCATTTTTAGTTGTTTAATTAAGATCCCCCCCCCCCCCCCTCCGTTTTCCAATTTATCCACAGCATTTTGAAACTTCACTTTTTCACTTTCATTTTCTTTCTTCTCTTCTTTTCAACAATTTTCAGTGTGCTACAGACAAACGTCTTTTATTTTCAGTGCGCTACAGACAAACGTCTTTTATTTTCAGTGCGCTACAGACAAACGTCTTTTTTTCAGTGTGCTACAGACAAACGTCTTTTTTTTTCAGTGTGCTACAGACAAACGTCTTTTTTCATCTTCATTTCACATTGCTTGCTTTTTCCACTTTCTGTTTTTTTAAACGGTACAGACTATAGATATTTTATCACAATTGTTTGAATGGATAACCGTACTTGTATCATCAGTTTATGTTCCGTTTCAAAGTGTGGTAAATGCAAGCCAAAATTGAACAAATTAAAACAAGAAAATAATATTCCGCCGGACGAAATGGACGAGCAAATTACTGGACAAAAGACGACGCGTTTCGACCTCTTAGGTCTTCTTCAGGCAAGTTAAACGATGTTCAGGACAATGAAAACGAAGAACGAGCTATCACTTCGTTTCTCAAATTTGGTGCAACATGATCGTCGAAACTTTGTTTTCATTGTCCTGAATGTTGTTGTTTATCTTGCCTGGAGAAGACTAACGAGGTCGCTTCGTATTTTGTCTTGTGACTTGATTGTCCCTTTCGTCTGGCGAAATAGGTCTTTTTGTTTTGTTTTGTTTTGTTTTTTTAAAGTAAAGGTCATGTTCAGTTATTGTCTTTCTCATCAACTTTTGGATCAATCGCTCAGCGTTTTCTTCCTTTGCTTTTTTTTTTTTTTTTTTTTTTTTTTTTAACCTTTTCTCAGCAGGTTTCAGTATCGTAAGAACACGACAATAACATCCAGCTTGTTCATTTGTTTTTCATTGCAATAGCTAAACATTCATTTTTCAGATTCAATCGCAAGAGATTGTCTTCTTCATTTTTTTAAACTTTCTGTTGTTTTTTTTTGTTTGTTGTTTTGTGTTTGTTTGTTCGTTTTTGGAGGGTTTTTTTTCACTGTTGTCTTGTGTTCATTATTTTATTGCACGAGCGAAAAAACTACCTCTTCATAAAAGTTTTTTTTTTTTTATTGATTTTTTTTTATTCCCATTGATCAAAATTTGTCTTTTTCAAACTGATCTTGGTCAACATCTGGCTGTATACATCGCGCACGAAATGTTTTTGTTTTACTGCTTCATTTTACATATGTTCTGTGCTTCACTGGTTTTGAAAACATCTGGGGTTTTTGCTTTTTTTTTCTGTGGCTTTGCTCTCCCCTTCAATTCTATGTGACTACGAACCAACCTAGTATATGATGCTGGATGGTCCAGAACCCAGACGAGAGTAGAGGGGACGACGGTTTACTTAGAAAGAAAGCAGTGTTATGTATCTTCACTGACAGTTTACTTAAGAAGATAAGTGCAGAAGGCAACATTTCAATACTACAAATTGATGCGAAAGTCTGTAATTAGGACGAATTCAAATTTATGAATTGTAGACGAAAATGGTGAAGAGTGCACTCACCAGGGTTGGAGTATGGTATCGGGACAGAAGGAAACCAAGCAAGCTTCTGCTCATAGAGCTGTCATCAGCTTAGGATAGTGGGTGACAAAAAGATCTTATATGGGACTGACAATAAAAAGAAGAAAAGAATGAACAGGCTCAAAGACAAAAGAAGTTAATTGGGTTAAGCAGTGAGTAGGATCATGAACAAGTTAAAGTGAAAGCAGAAGCCTGTTCAAAAAAAAAAGTGCATAACCTTGTTTCTCTTGCCAAAACCTTATTCATTACGCTGACCACTAGGATAACGACTCTTAATGAGTGATTCCTGACCTTATTATGACAACACACACCCCCCCCCCCCCACCTGACCCCCGCCTATCTTTCCAATGATTTTACAAAATAATCATAATGGCATTTACCAGTATTTGTGACCGCCATTAACTGTGCTCGCCCTATCTACATGTGTCATTTTTTTACCATTAATCGTCT